>CM022299.1:418613814-419813814 GCA_011799875.1 Thinopyrum elongatum
ACCCACACAACACAATCTAGTCATGGAGCATGAATTAGGAGCAATTTCTCAAGGAATCACGAGAATAAGGATAACAAGATCTCTCCAATCTCAGGAGGAGTCTATGTCTTTGGTCTTTGATAGAAATGGCAAAAGTCCCCAACGAAGGGAAGAGCTAGCCTATTTATAATCGGGACAACCCCCCTTGGATAGGTGTGAAATTAAACTAGCTTTGGGAACCAGCTTAGGTGTGAAAGAGAACCAACTTTGGTTTGATTAAATGGCTTAGAGACTTAATGAGGTAGCTTCTAGAAAACTCTCGTTGGAGGTGGTTGGCAGTTCCCGACCAAACATTGTTCACTGGGGTCGAACAATGTTTCCTTCAGCAGCAAACTCGAGTTCTGGGAACCTTTCGCAAGTCAGGATATCCAAACTCGTGCAAAACATTGTTTCGTCAGAATTGGAACAATGTTTCTTTAGCAGACAACTCATTTCTTCATGAATTCCTTAACTTTGTTTCTTCGCCATAAAACATTGTTTTGCACGGACTGAAATGTGTTTGGCCTTCTTCGATATCGCACCTGAGTTCAACCAACAACAAAGGGGGTGAAGGTACAACCATGTTTTCAAGGTCAAATGATAGACTTAAGTTAGCGTTCACCTGATCATGTATTTGCATTGCGCGACTTCTTGTGATTGGACCGTTGATGGTTGGTGGTGTGGTGCCCATGCTTGGGATGTCCTCATCATCCTCCCCCTCTTGAGAAGGAGTCGTCCTCGACTCTAAAGGCCCAAAGGATGGGGAAAGATCAGAGACATTGAAGGTTGGGCTAACACCATATTCTTCTGGAAGATCGATCTTATAAGCATTGTCGTTGATCCTCTCGAGCACCGCAAATGGTCCATCACCACGTGGCTGCAACTTGCAGTTGCGTTGCTCAGGAAAACGGTCCTTCCAAAGGTGTACCCATACCAAATCGCCTTGCTCGAACACCAGCTTCTTCCTGGTCTTATTTAGCCGCTTCGTATATTGTTCAGTCATTTTCTCAATGTTCTCCTTTGCATGGGCATGAAGTTTCTTGATGAAATCAGCATGCTTACTTGCATCAAGGCTGGTTCGTTCCTGCATTGGCAAAGGAAAAAGATCGATGGGAGCAATAGGTTTGAATCCATAAACAAGTTCAAATGGGCAAAATTTAGTGGTCGAATGTACCGCCCTGTTATACGCGAACTCCACATGAGGTAGGAACTCTTCCCACATCTTCAAATTCTTCTTGAGGACTACTCGTAGCATCATGGACAATGTTCGGTTGACAACTTCAGTCTGTCCATCAGTTTGTGGGTGGCATGTCATGGAAAATAGGAGCTTGATGCCAAGTTTTCCCCACAAGGTCTTCCAAAAGTAGCTCAGAAATTTGGTGTCACGGTCTGACACAATCGTGCGTGGTACTCCATGTAGCCGCACAACTTCCCTGAAAAACAGATCAGCAATGTGTGAAGCATCATCGCTCTTATGACATGGGATAAAATGTGCCATTTTGCTAAAACGATCAACTACCACAAACACCGAGTCACTCCCCCTCTTAGTCCGTGGTAAACCAAGAACAAAATCCATAGAAATATCTTCCCACGGAGTATTCGGAATAGATAGAGGAGTATAGAAACCATGAGGATTCAAGCGGGACTTAGCTTTGTGACAAATCTCCCATCTCATCTCGTAGCGTTCCACGTCACGTCTCATTCGCGGCCAAAAGAAGTGATCAACGAGTACACTTTCAGTTTTCTTGGCTCCAAAATGTCCCATGAGACCACCAGCGTGAGCCTCCTGCAAGAGCAACAAACGAACAGAACAATCTGGGATGCACAATTTGTTAGCTAGAAATAGAAATCCATCATGCAAGTGAAACTTCTCCCATCCCTTTCCCTTGTTACACTTCGAAAATGGTTCAGCAAAGTATGAGTCGTTAGAATACAATTATTTGATGCTTTCTAAACCAAGGATTTTAACATCAAGTTGGGAAAGTAAAATGTGACGCCCAGACAATGCGTCGGCAACAACGTTATCCTTCCTGTTCTTGTACTTGACAATATAAGGAAAAGACTCTATGAACTCACTCCATTTTGCATGTCTACGGTTCAGTTTGAGTTGGCCCTTCAGATGTTTTAAAGATTCTTGGTCAGAATATATTATAAACTCTTTTGGCCACAAGTAATGCTGCCATGTTTCCAGAGATCGAACAAGTGCATACAATTCTTTGTCATAGACGGAGTAATTAAGAGTTGGACCATTAAGCTTCTCACTAAAGTAGGCAATGGGTTTACCTTCTTGCATTAGAACTCCACCAATGCTAACACCACTTGCATCACATTCAATCTCAAATGTCTTACCAAAATCAGGAAGTGAAAGCAATGGGGCTGATGTCAATCTCATCTTTAGTTCTTGGAAGGACTTGTCTTGGGAATCACCCCATTGGAATGGAGTGTCTTTCTTCAGTAACTCATTCATGGGTGCAGCAATGGTGCTGAAATCCTTCACGAACCGGCGGTAGAAACCTGCAAGTCCGAGGAAGCTACGTACTTGGCTCACATTTTGTGGAGGCATCCACTCATGAGTAGCCTTGATCTTCTCTTCATCGACCTCCACACCTTTTGCTAAAACAACAAAGCCAAGAAACACAACCTTGTTTGTGCAAAATGTGCACTTTTCCACGTTAGCATACAACTTTTCCTCTTGTAGGACAGCAATCACACATTTTATATGCCCAACATGATCCTCCAAAGTTTTGCTATAAATCAATATGTCATCAAAGTAAACCACTACAAACTTGCCAATGAAGGATCTAAGCACATGATTCATCAACCTCATGAAAGTACTAGGTGCATTCGTTAATCCAAAAGGCATAACCAACCATTCATACAAACCAAATTTTTTCTTAAATGCAGTTTTCCATTCGTCACCCTCTTTCATTCTTATTTGGTGGTAACCACTTCGCAAATCAATTTTGGAAAATATGGTGGAGCCACAAAGTTCATCAAGCATGTCATCGAGCCTAGGAATAGGGTGCCGATATCTCACAGTTATGTTGTTAATGGATCTACAATCAGTGCACATGCGCATGGTACCATCTTTCTTTGGAACTAAAAGTATGGGAGCAACACAAGGAGAAAGACTTTCCCTTACATACCCTCTGTTAAGAAGATCTTCTACTTGCCTCTGAATTTCCTTCGTCTCCTCTGGGTTTGCTCGGTACGGTGGTCGGTTTGGTAGTGGGGCGCCCGGAACCAAGTCGATTTGGTGCTCAATGCCCTGCTTCGGTGGCAAACCAGGTGGTACCTCCTTGGGAAACACATCCTCATACTCCTGCAAAAGATCAGAAACAACACTAGGAAGAGTTGAGGGTAAATCGTTAGCAGCCAATAAAGTTTCCTTGTACATGAGTACAAAGAATGGAGTATTAGGTTCTCTCAATTCCCGCATATCCCTTTTCCTAGCCATCATAACTAATCTCTGTTTTTCCCGGGGCTTGGTCATATTTGGCTGTGGAGCTTTTGGCTATGGAAACACTCCCTCACTATGTTGGTGGCTCACTCGTTGTGTATGATCACTCTCTCCCTTTTTCTTTCCTTTTGTTTTCATCTCATCAAGATAGACTTCCTCGGGTGTCATGGGCAGCCAAGTGAACTTTTCTCCTTTATGGACAAAACATAAGCGATTCGCACGGCCGCTAATTTGCACATCACGGTCATGCAACCACGGTCATCCAAGAAGCAAGTGACAAGCGTGCATCGGCACCACATCACACTCAACATCATCTTGATATGTCCCAACTGAAATTGGTATTTGCACGCTGCTAATCACCTTAATTGCGCCACAATCATTCAACCATTGCATGCAGTATGGGTGTGGGTGACGTTTTGTTTGCAATTGAAGCTTCTCGACCATCTCCGTGCTTGCAATATTGTTGCAGCTGCCACTATCAACAATCACTCGACATATCTTTGAGTTGATAAGGCAACGGGTGTGGAAAAGATTATGCCGCTGCCCCTTTTCCTCCTCCACAACCTGGGCGTTAAGTGAGTGACATACAACCAACGCTTCTCCATCAAGTTCCTCATGAGATAAAATAGTTCCTCCTACTTCCCAACCTTGCTCCTCTTCCACTTCATCATTGCCATCTTCAGGGTCACTTTCAGACTCCCATTCACCTCGTTCATTGATGATCATAGTTCTTTTGCTTGGACATTCCGAAGAAATATGACCTCTTCCTTTGCACTTGTGGCATTGAATGTCGCTGCTGTGTGTAGAACTCTTTTCTGGAGGTGGAGCAGATGATACTCCTGCTGTAGCTGATGACTGCTTATCTTGATTGCGAATAGTAGGTGAGGAAGCCGTCGAGGCATGTGGGTGCCTAGGTGGTGCACCCTCAAACTGAGAACCATATGGCTGTTGTGATCACCGCCAGGAACGGGTGGTGGTGCGGCCTTGGAGAGCACGAGTACGACCATTACGCAGATTCTTCTTCTCAACTCGTATAGCTTGATGAACCACATCTTGTAGTATATCATAAGGAAACATCTCCACAAAATCGGGTATTTCATCATTCAGCCCATGTAAAAATCTCGACATCTTCGCCTCATCACTTTCACTGGTTCTTGTCTGAATTAGCAGCACCTCCATCTCTTTATAGTACTCCTCAACAGTGCGGGAACCTTGAGTGAGCCCCTGCAATCTCTTATACAGTTGCCTCTCATAGTATGATGGAACAAAACGGCGCCTCATGACTTGCTTCATCAAAGTCCAGTTGCGGATATAATTATTGCCCGATATTAATCGATCATCTTGCAGCTGATTCCACCATGTAAGAGCATAACCAGAGAACTCCATAATAGCAAGATCAACCCTTTTGGCTTCAGAAAAACCATGGATGCGAAAGATTTGATCACACTTCTCCTCCCACTCAATATATGCATCCGGATCCTCTTTTCCCGTGAATGATGGCACATGTAGCTTCACTCTTGCTTGGTTGTCACGGTCATCTTGATCTCGGCGGTCATAATGATGACCATTGCGACCAAAAATAGCACCACGGCGAGGTGGGGAATAGGGTTCATAGTCCCCCATGCCTTCATCTTCGTCACCATGCTCAGAGAGATCTTTAAAGGAGATGTCATCACCATCATGTGCAGCTCGTCGCCGGTGATCAGCGGCAAACCTGCGGGGGTCATGGCCTCGCCCGCGAGCTTCTCCTCCATGCAGCCCACCCTCATGGGGGGCAGCAAATTTGCCACGCCTCCGTTCAGCCCCAACAGCAGGGGCGTCGTGGGCAGCAGCTCCTGCCGCTCTTCCACGACCATCGTGGCGATTCTCGTTTCCTTGGCGTTGTCGGTTGTCAGCGGCCAGCGAGGCAACGGGGCTGTGTTGATGTTGATCCCCATTACCCGCGATAGGAAGACGGCCTCCGAACATCCTTCGCATAGCTGCAGTTATACTCTCCTCAATCATGTCACCAAGTGCTGCGCGAGTTTTTGGGAGATCATCATCCACATGTTGATGTCCATATACACTCGAGTTGGATCCTGTCATGTTAACTCTCGAAAACAAGTGGCAAAAGAAAAATATATGTGGAAAAACACTCAGCTCACCTTCTCGCTTACCCAAATTCTAATGATTACTTGGCGGCTGTGCGGTGGTAGAAAATCAGGAGTGGACGGGCGAATGAAAGGAAAGGAAGCTGACGGTTTCTAGGTGGATCTGGGTGGGGTAAAAAGGGAGGGCTAGTGCTGAGATCCAATCGATGCAAACCAAATAAACAAGAAAAAATTGTATATCCTTGCACCACGTTTGAGCTGCAACACTTGCCACTACAACTTCTGAAATTTCTCACCCAACTGAAAATGATTGTACACTTGCTCAACACTTTCTTTTCTCTTTTTTTTTGCTTTTTTTCACTCTTTTTTTTTGCAGCACAAAAGATCCAACAACACTCAAAGAAAACAGCAGCAACTTTGGATAGGACTTGGTGCAAACACAAAGAGGAAAGAAAACAACTAGATCTCAGCAAACAAGGGTTTGGATTTTTTTTGTCGCTTTTTGGCTTTGGACTCTAGGACGTGGAAAAACCAAACTAAAAAGGATAGATCTAGCTAAAAGGATATCGATCCTACCGTGTAAACCTTGCTCTGAATACCAGATGATATGACACCATCTCCGGTGGAGGGGGTGTACAAGGGGTGGTCCGATCTTCACGGCGTAGGATCGATAAATGGCGGGGGATAACTAGCTGCAAGCAGCCGAAAAACAGAAAATAAGAGATTATGACCCGACGAGGAGGAGGCTCATCGAAGCTTGCAATCCAAACATTCGCCGATCCACAACCCGCAATACTACCCCACACAACCACGCTCAAGTCGTGGAGCACGAGATAGGTGCAATCCTGGGTGGCCCCCCTCTAGTATTTTTTTCCACCAATATTTTTTATATATTCCACAAAAATTCTCCGTAAATTTTTAGGTCAATCTGAGAACTTTGATTTCTGCATAAAAATAACACCATGGCAATTCTGCTGAAAACAGCGTCAGTCCAGGTTAGTTTCATTCAAATCATGCAAATTAGAGTCCAAAACAAGAGCAAAAGTGTTTGGAAAAGTATATACGACGGAGACGTATCACAAGCTTACTCAAAACAGAAGGTGAATCAAGTGCAGAGCTAGATAACAGTTCCTAACCTTCCCTCGTCTTAGAGGGAACGATCTTGGTTCTATCATCCTTCAGATTCTTCATAGTGATCAACAGATATAAATCCCAAGTGACTCAGCAAATAGAGCAGTGCTCCCCGGCAACGGCGCCAGAAAAAGGTCTTGATAACCCACAAGTATAGGGGATCGCAATAGTTTTTGAGGGTAGAATATTCAACCCAAATTTATTGATTCGACACAAGGGGAGCCAAAGAATATTTACAAGTATCAGTAGTTGAGTTGTCAATTCAACGACACCTGGAGACTAAATATCTGTAGCAGAGTGACCAGTAGCACAATAATATGGTAGTTTGATAGAAGTGGTAATAGTAGCAACAGTAACGGTGACAGTAGCAATAATAATTTTGTAGCAATTGTGACAGTAGCAGCAATAGTAGTAACTTAGCAAAGATCAATATGTGAAAAGCTCATAGGCATTGGATCGGTGATGGATAATTATGCTGGATGACATTCATCATGTAATAGTTATAACCTAGGGCGACACAGAACTAGCTCCAATTCATCAATTTAATGTAGGCATGTATTCCGTATATAGTCATACGTGCTTGCGATAAGAACTTGCATGACATCTTTTGTCCTACCCTCTGCTACTTGTGAGCTGCGTTGGGATTTTCCCGAAGAAGAGGGGATGATGCAGTACAGTTGAGATAAGTATTTCCCTTAGTTATGAAACCAAGGTTATCAATCCAGTAGGAGAACCAAGCAACACTATGTAAACAACACCTGCACACAAACAACAAATACTTGCAACCCAACGCGTAGAGGGGTTGTCAATCCCTCAACGGTTACGAGCAAGATTAAATTGTATAGGTTTTGATAGATATATCTGACAAAAATACAAAATAAAATAAATAAAAGAAAATTGTAGCAAGGTATTTTTGGTTTTAATATATGATAGAAAATAGACCCGGGGGGCCATAGTTTTCACTAGAGGCTTCTCTCATAAAAATAGCATACGGTGGGTAAACAAATTACTGTTGGGCGATTGACAGAAAAGCAAATAATTATGACGATATCCAAGGCAATGATCATGTATATAGGCATCACGTCCAAGATTAGTAGACCGAAATGATTCTGCATCTACTACTAATACTCCACGCATCGACCGCTATCCAGCATGCATCTAGTGTATTAAGTTCATGGCAAAACAGGGTAATGCTTTAAGCAAGATGACATGATGTAGACAAGATAAACTCACGTATGAATAAACTGCATCTTGTTACCCTTAATAGCAACAATACATGCGTGTCATGTCTCTTTCTGTCACTGAGATTGAGCACCGCTAGACCGAACCCATCACAAAGCACCTCTTCCCATGGCAAGATAAATCAATCTAGTTGGACAAACCAAACCAACAAATCGGAGAAGAAATACGAGGCTATAACAATCATGCATAAAAGAGTTCAGAGAAAACTCAAATAATATTCATGGATAGATCTGATCATAAACTCACAATTCATCGATCCCAACAAACAGACCGCAAAAAGTCATTACATCAAATAGATCTCTAAGAACACCAAGGAGAACATTGTATTGAAGAACAAAAAGAGAGAAGAAGCCATCTAGCTACTAACTATGGACCCATAGGTCCGTGGTAAACTACTCACGCATCATCAGAGGGTCAGCAAGGATGATGAAGAACCCCTAGGTGATCGTTTCCCCCTCCGGCAGAGTGCCGAAAAAGGCCTCTAGATTGGATCTCGTGGTTCTGGAACTTGCGGCGGCGGAAAAAGTATTTCGTGGACTCCCTGGTAGGTTTTGGGATTTTAGAGTATTTATAGAGGCGGAGGTAGGTCAAAAGCAGGCACGTGGGCCCCATGATATGACACCGTCTCCGGGGGAGGGGGTGTACAAGGGGTGGTCCGATCTTCACGGCGTAGGATCGATAAATGGCGGGGGATAACTAGCTGCAAGAAGCCGGAAAACAGAAAATAAGAGATTATGACCCGACGAGGAGGAGGCTCGCCGAAGCTTGCAATCCGAACATTCGCCGATCCACAACCCGCAATACTACCCCACACAACCACGCTCAAGTCATGGAGCACGGGATAGGTGCAATCCATAAGGGAAACCACGAACTCTAACCCACACAACACGATCTAGTTGTGGAGCACGAATTAGGAGCAATTTCTCAAGGAATCACGAGAATAAGGATACCAAGATCTCTCCAATCTCAGGAGGAGTCTATGTCTTTGGTCTTTGATAGAAATGGCAAAAGTCCACAACAAAGGGAAGAGCTAGCCTATTTATAATCGGGACAACCCCCCCTGGATAGGTGTGAAATTAAACTAGCTTTGGGAACCCGCTTAGGTGTGAAAGAGAACCAGCTTTGGTTTGACTAAATGGCTTAGAGACTTAATGAGGTAGCTTCTGGAAAACTCTCGTTGGAGGTGGTTGGCAGTTCCCGACCAAACATTGTTCACTGGGGTCGAACAATGTTTCCTTCAGCAGCAAACTCGAGTTCTGGGAACCTTTCGCAAGTCGGGATATCCAAACTCGTGCAAAACATTGTTTCGTCAGAATCGGAACAATGTTTCTTCAGCAGACAACTCATTTCTTCATGAATTCCTTAACTTTGTTTCTTCGCAATAAAACATTGTTTTGCGCGGACTGAAGTGTGTTTGGCCTTCTTCGATATCGCACCTGAGTTCAACCAACAACAAAGTGGGTGAAGGTACAACCATGTTTTCAAGGTCAAATGATAGACTTAAGTTAGCGTTCACCTGATCATGTATTTGCATTGCGCGACTTCTTGTGATTGGACCGTTGATGGTTGGTGGTGTGGTGCCCATGCTTGGGATGTCCACATCACCCCCCTACCCACCAGGGCGCGCCCTGGTGCCTAGTGGGCCACTCCTTCATCTTCTGGTTCCCTCCCGAAGCTTCCAGGGTCTCTTATTGCCAGAAAAAATCTCCAAAAAGTTTCGTGGCATTAGTATTGATATTCTGCAAAGTCAAAAACAAGAAAAAAAACAGCAACTGGCACTGGGCACTAAGTTAATAGGTTAGTCCCAAAAAATGATATAAAGTTGCTTGTAAATGTATATAAAACATCCAAGATTGATAATAAAATAGCACGAAACAATAAAAAATTATAGTTACGTTGGAGACGTATCACCCTCCCATGGCAGTGGGGTCCATAAGGAAACTAAGGGATATTAAGGCCTCGTTTTAATAGAGAACCGGAACAAAGCATTAACACATAGTGAATACATGAACTCCTCAAACTACAGTAATCACCGGAAAGAATCCCAATTATTGTCACCTTGGGGTATGCGGATCATGACATGTAATAGGTGCATACAACTTGCAAGAAGGATCAAGAACACAAATATATTGGTGAAAACATAAATGGTTCAGATGTGAAATCATGGCACTCGGGCCCTATTGACAAGCATTAAGCACAGCAAAGTCATAGCAACATCAATCTCAGAACATAATGGATACTAGGGATCAAGCCCTAACAAAACTAATTCAATTACATGATAACTCTCATCAACCCATCACCGTCCAGTAAGCCTACGAAGGAATTACTCACTCCCGGTGGTGAGCATCATGAAATGGGTGATGGAGGATGGTTGATGATGACAATGGCGATGAATCCCCCTCTCCGGAGCCCCAAACGGATTTCAGATCTGCCCTCTCGATGAAGAACAGGAGGTGGTGACGGCTTCGTATTGTAAAACACGATGAAACTTCCTCTCTTATTTTTTCTCGGGAAATAGGAATTTATTGGCTTGAATTTGGGTCGACGGAGCCTCGTGGGCGCCATGAGCCACCAGGGCGCACCCTGGTGCCTCGTGGGCAGTAGGTGGGCCCCCTCCAGTGGGTCTTTGCTCTAGTATTTTTTATTTATTCCATAAAAAATCTCCAAAAAGTTTCGTCCAATTCTGAGAACTTCTATTTCTGCACAAAAACAACACCATGGTAGTTCTGCTGAAAACAACGTCAGTCCGGGTTAGTTTCATTCAAATCATGCAAATTAGAGTCCAAAACAAGAGCAAAAGTGTTTGGAAAAGTAGATACGACGGAGATGTATCAACTCCCCCAAGCTTAACTCATTGGTTGTCCTCAAGCAATTCAGTTGACAAACTGAAAGTGATAAAGAAAAACTTTTACGAACTCTTTTGTTCTTGTATCCATATATATGCTTAAATAATACCCAGATTTTCAGCAAAGATCATAACTAACCATGTAAATGACAACTCTTAGAGATTATATTCACTCATATCAATGGCATAATCAACTAGCGAGCAATAATAAAATATCTCAAATGCTAACACTTTGTTAAAACAATCATGATATAATATGACAACATGGTATCTCGCTAGCCTTTTTTGAGACCGCAAAACATAAATGCAGAGCACCTCCAAAGTTCAAGCAGCGACTAAACATTGTAATTCATGGTTGAAGAGATCCAATCATGATGCATACAACATTAACTATACACAATGCATGAGAATGACAATAGTGCTCTCAGAACTGGTGCTTGTTTGAGATGGTGATGACTCAACAATAAAAGTAAAATAACATAAAAGTAAATAGATATGCCCTTCGCAGAGGGAAGCAGGGATTTGTAGAGGTGCCAGAGCTCAAAGCTTAAATCAGAGATAAATGTAATTTTGGGAGGTATGCCTTTCCTGTCAACGTCACGACCGAGAATTTTCAATATCTTCCATGCTAAAAAAATAGTGGCGGTTCCCAAGCGGTAAAGTAAAGTTTACTCCCCCTCCACCAACAAACACAAGCCATGGCTAGCCGAATCCTCGGGTGCCCTCCATACCAACAACTGTCCTAGGGAGTTTGTTTTATTATTTTCAATTTTAAACATGGGACCGGGCATCCCGATTACCGACCCCTCTCGTGCAAGGACGAGTGAGTAAACACTCATCATGAGAATAACAACCATGGTATAGACTATTGGATGATTCTCATTCATGGGATAGGAATTGAACAGAGCTGGAATTCCATCAGAAATTTTATCCTATGCAGTTGGTTCACGAAGATCGGAATTACATCTATAATTTTTGGCCGCGTGAAGAAGAAAGTATCACTGAAGCTTGGAGCGGGCTTAAGGACTTAATGCTCAAAGGCCCCAATCATGAGCTCTCAAGAGATATTATTGTTCATAATATTTATGCTAGGCTTTCTCTCCGCGACAAAGAAATGCTTGATTCTTCTTCTGCTGGTTCTTTATCAAGTCAACAAATTGAATTCGTATGGGATATTGTTGAAAGAACTATACACAACTCTGAAGATTGGGAGGTCAATAAAGGTAAATAGTCACGTATAAAACTTGAATACGATTGTGTTAAGTCTTTTGTAGAAACTTATGTTTTTCATGAGCTTAGTGCAAAATATGGACTTGGTTATGAGATAGTCGTTAATTTCTGTAAATATTTTGCTACTCATGTTGATCTTCTCAAAGAGGAATGGTTCAAATATCATGAACCCATTAAAAATATTTGCGAAGAACCTATTATTACTAAAAATGAAATTCAAGCGTATTCCGCTAATCCTGTTGTAGTTGCTGCTTATATTGAATTACCTCCTTTCCCTGTTAGAATTAAGGATCATTCTAAGGCTAAAATTGTGATCTGTAAAAGTTATATTAAAGCACCTAACCTTCTGAACAAATTAAAGTAGAACCTTCTACTTCCATGGTTAAATTTTTTTTGGTTGAAAAGACTAATGATCATGTTATTTATTTCTTTGAAGATGATGTTAGAATTGCTAACCTGTTGGAAATGAACAGGATAAGAAAGATAAAAATAAAAGAGTTGTTGGCATGCCTGTTTTTCTATTAAGATTGGAGATCATTGTTATCATAGTTTATGTGATATTGGTTATAGTATAAGTGCTATTCCTTTCTCTCTCTATCAAGAAGTTATGCATGATATTTCACCCATTGATAGAAGAGATCGAGCCTGCCTCATACCGCACCATCGTCAAGCCTGTCTTCATCCCGTGGCGGCCACACACACGATCCTCAGAAGCAACCCATGGGGATGATGGCCTGTGGGGCATTAACGGAGACGAAGACCGGCACCATCTTGGCAGCTTTCTTGGCGCCACACTGCGGTAGCCTTGGGATGGCGACGCCCGCGCCGGCAGCGCATGCAGGGAAAAATGCCGAGGAGATGTGAGCGAGGCCTTCCGCTAGTCGACGACCACCGCACCCGACCACCACGTATCCCCGGTGACCACGACATGCAGCCCCCACGACGATAACGAAAATGCGTGGCCCCCATCACCACAACCGTGCCCCCAACCACCAACACCACCTAGAGCCCAGCCCGCCTCCGCTCGCACCGCACGCATGGAGAAATGCCGGGGAATACTGGCAATCATCGGGCACCTCGCCGGGAGAGCCTTAGTTATGACAGGAGAGGATGTCTATGCGAGTGGGAGGAGGGATAAGAGAGAGTGTGGAAGATATAGTGGGTAAGGGGATACACTAGCTAAGGTCGTTCGCTGCAATTGGTGCCTACGTGAACGAATCTATGAAGCTGACGTGGCTTCAAGATCGTGCCAAGATCCGTGAGACGAGATTGAACTGCAGGGGAGGGGTTCTTTGGAAAGTGCAAAATGTGAACAGACGCCAGATAACATTTCCCCAAGAAAACCATGACACATATTAGGTGATTCCTTGTCGTGTGTGGGCCAAATGCTATTCAACACTTAAGGTGCTGAATATAAGCCATCCCGTACGCGGCACCTACGTGCTATTTTGTCAGTTATCAAGTGGGCCGGCTTAATAAAGGCACTCGATTGATCAGGATCCCACCCCCGCACGTTGTAATTCTAGCTAATGTTCTCCGAAACTTTCAAAAGCTTCTTTTCTCGGTTTTCGGAAGCTTCCACACAGATTTTCCCTTTTTTTCTCTCTTTCTGCTTGGATTGTTCTCATGTTTTTTTTTTCGTTTTTTCTTTGGTTTCTACTTGGTTTTTCTATTTCTTTTTTTCCTGCCTTCTTTTCTCTTTTAAAATCGCATTAACATTTTTGTTAGAATTTATGATTATTTTTTGAAAATTGCAACAAATATATGCAAATTTGTGAACTTGTTCAAATTTATGATTTTTTTGAATTTGTGATTTTTTCCAAATTGATGAACATTTTTCAAAATCATGAAATATTTTTGAATTTGTAATCTTCTCTTCATTTTGTGAACTTTTCCAAATTCCTGATCATTTTTTCAAATCCGCGAACTTGTGAAATTTTTCTTAAATTTCAAGTTTTTTTATCTAATTCATGAATGTTTTTCAAATTGATAAACTTATTTCAAATTTGTAAAATGCTTTTTGAACTGAATGAACTTTATCCCAGTTTGATGAACATTTCACAATTTCATGGTTTTTTTATGAAATTTACGAACATTTTTGAGCTCGTGATAGTTTTTCAAAAACATGAACTTTTTTCAAATTCATAAACTTTTTCACAAACACAAATATTTCCCAAACTCATAAGGTTTTTTCAAATCCATGATTTTTTTGGATTCGTGAGTTATTTTCAAATTCAAGATTTTTGTTTCGAGCTCACAATTTTTTTTCAAATCATGAACTTTTTTAATTTCATTGTTTTTTTTCAAATTTATGAACTTTTTCACAAAATATAAACTAGTTTCAAATTAACGATTTTCTCAAATTTGAAAAATCATTTTCTTAAAAAAATCTGAAAATAAAATTTGAATCGACTGATAAACGAGTAGAGATCACGAACGGGCACGGCTATGTTCCGCCTATTGCAAGGCTTTAGCTTGCCTCGCCTCAAGGCAACCGACTAGTGCGAGGCTGTAGGTGACTTCAAGCCTTTTTTTCTTCTTCTTCTTCTGTTTAGCTTTTATGTTGCTAATTTTTATTCTATTTATTCTCTTTTGCTTTATATATCCATTTTCATATTTTCCTTTTAGTTTTTCTAAATCATTCATTGCACTTCAAAAAGTGAATCTTGTATTTGAGAAAATCTTAAATGTGTATAAAAATGTTTCTAATATACACGAAAATTATACAATGTGCATGAAAAAAGTATTCATAAAAAAATGTATGTTTTCAACCTGTATAAAAGATTTATGTGTATACGAAATATGTACATTGTGTATGAGAAAAGTAAACATCAAAACATATGTTTAAAAGAATGCTATAATGCATATGAAATTGTTTAAACCTGTATAAAAATATTTTATATGTATAGGAAAATGTATTGTATGTATTAAAAAATTAGACATCAAAACATATATTTAAAAGAAATCTTACTCATATATATGAAAATTGGTAAGCATGTATAAGAAAATATATCTCATGTACAACAAAAAATATATAAATGTATACAAAAAATGTAGACCTGTGTTACATAATACTTGACATCTAAAAGTATATTTGACTTTTTTGTTAATCATCTACTTGAATTTATTTGAACATGTATAAATCTTTTTCCTGATGTATAAAAAAATGTACAATGTGTACGAAAAAATAAACAGTGATAATACATTTGAAGAAAAAAATAATCATATATTTGAAAATGTTTAAAGTGTACAAATAAATGTCCCTAATGTATAACAAAAAAAACAAAGAAAACCGAAAAATGGGCTAATGGCCTGCAGACCACGATCAAACTAATGGGCTGTGGCCCGCGAGCGCTAGTCTATTCGGGAGCACCTGAAGCAATGTGATATCTCAGAGTAACTAATTGCGGGGTACCCCTTGCGAGAGCCCCTCAAGGGTCACTTTGCGCTCCGCCACCACGTGTCGCGTGCTCGGCGTTTCCTTGAAGTTTTTTATTTATCCGGCACACATTTTCAGGTTTTTTTGATGAATTTTTTGATTTTTTTGGCTTTTTTTTCTCGGTTTTCCATTGGTTAAAAAAACAAATTTTTGTGCGAAAAAACACATTTTTTTCTTTCACGAGGGGCATAAATTTGCTTTTCATGGGGGCACAGGTTTGCTTTCGCGAGAGTCACCACTGTGCGTCTCGAAAAAAGGAAAAATAATTTTTTTTCTTCCGCGAGGGACACAGATTTACTTCTCATGGAGGCACAGGTTTACTTTGCGAGAGATGTGTCCCTCGGAAAGAGAAAAAAACTCGTTTTTGTTGCTTCGAGAGGCACATATTTGCTTCTCGTGAAGGCACAATTTTGTTTCCACGAGAGGCTTAGTTGTGCCTAACAGAAAAGTAAAAAAACATATTATTTTTTTTCCGCAAGAGACACAAATTTGCTCCTCGTGAAGGTACAGATTTGCTTCCGCGAGGGGCACAACTTTGCCTCACGGAAAAGGAAAAACACTATTTTTTGTTCCTTCACGAGAGGCAATGATTTGCTTCTCATGAGGCACATATTTGCTTCGAAGGAGCGGCAAAACTGTGCCTCTCGGAAAAGAAAAAAAAATCAAGCTTCCAGCTTGGTTTCCTTTTCTCTTGTTGTTCTGCTTTTTTCATGAAAAAAGTTCATCGAAACCTATTAACATGGGATCTAATTTAAAAAATCTCAACGCGAGAAATCCAACGGTGAAAGCAGTCGCGATTAGGACGCATGATTTAAGAGATAAAACGTTTGGAATAAACGAATCTACGAAAAAAAAAAACTACCAGGTTGCAACAATTGGCGCACTACATGCACGCCACTTGTTGCAACTTGGGAATGTCGAAGTGATCTTTGCAAGGGGTTTCCCTTAATTACTGATTTTAGGGATATGCTATATGCTGCTCTACTGGGTCGACCCATGAAGAGTTCACACAAAGGATTTTTTTTTGAAAAAACAAGAATGTGTGCGTGGGGATGCGGCGACTATATCTCACATTAAGCGAGGCGAAACTATCTGTAGTGTCGAATTGTACAGTAAAGGGCCAGCCCAATAGCGGGCACTTGAAAGAAATAGGGTAGAAAGGAAAAAAATAAAAAAAACAAGAATGTGTGCGAGGCGATTCAGCGACTATATCTCGCATTAAGCGAGGCAAAACTATGTCTAGCATCGATAACGGGCCAGCCCAATAGCGGGCACTTAAAAGAAATAGGAAGAGAAAAGGAAACACACACTGGGAGGATTCGAACCTTGCTCTACTGGTTGATTGCACGGGTTGCTTGTTACAGGGATACAATCGCGTTCGTGCTAAAATAGTACTCTCTCCATTTTTATGTATAAGGCCACAAATTCAAATTACAGGTACTAACGTAAATTTTAATACATGTTTTATAATCTATCTTTTCTTTTCGTTTACTGGAATCATTAATACACCGCATGCATGCAAGAAAACCGAGTGGAGGAAGTCGCTGAGTGTCATTATGACTACACGCATGCAAGTATTAAACAAGTTGCTAGTACGAGGAAACATCATTAATTTTTGTCTCGATTTCTGTTGTGGCCTTGTATAGGTGTAAAATGTATATTTTACAGTAGCCTTGTGTAAGTAAATGGAGGGACTAGGTCGGGCCTACTTAATTCTAATCGAGCGGGGTTTCCACTATTTCTTCTCCATTTTTTCCAGCTTTTTTTGTTTTGGTTTTCACCGAGTTTTCTCTATTTTCAATTTTTTATTCTTTTCTTTATTTTTTTCCTTTTTTCCTTTTTTTCTTCCGTTTTCTACCTTTCGAACAAAATTTCAAACCAGGAAACATTTAGAAAAAATGATCGATTGCCAACAATTTTTACATTTTTGAACATTTATTTAAAATAGGAAATAAACTTGAAAAAAATGAAAGAAAATAAAAAAGGAAAGAATAGAAAAGAAGAAACAAAAAAATAAAAAACAGAAAAAAGGAGAGAACAGAAAAAACAAAATAGGAAAAAAGAAAACCAAAAAGAAACAAAAAAAATAAACCGGTTTGGAAACCTTCTAGAAGGTTCCCAATACCAGAAAGAACCGGATGGAATCTTCCAGAAGGTTCGCAAAACCGTGATCCGTGCTATGCAACCCTCGCTTCTAAATGGGCCGGCCCGTCTCGGTAGATTCCTTCGATCCCCTGTGCGTCTGCCTAACATTTAGACGCAGAATGCCTCAAATAGGAAATCTCGAGATATAGGTGTCCTCCTCGTTGGCGCCTTATGCGCCGATTTTTCATGCTGGCGCTCACGTCCCAGCTCACTTGGGCCGGCCCATTTAGCTGGATCAATCCCTTCCTTCGATCGCTTCCATCGATCGCTCGACAAACAGAAAATTTGCTCCTTCGATTCAATTGACGTGTTGATCGTTCAATTCAGTTGACCGTTAAACTTTGATCAATTCTTCATAGTTGACCGTGTTGGCTTTTCAAAAAAATTAAAAGAATACTCAGTTTTGAAAAAGAATTCCTCAATTTGAAAAAGTTCATCAAATTTTGGAAAAGTTCACAAAATCTGGAAAAACTTCATCAATTTTGAATAAAAAGTTCATCTCTTTTCAAAAAAGTTCATCGATTTGAAAAATAGTTCATCGATTTTGAAAAAAGTTCACCAGTCTTGAAAAAAGTTCATCGGATTGAAAAAAAAGTTCAACAAATTTGTGAAAAAGTTCATCAAATTTGAAAATAGTTCATTGAATTTCAAAAAAAGTTCATTGATTTTGATAAAAGTTCATCGATTTTAAAGAAGAAGTTCACAAATTTGAAAAAAGTTCATCAAACCTAGGAAGAAGAAGAAAAAGAAAAATAGAAAATAGAAAAACGCAAACAGAAGAAAAAAAGAAAGAAGAAAAGAAAAAATATATGAAAGTTAGCACGTCCAGGTGGGGATGGATCGGTGGTTACTGCAGCTTACTATTACGTAGGGCGTCCCCGGTTCGGTTCCGAGTACTAGCAGACATTTTTTTGCTGTGTGGATAACACAGAAAAAAAAAGCTAGATGGGCTGGCCCAGCGGAGAAGGGGGTTATGCGCCCATTTGCAGATTGTACAGTATCGGGCGCAGATGGCGCCGAATAGGATTTAGCGAGATATAGTGGCACCCATAAAACACGGAACCTGTAGTATGGAGCTGATCTTGGCAAGGCACTTGAGATGAAAAAGGTTGTTGGTTAACAGGCAACGTGGATCCTTAAGCTATCAGAAGTGTGGAGTTGGCACATTTTTTCAAACTTCAAAACACATTTTTTTAAAAGAGTGATATTTTAAACATGGACCTTTTTAAAATTGTGAATAATTTTGGAAACCTCATACAATATTTTAAAATGCAATATTTTTGGAAAAAATCTTGATTCTTTTCTGAAAGCATGAAAACTCGTATCTTTGTGCTAGTTTTAAAAAATTGGGACATTTTTTGAAATTCATAAAAAATTTGAACACACAATTTTTTTGGATCTATGAACACAATTTAAATAAGGGTATTGTTTTTGAAATTCCGAACAAAATTTGGACACATGGCATTTTTTGAAACTCCCAAATTCTTTTGAAAATGCGAATAATTTTTGAAAAAGCGATAATTTTTTGAATAGGTGATTTCCTCTAAAACAGGAATATTTTTTGAGACAACCAAAGAAACTTAAAAACGTGAACAAGTTTGAATACGTGAAGTTTTTTGAACACTGGAATATTTTCTGAAACTCTGGAATAAAATTTGAAAATGCAAATCAAAATTAAAAAACAAGAAAAGTAACAATTTTTCAATTATATGAAAAATTGTTTTTAAAACCTGAACTTCTTTTGTAACTACAATTTTTTAAAATCTGAACAAATTTTAAAAATAAAACTTAATTTGGAACAAAATAAAAAGGAAAGAATAAGAGGGAGAGAGAAACAAAATAATAAAAAAAATAAAAATAAAAGGGACATAAAAAACTGGTTAAGAAACATTCTAGAAGGTTTCCAAAACCAGAAAAAAACCCGGCTGGGAACCCTCTAGAACTAGTAGAAGAAGAAGGTTCCCAAAACCAAAACATGAAAAAGTTGTACGTATACTACAGATGGCCCGGCCTAAATCGGTCATACGTGCGTTTCTCTGACAGTTCGACACAAATGCGTCAAAATGCGCTGGATAGGCCCTTCCCGAGTGCGGGTTGCCCCTGTGCCATTAATATGGGTAGGCACATTATTACGGTTTATGGTGTGTTTGGTTCCCACGCTTTTGGAAAATTTATAGGACCTTCCCTAGCTGTTTTCTTCTGTTTTTTTAATATTTGAAATATATTTTTGAATTTGCAACAAGTTTTAAATACATGATCATTTTTAAATTGGTGAACATTCATCAAACTGGATATTTTTGAATTCTTGGACATTATTTGATAAGACAAACAATTTTCAATTTCATGAGTTTTTTGAAATTCCAAATAATATTTCAAATCAAGAATATTTTCTAATTTGTGAACAATTTTCAAAAGCAGGTATGCGTGAACATTTCTTGAATTCACGAACATATTTTGAAATCGTGAATAATTTTTGAATTCAGAAGTATTTTTAAAATTCATGAACCCTTTTTGAAATTATGAACAATTTTTAAATTTGCGAGCATTCTTCGAAACTGTGATCATTTTTTATAATTTCTGAGCGTTTTAAAATTGATAACATTTTTCAAATTCATGAATACTTTAAAAAATATAGATACATTCAAGACGTATCACTCATAAATGGTTTTTCTGAAGTTTGCATATTTCCTGGATTATTTGGATCAACGAAACCTCTAGGCTATGTTATGTATGTATCCGCACTTAGGTTTGCATTAAGTAAATCTATTTTGACATTCATTTTTCATATCTCATAATCAAAATGTGCAACGATAACTAGAATGACCGTCACATATTTAAGCATCGCTACTAGCGAGAAAGTCTCATCATAGTTAAATCGTTGAACTTTTCAAAAACCTTTTGCGACAAGTCGAGAAAATCTCATCGATATCAATCTTCTTTTTATGGATCCATGGCGGCTTAAACCCCATTAGGTGGGTCAACAAAGATCTAAACCTGATTGTCCCCTATGGATCTTATTTCAAATCTTTTTTTTTGAAAATGAGGATTACCCCCGGTTCATCCATTTTATTAATTATTCACAAAAACCTTACAAAATAGTACATCAGGTACTCGTAAAAAAAGTAGTACATCAGGTAGTCCGAAGCCATCATCTTAGCAACATCTGTTGCTACTCTTATCCACTTGATGAAGGGGTGCCGATAGTCCAAGCCCAATACTAAATAGACATCGCACCAAAGCCTAACATTTAAAGCCGGAGGCCCTAACTGCTACTTCTTGAGCTTGCGTTGGTTTTTCCCTTGAAGAGGAAAGGGTGATGCAGCAAAGAGATAAGTATTTTCCTCAGTTTGAGAACCAAGGTATCAATCCAGTAGGAGACAACGCACAAATCACCGAATACCTGCACAAACAATCGAACAACTTGCACCCAACGTGATAAAGAGGTTGTCAATCCCTTCACGGTTATTTGCAAAATTGAGATCTGATAGAGATAGATAAACGATAAAGTAAATATTTTTAATATTTTTGTTTTATAGATCGGAAAATAAAAGATTGCAAAATAGTAGATCGGAAACTTGTATGATAAAAAGTAGAAGATTGTATGATGGAAAATAGACCCGGGGGCCATAAGTTTCACTAGAGGCTTCTCTCAAGATAGAAAATAATACGGTGGGTGAACAAATTACTGCCGAGCAATTGATAGAAAAGCGCAAAGTTATGACGATATCTAAGGCAATGATTATGAATATAGGCATCACGTCCGTGTCAAGTAGACCGAAACGATTCTGCATCTACTACTATTACTCCACACATCGACTGCTATCCAGCATGCATTTAGAGTATTAAGTTCATAAAGAACGGAGTAATGCATTAAGTAAGATGACATGATGTAGAGGAATTAACTCAAGCAATATGATGAAAACCCCATCTTTTTATCCTCGATGGCAACAATACAATACGTGCCTTGCTGTCCCTACTGTCACTGGGAAAGGACACCGCAAGATTGAACCCAAAGCTAAGCACTTCTCCCATTGCAAGAAAAACCAATCTACTTGGCCAAAACAAACCGATAGTTCGAAGAGAATTACAATGATATCAAATCATGCATATAAGAATTCAGAGAAGATTCAAATAATATTCATAGATAAACTGATCATAAATCCACAATTCATCGGATCTCGGCAAACACACCGCAAAAAAGTATTACATCGAATAGATCTCCAAGAACATCGAGGAGAACATGGTATTGAGAATCAAAGAGTGAGAAGAAGCCATCTAGCTACTAGCTATGGACCCGTAGGTCTATGGTAAACGACTCACGCTTCATCGGAAGGGCAATGGTGTTGATGTAGAAGCCCTCCGTGATCGAATCCCCCTCCGGCAGGGTGCCGGAAAAGGTCCCTAGATGGGATCTCATGGGTACAGAAGGTTGCGGTGGTGGAAAAGTTTTTTCGTGGATGCCTCTGTTGGTTTGGGGATATTTGGGAATATATAGGCGAAAGAATTAGGTCAGGAAGTGCACGAGGGGCCCACAAGGGTGGGGGGCGCGCCCTACCCCCTGGACGCGCCCTCCGTCCTTATGGCCGCCTCGTGGCTCCTCCGACTTCATCTCCAAGTCTCCTGGTTTCCTTCTGGTCCAAGAAAAATCATCGCAAAAGTTTTATTCCATTTGGTATTCCTTTTCTGCGAAACTCAAAAACAAGGAAAAAACAGAAACTGGCACTGGGCTCTAGGTTAATAGGTTAGTCCCGAAAATAATATAAAATAGCATATTAATGCATATAAAACATCCAAAATAGATAATATAATAGCATGGAACAATAAAAAATTATTGATACGTTGGAGACGTATCAAGCATCCCCAAGCTTAATTCCTGCTCGTCCTCGAGTAGGTAAATGATAAAAACAGAATTTTTGATGTGGAATGCTGCCTAACATATTTATCCATGTAATTTTCTTTATTGTGGCATGAATGTTCAGATCCGTATGGTTCAAAACAAAAGTTTAATATTGAGATAAAAACAATAATACTTCAAGCATACTAACAAGGCAATTATGTCTTCTCAAAATAACATGGCCAAAGAAAGCTTATCCCTACAAAATCATATAGTTTGGCTATGCTCCATATTCATCACACAAAATATTCAAATCATGCACAACCCCGATGACAAGCCAAGCAATTGTTTCATACTTTTGATGTTCTCAAACTTTTTCAACTTTCACGCAATACATGAGCGTGAGCCATGGACATAGCACTATGGGTGGAATAGAGCGTGGTTGTGGAGAAGACAAAAAGAGGGAGATAGTCTCACATCAACTAGGCGTATCAACGGGCTATGGAGATGCCCATCAATAGATATCAATGTGAGTGAGTAGGGATTGCCATGCAACGGATGCACTAGAGCTATAAGTTTATGAAAGCTAAAAAAGAAACTAAGTGGGTGTGCATCCAACTTGCTTGCTCACGAAGACCTAGGGCAATTTGAGGAAGCCCATCATTGGAATATACAAGCCAAGTTCTATAATGAAAAATTCCCACTAGTAAATGAAAGTGACAACATAGGAGACTCTCTATCATGAAGATCACGGTGCTACTTTGAAGCACAAGTGTGGTAAAAGGATAGTAACATTGCCCCTTCTATCTTTTCTCTCATTTTTTTATTTGGACCTTCTCTTTTTTTAGCCTCTTTTTTTTAGTCCGGAGTCTCATCCCGACTTGTGGGGGAATCACAGTCTCCATCATCCTTTCCTCACATCGGACAATGCTCTAATAATGAAGATCATCACACTTTTATTTACTTACAACCCGATTCTTAGAACAAAATATGACTCTATATGAATGCCTCCGGCGGTGTACCGGGATGTGCAATGACTCAAGAGTGACATGTATGAAAGAATTACGAACGGTGGCTTTGCCACAAATACGATGTCAACTACATGATCATGCAAAGCAGTATGACAATGATGAAGCGTGTCATAATGAACGGAACGGTGGAAAGTTGCATGGCAATATATCTCGGAATGGCTATGGAAATGCCATAATAGGTAGGTATGGTGGCTGTTTTGAGGAAGGTATATGGTGGGTGTATGGTACCGGCGAAAGTTGCGCGGCACTAGAGAGGCTAGCAATGGTGGAAGGGTGAGAGTGCGTATAATCCATGGACTCAACATTAGTCATAAAGAACTCACATACTTATTGCAAAAATCTATTAGTTATAGAAACAAAGTACTACGCGCATGCTCCTAGGGGGATAGATTGGTAGGAAAAGACCATCGCTCGTCCCCGACCACCACTCATAAGGAAGACAATCAATAAATAAATCATGCTCCGACTTCATCACATAACGGTTCACCATACATGCATGCTACGGGAATCACAAACTTTAACACAAGTATTTCCACAATCCACAATACCTCACTAGCATGACTCTAATATCACCATCTTTATATCTCAAAACAATCATAAGGAATCATACTTCTCATAGTATTCAATGCACTTTATATGAAAGTTTTTATTATATCCCTCTTGGATGCCTATCATATTAGGACTAAGTTTTTAACCAAAGCAAATTACCATGCTGTTTAAAGACTCTCAAAATAATATAAGTGAAGCATGAGAGTTCAACAATTTCTATAAAATAAAGCCACCGCCGTGCTCTAAAAAGATATAAGTGAAGCACTAGAGCAAAATTGCCTAGCTCAAAAGATATAAGTGAAGCACATAGAGTATTCTAATAAATCACGATTCATGCGTGTCTCTCTAAAAAGGTGTGTACAGCAAGTATGATTGTGGCAAACTAAAAAGCAAAGACTCAAATCATAAAAGACGCTCCAAGCAAAACACATATCATGTGGTGAATAAAAATATAGCCTCAAGTAAAGTTACCGATAGACGAAGACGAAAAAGGGGATGCCTTCCGGGGCATCCCCAAGCTTAGGCTCTTGGTCATCCTTGAATATTACCTTGGGGTGCCTTGGGCATCCCCAAGCTTTGGCTCTTGCCACTCCTTATTCCATAGTCCATCAAATCCTTACCCAAAAACTTGAAAACTTCACAACACAAAACTCAACAGAAAATCTCATAAGCTCCGTTAGTATAAGAAAATAAATCACCACTTTGGTACTGTTTTGAACTCATTATTTATTTATATTGGTTTAATATCTACTGTATTCCAACTTTTCCATGGTTTATACCCCCCGATACTACCCATAGATTCATCAAAATAAGCAAACAACACAAAGAAAACAGAATTTGTCAAAAACAGAACAGTCTATGAAGATCCAAATTGTTCTAATACTTATGTAACTCCAAAAATTATGAAAAATTAGGAAAACATAGGAAAGTTGTATATTAATCTTGTATAAAAAATTCAGGGTTTTTAAACACTCCATTGAATTATTATAATTCTGAGACTGGACGCAAAAGTTTCTGTTTTTCAGCAAGATCAAATCAACTATCACCGTAAGCCATCCCAAAGGTCTTACTTGGCACAAACACTAATTAAAACACAAAACCACATCTAACAAGAGGCTAGATGAATTATTTATTGCAAAACAGAACCAAAAAATCAAAAACAAAAATAAAATTGGGTTGCCTCCCAACAAGCGCTATTGTTTAACGCCCTTAGCTAGGCATAAAAACATGAATAGATCTAGGTATTGTCATCTTTGGTATGCAATCCATAAGTAGCTCTCATAATAGATTCATATGGCAATTTAATTTTCTTTCTAGGAAAGTGCTCCATGCCCTTCCTTAACGGAAATTGAAATCTAATATTTTCTTCTTTCATATCAATAATTGCACCAATCGTTCTAAGGAAAGGTCTACCAAGAATAATAGGACATGTAGGATTGCAATCTATATCAAGAACAATGAAATCTACAGGCACATAATTCCTATTTGCAACAATAAGAACATCATTAATCCTTCCCATAGGTTTCTTAATAGTGGAATCCGCGAGATGCAAATTTAAAGAACAATCATCAAATTCACGAAAACCTAACACATCACATAAAGTTTTTGGAATCGTGGAAACACTAGCACCCAAATCACACAAAGCATAACACTCATAATATTTAATCTTAATTTTTATAGTAGGTTCCCACTCATCATAAAGTTTTCTAGGGATAGAAACTTCCAATTCAAGCTTTTCTTCAAAAGATTGCATCATAGCATCAACGATATGTTTAGTAAAAGCTTTGTTTTGATTATAAGCATGAGGAGAATTCAACATGTATTGCAACAAGGAAATACAATCTATTAAAGAAAAATTATCATAATTAAATTCCTTGAAATCCAAAAGAGTGGGTTCATTGCTACTTAAAGTTTTGACCTCTCCAATCCCACTTTTATCAATTTTTGCATCAAGATCTAAAAACTCCGAATCATTGGGACGCCTTTTAACTAAAGTTGACTCATCTCCAGTCCCATCTTTATCAAGATTTATGTTGGAAAACAAAGATTCAATAGGAGTCATATCAATCACTTTAAGATCTTCATCATTATTTTCACGAAAACTAGAAGAACATGTTTTTACAAACCAATCTTTTTTAGCACGCATCTTAGCGGTTCTTTCTTTGCACTCATCAATGGAAATTCTCATAGTTTTGAGAGACTCATTGATATCATGCTTGAGTGGAATAGATCTAAGTTTCAAAGAGTCAACATCAAGAGAAATTCTATCCACGTTCCTAGACAAATCATCAATCTTAAGCAATTTTTCTTCAATCAAAGCATTGAAATTCTTTTGCGAACTCATAATTTTTTTAACACTATTCTCAAAATCAGAGGGCATCTTATTATAATTTCCATAAGAATTGTTGTAGGAACTACGATAATTATTAGAGGAATTACTAGGAAACGACCTAGGATTAAAATTGCTCCTATACGCGTTATTACCAAAATTGTTCCTACCAACAAAATTCACATCCATAGATTCATTATTATTTTCAATCAAAGTGGACAAAGGCATATCATTAGGATCCAAAGAAGTACTATTGCTAGCAAATAATTTCATAATTTCATCCATCTTTCCACTCAAAACATTAATCTCTTCAATCGCATGCACTTTTTTACTAGTGGAAGATCTTTCGGTATGCCATTGAGAATAATTAACCATAATATTATCTAGAAGTTTAGTAGCTTCTCCTAGAGTAATTTCCATAAAAGTGCCTCTCGCGGCCGAATCTAAAAGATTTCTAGAAGCAAAATTCAATCCGGCATAAATTTTTTGTATAATCATCCACAAATTCAAACCATGAGTAGGGCAATTTCGTATCATCAATTTCATTCTCTCCCAAGATTGTGCAACATGTTCATGATCAAGTTGCTTAAAAATCATAATATCGTTCCTAAGGGAGATGATCTTAGCGGGAGGAAAATACTTGGAAATAAAAGTATCTTTACACTTATTCCACGAATCAATACTATTCTTAGGCAAAGATGAAAACCAAGTTTTAGCACGATCTCGTAGTGAGAACGGAAATAGCTTCAATTTAACAATATCATTATCCACACCTTTTTTCTTTTGCATATCACACAAATCAACGAAATTGTTTAGATGGGATGCGGCATCTTCACTAGGAAGGCCAGAAAATTGATCTTTCATAACAAGATTCAGCAAAGCGGCATTAATTTCACAAGATTCCGCACTAGTGGCGGGAGCAATCAGAGCACTAATAAAATCATTGTTATTGGTGTTGGAAAAGTCACACAATTTGGTATTCTCTTGAGCCATCGTGACAAAGCAAGCAATCCAACACACGAGCACACAAAAAGCGAACGAAAGAGGGGCGAAGAAAAGGCAAAGAGAGGGGCGAAGAAAAAGGCAAATCTTTTCGAAAGTCATTTTAGAAGTGGGGGAGAGGAAAACGAGAGGAAAATGGCGAATAATGTAATGCAAGAGATGAGAGTTTATGATGGGTACTTGGTATGTCTTGACTTGGCGTAGATCTCCCCGGCAACGGCGCCAGAAATTCTTCCTGCTACTTCTTGAGCTTGCGTTGGTTTTTCCCTTGAAGAGGAAAGGGTGATGCAGCAAAGTAGAGATAAGTATTTCCCTCAGTTTGAGAACCAATGTATCAATCCAGTAGGAGACAACGCACAAATCACCGAATACCTGCACAAACAATCAAACAACTTGCACCCAACGTGATAAAGGGGTTTTTAATCCCTTCACGGTTATTTGCAAAAGTGAGATCTGATAGAGATAGATAAACGATAAAGTAAATATTTTTGGTATTTTTGTTTTATACATCGGAAAGTAAAAGATTGCAAAATAGTAGATCGGAAACTTGTATGATAAAAAGTAGAAGATTGTATGATGGAAAATAGACCCGGGGGCCATAGGTTTCACTAGAGGCTTCTCTCAAGATAGAAAATAATACGGTGGGTGAACAAATTACTGCCGAGCAATTGATAGAAAAGCGCAAAGTTATGACGATATCTAAGGCAATGATCATGAATATAGGCATCATGTCCGTGTCAAGTAGACCGAAACGATTCTGCATCTACTACTATTACTCCACACATCGACCGCAATCCAGCATGCATCTAGAGTATTAAGTTCATAAAGAACGGAGTAATGCATTAAGTAAGATGACATGATGTAGAGGAATTAACTCAAGCAATATGATGAAAACCCCATCTTTTTATCCTCGATGGCAACAATACAATACATGCCTTGTTGCTCCTACTGTCACTGGGAAAGGACACCGCAAGATTGAACCCAAAGCTAAGCACTTCTCCCATTGCAAGAAAAACCAATCTAGTTGGCCAAACCAAACCGATAGTTCGAAGAGAATTACAAATATATCAAATCATGCATATAAGAATTCCGAGAAGATTCAAATAATATTCATAAATAAACTGATCATAAATCCACAATTCATCGGATCTCGGCAAACACACCGTAAAAAAGTATTACATCGAATAGATCTCCAAGAACATCAAGGAGAACATGGTATTGAGAATCAAAGAGAGAGAAGAAGCCATCTAGCTACTAGCTATGGACCCGTAGGTCTATGGTAAACTACTCACGCTTCATCGGAAGGGCAATGGTGTTGATGTAGAAGCCCTCCGTGATCGAATCCTCTCCTGCAGGGTGCCGAAAAAGGTCCCTAGATGGGATCTCACGGGTACAGAAGGTTGCGGCGGTGGAAAAGTCTTTTCATGGATGCCTCTGTTGGTTTGGGGATATTTGGGAATATATAGGCAAAAGAATTAGGTCAGAAAGTGCACGAGGGGCCCACAAGGATGGAGGGCGCGCCCTCCGTCCTTTTGGCCGCCTCGTGGGTCCTCTGATTCATCTCCAAGTCTCCTGGTTTCCTTCTGGTCCAGGAAAAATCATCGCGAAAGTTGTATTCCGTTTGGACTCCGTTTGGTATTCCTTTTCTGCGAAACTCAAAAACAAGGAAAACACAGAAACTGGCACTGGGCTCTAGGTTAATAGGTTATCCCAAAAATAATATAAAATAGCATATTAATGCATATACAACATCCAAAACTGATAATATAATAGCATGGAACAATAAAAAATTATAGATACGTTGGAGACGTATCACTAACCAAGTCACATACCGGGTTTGGGCGCAAACCGGTCCGACGCACTCTCATGTGTCATCGCCGCCGTGTTCCACCGATCAATCTTCAGAGCAGATACTAACGCATCGACCTTGCTAGGCCTCTCTACCATCGACGCCACCAAGACGCCAAACAGCGTCCTTCTCCTGCGCGAGTCCGTCTCCGCGCATGGGACGCCGAGTCCGCACTGCGCCACGCCGCCGAGATCCGCTTTCATCAATGTATAAGATGAAACACCGCTCCACCAAAGAAGCCTTCCACTAGTACCTTGGGACCGTGTACACCTCCAAGAATGACGCCTCCAAGAGGGAAACGACACCAGAGCGCCGTCGTCATCCGATCTACTGATTTAGGGTTTTCCCCCGGAGGTAGCAGAGAGTGGCCTTGAACTTCTCCACGGCGATGCCTTCAAGAAGGGAACGACGCAGTCAACGCCGCCATCGCCGGCCTTGGCAGCTAGCCGAGAGTAGGTTTTCACCCAGAGCTGTTCGAAGAGCCTCCCTCAAGCATTGCATGCACAGACTGCCGCCATATCTGCCGGGGACTGGACGAAAGGGATCCAGGCCACCGCTGCTTGACCAACCATGGCACCACCACGGTGCCTACAACCGATGCCGCCAGGCCCATCACGCTCACCTGTAGATGCACACCAAAACTACTGGCCCGCCCAAGCCCATCTGGGCAAGGCGAGACCCGTGCTACTTCTTGAACTTGCGTTGGTTTTTCCCTTGAAGAGGAAAGGGTGATGCAGCAAAGTAGAGATAAGTATTTCCCTCAGTTAGAGAACCAAGGTATCAATCCAGTAGGAGACAACGCACAAATCACCAATACCTGCACAAACAATCAAACACTTGCACCCAACGCGATAAAGGGGTTGTCAATCCCTTCACGGTCACTTCCAAAAGTGAGATCTGATAGAGATAGATAAAAATAAACAAAAGATAAAGTAAATAATTTTAGGGTTTTTGGTTTATAGATCTGAAAATAAAAGATTGCAAAATAGTAGATCGGAAAGTAATATGATGGAAAATAGACCCGGGGGCCATAGGTTTCACTAGAGGCTTCTCTCAAGATAGCAAATAATACGGTGGGTGAACAAATTACTATCGAGCAATTGATAGAAAAGCGCAAAGTTATGACGATATTGAAGGCAATAATTATGAAATATAGGCATCACTTCGGTGTCAAGCAGACCGACTCCTGCCTGCATCTACTACTATTACTCCACACATCGACCGACTCCTGCCTACATATAGAGTATTAAGTTCATGAAGAACAGAGTAACGCTTTAAGTAAGATGACATGATGTAGAGGAATAAACTCAAGCAATATGATGTAAACCCCATCTTTTTATCCTTGATGGCAACAATACAATACGTGCCTCGCCGCCCCTACCGTCACTTGGAGAGGACACCGCAAGATTGAAACCAAAGCCAAGCACTTCTCCCATTGCAAGAAAAACCAATCTAGTTGGCCAAACCAAACCGGTTCGAAGAGAATTACAAGGATATCAAATCATGCATAAAAGAATTCAGAGAAGATTCAAATAATATTCATAGATAAGCTGATCATAAATCCACAATTCATCGGATCTCGACAAACACACCGTAAAAGAAGATTACATCGAATAGATCTCCAAGAACATCAAGGAGAACGTTGTATTGAGAATCAAATAGAGAGAAGAAGCCATCGAGCTACTAGCTATGGACCCGTAGGTCTGAGGTAAACTACTCACGCTTCATCGGAAGGGCAATAGAGTTGATGTAAAAGCCCTGCGTTACCGAATCCCCCTCCGGCAGGATGCTGGAAAAGGCCCCAAGATGGGATCTCACGGGAACAGAAGGTTGCGGCGGTGGAAAAGTGTTTTCGTGGATGCTTCTGGTGGTTTGGGAATATATGTGAATATATAGGAGGAAGATCTAGGTCAGGGGGTCACCGAGGGGCCCACAAGGCAGGGGGCGCGCCCTCCCCCCTTGTGGCCGCCTCGTGGCTCTTCTGACTTGCACTCCAAGTCTCCTGGGTGTCTTCTGGTCCAAGAAAAATCATAGCGAAGGTTTTATTCCGTTTGGACTCCGTTTGGTATTCCTTTCCTGCGAAGCTCAAAAACAAGGAAAAAACAGAAACTGGCACTGGCTCTAGGTTAATAAGTTAGTCCCAAAAATAATATAAAATAGCATATTAATGCATATAAAACATCCAAAACAGATAATATAATAGCATGGAACAATAAAAAATTATAGATACGTTGGAGACGTATCAAGCATCCCCAAGCTTAATTCCTGCTCGTCCTCGAGTAGGTAAATGATAAAAATAGAATTTTTGATGTGGAATGCTACCTAACATATTTATCCATGTAATTTTCTTTATTGTGGCATGAATGTTCAGATCCATAAGATTCAAAACAAAAGTTTAATATTGAGATAAAAACAATAATACTTCAAGCATACTAACAAGGCAATTATGTCTTCTCAAAATAACACTAGTAGAAAAACTACTTTACGTGAGACACATTAGTCCCGGTTTGTAAATGAACCGGCACTAATGTGACCATTAGTGCTGGTTCCAACGGCTAGGCGGGCGGGCATCATTAGTCCCGGTTCGTGTTGAACCTCTAGTACCGGTTCGTGCCACGAACCGGGACTAAAGAGGTGGTGGCAGGCTGGAGCCCCACCAACCCCTTTAGTCCCGGTTCGTGGCACGAACCGGTACTAGAAGCTCACATTTAGTCCCGGTTTGTGTCGTGAACCGGGACTAAAGGTTTTCCTATATAAACCCTTCGTCGAGCCCGCGATCGAGCTCTCTATTCTTCCCCTTTCCTTTCCTCTCCTCTCCTCTCTGTTCTTCCCCAAAGCTCGAGCTCATCCTTCACTTTGCCCAAAATTTGTCAAGATTTGAAGGCCCCCCATCCATCCAAGTGATCACAAAGGTTAGCAACTTTGTCCTTTTATCTCTCATTACTAGATTAGCTCTTGCAATGCTATATAAGTATAGTGATTTGTGGGTTTTAGTTTGGGAGTAATTATATGTGGTAGTTTATTTGATTTATATGCAATATGAGCTCAAATTAACTCTTAGTTTGCATATATATGTGTGGTTTACTTAGTGCCTTCCCGTCCCCGTCCTAATCACCGTCGATCGCCCGCACCGTCCCGTCGCCGGCACCACCTTGGTGAGCCTCTTGTTCTTATCTTTTTTATAAAAAAAAAAATCATGTTTGTGTGATTTAGATATATAGTTACTTGTATAATTTTCTTACCCGTACGTTGTTTGTTATACATAGTGGCATGGTTTTGATATCCGTCCCCGTCGGCCCTCGTCCAGTTTATGATTCGGATGTGGTATATTCTATTTTATAACTATTTGTTACATTTCGTGTTTATGACAAATTATTCCCATCAAGTTGACATAGATATTTTTATCTAGGAGGTATGTGAACCGGAAATTCCAACAGACCCTCTTGTCGAGAGGTTAAATTTAGTTAAAAAAGAAAACGAGTATTTGAAAGAAAAATTGAAAAGAATTGAAGAAGAGAAGATGAAACTGGAGTTGTATGTTGCCGATGTCGTCGATGATCACAAGATCAAGATGGAGAAAATGCGCTTAAAGATTAGAAAGATTAGAAAATATGCCATTGATAGTGAGGCTTGGTATCATTATGCTGTTGGATCAATTGTTACCTTAGTTGCGATCTTGATCGCATTTGTTGTTGCATTTAAATGCTTTAGTTAGAGAGTTTGTATGTTGTTTTATGAGAATAAGCGTGTATGAACTTTATGTATGAACTTGTATTAATTTGGTCTTTTTGGTGTTGTGTAATGAAGATGAGACGACAATGGATGTATGATGACCGATGCTCTCCCCAGTTCGTTAAAGGCGTGCATACTTTTCTGATTGCGGCTGAGGCAAACAAGCGGGCGGATAGTTTTATGTGTTGTCCATGTGCTGTTTGTAAGAATGATCAGAATTACTCTAAGTCAAGAACCATTCACGTCCACCTGTTTGAGTCCGGTTTCATGCCCCACTATAATGTTTGGACCAAGCACGGAGAAAGAGGGGTTATGATGGAAGACAATGAAGAAGAAGAGGACGACGACAGCTATCCTGGCCATGGGTTCCCTGAATACGATGGTACAACAATGGGGGAAGAAGCTGAGCCGGCAATGCGGGAAGAAGCTGAAGAAGAGGCATCAGATGAGCCCGCTGATGATCTTGGTCGGGCCATTGCCGATGCAAAGAGAAACTGCGCAACTGAAAAGGAGAGGCTGAAGTTGCAGCGCATGTTAGAGGATCACAAGAAATTGTTGTACCCAAATTGCGAAGCTAACAAGAAAAAGCTGGGCACCACACTGGAATTGCTGCAATGGAAGGCAGAGAATGGTGTATCTGACAAGGGATTTGAAAATTGCTGATAATGTTAAAGAAGATGCTTCCAAAGGACAACGAATTGCCCGACAGTACGTACGAAGCAAAGAAGGCTGTTTGCCCTCTAGGATTAGAGGTGCAGAAGATACATGCATGCCCTAATGACTGCATCCTCTACCGCGGTGAGTATGAGGATTTGAATGCATGCCTGGTATGCGGTGCAATGCGCTATAAGATCAGCCGCGATGACCCTGGTGATGTTGAGGGCGAGCGCCCCAGGAAGAAGATTCCTGCCAAGATGATGTGGTATGCTCCTATAATACCACGGTTGAAACATTTGTTCCAAAACAAAGAGCATGCCGATTTGATGCGATGGCACAGAGAAGACCGCAAGAAAGACGGGAAGCTGAGAGTACCCGCTGACGGGTCGCAGTGGAGAAAAATCGAGAGAAAGTGGCGGGACTTTGCAGATGACGCAAGGAACGTATGGTTTGGTCTAAGCGCAGATGGCATTAATCCTTTTGGGGAGCAGAGCAGCAATCATAGCACCTGGCCCGTGACTCTATGTATGTATAACCTTCCTCCTTGGTTGTGCATGAAGCGGAAGTACATTATGATGTCAGTGCTCATCCAAGGCCCTAAGCAACCCGGCAACGACATTGATGTGTACCTAAGGCCAGTAGTTTTCAAAAACTGGATGCACTTCGTGTACAAAATGGACAATCTCTTTCGAAGTATCAGGGTTTCGGACGAAAACTCATCTGTTACAAAGGCATTTCATTTTTTAAAATAACCTAAGAATTACCAAGTTGAATATAATGATAAAACACACTAATATTAAACAGAAGAAAAAAGAATCACTGAAAAATCAATTTTTAAAGTAAAGTTATTCACAAACTAGTGATTCACACAAATTTCAAATAATTCAAATTTAAACTATTCAAATTTGAAAACCACTGGCACTAACAGAAAGTTTATATTTTTTTTACCTAAAGCAAAAAGATTCACAAAGAAACTCTAAATAAAGCAAAAACAACTCAGAAACAAAAGAAAATAAATAAAGCAGAAAAAAAAGAAAAATAAATAAATTAAAAAAAGCCCGCCTACTGGGCCACAACGACCTGCATACGACTAGAAACCCAACCTGTGGTTGGGCCAGGATGCAGGCCCGCAAGGCCCAGTAGGCCCACCAAGGTAGCGCAGGTGAGGTAGGCCCAGAAGGCCTGCATTAGAGAGGAGCTCGATGCAGTGCCTGCGCCGGGGCTTATAAACAGGTGCTGGCTTCCCTCAACTAGCGAGGTGGCTCTAAACATCCACCGCGCCCCTCGCCTGGCAGCGCACCACCTTTTGTCGCGGTTGGTGGCTCCAACCGGGACTAAAGGGGGAGGGGGGTCTTTAGTCGCGGTTGGAGCCACTAACCGCGACTAAAGGTGGTGCGCTTCCCGCCGCTTCGGCTGGCCAAAAGTGACCTTTAGTCCCGGTTGGTGGCACCAACCGGGACTAAAGGGGGGCGCATATATATAGAGCACTTCAAAATTTTTAGTTTCTCTGCTTTCTTCGACCTCTTCGACATCGCCGCGCCGTCGCCGTCTCGCCTCCCCGACGCCGGAGCTCGTCGCCACCCCCGACACCAGCCGGCCGCGCCTCCTCGCACCGATCCCCGACACCGCCCGCGCCCGCTCCTTCCCGAGCCCGGCCCGACGCCGCCCGCGCCCGCTCCTCCGGCCCCGAGCTCCTTGCCGCGCCGCCGATGCCGTCGCCGCCCCCGACTCGCCTCGCCTCGCCGTCGCCCCGCTGTGAGCTCCCCCCTCTCCCCCTCTCCCTCGCCCCTGTGCCGCCATGGCCGCCCCTCCCCGAGCCCCCCCCCCACACACATATGCATGAACACACACACACACATTTTCTTAAGTTAGATGATTTATATGTATTTTTGTATGTTTTAGTATATATGTATAGCAATTTTGATATTTTTCAGAAGAATTTGACATTTTTTTCACTAGATGATTAGATGTATAGAAAAAAGTTAAGAAATTTTGACATTTGAGGAATTTTTACATTTTGATACAATATGTATAGAAATTAGTATATATATATATGTATGAATACAATGTATAGAAAAAAGTTGATGAATTTTGACATTTGATCCAATGTATAGCAATTAGTATTTTCAAAAGTTGCATATTTTAATGTTGTATTTGCAAAAGTTTGTTATGTATTTGCAATTAATTAGTATATGTATGTATACAATAGATTCTCTTAGTCCTTTAATAAGGGATTTATCAAGAATGCCCCCATTATGGATGTGCACAAGTTGATCCAATTTTTTTCTGATCTCATCTACGTACCCTTCTATATGTCACGTTGTCTTGTGTCAAAGTATTGAATAAATCCATGCATGGCTTCATCATTAGCTGAAAGTAACAGGCGCATGATGGTACGAAGCTCTCCAAAGTTATTTTGGAACGGAGTTCCTGATAGGATAATTCGCTGAACTTCGTACCAAAAAGCTAATTATCCTATCCGGGACTCCGTTCCAAAACAACTTTGGAGAGCTTCGTACCATCATGCGCCTGTTACTTTCGACTAATGATGAAGCCATGGTTTTCTTGAATCCTTGGGCACTAGACAACGTGACACATATAGAAGGGTAGATGAGATTAGGAAAAATATGGACCATTTTATGCACATCCAGAATGGCGCCATTTTGTTAAATCCCTTAAAGGTTAAGAGAATCCGTTATGATTCTGAATCCTGTTCCTAGCCATGGACTAAAGGTTCCTCGATCGTATATAAGAAATCACAATCCAAGCATTTAAAAAATGTTAAATTTGCATAGAATTTGTTCTCGATGTCAACGATGCCCGGCCCGCATCCTCGTCGTCGACTCGTTCGCGACGATGTCCTGCTTCAGAGGCGCCATGTCCAGGACTGGGCTCCGCCGGGCTGGCACTGGGAGGTGCTACCTTCAGGGGCACGCATCTTGGTGAGGAACCCTGGTCCCGTCGTCGACCCGGAGCTTCTTTGGTGGCGGGCGCGTGGGCCACATTCGGTGCGAAGGCTGGCATCCCCCGCGGAGGTGGTATGTCACCGTGTTAGGGAGGAGGACGAGCACGTCCATCGCTACATGGTTGCGTTGGACGTCAGGTTCTCCAATACCTGGCAGGTTCTTCAGGGATCTCACCCGAGCTATGATCCTGTGATGGTTCCTTCTCTTTGGGTGTCCACCGCGAGTGAACTAGATTATTCAATAATATTCAATCTATATTAGCTAGTGATGTATTCGAGATAATATTCGAGACGATGTATTCGATATTATATTATTCGATAATATTCGAGACGATGTATTCGAGATTATATTCGATGATGCATATTTATTATCTGGATTATTCGAGATGCACATTATCTACTATGATTCAGTTTTTCCTTATTGATTGCATGCATGCATTCTAATTTGGATACTAAATTGTTTTATCTTTCTTCTAGATTAGTTAAATAAAAGCTATGGACAATACCGGCAGAGAAGGATAAGAGACTCTGTTCGACATCATACGCTCCCCAAGCCCAGATGGCAATGAAGAAGATGACGGCTCGCAATATCTGAACCCTACCGGTGAGGGTATGATATTTGATGAAGATGAATGAATAGATGAAGTCCAGAACAATGATGACGAACGAAATGTTGTTCTTCAAATAACAAAGACCGGCGAGGTATATTTATATAAGCAGGCATCTAGTGATCATCACATGTTTTAATTGATTTGTATATATATTAACGAATTGATCTTTCTTCTTTTAGCCCTCCGGATCGAGCAAATCTTCTACAAGCAGCAGGACAGTTCGAGGCCCGGCCAAAAAGTTGAAGGATGGCGTAAAGTACAACATCGATGCCATCAAACCTAATGGCAAACCGCGTGAACCTAAGAAGAATGCAAGCAAGTTCATTCGTCAATGCGGAGTTATTGTCAGAGACCAAATCCCGATCTCCATTCAAGAATGGAAAAAGCCAACAAAGGAAGATCCAGATGTTACTTTTGTCGACCAAAGAGCAAAAGATCTGCTTTGGGAATCTCTCATGTCACATTTCACCCTACCAGATCATTTGACAGATGCAGATCTGGAGAAAGTCAAGAACTCTGCTCTTAAGAAGATGGCGATAGCATTCAACAACCACAAGAATAATATATGGGCCGCGTACGTCAATGCAGGAAAGAAGACTCCAGAATTCAAGGGAACACTCGAGAAGGCAAGAGCTCACTGGGACACTTTCGTGAAATTCAAGGAATCGGAAGTAGCTCAGGAACGGTCAAGAATAAACAAGATTAATGCCGTGAAAAAGCAGTGGCACCATAAGCTGGGGCCAGGTGGCTACGAGGTGGCCCGACCTAAGTGGGATCTTGCTGAGCAAGAGATGATGGATGCAGGGGTCACTCCAGTTACATTGAGCTGGCCCCCCAGGTGCAGGACTTGGTTCTATGCGCATAGGGGGAACTTGGACCCAAAGACAGGCGAGGTTTTGGAGCGGGCAAGTCTTAAAGGAGCCATCGACAGTTTACTTGTTGCAATAGAAGAGGCTCGAACAAGGGTGTTCACGCCCAACAGAGAGAACGAAGAGCTTACGCGCGCCCTGAAGAATCCTGAACACCCGGGAAGAACATGAAGCAAAGGCGTTGTTCCGTGGTTTGAGGGGTTTGCGAACTGGAACGCCGACTGCAGAAGCCGTGCGAGAAAGAAGCAGCAGGAGGAGCAGAAGAGGAAGCTGGAGGAGGAGCAGAGGAAGAAGGAAGCAGACCGCCTTCAAGGCCTAGAATCAAAGCACGCGGAGTTGGAACTCGCTTTCAAGCGGCAGCAGCAAATCGACTCACTTAGCAAGGAAAGGGGGTCTCAGCAGCGACAGCAGCTAGCGGATCCAGCATTGGATAGCACTGTCCCATCCATGCCGAGAAGCAGCGTGGGTTCCGCCCCGGGCGATGATGCACTGCTGGATAGATACCCTGTGGATGATATCATAGATACGACAACTTGTGAGCTACACTTTAAAATGAAGAACATATCCATGAAGGTGGCGGACGGCTACGCTTATACAAATCCCCCTGAAGCAACCTTCCATTGCAATCCGATTCCAGCTGGCTATGCTCATGTCGGGGTTGATGAAGTGGTGGCAGGATATTCGGGGCTAGAGCTTGACATTCCTGGAGGTGACGACGAGCGCGCACTGGGAGAGGCCATGCATCATATCATTCTATGGAGAAAGGATTGCATCGTCTTTCCAAGGCCACCGACACCGCGTCAGCTGGCTCCTCCTCGAAGTCCGCCACCGTGTCAGCAGGCTCCCGCTCCTCCAAGTTTGCCACCGCGTCAGCAGACTCCTGCTCCTCCAAGTCCGCCACCGCGTCAGCCGACTCCTCCTCCTCCAAATCCAGCACCGCGTCAGCTGACTCCTCCTCCAAGTCATGCACCGCGTCAGCCGTCTCCGCCGCCTCAGCAGGCTCCACCGCCTAAGCAACAGCGGAAGAGAGGCGCCGCAGCTACGGTGGCTAGCGGTACAACAGGAGGCAAGAAATACAAATTTGGTCCAAGCCTCAAGCCTCTTCCGAGGTTGCCTTACCACTTGACTGAAAAGGAAAACAAAAACGAAGCCGAAGTCGCTGCCCAAGTGAAGGCCCATTTTGGACTGAAACCACCCTGCCACCAGAGGAGAAAGTACCCGAGCATGTCATTCAACACTTTATTGATATGGCTCAACCAGCTGTCAAGCATAGGGACTCAGACTATGAGCGCCAAATCAAGAAGTCATATGAAGCACAAAAAAAGAAGGAGTCGAGCTCGAGCTCGAGCCAAGCAGCTGCCAAAAAAAGCGGGAAAACTGTTCCCCAGTTGGAGAACAGGCGGTGCAATCGATCCCCCCGCTCATTGTACAAACACATGTGAGTACCGGTGCCGATCAGCTGGTAATAACCGACGATCATAGAAGGCAGGCTGAAGAGGCCGGTGTCACTGTAGAACAACTCCTAGGCATCGAGGACTTCCAAACGTCTACAGAGGAGGAACTACAATGGAAATATGCCCGCGGCCAACCTATGGTCAAGCCTGAGCAGATCCCGCTTCTATCAACGAGAATGTATGAATTGCATCAATGGTACATGAGAGAAGTAAAGACTACCAATCGAGAGTCCCTCATGGTGAAAGTCAAGGAAGAGCAGTACTACCATGCACAAGATCTGTGGGTTGAGTTTCAAGAAATGTTTTAGTTATTCAATCAAGACGCACTCGACAAATCTATCGTCAGTTGCTATTGTCTGTAAGTGATTTCTTTCTGTAATTTAAGTCTCTACCTAGCTGTAGTGCTCGTTCATTACCTGTAATTATCCTCACTATATTCTTTTCTGTGGTATTATGCAGAATGAAGATGTATGAAATGAAAAAAGCTGGACGCTATGGCATTGGGTTCATTGACCCAAATACCATTAATGAAGAGACATGGACGCGTCAATGGGAACAAAAAGACACAGAGAAAAGCTTGCTAGAGTTCTTGGTGCGATTAAATACCCAACCAGAAATACTACTTCCTTACAACTTTGGGTGAGTGACACTATCTTGTACTACAAATTCTGTTTTTGTTTACTAGCTATTAATAAGTGTAGTTGATGAGTTATGCACATGCCCGCTTAATTATACAAACGTGTGCGCATGCAGTTTTCACTGGATCCTGCTAATCATTGAAGTTGACGCGGGAAAAGTTCAAGTACTGGACTCACTACTTAAAGACGTTGATCACTACGCAATCGTGAGGGGGATGGTCGATAGGTAATTTCAATCATTATCGAACTATATGTCGGCCTCTTTAGTTCATTTCCTGATATCAACTAATTAATAACTCCTTTATTTATTTTCTTTGCCGACGGGCAGGGCTAGGGAAAAGTTCATCAAATAGGTTCAAGGCCAATGGAAACAAAAGCTGAAATGGTGTCGACCTAAGGTAATTAATTAAGTAGTACTAGCTAGCTACCATCTCTTTAATTCTAGTTTCAATAACATTATCATGCTTGATTAATAATTATCTGATTGAATTCTATTCTCGTAAAGATCTTGAGGCAGGCGCCGGGGAATAATTTATGTGCATACTACGTTTGCGAGAACATTCACTTTATGATCGAAAGGAGCAAAGATGCAAGACATCTTTGGGTACGTAAACACAATTCATAATTCTTTTTATCATGATCTAATATATATACACACAACTAATATATTCATATTGATCTCCTTTTTTAATAAATATGGTGGAGATGCGGGATAAGCTCCTACCAGAGGACCGCATACGAGCACTTCAAGAGGAGATTACGGGAGTTTTGCTTGACCAGGTCATAGATCCCAAAGGAGAATACCATTAGAAGCTGTAATGCCTCCATGTAATGATATGCAAATTGTAGGAGAAATTGTATATATATATGTGTGTATGTCAATGGTCGTACGAGAAATTCGATGATATATATATGATCGGTTCTACGAGAAATTCTATTTATATATATGCATAACGTGTACAATATGTAGTAGCGTAAAATATGTTTGAAATGAAAAAGAATTAAATGGAAAACAAAAAATTAAAAGAAAAAATAAACAATAAACCCATAAACCCCTAAACCTTTTAATCCCGGTTGGTGTAACCAACCGGGACTAAAGGCCCCCAGCCCCCCGGCGCGGGCTCGTTCCACGTGGTGGGCCTTTGGTCCCGGTTTGTGACGAACCGGCACTAAAGGGGGGGGGGGGGTCTTTAGTCCCTACCCTTTAGTGCCGGTTGCAGAACCGGCACTAAAGGTCCTTACGAACCGGGACAATAGCCCGATTCTGCACTAGTGTAACATGGCCAAAGAAAGTTTATCCCTACAAAATCATATAGTCTGGCTATGCTCCATCTTCATCACACAAAGTATTCAAATCATGCACAACCCCGATGACAAGCCAAGCAATTGTTTCATACTTTTGGTGTTCTCAAACCTTTTCCACTTTTAAGCAATACATGAGCGTGAGCCATGGACATAGCACTATAAGTGGAATAGAATATGGTGGTTGTGGAGAAGACAAAAAGAGGGAGATAGTCCCACATCAACTAGGCATATTAACGGGCTATGGAGATGCCCATCAATAGATATCAATGTGAGTGAGTAGGGATTGCCATGCAACGGATGCACTAGAGCTATAAGTTTATGAAAGCTCAAAAGAAAACTAAGTGGGTGTGCATCCAACTTGCTTGCTCATGAAGACCTAGGGCAATTTGAGGAAGCCCATCGTTGGAATATACAAGCCAAGTTCTATAATGAAAAATTCCCACTAGCATATGAAAGTGACAACATAGGAGACTCTCTATCATGAAGATCATGGTGCTACTTTGAAGCACAAGTATGAAAAAAAAGGATAGTAACATTGCCCCTTCTCTTCTTTTCTCTCATTTTTTTGTTTGGCTTCTTTGGCCTCCCTTTTATTTTTTTCCTCACATGGGACAATGCTCTAATAATGAAGATCATCACACTCTTATTTACTTACAACTCAAAAATTACAACTCGATACTTAGAACAAAAATATGACTCTATATGAATGCCTCCGGCGGTGTACCGGGATGTGCAATGACTCAAGAGTGACATGTATGAAAGAATTATCAAAGGTGGCTTTGCCACAAATACGATGTCAACTACATGATCATGCAAAGCAATATGACAATGATGGAATGTGTCATAATAAAATGGAACGGTGGAAAGTTGCATCGAAATATATCTCGGAATGGCTATGGAAATGCCATAATAGGTAGGTATGTGCCTGTTTTGAGGAAGGTATATGTTGGGTTTATGGTACCGGCGAAAGTTGCGCGGCACTAGAGAGACTAGCAAAGGTGGAAGGGTGAGAGTGCACATAATCCATGGACTCAACATTAGTCATAAAGAACTCACATACTTATTGCAAAAATCTATTAGTCATCAAAACAAAGTACTACGTGCATGCTCCTAGGGGGATAGATTGGTAGGAAAAGACCATCGCTCGTCCTCGACTGCCACTCATAAGGAAGACAATAAAAAAAACCTCATGCTCCAACTTCGTTACATAACGGTTCACCATACGTGCATGCTATGGGAATCACAAACCTCAACACAAGTATTTCTCCAATTCACAATTACTCACTAGCATGAATCTAATATCACCATCTCTATATATCAAAACAATCATAAGAAATCAAACTTCTCATAGTATTCAATGCACTTTATATGAAAGTTTTTATTATATCCCTCTTGGATGCCTATCATAATAGGACTAAATTCATAACCAAAGCAAATTACCATGCTGTTTAGAGACTCTCAAAATAATATAAGTGAAGCATGAGAGTTCAATAATTTCTACAAAATAAGGCCACCATCGTGCTCTAAAAAGATATAAGTGAAGCACTAGAGCAAAATTGCCTAGCTCAAAAGATATAAGTGAAGCACATAGAGTATTCTAATAAATCACGATTCATGCGTGTCCCTCTCAAAAGGTGTGTACAGCAAGGATGATTGTGGCAAACTAAAAAACAAAGACTCAAATCATACAAGACGCTTCAAGCAAAACACATATCATGGGGTGAATAAAAATATAGCCTCAAGTAAAGTTACAGATAGACGAAGACGAAAGAGGGGATGCCTTCCGGGGCATCCCCAAGCTTAGGATCTTGGTTGTCCTTGAATATTACCTTGGGGTGCCTTGGGCATCCCCAAGCTTAGGCTCTTGCCACTCCTTATTCCATAGTCCATCAAATCCTTATCCAAAACTTGAAAACTTCACAACACAAAACTCAACAGAAAATCTCATAAGCTCCGTTAGTATAAGAAAATAAATCACCACTTTTGGTACTGTTGTGAAATCATTCTTTATTTATATTGGTGTAATATCTATTGTATCCCAACTTCTCCATGGCTCATACCCCCCGATACTACCCATAGATTCATCAAAATAAGCAAACAACACGTAGAAAACAGAATCTGTCAAAAACAGAACAGTCTGCGAAGGTCTGAATTGTTCTAATACTTATGTAACTACAAAAATTATGAAAAAATATTAAAACGGAGGAAATTTGTTTATAAATCTTTTGTAAATAATTCAGGGTTTTTTCACGCTCCATTGACTCTAAACAATTCTGTGACTGGACGCCAAAGTTTCTGTTTTTCAGCAAGAACAAATCAACTATCACCGTAAGCCATCCCAAAGGTCTTACTTGGCACAAACACTAATTAAAATACAAAAACACATCTAACCAGAGGCTAGATGAATTATTTATTGAAAAACAGAACCAAAAAGCAAAGAACAAAAATAAAATTGGGTTGCCTCCCAACAAGCGCTATTGTTTAACGCCCTTAGCTAGGCATAAAAACACATAGATCTAGGTATTGTCATCTGTGGTATGCAATTCTTCAATTGCACACTTATAATCCTTAGGAGATTCTTTGGTTTTATCAATGATCAAAATCCTAGGCAAGAAATCAAGAAATTCACTCGTGGCAATTGGTTCCTTAATAATATCGAAAAAATTGGGGTGAACACTTATTGTTTTGAGATCTTCATTTTCTTTACTAGAAGATTCACCCTTATTCTTAGGAACATAAATAAACTTAGCAGTCTTAGTAGAAGGAAGATTTTGAGTAGTTTTAACGGAGGAAAAATCGGAACCCAAGTTGGTAATAATATCTTCTAGTTTGCCAATTCTAGTAGAATCTTGATCTATCTTTTCATTAACTATGGGTTCCTTTTCTCTAAGATTCTTTAAAGTAACTCCTACCTTAGATCCATATTGAGTAATCTGATTATGAATCTTTTTATCCAAATTTTCAACCAACTCTACGGTAGCAATTTTATTGTCAATAATATCAAGCCTTTGCATCACATGTTCCAAGGTTAAAACAGTTCCATTGATCAAAAGAGGTGGTGGGCCTAACAAATCTATCATAGCGTTGAAGAATCAAAAGTATGGCTCCCCAAAAAATTCCCCCCGGTAATGGTATCTAGAACATATCTATTCCAAGGAGTAATGCCCACATAAAAATTGCGAAGAAGGACGGCAGTAGATTGCTTTCGAGTAGATCTATTCTGAGCATTGCAAATTCTATACCAAGCATCTTTTAAATTTTCTCCCTCCCTTTGTTTAAAATTAAGGACTTCATTATCGGGAGTGCTAACAATGATGGGAGGACTAGCCATGAAAGCAATACAAGCGATCTAACGCACGAGCAAAAAGCAAACGAAAAAGACGAACAGAAGAAGGGGAAAGAAGGGCGAATAAAAAGGCAAATATTTTCGAAAATCATTTTAGAAGTGGGGGAGAGGATAACGAGAGGCAAATGGCAAATAATGTAATGCAAGAGATGAGATTTTATGATGGGTACTTGGTATGTCTTGACTTGGCGTAGATCTCCCCGGCAACGGCGCCAGAAATTCTTCCTGCTACTTCTTGAGCTTGCGTTGGTTTTTTCCTTGAAGAGGAAAGGGTGATGCAGCAAAGTAGAGATAAGTATTTCCCTCAGTTAGAGAACCAAGGTATCAATCCAGTAGGAGACAACGCACAAATCACCAATACCTGCACAAACAATCAAACACTTGCACCCAACGCGATAAAGGGGTTGTCAATCCCTTCACGGTCACTTGCAAAAGTGAGATCTGATAGAGATAGATAAAACTAAACAAAAGATAAAGTAAATATTTTTAGGGTTTTTGGTTTATAGACCTGAAAATAAAAGATTGCAAAATAGTAGATCGGAAAGTAATATGATGAAAAATAGACCCGAGGGCCATAGGTTTCACTAGAGGCTTCTCTCAAGATAGCAAATAATACGGTGGGTGGACAAATTACTGTCGAGCAATTGATAGAAAAGCGCAAAGTTATGACAATATCCAAGGCAATGATTATGAAATATAGGCATCACGTCCGTGTCAAGTAGACCGACTCCTGCCTGCATCTACTACTATTACTCCACACATCGACCGACTCCTGCCTGCATCTAGAGTATTAAGTTCATGAAGAACAGAGTAACGCTTTAAGTAAGATGACATGATGTAGAGGACTAAACTCAAGCAATATGATGTAAACCCCATCTTTTTATCCTTGATGGCAACAATACAATACGTGCCTCGCCGCCCCTACCGTCACTTGGAGAGGACACCGCAAGATTGAAACCAAAGCCAAGCACTTCTCCCATTGCAAGAAAAACCAATCTAGTTGGCCAAACCAAACCAGTTCGAAGAGAATTACAAGGATATCAAATCATGCATAAAAGAATTCAGAGAAGATTCAAATAATATTCATAGATAAGCTGATCATAAATCCACAATTCATCGGATCTCGACAAACACACCGTAAAAGAAGATTACATCGAATAGATCTCCAAGAACATCAAGGAGAATGTTGTATTGAGAATCAAAGAGAGAGAAGAAGCCATCTAGCTACTAGCTATGGACCCGTAGGTCTGAGGTAAACTACTCACGCTTCATCGGAAGGGCAATAGAGTTGATGTAGAAGCCCTCCGTGATCGAATCCCCCTCCGGCAGGATGCCGGAAAAGGCCCCAAGATGGGATCTCACGGGAACAGAAGGTTGCGGCGGTGGAAAAGTGTTTTTGTGGATGCTTCTGGTGGTTTGGGAATATATGTGAATATATAAGAGGAAGATCTAGGTCAGGGGGTCACCAAGGGGCCCACAAGGCAGGGGGGCACGCCCTCCCCCCTTTTGGCCGCCTCGTGGCTCTTCTGACTTGCACTCCAAGTCTCCTGGGTGTCTTCTGGTCCAAGAAAAATCATCGCGAAGGTTTTATTCCGTTTGGACTCCGTTTGGTATTCCTTTCCTGCGAAGCTCAAAAACAAGGAAAAAACAGAAACTGGCACTGGGCTCTAGGTTAATAAGTTAGTCCCAAAAATAATATAAAATAGCATATTAATGCATGTAAAATATCCAAAACAGATAATATAATAGCATGGAACAATAAAAAGTTATAGATACGTTGGAGACGTATCAACCCGCGATCCCGGCTGCCCCACAGGGGCGCCTCTGCCACGGGAAGGTCGCGTCTCTGTTGTCGCCGCCGTCACGCACGCCGTCGGGATCCCGCCGCTCCTTGCCGCCGGATCTCCGCCGTACCATGCGCCGCAGCCGCCCGGAGATCTCACCACCACCATGCAGGGAGAAGGCCCCGCCGCCACCATCATAGGCCAGGCTTCACTGGTGAGACCTCAGGCGGCGGTAGGAGGAAGAAGACGAGGGGCGCGAGACTAGGGCCCGCGGCGCGATCGCCCCCGTGTCGCCTAGGGTCGGCGACGCGAGGGTGGGGGTGGAGAGATAAATATCTTATTTCAGATCTAATAGCACTATGCCATTCCTTAGAGTTTGGGTCCATCATTGCTTCAATTAGATGATACCCCGTGCGTTGCCGCGAGAACCTTGTTAAACGAAATGCAAAAATGGTTACTAAAACAATTAACTCTAATAATAAACAACTGTAAGCATAAAAGCAATTAAAACATTTGAAGCGTCTAAAAAGAAGGGGGGGGGACTTTTAGTTAACATCCATAAAAATACAAAATCTAATGAAAAAAGTAACTTATGACTAACATGCATGAATTGATGATTTGGCACTGCATGCATAGCTTAATGCAACAAGTTACAATTGACTTAAATTCTTGGTTTGCTTATGTGACATGTTTGCATGACTAGGAAAAATAGGTAGTGAGTTGTAGCTATTTTGGAATAGAGGATGTAGGTCTCGGCTCATCATTGTCTAACATGTACTTTTGCAGTTCTCCGCCCTTCATAGAGGGGTGCTTCCTTTGCCACGGGTTCCTAGATTTGACCAGCCTCGTAAGCATTTACTTGTCGTGCCCTACCCAAGCGAATCTTTTTGACTTCTTTAAGTTGAACCGTTCTCCCACTAGTCTTCATAGTAATAAACTCTTCCTCTTGGAAAATATTGTTTCGAATAACAAACACTTTTCCCTCTTCTCGGTTGTAGAAATGATATCCCAAAGTTTTTTTGGATATCCATGAAAATGCACTTATCTTATTTGGGTGCTAGCTATTACGAATGTTCCTTATACTTAAGTTCAAACGAAAATGCCATTGAGCCCCCAACCCAAGGGTTTGTAGAAAGAAGAAAGTTTTTCCCTAAGTGAGAACCAAGTTTACCAATCCACATAGTTCTCCTATGAGCCCATGATCATCCCTTCACTCAACTATGAAACTTTTACTTAGTCCCCAAAACTTCTAGTGAGGTTGTCAGTCTCACTTTGTTGTTTACTAGGATTAGTGTATCGAGTGTATGGAATTATCTTTTATATGCAAAGGAAATTAAAATTCAGAATATTTAAGAGTAGAAAAAAAAGAAAGTGAGGTTGTATTTCTAAGGAGAAAAAAAAAAATCATAACTTCACAAGTGGCATCTATCCAAGTTAGCATAGGTGTGGTGAACACATTGCACTTGTGTATTCATCAAATTGCAGTGTTTACGTTTGATCATAGATATCGTGATTTCATTGAGGCATTGCATCCTTATATCTACATCGTTATTCAACTGCATCTATAACTAATACTCCACTTCAAGACTGAAATCTATCATGCATGTCAAAGTATTAAATAAAAATAGAGCATTGCATTAAGTCGGGTTACATAATGTTGATAGTATGTTCTCTTTACCTCCAGCTCATCACCGGAAGAATTAGGCGATTCTCATTTTATGCTTAGTGATAATAACACAATACAAGGCTTTATTCCTTTCTCTCGCTGGTATAGGAATTTGCAAGGTTAAAACCAACCAACATACACCACTCCCTCTTGGTGACTGTTCATCTAAACATGCCAGTGGAAGACTAATAGATCAGAGAGCATGTACTATAAATCACGCAACAAAGAACCAAAATATACCTAACAGAAATCCATATATAATCTGGTCATAAAGTGACAATTCATCACATCACAACAAGCACACCAAGAAATACATCATATTGCTCACAATCATGTTAGGCCACTTATCTGATCTTTGTATTGAAGAACGGGAGAGAGGAGATGCCACATAGCTATTTTTATGGTCCCATAGTTCAATGAGGACTACTCACACATGATTATCGGAGCAACAAAGTCGATGAACAAGGCTCCAACAATAATTTCCCCCTCTAGCAGAGTACTGAAAAAGACCCCACATAGGATCGCCTCACAATGGGTAGCGGCAGCGGCGTAAAAATTCTTCCTTACTTAGGTTTAGGACAAGGGGGTAAATATAGTCATAGGTGTGGAGAGGCGGTAGAGGAGAGGCTTGTGCCCCCCACACGACCTAGCAATGGAGCCAGGGCCTAGGTGCGTGGGCTCACCACGTGGTGACCCAGAGCCACCCCTCTCGCATTTCTTTGCTCCCATGTGGTCTCCTATTGATTTCTTTCGACAACATAATTTTGTTTTATTTTTTGGCCCCCAAAAGTATTTATTTTTTTGCATAAAAATATCATCTAACACTTGACACTGAATTAAGAGGTTAGTCCAATAAAACTAAAAGAAAAGTGTGCCAAAATTATATGAGTGATATACATATAGCATGAACATAATTTTTTTATAGATGAGTTGGAGACATATCACTAGCTTGTTTGATCAAAATCTCTTGACATATGGATCACAACTCCAAATTTTTAGAAAACATAAATCGTGTTTCTTTCCAGTCCAAATCGCATATGGTAGCTTGTCAAGGATTTAGATGGTATTCTATTTAGTGTGGAAGTTGCCGTTTCTATAACATAACTTCAAAATGATAATAGTAGATCCCATTGGCTCATCATTGATCGAAGAAAGAAGATTTCAACCCTAAACTAATGACCTAGTTTGATTTACAACCCCCACTGCAAAATAGTTAGGTCACAACCGTGAAATTCTGACACCGTTCAATTTAACCCCTCGACGATGGTTTTGCCGTGATGTGGCACCCGCTCCCACATGTCATGGTAACACATACAAACATTATGGACTAATGCATAATAAATAAGCAATCCAAAGGTTAAATTGCAAAACACCAAAAGGATAGGGATTTCCCTTTCTTCTCCGTGCGAGTTGAAGTTCTTTCAGCCGCCACCGCTGCTTGAAGCTACGCCACCGAGTCGTTGCCGTTGGGAATGATGCCACGGCAACTTGATGTGACGCCCCCCCGGAGCTCGCTCTCCAACTCGCCGCTAGACGAGCTCTGCATTGATCCCCGCATCAGCAGTCCCATTCTACACACAAACCACATCCTTCCCATGGAGCACCATCGTTGTTGGTCAATAGCCGGTGACCTTTCCTGCATGGTCCGCGACTCTGTCCCCTCCCCCATCCCTAGCCACGCATGCTTCGCCATCTCCTAGTTGCTATGGCACCCCTCCTCGCTTCGCCTCGTTTGAGACCACTGCCTTGCTGTACAAGGCATGAGCTAGCCCGACGCGAGGCTGAAGTGGCGTTTGGAGAGGCGGGGCATGCCGAGATGCGCCAGCAAGGCGCTATCCATACCGTCGTTGGCCAAGCGCCCCAACCCCCCGAGTGGAGCAGCTTTGGGCTGAGGAGGAGTTTGTAGCGTTGCGTGCGACCCCAGATAGGCGGGGAGGAGCTCGTGGCTGCGCGTGTGACCTCTGACTCTGCGGATGAGCTCAAGGCGATGTCAGGCTACAACAGCACGAAGGGGACGACACCGCCCGGGATTGGAGGGGGGGGGGGGGGGGGGGGGGTAGACGAGGAAGAAGATGATTATTGTATTGCATGGGACCGGCAAAATCTGTTATATTTTCATGACTCAGATGCGACATCAACGTTGACTAGTCAACCTGGATGTCACACAAGGCAAACTGAAGGGTGTCGAAAGTTTAGGGTTGTGTACCAACCGATTTTGGAGTTGGGGGTTGTAAATTTAACTAGGGCATGAGTTCACAGTTGAAATATGCAATTCTTCCTTTTTACAGGGAAATTTTTTCGATCTATTCATCTTCAGTCATGGCTGTACAACGGACACTAGAAATAATAAAAATTACATCCAGATTTGTAGACACCTAGCGACGACGGCAAACATTGAAGCGAGCCGGGCAGAACTTGTTGTAGTAGACAGTTGGGAAGTCGTCGTGCTAAGGCCCCATAGGACCAGCACATAGAACAACAACCACCATAGATGAAGAGTAGTAGATCGGAAGGATCCAATTTGGAGACACACAAGTGTAGACAAACAACGAACAGATCCGACCAAATCCACCAAAGATAGATCCGCCAGAGACACATCTCCACACGCCCATCGACGATACTAGACGCATCACCGGGATGGGGACTAGGCGGGGAGAATCTTATTCCATCTTCAGAGAGCCGCCGCCGTCTCGTCTTCCTGAGCAGGACACAAACCCTAACAAAACTCGAAGAAATATCTAAAAACGGAGCCGGCCCGCCGGCAAGGGCCGAGATCCACCACGCTTCCATGGCCCTAAGGCCACCGGAGATGAGACGGACCGGCGCCGGCGCCGGCGGGAGGGAGTGGAACCCTATCTTTTTTTTAGCTGAGGTGGCTGTGTGACGTGTTATTGATTGCTGCATTTTCCCCTTTATCGAAACATATCCAACAAAGCTGGGTTACGCCTTTTGGATACCCCATTAATTTGAGGTGTAAGTTGTGGAATGGTTCTACAACTCTTTAGATGATTGCTAAGCCCGTGACTCAAATATTTGGCTGAACAAATTTAATTTTGGAAGGTTCAAAGAGGTTTGTTGCGTTTCTTTTTTATAAAAAACATCAACCAGATGTGGCTACGTGCGGTGAAAGTGCTCATACAAGTCAAGTGTCGGGGTGTGAATTCCAAAGGAAAAATGGGCTTCAAAAGAAGGACCTCAATTGGTCGCATGCATCTTTCGTATGCAGAGGCCGGGGATAACCTCCTTTTCTAAAAAAAAAGAAAGACCTCAGTTGGCAGGAAGGCATTCAGGCTATGGTGTCCCATACATCCAACCACAATTGCATGGTCACATCGGTCGGGACTCAGGGACGGGGTCACTCAATCTCTTCTCAGCAGCCTAGAGGACCCGCGCGCAGCCCAACCGAGAGGGTCGGGTCAGGTCACTCTGCACTGATATGCCAGCGGATGCCGGAATGAATGAAAAACAAATTTTTACCCCAGAAACAACATGTGTGCATGGATATACACTGCAGCAACAATTTCATCAGCATAGCATATAACTCATGTCTGACGATCACATAGAGAAAATTAAGGTCGAATACATCAAAGATAACCACAAACTAGTATAGCCGATCTGGATATTAACACCACACGGCTACTAGATTCACAGATGCGGCACTAGTCGATCAATCGTCACAGCATAATTAATGCATACTCTACGTTATTAATTCCATACTAGGCTCTCATCAGTACCTCATCAGCTGATCCGGCCACCACGAACATGATCCCTTGCAGGTTGCAGAGCTAGCTGAACTAAGAGGCTGCGTACTGCTTGCCCCACCCATCACCTCCAAGGAGGAGGGCCAGGCAGCCGAGGTCGCACACCACCATGACGCAGATGACCACGGTGTAAAAGACCCTGCCGACGGTGTATCCTGGGTCGCTGGCGAGGAGGACCCAGACGGCGCTGGCGTACATGCAATGGACGAGGATGGTGACCGCGAGCGCGAGGTAGGAGAGGGCACGGCGAGCCCAGCGACGGCGGCATGGGAGCAGCAGCGCCAGCGCCGCCGCGGCCGCCTGGGATGCGGCGCAGCACATCATCCCGATCCAGAGGGCGCTTTCCCTGGCGGCCTCCGCGTCCGTCAGCTCGACGCACCGCAGAATGAACGACGACTGCACCATACCAGCTTGCCGCATGATGGATCGGTGGCAATGTCAAGTATCCAAGGGATAGTACACGGGTAGGTAGTTATTTACCTGGATGCACGGGAGGTGGAAGTGGGCAGCTATGTAGCGGGATGCTTGGCCGCAGGCGATGGCGAAGGCGTTGATAAGCGCCCATCCGCAGACCACTGGGACATCATCCCGGATCTGCTTTTGGGCCGCGCTCAGAGGCAGCGGATGAGTCGTCTTGGCGTCCATGGGTGTCCAAGCTAGGTAGGAGTAGGACGAGATCAGCAACAACGTAGGTTAGTGTCCTCTCTAATTTCATGTCGATCGTCGTTAAACAGGAAAGAAGAAGAAGAAAAACACGTTAGCAAGGCGGCCGGATACGGAGGGGACTCACCGTCACTCGCTGGTCGGATCACTAGTAGAAAACAGGGCTTTGGTTCAGGCCTGCCCAGCCCATTAGTCCCGGTTCAGTCACGAACCGGGACCCATGTGGGCATACGTCCCGGTTTGTGCGCCCAGGGGGCCGGCCGGGCCTCGTGGGGCATTGGTCCCGGTTCGTCTGGACCCTTTTGTCCCGGTTTCAGACACGAACCGAGACCAATGGGCCTCGCTCCTGGCCCACATCCTTTAGTCCCGGTTCGTGGCTGGAACCGGGACTAATGGTGTGGCTATATATAGCCCTCGCCCGCGAGCAGAGCACTCCACTGCTCTATTTTTTTCTGGCCGGCGAGGGGAGGGCTTTGTGGTGCTCTAGCTCACCTCCTATGCACATGAGGTGTTCGATGAAATGCCCTAGCCACACTACTTAAGCTTTTTCCTCTCCAAACTCGACCTCCAAGCTTCATTTTCCTCAAGATTTGTCTAGGTTTAGCGGTCCGTCACGTCCCGTCCCCGTCTTCACCGCCGTCGATCGCCCACGCCGATCTCGTCGCCGGCACCACCATGGTGAGCCTCTTGTTCTTATCTTCTTTCTAAAAGAAAAAAAATTCTTACTTGTATGATTTAGATAGATACTTGTATAATTTTCTTACTTTTATTATTGTTTGTTATTATATAGTGCGATGGTTTTGATATCCGCCCCCGTCGGCCCTCGTCCTGTCTATGATTCAGATGTGGTATATATTATATTTTATAACTATTTGGTTCATTTATTGTTTATGACAATTATGCCGACCAACGTGACATAGATTTTTTTATCTAGGAGGTATGTGAACCGGAAATTCCAACCGACCCTATTGTCGAGAGGTTAAATTTAGTTGAAGAAGAAAACAATTACTTGAAGGAAAAATTAAAAAAAATTGAGGAGGAGAAGATGATATTGGAGTTGCATGTTGCGGATGTCGTCGATGATCACAAGATCAAGATGAATGCAATACGCTTCAAGATTAGAAAGTATAGAAAATATGCCATTCATACCGAGGCTTGGTATCATTATGCCGTTGGATCAATTGTTACCTTGGTTGCGATTATGATCGCATTTGTTGTTGCATTGAAATGTTTTACATAGTTTCAATGTATGGTTTAATTAGATGCTCTGGAGAGCTATCTGTTGTTCAATGAGAACTATGTATGTACTTTGGTTTTAATGTGATGATGAACTTCTATTAATTTGGTCACTTATCTATTCATGATGTTCTGTAATGGTTTTTGACATACTTAATTATATATAATGCACGCAGATGAACCGGCAATGGATGTACGGTGACAGACGCACCTCCGAGTACATTAAGGGCGTGCATAATTTTCTCGAAGTGGCTGAGGCAAACAAGTAGAATGGTTTTATGTGTTGTCCATGCCCTATATGTGGGAATACGAAGTCTTACTTTGACCGGAAAATCCTTCACACCCACCTGCTTTATAAGGGTTTCATGCCACACTATAATGTTTGGACCAAGCACGGAGAAATAGGGGTTATGATGGAAGACAACGAAGAAGAAGAGGACGATGACAACTATGTGCCCCCTGAATACGGTGATGCTGCAACGGGGGAAGCTGAAGATCAAGAGGAACCAGACGATGTGCCCGATGATGATCTCCGCCGGGTCATTGTTGATGCAAAGAGACAGTGCGAAAGTGAAAAGGAGAAGCTGAAGTTCGATCGCATGTTAGAGGATCACCAAAAAGGGTTGTACCCCAATTGCGAAGATGGCAACACAAAGCTCGGTACCGTACTGGAATTGCTGCAGTGGAAGGCAGAGAATGCTGTGCCTGACAAAGGATTTGAGAAGCTACTGAAAATATTGAAGAAGAAGCTTCCAAAGGATAACGAATTGCCCGACAGTACGTACGCAGCAAAGAAGGTCGTATGCCCTCTAGGATTGGAGGTGCAGAAGATACATGCATGCCCTAATGACTGCATCCTCTACCACGGTGCGTACGAGGATTTGAACGCATGCCCGGTATGCGGTGCATTGCGGTATAAGATCAGACGAGATGACCCTGGTGATGTTGATAGCAAGCCTCCCAGGAAGAGGGTTCCTGACAAGGTGATGTGGTATGCTCCTATAATACCACGGTTGAAACGTATGTTCAGAAACAAAGAGCATGCCAAGTTGATGCGATGGCACAGAGAGGACCGTAAGAAAGACGGGAAGTTGAGAGCACCCGCTGACGGGTCGCAGTGGAGAAAAATCGAGAGAAAGTACCGGGCTGAGTTTGCAGGTGACCCAAGGAACATATGGTTTGGTTTAAGCGCGGATGGCATTAATCCTTTCGGGGAGCAGAGCAGCAATCACAGCACCTGGCCCGTGACTCTATGTATGTATAACCTTCCTCCTTGGATGTGCATGAAGCGGAAGTTCATTATGATGCCAGTTCTCATCCAAGGCCCTAAGCAACCCGGCAACGACATTGATGTGTACCTAAGGCCATTAGTTGAAGAACTTTTACAGCTGTGGAATGGAAAAGGTGTACGTGTGTGGGATGAGCACAGACAGGAGGAATTTGACCTGCATGCGTTGCTGTTTGTAACCATTAATGATTGGCCTGCTCTCAGTAACCTTTCAGGACAGACAAACAAGGGATACCACGCATGCACGCACTATTTAGATGACACCCAAAGTATATACCTGGACAAATGCAGGAAGAATGTGTACCTGGGGCATCGTCGATTTCTTCCGACCAACCATCAATGTCGAAAGAAAGGCAAGCATTTCAAAGGAGAGGCAGATCACCGGAAGAAGCCCGCCATGTGTACCGGTGATCACGTACTTGCTATGGTCAATGATTTACAGGTAATCTTTGGAAAGGGTCCCGGCGGACTATCTGTTCCGAATGACGTTGAGGGACGCGCACCCATGTGGAAGAAGAAATTTATATTTTGGGACCTACCCTACTGGAAAGACCTAGAGGTCCGCTCTTCAATCGACGTGATGCACGTGACGAAGAACCTTTGCGTGAACCTGCTAGGCTTCTTGGGCGTGTATGAAAAGACAAAAGATACACCGGAGGCACGGGAGGACCTGCAACGTTGGCACGAAAAAGACGGCATGCCTCCAAAGCAGTATGAAGGTCCTGCCAGCTACGCTCTTACCAAAGAAGAGAAGGAAATATTCTTTGAATGCCTGCTCAGTATGAAGGTCCCGTCTGGCTTCTCGTCGAATATAAAGGGAATAATAAATATGGCAGAGAAAAAGTTTCAGAACCTAAAGTCTCATGACTGCCACGTGATTATGACGCAACTGCTTCTGGTTGCATTGAGGGGGCTTCTACCGAAAAACGTTCGATTAGCCATTGTGAAACTATGTGCATTCCTCAATGCAATCTCTCAGAAGGTGATCGATCCAGAAATCATACCAAGGCTAAGGAGTGATGTGGTGCAATGTCTTGTCAGTTTCGAGCTGGTGTTCCCACCATCCTTCTTCAATATCATGACGCACGTCCTAGTTCGTCTAGTCGACGAGATTGTTGTTCTGGGCCCCGTATTTCTACACAATATGTTCCCCTTTGAGAGGTTCATGGGAGTCCTAAAGAAATATGTCCGTAACCGCGCTAGGCTAGAAGGAAGCATCTCCATGGGCCATCAAACAGAGGATGTCATTGGGTTTTGTGTTGACTTCATTCCTGACCTTAAGAAGATTGGTCTCCCTCAATCGTGGTACGAGGGGAGACTGACTGGAAAAGGCACGCTAGGAGCGGACTCAATAATATGTAGGGACGGACATTCTTGGTCTCAAGCACACTACACAGTTCTACAGAATTCTACCTTGGTGACCCCGTATGTCGATGAACACAAGAATATTCTGCGCTCCAAACACCCGGAGCAGTGTGACGACTAGATTACATGTGAACACATCAGGACTTTCGGCAGTTGGTTGCAAACACGTCTCATGCGTGACAACACTGTTTCTGATGAGCTGTACTCGTTGGCCAGGGGACCATCTTCGACTGTATTGACTTACAAAGGGTACGAGATAAATGGGAATACATTTTACACGATCGCCCAAGATCAAAAGAGCACCAACCAAAACAGCGGTGTCCGCTTTGATGCAGCAACCAAGAGGGGAAAGGACACATATTATGGTTACATAGTGGACATATGGGAACTTGACTATGGACATGATTTTAAGGTCCCTTTGTTTCAGTGCAAATGGGTCAATCTGTCAGGAGGCGGGGTACAGGTAGACCCACAGTACGGAATGACAACAGTGGATCTGAACAATCTTGGGTACACAGATGAACCATTTGTCCTAGCCAATGATGTGGCGCAGGTTTTCTATGTGAAGGACATGTCTACCAAACCGAGAAAAAGAAAAGATAAGTAAGCGAATACATCATACGATGAGCCAAAGCGCCACATAGTTTTTTCAGGAAAAAGAGACATCGTGGGATTGGAGGGCAAGACAGACATGTCTGAAGATTATGAAAAGTTTCATGAAATTCCTCCCTTCAAAATCAAGGCTGACCCAAGCACCCTGTTAAACGATGAAGATTATCCATGGTTACGGCGCAATAAGCAAAGGACACAAGCGAAGAAAAAGTGAAGACTTTCTCTCCACAACTATTATGATGATGCCTTTGATCTAGAATATCACTGCAGTTACATGTGAAGAAATGAAATGCCTTTTGTAACAGATGAGTTTTCGTATGAAACCCTGTACTTCGAAAGAGATTGTCCGTTTTGTACACGAAGTGCATCCAGTTTTTGCTGTAACCCTCTCAACTTTTTATAACATGCTATGTGGGTGAAATGATGATACCATGCCAACTTTCAACCTCTTTAGATTTCATTTGAAGTGCTTTTCAATTTCAGGGTCATTTAGCTTAAAAAAATCAGTAAATGCATGAAAAATACCAGATGAAGTCAGAAAGGGTTGAAAATTGATGATGTGGCTTTGAATGGTTCATTTTGAACACATAAAAAGTCTGGAGTTCAAATAAGTTCAAAAAAATGAAATACCTTTGTAACAGATGAGTTTTCGTCCGAAACCCTAATACTTCGAAAGAGATTGTCCGTTTTGTACATGAAGTGCTCCAGTTTTGCCGTAACCCTCTCAACTTTTTATAACATGCTATGTGGGTGAAATGATGATACCATGCAACTTTCAACCTTTTCAGAGTTCATTTGTAGTGCTTTTCAATTAGGATCATTAGCTCAAAAAAAATCGTAAATGCATGAAAATACCAAATGAAGTCAGAAAAGGTTGAAAATTGATGATGTGGCTTGAATGGTGCATTTTGAACACACAAAAAGTCTGGAGTTCAAATAAGTTAAAAAAAATGAAATCCCTTTGTAACAGATGAGTTTTCGTCCGAAACCCTGATACTTCGAAAGAGATTGTCCATTTTGTACATGAAGTGCATCCAGTTTTTGCCGTAACCCTCTCAACTTTTTAGCACATGCTATGTGGGTGAAATGATGATACTATGCCAACTTTCAACCTTTTCAGAGTTCATTTGTAGTGCTTTTCAATTTCAGGGTCATTTAGCTCAAAGAATGAACTAATAGCAAAAAGAATGAACTGAAAATAATCAATTAAAATATTCTGTTATGATCAACTAAAACAAAACTATAATATTCTTCAATAGCAAAAAGAATCAACTAAAAATCTTTTATAAAACTCTAATAGCAAAAGGAATCAACTAAAAAGCTTTTATAAAACTCTAGTATTTTTGAAAATAAAATTATATAAAATTTATGCAAATAAAATTATCAAAGTATTTTCTGTTCAAAACATTAATAGCAAAAAGAATTTATAAAGAAATTTTTGTTAAAACTTTAATAGCAAACTAAAATAACAAAATCTGTTTTGATTAAAACAGACATTTAAAATAACCTAAAAATTACCAAATTGAAATAATGATAAAACACAGTAATATTAAATAGCAGGAAAAAGAATCACTCAAAAATCTATTTCTATAGTAAAGTTATTCACAAACTAGTGATTCACACAAATTTAAAAGAATTCAAATTTAAACTATTCAAATTTGAAAACTAATGGCACTAACAAAAAGTTTATAATTTCTATGACCTAAAAGCAAAGAGAATCACTGAAAAACTGTATGTATTTAGCTGTAAGTAGAAACAAAAAAAATAAAGCAAAAAAGAAAACAAAAAAAACAGAAAAAATGCCGCCTACTAGGCCACCACGGCCTGAATACGACTAGAAACCTAGCTAGTTGGGCCAGGATTCAGGCCCACAGGCATAGCAGTGTGAGATTAGGCCCATAGGCCTGTAGTTCAGAGGAGTTTGAGAGAGAGGGCGGGGCAGAGCTTATAAACAACACTCGACGCGTCTCAGCTAGCGAGGTGGGACTAAACATCCCACCGCACCGCGCCAGTTACAGCACAAGGCCATTGGTCCCGGTTCGTGCCATGAACCGGGACCAATGCACCCCTTTGGTCCTGGTTCATGGCACCAACCGGGACCAATGCCCACCTTTGGTCCCGGTTCGTGCCACCAACCGGGACCAAAGGTGTCTGTTTCCCGCCCTTTGGCTGCTGAAAAGAGACCTTTGGTCCTAGTTGGTGGCACGAACCGGGACCAAAGGGGGGCATTGGTCCCGGTTTGTGCCACGAACCGGGACCAATGTTTCGTGTATATAAGAAAAACTTAGCAGTTTCTCCAAAAATCACTTGTCTTCTCCGCCCCGACGCCCAGCTACTCCCTCGTCGATCGCCGTCGCCGCCGAGCCCTGCCCCGACGCCGTCAGGCTGCTCCACCTCGCCATCGTCACCGACGCCGTCAGGCCCGCCCCTGCCCGCCCCGCCGCCAACGCCGACGCCGCCCCGCCCGCCCCTGCCCGCCCCGACGCCGACGCCGCCCCGCCCCTCCCGCCCCTTCCCGCCCCTCGCATCTCGCCCTTCCCTCCCCTAGTCCCTCCCCCGACGTATCACTCCCTTTGTGAAACCCCGCGCCCCTGCCCCGCCGCCGCGTTGCTTTTTTTTATATATGCTTTTTTTTGTTATATATATATGCTTTCTTTTTATATGTATGTATGTATTTTCTAAACTTTTTATATGTATGGAAAAGAGGAAGGAGGAAGAAGAAAGAAGGGAAGAAAAAGAAGGAGAGGAAAAAGGGGAGAAAAAAGAGAAGAAGAGGAGAAAAAAAATAAGAAGAGAAAGAAGGAGAAGAAGAAGAGGAGAAGAGGAGAGGAAGAAGAGGAGAAAAAAAATAAGAAGAGGAAGAAGAAGAAAAAAGAGAGGAGAAGAAGAAGGAATAGAGAAGAGGAAAAAATAGATTATTAATCTATTTTTTCCTCTTCTCCTCTATTCCTTCTTCTTCTCCTCTTTTTTTCTTCTTCTCCTCTTTTGTTTTTTCTTCTTCTTCCTCTTCTTAATTTTTATCGGGAACGAGGGTGTCGAGGATCGCCGAGCGGTCGAGGGTCGGGAACTAGGGTAGAGGGTCGAGGGTCGCCGAAGGTTCGAGGGTCGTTGAGGGGTCGAGGGTCGAGGAACGTCGAGGGGTCGAGAGGTTGCCTTGTGTCAAAGTATTGAAGAAATCCATGGCTTCATCATTAGCCGAAAGTAACCGGGGCATGATGGTACGAAGTTCTCCAAAGTTATTTTGGAACGGAGTCCCGGATAGGATAATTCGCCTTTTGATACGAATTTCAGCAAAGGCCTTCCAAATAGCGATATTCAGAAGGCTCTTGCTGAACTTTGTACCAAAAAGCGAATTATCCTATTGGGAACTCCGTTCCAAAACAACTTTGAAGAGCTTCGTACCATTATGCGCCTGTCATTTCCGGCTAATGATGAAGTCATGGTTTTCTTGAATTCTTTGACACTAGACAACGTGACATATAGAAGGGTAGATGAGATCAGGAAAAATATGGACCATTTTCTACACATCCAGAATGGCATCATTTTGTTAAATCCCTTGTCGGTCCGGACGTCGGACATTCATGAGAGAGGCGGTCCGGCCCAAACCCTAGAAGCGTTGTCGAGGCCACCCCAAACCCTAGAAGCATTGCCTAGGCCACCCCAAACCCTAGAAGCGTTGTCGAGGCCACCCCAAACCATAGAAGCATCGATCTAGCTAGGTCTACGTTTGCACTAATATATCCATCTGTCATGTTTGTATATTAATTGCCATGTTGTAATATTTGCATAAACTATGGAGCACCGATACATCGAAGCAGAACAGTTGTTGGGGGACATAATCCTCGGTGGAGGTGATGTCTTGTCGTATCTCAACGACACCGATGGTCTGGAAGGAGAGGGTGAAGCAGGCTCCGGTGATCGAACAATGGAGGTGGAAGGACATGATTATGATGGCTCCGGTGACGGAATGCCAGTGGAAGGAGACCGCGATGACTGCTCCGATGAGCGAACGGAGGAAGGAGCTGTTGCAAAGTCCGGCGAGGTATATATATTAATTAAGCCTGTGCTGACTAGCTAATTGATGCATTAATTGTTTTGGTATGTACACATATTAACTCTCTTCTTTCTTCTTTTCCAGCCCTCTGGATCGAGCCAAACTTCGGTAACGAGACGAGGCCCGAAGAAAAGGTTGCGACAGGATGAAAGGTTCACGATCACAGCAATCAAGGGCGACGGCCAACCGATTGAACCCAGCCGGACCAAGGAAGCATTTTCTGCTCAGTGCGGGGTTCTTGTTAGGGACATGATCCCGATCAGCATCCACCAATGGAATAAGCCTAAGAGCGAAGACCCTCAAGTGTCTTTTGTCAATGATAGACAGAAAGATGATCTTTGGACCGCGCTGAAGGCAAATTTCACCCTACCGCCAAAGGAGAATCCGGATAAGCCAGTTATAGAGCCATTGGTCAAGGCTCATGCTCTTAAGAAGATGGCAGATCTATTCAGGAGGTGGAAGAATGAGTTGAAATCAATGTTTGTCGACAAAGGGAAGACTCCAGAATTCACCGGCCGATTTGAGAAGATAAGAGATCACTGGCCCGTATTCGTGGCCCACAAGACATCGGAGAAGAGTAAGAAGATGTCAGCGACAAACAAGAAAAATGCTGCAAAGAAGGAGCATCACCATCGCACGGGGTCAGGTGGCTACCTCAAAGCCCGGCCGTTGTGGGACAAGGCTGAGAAGGACCTTCTTGATAAAGGGGTCGAACCAGAGACATTGAACTGGCCAGACCATTCAAGGACTTGGTTCTTCGGGGTTGGGGGAACCTTGGACCGTAAAACAGGGAAGTGCCGTTGGACGGAGGAGCAACTTGAAATACCCGTCAAGAAGCTTCAGAAGTATATCGCCGCAGCGCAGCAAGGGACGTTCGTTCCCGACAGAGAGAACGATGAGCTCACACAGGCCCTCGGGAATCCTGAGCACCCAGGACGAACACGAGGCACGGCAGGCTCTGTTGCGTGGAAGGTTGTGTTTCCCAGCGCAGGTGGTTACAAAACCCGGGAGAGGAGGAGGAAAGTGGAGCAGACCGAACTGCAGAAGCTGAATGCAAGGGTACGAGCGCTAGAGGAACAAGGACTACTAGTTCAGAGCCAGCGACCTGCCGGAGCTACCCCAGAAGCTACCCCGCCATCTCAGCGGAGAAGCAGCGTGGCTTCCATCGAGCTCCTTCAGCAGCCTGACTTCACGGCTCCCAGCTACCCCGTGGATGCTATCACGGAGGCTCAAGATTGCCACCTTATGACGCAATGGCAGCACCTAAGAGTCAATGCGGCTGTCGGCTCTGTTGCACCTCCTGAACCCGGCGCAAGTTTACACTGCCTTCCGATTCCACAAGGCTATGCTGTTGTGATGGTCGATGAAATAATGGAGGGATTTGAGGAGCTCGAGCTTGACCACCCTACCGGTGAAGGGGAGACTCAGCTGGGTCTTGCTCTGAAGACTCCATGTCTATGGCGGAAGGAGCTCATCAACCTTCCGAACTGGACGCCTCCGCCACATCCTCCTCCTCCGGCGAGTCAGGGCACTCCGCCTCCTCCTCCGGCGAGTGATCAGGGCACTCCGCCTCCTTCTCCGGCTGCTCCGGTGCGTGGCGGCACTCCGCCTCCTTCTACTGCTGCGCTGGCGCGTCCGAGCAGCCCGCCTCCTCCTCCGCCTCGTCAGCAACAGCGAAAGATAGTCGCCGCCGCTCCGGCTGCTCCGGCGCGTCGTAGCACTCCGCCTCCTTCTCCGCCTCGTAAGCAACAAAGGAAGACAGTTGCAGCCGCTCCGGCTGCTCCGGCGTCTAGCAGTACAGCCAGAGGCGGGAGGCAATACAGATTCAGTCCATCTCTCAAGCCTCTAGAGAAGTTACCATACGAGATGACCGAGGAGGAAAACGCGCAGATCTGTCAAGCCGAAGTGAAGGACTTTTTTGCAAAGAAAAATCCACCTCCGGAGGAGATAGATCCGGTGAAATTGAAGCGCACTTTGGATGCCCTGAAGCGACCACCACCGCCTCCGCCGGATGACAACCATGTTCGCGCTCTTAAAAAGGCAGTGCAAGGAGCGCGCCGGTCGGGAACTACTTCAAGTGACAAAAGGTTACAAGAATGAAGAAGTGGGAAAAAAATTCCCCAGCTCGGCGAACAGGCGAACCAATCGTGCCCCCCGCTCAAGGTGTCTAGCGATATCGTCGCAAATCTGCCGGGGATGCTGCCCGGTACCAATCCTGGTGATTACCTGCCCGACGATGCACATTTTGATATAATGGAGGTGGACGAACACAAATACCGGCACGGGAAGCCTCTCGTCAAACCTGGTCATCCTCCTCTAACAACGATGATGCGAAGATTCCATGAATGGTACATGGACACCTGCAGCGAGTCTGGGAAGGATACTTTGACACTGAGAGTTAAAGAGGAGCACGACCTCGTTGGAATTGATCTGTTGTCTGTTCCATTTGAGAAGTTCTTCCAGTTTTTCAATCAAAAGGCCCTCGATAAAATAATCGTCACTTGCTACTGTCTGTAAGTACTACTTCTGTAATTAAGTCTCTATATATAGCTCAGCTCTTTCATTGCATGTATATATAATTATCCTCACTATATTATGCAGATTGAAGATCGTCGAATGCAGAAAAACACAAATCTATGATATTGGGTTCATTAACACGAATCTCATAAATGAATGGACGGTTAAATATAATGCCAAACAAATCGAGGCCAACTTGCTACAATCGTTGCTTCGAAATCAAAACAAAGATAAAATACTCTTTTCTTAAAACTTGAAGTGAGTGTTACTGTCTTGTATATATTCGGTTTCCCTTATTACTCGAAGTTATAGTAATGTAATTGATGAGTTATGCATGCGTGGGCAGCTTCCACTTTATTCTCCTAGAGATTAAGCTTGAGCAGGGACTAGTAACCGTCTTAGACTCGAGACGAAAAGATCCCAAGGAGTATACGGCCATGACTAAAATGCTCGAGAAGTAAGTTCAATCGATCGTTATCGCACCATATCGGCAACTTTGTTCATTTTCTGATATCAAGTAATTGTTTTCTTTGTCTGGCAGGGTTTGGAAAGAGTTCACCGCAGAAGCTCCGGGACTGCCGGGGAAGCTCCGATTTACACACCCGAAAGTAAGTACTACTAGCTAGTTCCGCGCATCTCCCATTGATTCTAGCTAGTTTCATCAATACCATTTATAATGCTTGATTATCAGTTTGATTGACCTCTATTTCTCGTAAAGTGGTTGTGGCAGGAAGGCGGGAATAATTTTTGTGGATACTATGTTTGCGAGTACATCTACAACGCGACGACCTCTAAGCGGGGCTACTCTGAAAAACAATATGAAGTGCGTAAGCAATAATATTCACAATTTTATTTTATTACCATCATTTGTGTTGAGTTTCATTCATATATATGTATTGACCCCCTTCTTCAAATTAGATGTGGCAGCTGCGGGATGAACTCTTACCACAAGATCGCATAAAAGCAATTCAAGAGGAATTGGCGGGATTCTTTCTTGACCACGTCATCAATAAAGACGGAGAATACCATGTGGAACTTGACATCAGATGTTAGGGATTGTAAGAGATCTTATATTGTATATATGTAGCTAGTAGCATCCGATAGATATACGAAAACTTGTTGTTCGACCAATCTCTCGGAGAAGGAGGAGGTCGATCACTTCTCTCTGTATATGTTCATGACGATCTTGTGTACTTAATGGTTTCCTTCATTTACTTACTAGCTAGCGTGTCGAGTCCACTCTATACATATAGTACGTAGCGTCGACCAAGCACGAAGATAAGAGATGACACTTCTCTCTATTAGCTAGCTAACACTATATATGAAACCCCTAAATTAACCCTACAAAACCCCCAAAACCCCCAACCCCCCTTTTTTAAAAAAAAACCCCAGCCCCTGAACTGCTGACGTGTGGATGCTTTTTGGTCCCGGTTGGTGCTACCAACCGGGACAAAATGCCCTCCTGCCTGAGCAAGCCGCATCGGCCACGTGGAGCTCCATCTGTCCCGGTTAGTAGGCGAACCGGGACTAAAGGTATTGGGCTTTAGTCCCGACCCTTTAGTCCCGGTTCCAGAACTGGGATAAATGAGCCTCTGAAATCGGGACAAATGAGCCTTTTTTACAAGTGATGCACGCGAGGTTCTTCGCTTGGTGTGCTTCTTTCCTGAAGGGGCTCGAGCTGCAATTGCAGAGCACAGCGGCCACGCTAGTGGTGGATGGGCTGTTTAAGTGGCCGAGCAGCCAGAGAGAGAAGCAAAGCGACTCGATCGGCGTGGGGCTACCCAACACCCACTACGTGTCGAGCAGTCGCAGCATGAGCTGCACACACACACACACTGCCGCGAAGTTGCCCCTATACCCTGTTTGGCAATGCAGTGGTGGGACGCCCATCAGACTCAGCGCACGCACAAGCATTGTGAGGATCTCGGATCTGACTCACACTAGCTAGACAAGATTGGGGAGAAGACGAACTAGGTATTTGAATTTCAGAAGCAATCCACCCAACCACCCACACTTCTGTAGCATCACAATATCGGCCGAAGCCGCCTGGTCCTTCGCCAGAGAAACGAGAAGCAAGTAACGGCTATAAGTACTGTTACACCCGAGTTAACGGGCCCAGTTTGGGCTAGCAAGCCACTGGGGAGTCTTTCTGGGCCTGGTCGATTTGGGCCTTGGTCCTGGTACTGTAGCTATCATGCCGTTGTCGACACCAGCATCTGTGCTTCGATCTTCAGTAGCGGCAAGGGGTGATAGTGGGTTGCTGACATCCCCCCCTTGTTGAGGAGCAGCTTGCCCCCAAGCCACGTCTCGAGGAAACTGCTGACGCAATGACTCCAGGTCTTCCCACGTTGCTTCATCCGGAGAAGAATTGCTCCATAAAATCAACCCCTGTGCCACTGTTTTCTGTCCAACTTGACGGACCCAAGACTGAAGAACTCGGACTGGCACCTGCAGATCAGAAAACTGGGAAGGCAATTGGGGCATGACCGAGGATGCAGGAGGAATCACCTTTTTAAGTTGTGAGACGTGGAAGACTGGGTGGATCTTGCTGGTAGGAGGTAGGTCCAATTTGTAAGCCACTTCACCAATTTTGTCAATGATCTTATAGGTCCCAAAAAACTTGAAGGAAAGTTTATGGTTAGCTCGACGAACCACTGATGACTGTACATAGGGCTGAAGCTTGAGGAAGACCATGTCACCCACTTCAAAAACTCGTTCAGTTCTGTGTTTATCCGCCCGAGTCTTCATTCTCTGCTGAGCCCTGTGTAAATGTTGAGTAACAGAATCCAAAATAGTTTGTCTCTCCAAAAGCCACTGTTGTATATCAGGAGCAGCAACAGTATCATTAGCAGTAATCCCAAAATAGGGAGAGTGTCCATATAAGATCTCAAAGGGAGTCTTGCCCACTGCAGAGTGCCAATTAGTTTTGTACCAGAACTCACACATAGCAAGCCACTTGCTCCACTATTTGGGGTGTGCACTGATGAAACTTCTGAGATAACACTCGACCTGCTGGTTTACTCTCTCGGTTTGCCCATCAGTAGCAGGATGATAAGCTGTGCTCATGTTGAACTGAGTGCCAGTTCTTTTCACCAGAGTTTGCCAAAAGGTACCAGTGAAAATAGGATCTCTGTCAGACACTATATACTCTGGCATTCCATGTAATTTGTACACATTATCCAAAAACACTTCAGCAACTTTAGTAGCAGAGAAGGGATGTTTCAATGGAATGAAGTGGCCATATTTAGTAAACTTATCAATTACCAGGAAGATACAGTCAAATTGACCAGATACTGGCAATCCTGATATGAAATCCATGGTGACATATTCCCAAGCCTTCTTAGGAACTGGCAGAGGTGATAGTAATCATGGATAATTGATTCTTTCTGGTTTAGCTTGTTGACAAATGAGGCAGGACTGCACTCTTTCCTTGATGAAGTTTTTCATTCCTGACCACCTAAAAAGGGAGTGTATCCTGTGATATGTGACAGGAAATCCTGAATGGCCACCTACTGGACTGTCATGGAATGCAGCAAAGATTTTGTCATGCAACTCTTGTTTATTGCCTATCCATATAGCTCCTTTGTATCTGATTATCCCTTGGTTTAACTGGTGATTAGGTTTGGCAGAAGGATCAAGAGCTAACTGTTGCAGAAGTTTAGTAGCAGTTTTGTCAGCACTGTAGCTGTCAATAACCTCAGTCATCCAGACAGGTTGCACTTTAGAGATTGAGAATATTTGATGATCTGGTGGTCTTCTGGACAAAGCATCAGCTGCAGAATTCTCAATCCCTTTCTTATACACAATTTGATAATCCAGCCCCATTAACTTGGTGAGTGCTTTCTGTTGCCAAACAGTATGCAATTTTTGGCTCTGTAAGTGAATCAAACTTTTCTGGTCAATTCTGATTACAAAATGCTGCATCTGTAGGTAAGGTCTCCACTGCTGTACTGCTAACAGAATAGCCATGTATTCTTTCTCATAGACTGACAAGCCTCTGTTCTTGGGTCCTAGTGCCTTACTGATATAAGCCAGGGGATGACCTTCCTGCATCAACACTGCTCCCATTCCCTTGTCACAAGCATCAGTTTCAATGACAAAAGGTTTATCAAACTAAGGAAGTGCTAAAACAGGTGCCTCTATTAACTTCTTCTTCAGGATAGAAAAAGCTTCTTCAGTAACAGGGGACCATACAAATGGCACCCCCTTCTTAAGTAGCTCAGTCAATGGCTTACTGATTATGCCATAATGCTGGATAAATTTCCTGTAATATCCACTGAGACCCAAAAACCCTCTCACTTCTTTGACATTGGTAGGAGTAGGCCAGTTTTGGACAGTAGTGATTTTTGAAGAGTCAGTAGACACTCCTGCAACACTGATAGTATGGCCCAAATAATCAGTTTGTTGCTGAGCAAAGGCACACTTAGACAGCTTAACCTTCCACTGATCAGCTCTAAGTAAGGCTAACACTGTTCTAACATGATCCAGGTGTTCCTTGTAGGTTTTACTGAAGATTAGTATATCATCAAAGAAACAGAGAGTGTTCTTTCGGTTGACAGGTTTCAATGTTGTGTTCAGAGAGCCCTGGAACATGCCAGGACCACCACTCAATCCAAAAGCCAGCACAGTAAACTCATAGTGACCAATGTGAGTAGAGAATGCAGTTTTGTATTCTTCACCAGGTGCTAGTCTGATTTGATGGTAGCCGACTCTTAAATCCAATTTGGTGAACCAAGCAGCACCAGACAGCTCATCCAGCAACTCATCGATCACAGGGACTAGAAATTTGCCAGTGACAGTTATGGCATTTAGCATTCTATAATCAACTACCAACCTCCATTCTCCTTCCTTTTTTTTAACAAGCAAAACTGGTGAAGAAAATGGACTCTTGCTGACTCTTATCAGGCCAGCTGCAAGCAGTTCATTGATTTGTTTCTCAAGTTCATCCTTTAACTGGGGCACAATTCTGTATGGCCGTGAAGTGACAGGCCTTGCTCCTGGGATTAAAGGAATATGGTGATCGCTTTGCCTTCGAGGTGGTAATTCTGTGGGAGCTGCAAACACATCTGCAAATTCATCGAGAAGCTGTTGCATTTCTACTGGAACTGGAATAACCTCTGACTGCTGAGTAGTTGAGATAGAGACACAAGCATAAGTGTATTTAGTTGCATGAATGCCTTGTAGAGTAACCACTTTCCCATCATAACTGAAGGACATCCATTGTTCTACCCAATCAATTTTCATAGGGCTGTGCTGAGCCAACCAATCCAACCCGAGGATACCATCATAAGTGTTGAGAGGCAGAAGTCTGAGATTAGATGTAAATTGCACCCCGTTGCTGGCCCAGCTGCAATCACTAATACTGTGTTGACAAGTGATAATAGCTCCACCTGCTACTGTTACACTGACTGGAGCAATGGAAGTAACCCCTGACAGTGACACAAATTTGCTGTCCAGGAATGAATGTGTACTACCTGAGTCCACCAGGAAGTTAATTTCATGTCCCTGGATAAACACCTTTAATTGCAAAACAGGGGCCTCAGGTTCCTTGCCCATCGCAGCAGCAGAAAGTCTGATGGAATGTACAGAAGATGAGGTTGAGGATGGATGTTCATTGTCAGACGTTTCACAGTCTTCAGTGGAACTGTTTTGTAGCTGTTCGATCATCTCTTGAACAAAATGTAATTGCACAGTGGACTTGCAAACATGATCTCTAGCCCATTTTTCTCCATAGACAAAACAAAGGCCCTTAGATCTCCTATACTCTCGCAACGCTGACCATTTATCTTCAGTACGGTGTGGTTTGACACTTTCAGTTCCCCTTCGCTCTTCTGCAGAATTAACCTTGGGTGCGGTAACAGCAGAAGCAACTGACGATGAACGCTTAGCTGAGTAACTGTTGATCGGTGTGATCCCTTCTCCCAACTCTTCATGTAACAAGGCAAGCTCATAAGCCGCATCCAGATCTTTGGGTTTCTGGAGCGCTACAGCAATTCTGACGCCCGGTTTCAAACCATCGAGAAATCTGGTGGTGTAGTGTAGAGCGTTTGGTGAATCTTCATATGTTGTTAACTGGTCATACAACTCCGCAAAATGCTCTACATAATCCTCCACTGTGCTGGTCTGGGCGATGCGAAACAACTTGCGCAGGAGAGTTTGATGCTGATTACGACCGAACCTGCTTTGGAGTGCTGAACAGAATTCAGACCAGCTGCAGTTTGGCATTCGACGTTGAACAGACTCCAGCCAGCGTGCTGCAGCACCTTCAAATTGGGCTGTAGCCAAGGAATTCCACCTGTGAGCAGGCACACTCCACAGCCTGAACTGATCTTCACAGCGGTTCTGCTAGAGTCGCGGATTGGTGCCGTCGAATCGAGGCATCTCCATATGCATAGAAAACGAGGACGACTCAGCAGCATCCGGAACAGAGAACTCGCGAGATGCAAAAATTTTGGGTGAAGGATTTGAATCACGCGCACCTCTTGCTGGAGGAGGCACATAGATGTTGTGTGCCTTGCCGCGGAGGTCGCCTTCGAACCCCAAGCCGTCGCCCGCGGCGCTCCCTCGAATTAGGCCGCCGTTGCGCGACGACGAGCTCCTGTCCAGTTTGAGCCCCGGATCTGCGGGCTCGAGCATGTTGACGTTGGCTCTCACCTGCTCGATGTCGAGGGCGATCTCGTCACGGATGGCGTCGGCTCGTGCTGACATAAGACCGTCGAGCGCCGAATTATTGGCCTCCAGCATCTTGTTCATGGACTTGAGCAGAGATTCGCCTTGCGCCTTGAGCTTCTGGTCCAGATCGACGGAGATTTCATGGTGAAGTAGATCGAACACGGCGCGGCTCTCGTCGCTCAGCTCCTCCATGGCTTGGCGTCGTCTGCAGTCGCCGAATCTGGTGTAGTGGCGATGCAGGGGAAGATCCAGGACGAAGGCTCTGATTACCAACTGTGAGGATCTCGGATCTGACTCACACTAGCTAGATGAGATTGGGGAGAAGACGAACTAGGTATTTGAATTTCAGAAGCAATCCACCCAACCACCCACACTTCTGTAGCATTACAATATCGGCCGAAGCCGCCTGGTCCATCGCCAGAGAAACGAGAAGCAAGTAACGGCTATAAGTACTGTTACACCCGAGTTAACGGGCCCAGTTTGGGCTAGCAAGCCACTGGGAGTCTTTCTGGGCCTGGTCGATTTGGGCCTTGGTCCTGGTACTGTAGCTATCATGCCGTTGTCGACACCAGCATCTGTGCTTCGATCTTCAGTAGCGGCAAGGGGTGACAGTGGGTTGCTGACATGCATGCATGCCAGCTCTTTTTGATTTAGCTGCACGCCGCATGCTGCATACGCATGTAATAACGCCCGCTTCGTGCACGGCGCACCAGCCACACCACTCCAACGACTGGCGGTGGCTCATCCACATTTTGATCAGCTAGCTAGCACAATGATTTGACTGAATTACATTGTTAATCTTTTTCGACGCTTGGATCAGTTGGATGAGTTTTACATTGTTGACCGTCATCGATTAGGTTTTTGAGGAGCTCCACCAAAAGGCTCCACCTAACACCAATGGCCTACATGGTTCAACCTGACACTTGTCAAAAGAAAGAAAATCTTTATTGGCGACATGCATTTGCCAAGGCATAAAGCATCCATACCCTCTATGGCAATGCAGTGGGGGCACCATTAATTTCTTAGCAGACATACACACATGTGAATGAATGGCCATGACAAACTAGCTAACCGCTGGGACGCTTAATTTCTTTGTAGTGGACGGCTTCGTCGAGGGGGCTTCTGGCCCGGACTACCGGCAGCGAGGTGGCTACCGTGGTCATCGTGGTGGTCGCGGAGGCAGGAACCGCCATCGTCAGCCTCCACCGCCTACCGCTACTGTTACCGATGTCGCGGAGCCGACGAGCTCTGCGGACGTGGTGGTGACTGTGCAGACGCCAGCGTTGTCCGGTCAGGTCATGGCCGCGGTGACAGCGCTAGCAACTGCGGCGATGCCAGCGGCAGAGCCCAGTGCGGCAGGTACTGTCAGAGGGGCCGAGAAACCAGATGGTGATAGAGCTACCAAGTGGGCCCGGAAGAATGAGAAGATGCTGTGTTATCGCTGTGGTGAGCAGGGGCACTTTATTGCAGAGTGCGCTACTGAGCTTTGTGACACTTGCCTCAAACCGGTGCATGAGACGGGGGAATGCCTGTTGTTGCGTGAATCGATGCCGGGAGTTACCATATATGGAGTGTGCTGCACTGAGTTGATGTTTTTTGGGTCCCCCAGTGCGAGGGAGATCCCAGAGGCGCCACAGAGCGCGACCACGGGGGTGGTCAAAGTGACAAAAGGTGTCCTATCTGAGGCACAGATCCTACAGAGACTGAATGAGCTGGCTCCAGGTAACTTTCAGTGGGAGCTTACTAGACTCGAGGGCAATGTGTATAAGGTTGAGTTTCCAACTACAGAGGACTTGCAGAGGTTTTTGAGTTTTGGGTTGTGCAGAGTCCCTGGCACTGAGTGTATCCTTGAGTTTCATGAGTGGAAGAAGGTCGAGCCAAAGGGAAAGCCCCTTACTCAGGTTTGGTTACGGTTCTCGGGGGCACCGTCCAAGCCTCTGAATAATGTTCGGGTCGCGGCTAGCTTGGGGAATCTTGTTGGGAAGACCGAGCGGGTGGACATGGCCTTTACCAGAGCAAACGGGGTGGCGAGGTTGCTAGTGAGTGTTCTGGACATCGAGTTCGTACCGGATGTGGTTAAGTGGATGCATGCTGGCATGATCTACAATCTCGAGATTGAATTCGAGGACACTGATTTATTCACTGAGGCTTTGGCTGGGAATGATGTTGATATGCTCGATAAGGATGACGGCTCGGGCAACAAGGAGCTAAGCGAGGATGATCATGGACGAGATATGACCACCGCCCCGGGTTCAAACCACACTTCAGTGGCGCCCGGGAAGGGGACCCCCACACCTACTTCGGCGCCTATGAACTCGCTGAGATTTGGCTCATTTGAGCCCGCTTCGGCTCCTCCTAGACTGTGGAGTGATCGGGTGGAGTGTGATGATCTGTTTGAACACTCGCTTCCCCCTCTTGATTTTGAGGCTCATGGCACATCTGTTGGTGGTTGCTCGGATGTTTCTGGTCCAGTGGTGACCTTTGCGGAGTGCGCTTCTATTTTTGCGGCTACCGCGACTGTGCTCGGTCAAGTCGAGGGTGGGGAGGATGATGGGCAGGCGGCCCCTGGTTCTCCCGCCACTCGCCTTCAGTGTGGTGCTTCGCAGAAGACGCGGAGCCTGGCGACGCCCTGTGCGGCTGAGGTCGTGCCATGCGTCGGGGTTGCTACCGGGCCGGGAGGGAGGCATGGGCAGGTGGCCTCCGCCCCTACCTCCCCCACGGCACCCCTGGAGGGGGCGGGCCCTGCCACGACACCTGGATCTGGGACGGCTTGGCTGGGCGCACCGGGCCCTGTGACGGTGGCAGCTGGAGGAGCTTCACCAGTTCAGGCGTCGGCACATGGCATCACCCCGGTTGTTTCAGCTCAGTCTAGCCCTATTGGGGGTAGGGCAGGTGGCCTTACCCCGAACGGAGCCACGCGGGACGAGATCATCGCTTTTGGAGGGATTCCGTATCCTGTGTCCGAAGGTCGACGGATGAGTTGTCACCTCCAGGGTCAGCCGGATGTTGATGACATGCAGCTAAGGTGCGCCATGCGGGTGACCATGCTTCGTGATATTGAGGTCACTACGGGTATGTCAGTCAACACCTCCAATTCTATTCTGCATTTTTCTAGCGATGAAATTATTCATAATGCAAATCAGTTGGGTGTTTCACTAGGTAGTAATGGTAGTGAAATTTCTAAATCCGTTAATGATATACGGGATCTCGAAGCGGAGCGTGCCTTAGAAATGATTCGGAACTTAGCGGCTGTTAAACCCATGAATGATTCGGAAATAGATGCGTTGGGAGTTCGGGTACTTGATAGCTTTTGTGCGGATCTTGCACCCTCACTTCCTGACACCGAGGAAGATGACTGTTCTATCTCCCCGAGGGATTCCATTCTTACAGATTCTCAGGTGGTTAGGTCCACTGAGCTCGGTTGTGAGGACCGAGTTGAGGATCAAAACAAGCCTAAACGCAAATGGAAACGAAAGATTTATCCGGCTTCGGCTGTGCGTAGAAGTGCTAGGATCCGAACCACTAAAAAATTTCATGATGAAATATGAAAGGAATCTTTTGGAATAGCAGAGGTCTTAAGGACTTGGCTAAGAGAAGGTTTCTAGCTGATGCTTCTATAGAACACAAGTTGGATTTTATCGCCCTTTCCGAGACTGGAAGGGACAACTTTACTCCCCAGTTTCTTAGTACTTTATCGGGAGGTGTTGATTTCGATTGGCACTGCCTGCCTCCAAGAGGGAGATCCGGTGGGATTTTACTTGGGGTCAAGTGCGATACGTTGGAAGTCCGGAATGTGGTTATGGGTGATTTTGCGGTTAAGTTTCGGGTCAGATCGAAGGCCGATGGGTTTAATTGGGCCTTGGTGGCGGTGTATGGTGCCACGCAACCTGAACTCAAGCCAGATTTTTTGGCGGATCTAGTCCGTATTTGTGGTAGCGAGAAGCTCCCAATTCTGGTTGGGGGCGATTTTAACATTATTCGAAGACGGGATGAAAAAAACAATGATAACTTTGACGGCAGATGGTCGTTTATGTTTAATACTATCATCGAAAGCTTGGATCTTAGAGAGATAGAGCTGTCCGATAGAAAATTCACTTGGGCCAACTCATTACCAACCCCGACATTTGAGAAATTGGATCGTGTCCTCGCTAGCGTCGAATGGGAACAGAAGTTTCCCCTGGTAACAGTCCATGCGTTATCCCGCGCGATCTCCGACCATACACCATTGCTTGTTGACTCTGGAGAGGCAACGCATCTGGGAAACAAGAACACTTTTTCTTTCGAACTAGTGTGGTTTGAAAGAGAAGGATTCCTAGATTTGATAGCCAGAGAATGGGCTAAGGATTCGGGAGGGAGGTCCAATGTTGAGAGATGGCAAAACAAGATAAGGCACCTAAGGCGATTCTTACGTGGATGGGCCAAACATTTAAGTGGGATATATAAGGTTGAAAAGGAAAGGCTTCTTTTACTTATTCAATCCCTAGATTTAAAGGCCGAGTCCTCCATTCTAGATACCAGGGAGTTGGAATCTAAAGTGGAGGCGGAGATGCGACTGAAAGAACTTCTTCGAGAGGAGGAATTGAAGTGGGCACTGCGAGCTAAAGTTCGCAAAATCGTCCAAGGGGATGATAACACTCAATTCTTCCACATGATTGCGAATGGCAAACATCGAAAGAAGAGAATTTTTCAGCTCGAGCAAGATGAGGGGACGATTTTAGGACAGGAAAATTTAAAATTATACATCACCAACTACTATAAGCAGCTGTTTGGGCCTCCAGATTATAACTTCGTATCCTTGGATGAGTCAAGGGTTGAGGATGTGCCTCAGCTTGCTGCGGATGAGAACGACATTTTGACCGCCCCATTTTCGGAGAAAGAGGTGTTTGAGGCAATATCACAAATGAAGAATAATAAAGCTCCAGGGCCGGATGGTTTTCCGGCGGAGTTTTATAAGAAGTGCTGGCACATTATTAAGGGTGACTTGCTCCCGATGTTCCATGATTTATTCTGTGAACAGTTGTAGCTGTTTCACTTGAATTACAAAACAAGTACTTTGCTTCCTAAGAAAACGGAAGCCGTGCGGATTGAACAGTTCATGCCAATCTGTCTTCTTAATGTCAGCTTTAAAAATTTCACCAAGGTTGGGGACTAATAGGCTTACGCAGATTGCGCATACTGTGGTGCAGCCTTCCCAAACTGCTTTCATGCCGGACAGAAACATCTTAGAAGGGGTTGTGGTCTTGCATGAAACGCTCCATGAAATCCACACGAAAAAACTTGATTGGGTGGTTTTCAAAGTGGATTTTGAAAAAGCGTACGATAAGGTAAAATGGCCATTCCTTCAGCAGGCCTTGCGTATGAAAGGATTCGATCAGGCCTGGAGAAACCAGGTAGACTCTTTCACGCAAAAAGGGAGTGTTGGAATCAAAGTGAATGATGACATAGGTCATTACTTCCAGACACACAAGGGCCTGAGGCAAGGTGACCCGATGTCACCGATTCTTTTCAACATAGTGGTCGACATGTTGACAATCCTAATAGGAAGGGCTAAGGATGACGGCCAGGTAGGTGGCCTCGTTCCGCATTTAGTGGATGGCGGAGTGTCGATCCTACAGTACGCTGATGATACTATCATTTTCATGGAGCATGATTTGGCAAAAGCAAGGAACATGAAGCTTGTGTTATGTCTGTTCGAACAATTATTGGGGTTAAGGATTAACTTCCATAAAGTGAATTGTTCTGCTTTGGAAGAGCTAAAGATGAACAAGAAGCTTACAAACAATTGTTCGGGTGCGAATTGGGGTCTTTACCCTTCACGTATTTGGGTATACCAATCCACCATCGCAAGCTTTCTAACAAAGAATGGAAGTGCATTGAGGATCAATTTGAAAAAAAAACTAAGCTGCTGGAAGGGCAAGCTTATGTCATACGGAGGCTGACTAATTCTCATTAATTCGGTACTCACGAGTATGCCTATGTTTCTCTTGTCCTTTTTTAGGTACCAGTTGGAGTCCAGAAAAGGCTAGATTTCTATCGATCGCGCTTTTTCTGGCAGAGTGATGACTTAAAACGAAAATACAGACTCACTAAATGGGATATCATTTGTAGACCGAAAGACCAAGGGGGTCTCGGCATTGAAAACTTAGAGGTGAAGAACAGATGTCTACTCAGCAAGTGGCTGTATAAGCTATCTATGGTAAGGATGTCAATTTTACCCATGGGTACCGGTACCCGCGGATACCGTACCCGCATGGGCAGGGTATAGGCACAATTTTGTACCCACGGGTAGTACCCATACCCTGCCCATTAATTCGTGGGTAGGGCACGGGTATAGCTTTGTACCCATGGATTTACCCATACCCTACCCATTTATACTGACATGTTACATACTTGTCGGATGTTATTTGGTGAAGTGTGTTGCGAGCTTCCAAACCTATGTTAAAGTTGTCACCAATTATCAATTTGAATTGAGATAATTGTCTTGTACTCATCTATCTGTTATTAAGTTGAGATAAATGTATTTTTGTCAAATTTGCTATGGATGAATGTAAATTTGTGAATAACTTGTGTAGTGTTTGATCTACCCATTGGGTACCCAATGGGTATGGGTACCCGTCGGGTATGGGTATGGGTAAAGTTTCATACCCATGGGTACGAGTATGGGTAGAACTTTGTACCCATTGACTACACGGGTATGGGTATGGTATTGCTCTACCCGCCCCATACCCTGCCCATTGCCATCCTTAATCTATGGAGACGGATGCCACGTGGGCCCAGATTCTGCGGAACAAGTACCTTCATTCCAAAACACTATCCCAAGCGACGGTGAGGCCGACTGACTCGCCTTTTTGGAAAGGACTAATGAGAGTAAAATCAGTCTTTTTCAACAGGACGAAATTTGTAGTTGGAAATGGTACTACCACAAGGTTCTGGGAGGACACATGGCTAGGGGAGATGCCCCTTGCACTCCAATATCCTTCTCTCTATAATATTGTGCAGCGAAGAGAAGCTTATGTTGCAACAGTATTACAGTCCAATCCTCTGAATATTCAATTCAGGAGGACACTTGCGGGAAATCGTTGGGAAGCTTGGATCCATCTTGTGAGAAGATTGATGGATGTCCACCTTTCTCAACAGCCCGATCAGTTGCGCTGGAAGCTAACAAAGAATGGAGAGTTTCCTGTTAAATCCATGTATTTGGATGTCATCAACTCTAGCTCTATTCCTCGTTCGAAACATGTTTGAAAAGTCAAGGTGCCTTTAAAAATCAAAGTGTTTATGTGGTTTGTCCATAAACAAGTCATTCTAACTAAGGACAATTTGGCAAAACACAATTGGATAGGATCTACAAGATGTAGTTTCTGTGATAGGGACGAATCCATCAAACACCTCTTTCTTGACTGCCCCTTGGCAAAAAATTTGTGGCGAACAATCCACTTAGCTTTTAATATTACTCCTCCGAATACCATCAACACGTTATTTGGGACGTGGTTAGATGGGTTAGATTCCGAAACAGCGAGACATATCCGTGTAGGAGTATGTGCTATTATGGGCAGTCTAGAACTGCAGAAACGATTTGGCTTTTAACAGAACAACAAATATTCATTTCTTGCAGGTTATCTTCCGGGCCACTACACTCATCCGTATGTGGTCGCTACTCACTCCGACGGAGGCCAGGGAGCGTTTGGTTACTGGATCTATCCGATGGGAGACGGTAGCTCGGGATATCTTTAACCGGTTTGGATGGCGGTCATGTAATAGGATAGGTGTTTAGTTTCCTATCTTATCTTTTTGCCTGCCGGTTGTGGCTATTCTGTCATGTTGCTTTTGCTCTTTGTGAGCCTCTTTACTTTTGAGACCTGAAGACTTTTGTTGAACCTTTTGCTTATCAATAATATGGCCGTATGCATCGTTCTGATGCAGAGGCCGGGGCCTGACCCCCATTTTGAAGAAAAAAAAAGTGGACGGCCTCAGTACGCGCACATATGCACATTGTACATGGCAGTAAAAAGCTACCTAGCCAGTTCTTTATAATTAGCTGCATGGGCACAGCTTCATTGTTTGTGTAGATTCAATTGTTCATGGGATAACGAAAATTTTGTATTACTCACACACGATGTAGTCAAAATCTATGTAAGCCATTTACTGGGAGCTTATGATGAAAATTCTGGCCTGATAAGGCCGTTAGAAAATGTAGTTCTCCATGTCAGTAATACAAGTAATTTCCTGAAAAAAAGTTCCACCTAACGTTTATAATCAGCCGGTTGATTTCAGCTTGATTTCATGCTGGCGTAAACCGTCTCCGACGCACGACACGCGTCATGTGGGGCCACACACCGCCTAACCTTATCTCCTCATCCCGTCTCGGAGAGCCCCGATGATCGGTAAGCCATTGAGAATAAATGGATTTTCAAGAGGAAGACGGACGCTGATGGTAATATCATTGTCTACAAAGCTCGACTTGTCACAAAAGGTTTTCGACAAGTTCAAGGAGTTGACTACGATAAGACTTTCTCACCCGTAGCGATGCTTAACTCTGTCCGAATCATGTTAGCAATTGCCGCATTTTATGAAATCTGGCAAATGGATGTCAAAACTGCATTCCTTAATGGACAACTTAAAGAAGAGTTGTATATGATGCAACCAGAAGGTTTTGTCAATCCTAAAGGTGCTAACAAAGTGTGTAAGCTCCAGCAATCCATCTATGGACTGGTGCAAGCATCTCGGAGTTGGAATATACACTTTGATGAGGTGATCAAAGCATATGGTTTTATACAGACTTATGGTGAAGCCTGTATTTACAAGAAAGTGAGTGGGAGCTCTGTAGCATTTCTGATATTATACGTGGATGACATATTTGTTGATTGGAAATGATATAGATTTTCTGGATATCATAAAAGGATACTTGAATAAGAATTTTTCAATGAAAGACCTCAGTGAAGATGCTTATATATTGGGCATCAAGATCTATAGGGATAGATCGAGACGATTAATAGGAATTTCACAAAGCACATACCTTGACAAAGTTTTGAAGAAGTTCAAAATGGATCAGTCAAAGAAAGGGTTCTTGACTGTGTAACAAGGTGTGAAGTTGAGTAAGACTCAAAACCCGACCACGGCAGAATATATAGAGAGAATGAAAGTCTTTCCCTATGCCTCAGTCATATGTTCTGTAAATTATGCCATGCTGTGTACCAGACCTGTTGTATGCCTTGCCATGAGTTTGGCAAGGGGGTACAATAGTGATCCAAGAGTAGATCACTGGACGGCGGTCAAAATTATCCTTAGGTACCTAAAGAGGACTAAGGAAATGTTTCTCGGTTATGGAGGTGATAAAGAGTTCGTCGTAAAGGGTTACGTTGGTGCAAGCTTTAACACCGATTCAGATGACTCCGAGTCTCAATCTGGATACATATTGAAAGTGGGAGCAATTAGCTAGAGTAGCTCCATGCAGAGCATTGTAGACACTGAAACTTGCAAAATACATATGGATCTGAATATGGCAGACCCGTTGACTAAACCTCTCTCACAAGCAAAACATGATCATACCTTAGTAGTCTTTGGGTGTTAATCACATGGCGATGTGAACTAGATTATTGACTCTAGTAAACTCTTTGGGTGTTGGTCACATGGCGATGTGAACTATGGGTATTAAATCACATGGTGATGTGAACTAGATTATTGACTCTAGTGCAAGTGGGAGACTGAAGGAAATATGCCCTAGAGGCAATAATAAAGTTGTTATTTTATATTTTCTTATTCATGATAAATGTTTATTATTCATGCTAGAATTGTATTGATCGGAAACTTAAATACATGTGTGAATACATAAACAAATACCGTGTCCCTAGTGAGCCTCTACTAGACTAGCTCGTTGATCAAAGATGGTTAAGGTTTCCTAACCATGGACATGTGTTGTCATTTGATAATGGGATCACATCATTAGGAGAATGATGTGATGGACAAGACCCATCCGTTAGCTTAGCATAATGATCATTCAGTTTTATTGCTATTGCTTTCTTCATGTCAAATACTTATTCCTTCGACTATGAGATTATGCAACTCCCGGATACCGGAGGAATACCTTGTGTGCTATCAAACGTCACAACGTAGCTGGGTGATCATAAAGATGCTCTACAGGTATCTCCGAAGGTGTTTGTTGAGTTGGCATAGATCGAGATTAGGATTTGTCACTCCGAGTATCGGAGAGGTATCTCTGGGCCCTCTCGGTAATACACATCATAAGTTTGCAAGCAAACGACTAAGAAGTTAGTCACGAGGCGATGTATTATGTAACGAGTAAAGAGACTTGCCGGTAACGAGATTGAACTAGGTATGAAGATACCGACAATCGAATCTCGGGCAAGTAACATACCGATGAACAAAGGGAATTACGTATGTTATCATAACGGTTCGACCGATAAAGATCTTCGTAGAATATGTAAGAGCCAATATGGGCATCCAGGTTCCGCTATTGGTTATTGACCGGAGAGGTGTCTCGGTTATGTCTACATAGTTCTCGAACCCGTAGGGTCCGCACGCTTAACGCTCGTTGACGATATAGTGTTATATGAGTTATGTGATTTGGTAACCGAATGTTGTTCGGAGTCCCGGATGAGATGACGAGGAGTCTTGAAATGGTTGAGAGGTAAAGATTGATATATAGGATGATGGTATTCGGATACCGGAAGAGTTTCGGAGTGTACCGGGTAGCCATCGGGTCACCGGAAGGGGTTCCGGACATCCCCGGTAAGTGTATGGGCCTAATGGGCCAAATGGGGGGACAGACCAGCCCCTGGTGCGCCCCTTCTTTGGACAGCTGGCCCTAAGGGAAGGAAAGGGGGGAGGGCTAACCCCTCCTGCCTTTCCCTCTCATGGGAGAAAGGAAAGAGGGGGCACCACCATCCCCTGCCTTTCCCCGCACTCCAAATAAGGAAAGGGGGGGGGGGGGGCTTGGGAAGGACTCCAAGTAGGATTCCTCCTACTTGGGTGCCTCCTTTGGCTGCTCCTCCCTCCCTCCCTCCCACCTATATATATATATATGTGGGAGGGGGCGCCACAAAAGGACACAACATTGTCTTAGCCATGTGCGGCGTCCCCGTCCACCGTTTACTCCCTCGGTCATATTTTCGTAGTGCTTTGGCGAAGCCCTGCGGAGATCACATCACTATCACCGTCACCACGCCATCGTGCTGTCGGAACTCATCCACTACCTCGCCGTCTTGCTGGATCAAGAAGGCGCGGACGTCACCGAGCTGAACGTGTGCTGAACGCGGAGGTGCCGTACGTTCGGTGCTCGATCGGTTGGATCGCGAAGAAAGTTCGACTACCTCAACTGCGTTGTGAAACGCTTCCGCTTACGGTCTACGAGGGTACGTAGACACACTCTCCCCCTCATTGCTATGCATCTCCATGGATAGATCATTGCGTGTGCGTAGAAATTTTTTTGTTTTTCATGCAACATTTCCCAACAGGGGTCTCCCTGACGGAGCCCTTTTTTGTTGCGGAAAAATTTCCCCATCTCGCCGTTAATTATAACCGCGGTGTGCCCTGCAGTGATCAGGTGCATGATACGATGCACAAATCCTGCCTCAAAGCCCTTTTTGAGGAGGACCTCCCGCACAAACTCCCAGTTCACGCGGTCATAGGCTTTTTCAAAGTCTAGTTTTAGGATTACTCCCTTCTTCCTCGTTAGTTTAAGCTCGTGGACTATCTCCAAAAGCGCTATCGGGCCTTTAAGGATATTTCTACCCTTGAGAAAAGCTATTTGGCTTTTAAGAATAATACGTTGTGCTACAGGAGCCAACCTAGTGGCGTAAGCCTTAGCGCAGTTCTTAAAGGGAACATTAATGAGGGTAATTGGACGAAACAGCTTAATGGAGTCCGCCCCTTTGACCTTAGGGATCAGGCAAATGGCACCGTAGTTGAGGCGGGACATGTCCACTGTGCCTAGGGCGAAGCCGTTCACTATCGCATAAAACAGGTCTCTAAGGACAGGCCAAAACTTTTTAAAGAACTCCACCGGCCAACCATGCGGACCTAGAGCCGTGTCGTTCTTCATGTCAACAAGGGCCCTATCAATTTCTTGCGGCAGGAAGGACAATGCAAGGGCATCATTTTCCTGTTGAGACACTTTCTCCGTTGGATCCCACAAATCTTCCCGGAGGCTGAGTCTTTTCTCTTCGGCTGTTCCCAACAGGCCAATGAAGAACTCATAAATATGACTCACTATCTCATTTTTGGTCACTAAAAGGTCATTTTCTGACTGAAGTCTTAGAATTGAGCTTTTACGCTTCCGACCATTGGCGAATGCATGGAAGTAGCCGGTATTAGCGTCGCCTTTCGTGACCCACTTGACACCGCCCCTACGACGCCAATATTCCTCTTTCGCTCTCAGGATCGCCTAGACATGGTTTTCCGTGACCGCCAAATTGTCTCCCCTCTTTCCCCAGCTACAGAGCACATGGTACAACCGTAGCTGAGGTAGCTTCTCCCCATCTTTGCTTTCTCTCGCGACAGGCGAAAAGGGGGGAGACCCGTGTGCCACCGCTCTCCGCCGGCGGGCTGAGGGGTTCCTCCGCCCTCCGCCAGCCATTTCGGCGGCGGGAGGGAGGGGGAACCTCGTCGGCTCGTTCTTGGCGTGTAGATAGGGTAGGGCTAGGGGTTTGGCCGTCCGTCGCTTCGGTTTCGGCGGTGGTGACGGCGGCGAATAAAGGTGCTTCGGATCCAGTCTCAATGGCTTGCGTGGCGGCGGCCGTCGACGGATCTGGCAGCAGGCTTTCCAATTGGGGCTGGCGCGGCGGCGGCGTCCCCGATGTGGATTTTGCGCTCTGGCTTCGCCGCCACGGCGGCGCTCGCTCCGGCGTTCCCATGGAGCCACGAAGCTTGTACAGGGGTGAGGAGCCAGTGGTGATGCGTTGGCTTCAGGCTGCATTTTGTGCAGGTGCCCCTCGTGGTGAGCTTATGCGGGGATTGCTGCCGGCTTTGTCCGGTGATGCTGCCTCGACTGCCTGCCCAGGTCGGGGCGAGACCCCCGCCGATGTGCCATCCTCGTCGTCAAGACCTCGCCGGATTTGGCGAGCAGCTCATGCGGCGATTCGAACGGGATTGACTTCGGTCCCCTATAGGCCTGTGCAGGCAACTCAGCGGCCTCCCTCCAGTGTTTCGTCTTCCTTCGTTCCGGTGGTTCGACGGCGACGTGAGGGATGGCGGCGGATCTGGTGTTGTTGCAATTATCCTAGGGACTTCATTGTAATTTTTGATCTCTCTAGGGTGGTTTTTGCAATTTGGGACTCCTGTCCCATATCTGGTTTCTTCCCGAATGTACTCTGTGTTATCCTTGCTTAATACTAAATCAGATATGGTTTAAAAAAAGACTTGGTTTTCCAGAGAGTATCTATGCGCCCATTCCTCTTCAGAGAATGGTCTGGCGTCAGCTTGAACATCTAGGGACGCGATCTCCTCAACAAGCCGCTCCCTTTCCCTTTTAGATTCGCTGCCATGGTTAGCCCCCCATCCCCGGAGGAAGACCCGTAGGGTCGCAGCCGCGGAGGACCAGAACTCCGCAGGGCCGCGTTGGCGGCCAAGCTGACTCCCAATCAGCTCCCAGCGGTCTGTAACCAACTGGGCGAAACCCTCGCACCGGAAGGGGTTCCGGACATCCCCGGTAAGTGTATGGGCCTAATGGGCCAAATGGGGGGACAGACCAGCCCCTGGTGCCCCCTTCTTTGACAGCTGGCCCTAAGGGAAGGAAAGGGGGGACTACCCCTCCTGCCTTTCCCTCTCATGGAGAAAGGAAGAGGGGGCACCACCATCCCCTGCCTTTCCCCGCACTCCAAATAAGGAAAGGGGGGGGGGGGGCTTGGGAAGGACCCAAGTAGGATTCCTCCTACTTGGGTGCCTCCTTGGCTGCTCCTCCTCCCTCCCTCCCACCTATATTATATATATGTGGGAGGGGGCGCCACAAAAGGACACAACATTGTCTTAGCCATGTGCGGCGTCCCCGTCCACCTTTTACTCCTCGGGTCTATTTCGTAGTGCGAAAAAAAGTTCCACCTAACGTTTATAATCAGCCGGTTGATTTCAGCTTGATTTCATGCTGGCGTAAACCGTCTCCGACGCACGACACGCGTCATGTGGGGCCACACACCGCCTAACCTTATCTCCTCATCCCGTCTCGGAGAGCCCCGATGATCGGTAAGCCATTGAGAATAAATGGATTTTCAAGAGGAAGACGGACGCTGATGGTAATATCATTGTCTACAAAGCTCGACTTGTCACAAAAGGTTTTCGACAAGTTCAAGGAGTTGACTACGATAAGACTTTCTCACCCGTAGCGATGCTTAACTCTGTCCGAATCATGTTAGCAATTGCCGCATTTTATGAAATCTGGCAAATGGATGTCAAAACTGCATTCCTTAATGGACAACTTAAAGAAGAGTTGTATATGATGCAACCAGAAGGTTTTGTCAATCCTAAAGGTGCTAACAAAGTGTGTAAGCTCCAGCAATCCATCTATGGACTGGTGCAAGCATCTCGGAGTTGGAATATACACTTTGATGAGGTGATCAAAGCATATGGTTTTATACAGACTTATGGTGAAGCCTGTATTTACAAGAAAGTGAGTGGGAGCTCTGTAGCATTTCTGATATTATACGTGGATGACATATTTGTTGATTGGAAATGATATAGATTTTCTGGATATCATAAAAGGATACTTGAATAAGAATTTTTCAATGAAAGACCTCAGTGAAGATGCTTATATATTGGGCATCAAGATCTATAGGGATAGATCGAGACGATTAATAGGAATTTCACAAAGCACATACCTTGACAAAGTTTTGAAGAAGTTCAAAATGGATCAGTCAAAGAAAGGGTTCTTGACTGTGTAACAAGGTGTGAAGTTGAGTAAGACTCAAAACCCGACCACGGCAGAATATATAGAGAGAATGAAAGTCTTTCCCTATGCCTCAGTCATATGTTCTGTAAATTATGCCATGCTGTGTACCAGACCTGTTGTATGCCTTGCCATGAGTTTGGCAAGGGGGTACAATAGTGATCCAAGAGTAGATCACTGGACGGCGGTCAAAATTATCCTTAGGTACCTAAAGAGGACTAAGGAAATGTTTCTCGGTTATGGAGGTGATAAAGAGTTCGTCGTAAAGGGTTACGTTGGTGCAAGCTTTAACACCGATTCAGATGACTCCGAGTCTCAATCTGGATACATATTGAAAGTGGGAGCAATTAGCTAGAGTAGCTCCATGCAGAGCATTGTAGACACTGAAACTTGCAAAATACATATGGATCTGAATATGGCAGACCCGTTGACTAAACCTCTCTCACAAGCAAAACATGATCATACCTTAGTAGTCTTTGGGTGTTAATCACATGGCGATGTGAACTAGATTATTGACTCTAGTAAACTCTTTGGGTGTTGGTCACATGGCGATGTGAACTATGGGTATTAAATCACATGGTGATGTGAACTAGATTATTGACTCTAGTGCAAGTGGGAGACTGAAGGAAATATGCCCTAGAGGCAATAATAAAGTTGTTATTTTATATTTTCTTATTCATGATAAATGTTTATTATTCATGCTAGAATTGTATTGATCGGAAACTTAAATACATGTGTGAATACATAAACAAATACCGTGTCCCTAGTGAGCCTCTACTAGACTAGCTCGTTGATCAAAGATGGTTAAGGTTTCCTAACCATGGACATGTGTTGTCATTTGATAATGGGATCACATCATTAGGAGAATGATGTGATGGACAAGACCCATCCGTTAGCTTAGCATAATGATCATTCAGTTTTATTGCTATTGCTTTCTTCATGTCAAATACTTATTCCTTCGACTATGAGATTATGCAACTCCCGGATACCGGAGGAATACCTTGTGTGCTATCAAACGTCACAACGTAGCTGGGTGATCATAAAGATGCTCTACAGGTATCTCCGAAGGTGTTTGTTGAGTTGGCATAGATCGAGATTAGGATTTGTCACTCCGAGTATCGGAGAGGTATCTCTGGGCCCTCTCGGTAATACACATCATAAGTTTGCAAGCAAACGACTAAGAAGTTAGTCACGAGGCGATGTATTATGTAACGAGTAAAGAGACTTGCCGGTAACGAGATTGAACTAGGTATGAAGATACCGACAATCGAATCTCGGGCAAGTAACATACCGATGAACAAAGGGAATTACGTATGTTATCATAACGGTTCGACCGATAAAGATCTTCGTAGAATATGTAAGAGCCAATATGGGCATCCAGGTTCCGCTATTGGTTATTGACCGGAGAGGTGTCTCGGTTATGTCTACATAGTTCTCGAACCCGTAGGGTCCGCACGCTTAACGCTCGTTGACGATATAGTGTTATATGAGTTATGTGATTTGGTAACCGAATGTTGTTCGGAGTCCCGGATGAGATGACGAGGAGTCTTGAAATGGTTGAGAGGTAAAGATTGATATATAGGATGATGGTATTCGGATACCGGAAGAGTTTCGGAGTGTACCGGGTAGCCATCGGGTCACCGGAAGGGGTTCCGGACATCCCCGGTAAGTGTATGGGCCTAATGGGCCAAATGGGGGGACAGACCAGCCCCTGGTGCGCCCCTTCTTTGGACAGCTGGCCCTAAGGGAAGGAAAGGGGGGAGGGCTAACCCCTCCTGCCTTTCCCTCTCATGGGAGAAAGGAAAGAGGGGGCACCACCATCCCCTGCCTTTCCCCGCACTCCAAATAAGGAAAGGGGGGGGGGGGGCTTGGGAAGGACTCCAAGTAGGATTCCTCCTACTTGGGTGCCTCCTTTGGCTGCTCCTCCCTCCCTCCCTCCCACCTATATATATATATATGTGGGAGGGGGCGCCACAAAAGGACACAACATTGTCTTAGCCATGTGCGGCGTCCCCGTCCACCGTTTACTCCCTCGGTCATATTTTCGTAGTGCTTTGGCGAAGCCCTGCGGAGATCACATCACTATCACCGTCACCACGCCATCGTGCTGTCGGAACTCATCCACTACCTCGCCGTCTTGCTGGATCAAGAAGGCGCGGACGTCACCGAGCTGAACGTGTGCTGAACGCGGAGGTGCCGTACGTTCGGTGCTCGATCGGTTGGATCGCGAAGAAAGTTCGACTACCTCAACTGCGTTGTGAAACGCTTCCGCTTACGGTCTACGAGGGTACGTAGACACACTCTCCCCCTCATTGCTATGCATCTCCATGGATAGATCATTGCGTGTGCGTAGAAATTTTTTTGTTTTTCATGCAACATTTCCCAACAGGGGTCTCCCTGACGGAGCCCTTTTTTGTTGCGGAAAAATTTCCCCATCTCGCCGTTAATTATAACCGCGGTGTGCCCTGCAGTGATCAGGTGCATGATACGATGCACAAATCCTGCCTCAAAGCCCTTTTTGAGGAGGACCTCCCGCACAAACTCCCAGTTCACGCGGTCATAGGCTTTTTCAAAGTCTAGTTTTAGGATTACTCCCTTCTTCCTCGTTAGTTTAAGCTCGTGGACTATCTCCAAAAGCGCTATCGGGCCTTTAAGGATATTTCTACCCTTGAGAAAAGCTATTTGGCTTTTAAGAATAATACGTTGTGCTACAGGAGCCAACCTAGTGGCGTAAGCCTTAGCGCAGTTCTTAAAGGGAACATTAATGAGGGTAATTGGACGAAACAGCTTAATGGAGTCCGCCCCTTTGACCTTAGGGATCAGGCAAATGGCACCGTAGTTGAGGCGGGACATGTCCACTGTGCCTAGGGCGAAGCCGTTCACTATCGCATAAAACAGGTCTCTAAGGACAGGCCAAAACTTTTTAAAGAACTCCACCGGCCAACCATGCGGACCTAGAGCCGTGTCGTTCTTCATGTCAACAAGGGCCCTATCAATTTCTTGCGGCAGGAAGGACAATGCAAGGGCATCATTTTCCTGTTGAGACACTTTCTCCGTTGGATCCCACAAATCTTCCCGGAGGCTGAGTCTTTTCTCTTCGGCTGTTCCCAACAGGCCAATGAAGAACTCATAAATATGACTCACTATCTCATTTTTGGTCACTAAAAGGTCATTTTCTGACTGAAGTCTTAGAATTGAGCTTTTACGCTTCCGACCATTGGCGAATGCATGGAAGTAGCCGGTATTAGCGTCGCCTTTCGTGACCCACTTGACACCGCCCCTACGACGCCAATATTCCTCTTTCGCTCTCAGGATCGCCTAGACATGGTTTTCCGTGACCGCCAAATTGTCTCCCCTCTTTCCCCAGCTACAGAGCACATGGTACAACCGTAGCTGAGGTAGCTTCTCCCCATCTTTGCTTTCTCTCGCGACAGGCGAAAAGGGGGGAGACCCGTGTGCCACCGCTCTCCGCCGGCGGGCTGAGGGGTTCCTCCGCCCTCCGCCAGCCATTTCGGCGGCGGGAGGGAGGGGGAACCTCGTCGGCTCGTTCTTGGCGTGTAGATAGGGTAGGGCTAGGGGTTTGGCCGTCCGTCGCTTCGGTTTCGGCGGTGGTGACGGCGGCGAATAAAGGTGCTTCGGATCCAGTCTCAATGGCTTGCGTGGCGGCGGCCGTCGACGGATCTGGCAGCAGGCTTTCCAATTGGGGCTGGCGCGGCGGCGGCGTCCCCGATGTGGATTTTGCGCTCTGGCTTCGCCGCCACGGCGGCGCTCGCTCCGGCGTTCCCATGGAGCCACGAAGCTTGTACAGGGGTGAGGAGCCAGTGGTGATGCGTTGGCTTCAGGCTGCATTTTGTGCAGGTGCCCCTCGTGGTGAGCTTATGCGGGGATTGCTGCCGGCTTTGTCCGGTGATGCTGCCTCGACTGCCTGCCCAGGTCGGGGCGAGACCCCCGCCGATGTGCCATCCTCGTCGTCAAGACCTCGCCGGATTTGGCGAGCAGCTCATGCGGCGATTCGAACGGGATTGACTTCGGTCCCCTATAGGCCTGTGCAGGCAACTCAGCGGCCTCCCTCCAGTGTTTCGTCTTCCTTCGTTCCGGTGGTTCGACGGCGACGTGAGGGATGGCGGCGGATCTGGTGTTGTTGCAATTATCCTAGGGACTTCATTGTAATTTTTGATCTCTCTAGGGTGGTTTTTGCAATTTGGGACTCCTGTCCCATATCTGGTTTCTTCCCGAATGTACTCTGTGTTATCCTTGCTTAATACTAAATCAGATATGGTTTAAAAAAAGACTTGGTTTTCCAGAGAGTATCTATGCGCCCATTCCTCTTCAGAGAATGGTCTGGCGTCAGCTTGAACATCTAGGGACGCGATCTCCTCAACAAGCCGCTCCCTTTCCCTTTTAGATTCGCTGCCATGGTTAGCCCCCCATCCCCGGAGGAAGACCCGTAGGGTCGCAGCCGCGGAGGACCAGAACTCCGCAGGGCCGCGTTGGCGGCCAAGCTGACTCCCAATCAGCTCCCAGCGGTCTGTAACCAACTGGGCGAAACCCTCGGCCTCGAACCACGCCGTTTCGAGAAAGAATCTTCTGCTACGCCGAGCACTGTCCTCCCCAGAGGATAGGATTAAAGGGACATGGTCCGACCCTATGCGCGTCTCAGCAACGAGGGTACAGAGAGGGAAGAGCACCTCCCATTCTCCAGTACAGAAAACGCAGTCGAGAACACGCGAACATGCGCCCGCTGTTTGTTAGTCCAAGTAAATCTAGCACCTGTCCTAGCAATTTCACGCAACGCGGCGGCCGCAATGGCATTATTGAAAAGGGACACCCGTGCCCAGTCAACATTGTCGTTATTCTTGTCCGCCCCCGAGCGGATCAAGTTAAAATCTCCGCCAACTACTAGCGGAAGATTAATCACTCTTTTAGCCCTAACTAGGGCCGTGATCTCATCCAAGAAATCAGCCGACCTCGCGTGGTCGGCTGGCCCATAAACACTCACAATCACCCAGGACAACCCGGAAACACGGTGTCTAACAGTTGCTGCGAAAAAGAATACACCGGACTCCCACAAAATTACATCACACACATCACGGTTACAACCCATAAGGAGACCCCCCGAGTGGCCAGAAGAGGGTAGCCAGAACCAGTCAAAACGCTGCAGGGGATCAAACGCGAGGAGATCTCTAAACGTGAAGTCGGCTTTGATAGTTTCCTGCAACGCTACGAAATCGATACGTTCTTTGGCCATATATTCTCTAAGTTGCGTCCGCCGGCCCCCGTGGCCGCATCCGTGAATGTTCCAGAAGATGTACCGCATTAGATTATACGTTCGCGAAGGCGAACTCCACGGGAGCTCACCGCTTTGGCCACTCTCTTCCGCGCCGGCACACGGCTGGAAGAAGGGGCGTCCAAGGCTACCCTAGCCTCGTCCCCCTCGATGGGCTCATGACCCGCACCAGCCCCTACTGGTGCCGCGACCTGCTCGGTCGTTGCCTGCTCTGCCGCACAACGAGCAGCAGCAGCAGCAAGAGCAGCCTGAGCTTCTTCCCTCGCACGAACTAACGAGATAATATCCTCAGTGGAGGACTCAACCGCAACGCCACTATCATGAAGGATCGAAACAAGATGATCGTCTGTAAACGCATTCAAAATCCTAAAGGAGGGAATTGGGTTACCTGACACATCCATGTTCTTGTCAGCCGCGCGCAGCTTGGCACTCTCCAGGGACGTCATGTCCCCCAGCTTGGCTTTGGCGCGCACGCTGGGGGCGCGCTGCACCACGGGGGTCGCCTTGGATCGCTTGGCCTTGACGGAAGGGCCGGACGCCACCAGAGCCGCGTCGAGCTCGCCACGCATCGCCTCCACAGGCCCAGGAGCCACCGACGCCACCGTCTTGGACCCAGGCTTCCGCCCGGCCGTCTTCTTGGGCTGCCTGCCGGAGCCGCTCGACACGCGACGCCCCGACGCCGGAGTGAGATCAGAATCTTCCCCCCCCCCCAGCACCGGAGAGGAGGGCTGGATGGCCACGGGCGCCGCCACTTGAGCGACCGCAAGTTGGTCCGAGGCGGGAAGGTTGGAGCCGTACTCGTCGAAGGCCAGCCCCGGGCAAGGGAAGGGATGCTGACTGCAGTATCCTGGGTTGTGCTTCCTTCTGAAGGGGCTCGAGCTACAACTACAGAGCGCAACGACCATGCTAGTGGTGGAGCGGCTCCTGTTTAAGTGCCCGAGCGGCGACGAGCGCAGCAGCGAGAGAGAGAAGCAAAGCGACTCGATCGGCGTGGACCTGCCTCAACACCCACGTGTCGAGCAGCCACGGCCTGAGGTGCACACACACACACATACATTACTGCACAAATACACACACACACACACAGAGGTAGGAGTGTCCGGTTCATCTCATGGCAGTGAGAAAGGAAACTACCGCGAAGTTGCGTCCGCGAAGCACCCATACCCTCTTTAGCAATGAGGTGGCACACTCAGTTTCTTTGCAGGTTGACAAAAACGTGAATGAACGTAGCACGCGCACATGCATACGGGGCCGTGAAAAGCTAGCTAGCCTGCTATTTCTAATTAGCTGCACGGTCAGTTTCAAGTTTCAAACTAGTGTGATTTCTAGTAGCTAGCATACTGCATACGCATGCAATAATACCCCGGCTTCCTGCACGGTGCACCAGCCACACCGTGCCACTCCGACGACTGGCGGTGGCTCATCCATATTTTCGACAAGGGTTTGTCTAGGTCTCAGTCGACTGAGACTTCGCATGCAATAATACCCCGGCTTCCTGCACGGTGCACCAGCCACACCGTGCCACTCCGACGACTGGCGGTGGCTCATCCATATTTTCGACAAGGGTTTGTCTAGGTCTCAGTCGACTGAGACGAAGTCTCAGTCGGCTGACATCACCTGTTTTTTCTTTTCTTTTTTGCTTTATTGTCTAGCCCATACCATGTCGCCTCTGGTTGCTTTTTGGGCTCCCCTGTTTGTCTTTGCTTTGTGTGTTTTTGAGCTGCGCTGGGCCAGAGATTGGGCAGTATTTTTGTTCCGTGCTGCTACTCCATTGACTAACATGTGTGGTGCACCGGTCGGATGTATTAGTTTGTTGTTCGTGCAAAAAAACTAACATGCGGTTACTATCAATTTTGTCCGGTTTTAATTTTCATTTTTCTCCTTTCATTCTTATTTATATTATTTTTGTTTCTAGAAAATGTAAGCATTAGTCGTGATATTTTTTACAAAATATGTTCATGCATTTTCACAAATATTTATCATGTATTTTTAAAAAATTAGAGTACCATTAGAAAATGTACAATATTATTTAAAAATATTCATCATGAAATTAGAAAAATGTTTAGCATTATTTAATGATGGTTTTACCTTGCATTTTTTCTTAGATTGGGTCTCATCTATTTGTAATTTTGCTATCATCCAGAAATTGACAATGGTACTACTAACAAAATAAGAGAGCCAATCATATTCAGTTACACATGCGATGCAAAGGTGCAACTGGATTGGTGTGGCACGTTTAAAAAAAATCAAAACACCTCTTTTCAGAGAAACAGACAAATAAAAATAAAAAGATATTAAATATGAAAAACAAAGTAAATAATGGGGTGTGGATACGGTCCAGTCGATTGAGATTTAAATAAGTCTTAATCAGCAGGCATCAGGGCAACATGCAGGTGTAGTCCGAGATGACAGTTGCAATTGTAGGCCTAGTGGCAGGCATGCAACTATCCCTCTCCCGACAATACACCACACAGTTGCAGTTAGTAGCAAAACTTGCAGTTGCATGCTCAAAATGCAAATGCCCCCTCCTGACAAGACACAACAGAGTTGCCGTCGCGTTGAAGACATGCAGTTGCAGCCAGGGGGCAACACTTGCAGTTGCATCCCTAGTGGCAGATATGCAACTACCCCAACCCCGACAAAACACCATAGAATTGCAGTCGCATTAAAGCCATGCACTTGCATCCTGGGTGACGTTTGCAGCTGCAGACCTAGTGGGAGACATGCAACTTTCTCTTGGAGAAAACAATATACAGTTGCAGTCGGAGCGACACTGTAGTTGTGTGCCTAGTGGTAGACATACAACTTCCCTCCCTCGACAAAACACCACAAAGTTATAGTTCGCGTTGAAGAAATGCAATTGCAGTCGGGTGCGACACTTGTAGTTGCAGACCTAGTGATAGAGATGCAATTGTCTCAACGACAAACACCAAAGAGTTTCAATCGGGTGCGTCATTGGCAGTTGTGTGCCTAGTGGCATGCTTGCAACTGCCCACACCCCCGACAAAACCCCACGGAGTTGCAATCGCGTTGAAGACATGCAGTTGCGGTTGGGTGCGACACTTGTAGTTGCATTCCTAGTGTTGGACATCCCACCCCCTGTCCCGCCGCTCCCTTCGACAAAACAAAGGTCCAGTTGCAACCATATTGGGGGACATGCAGTTGCGGTCGGGTGTGTTAGGGACGAATCCGCGATCACCTATGGGACCCAGGGAAGGACCCCTTTACGTTCGGCAGGGAGAGACGGTCGCACGAAGAGCAAATCTAGCGAAGAACACGACAGTGCACGAGAGAGATTTACCCAGGTTCGGGCCGCACGGATGCGTAAAACCCTACTCCTGCTTTTTGGTGTATTATCTAGATGATTGTTCTAGCTCCAAGAGCGCTACAGTACAGAGTAGCTGCGTACAATACTGGAGTTCTCCATCTCCCAGTTCCTCACCCCCTCCATGTTGCCTATGGGCCTCCTTTTATACGCACAAAGGGGTCACCAACAGGTGGCAAACAGTAAAGGTAGAGGTGGAAAGTCGCTACAGTAAGGCCATTATTACTAGGATGACATGTCCTACCTACCACTGACGGCAGGGGACAAGGGCATTAAATGCCCATGCCTTAGCTGTCCAGATACATGTACCCGGACGTCTTGGACGTGGGAAAAGCCTATCCCACCTGCTCCTGCACCGCTAGCTAGAGAGCACCGCCGTCTACACAGTGCCCTGCCACACACGCTTGGAAGGACCCAGAGCGCCACGCTGGCAGAGGCACCGGAGCAGCACAGTAGCACAGTGGTACAGTAACGCTTGCCGCACCTGACAGCTTGCCGCAACCCATAGCTTGCCGCGCAAGGTAACTTGCCGGGGCAAGTACCTTGCCGCAGCTGCTATCTTGCCGCAGCCAATACCTTGCCGCAGCCAATGACTTGCCGGGGCAAGTACCTTGCCGCGGCAAGTACTCTGCTACAGCATTTACATGCTTATCACTGACGGGTCAGGACAAGCGCATTAAATGCTCTATCTAGGTGTCCATTAGCTTCTTGGGGATGGGAAAAGGGGCCATCCTATCAGCGCCGCTTGGCACAGTGCTATGCCACGCATGCTTGGAGAAGGGTCCAGAGTGCCATGCTGGCGGCCGCACTGGAGCAGCAGCATAGTGGCATAACCTTGCCGGGCAGGAACCTTGCCGGGCTCAGCTGGTCATCCCGGCAAGAACCTTGCCGGGGCCTTGTCTCCAGTCTAGCTGTCCCCCGGCAAGCCTTGCCAGGTTCAGCTGGTCATCCCGGCAAGAACCTTGCCGGGGCCTTATCTTTAGTCTTGTCGAGTCCTGAGCTTGCCGGCCCTGATCTCGCCGGCAGTAGTAGACTTGATCTTCTGGTCGATCCGCCTGGAGTCTTGTCTTGCCAGCTCTGCCTTGCCGGCGTTACGTGGACCCATTCCCGGCAAGTAGACCTTGCCGGGAACCGGGCTTCGAATGTACTCTTGGGTGGATTCCTCCTCTGCCATGTCCTTCCCGCCTAGAGGCTGCGACTTGCCGGTGCGTGTCCAGGGGTAGTGAACACCCCCCTGTTTACTACACCGACAGGAGCCCCCGGGCCTGGGCCTGACAGGCGTGCACAGCGGTTGTCCGGGCTAGGCCCAACGACGCACACCGGCAACATGTAGATCTGTTCTCTGCCGTTCCTCCCGCCTGGAGGTCGCAACCCTGTTGCTGCAATGGCATGCATAAAGGAACAATTTACCTTGATTAGGCCAAGCTTTATGGCACAAGAGATATTCCTTCATGCTAAATGAAAGCATGCTTCCCCCTTGATTGATTCCGTCCTTGCACATATCTTGTACCCTACGCTGTCTGGAAACCCTGCCGGTGCGCACGCTTGCCGCGAGCGCTAGGTGCGGGTCTTTAGCAGCCTGCTGGAAACGCCACCGCCGGCAAGGGGACTCGAGGCGAAACCAGAGCGCGGACTAACCACGGCAAGGTCCTTTCGCGTGCAGGTCGATATACGAGAACGAGGAATCAATCAAGACGACCCACGCTTGCTGGAAAGCTTTCCGGTGCGCACGCTCCAGGCAGCGGCGCTTGGGGATCGGGTCCTTAGCAGCTCACCGGGAACGCCGCCTCCCGGAAAGGTTTACCTTCCCGGTTCTGGTGCAGCTGCTCACATCGCCGAGCGGACTCAAGGCTACTAGGAGCGCAACTAGCCCCGGGAAGGCTCCTTCGCGTGTAGGTGTAAGAAGCGAGTGAGGACAGTAAAATGAATGCAATTGCCAAAAAATCTGTGCAACTTAGCTTTTTCTGCTAGGGCGCCGCTAGCCCCCGAGCTTGTTTCTTGCTCAAAGAGTGGTTGTCGGAGCCCCCGGCAAGGGAGGCTCTTAACTCTGGCGGAGAACTTTGACGTTCTCGACGCCAGCTTCCGGCAAGGGGTTGCCGGGAAGGCTCTTGACTCTGGCGGAGAACCTTGACGTTCTCAACGCCAGCTTCCGGCAAGCTTGTTGCCGGGGAGGCTCTTCAGGGGGTTACTCTCTGGGGCGCTGCCAGCCCCCGAGCTCGCCTTCCATGCGTGTTCCTGCAACACTGACTGGGCATGAAATGCCACAACAGCGTTTGAGCACAACAAGTTGATTAGCTTCTGGTTAATGTCGGATTCGCTGCAATCTTGACTCCTGCTAAATATTCCCTTGCTTGCCGGAACACTTTCCGGTGCGCACGATCCAGTCAGCAGCGCTTTGAGGAATGGATCCTTAGCAGCTTGCCGGGAACGCCGCCTCCCGAAAAGGTTTACCTTCCCGGCTCTGGCGCAGCTGCTCAGGTTGCCGAGCGGACTCGAGGCAACTAGGAGCGCGACTAGCCCCGGGAAGGCTCCTCAGCATACGGGTTTACGCAGGAACCTTAGAATAAAACTCGCTAAGTCCTTCTCCTTAAACGACTGCATTTTTGCACAGTGAGCCCCCCACGCTTGCCGGAATACTCCCCGAATGCGCACGTTCCGGTCGATGGCGCTTAGGATCGGGTCCTGTTCAGCAGCCTATCGAGAACGCCGCCTCTTCGGGAGCTTAACGCCTTAGAAACAATCGCAGCTGCGTCTGCATTGTTGGGCGGACCCAAAACAACCAGGAGCGCAGAATGTTTCAGGAGCGCTCCTTCGCGCACAGGTTAAGCACAAAAATATCGTCCAGGATAAGACTTAACAGCAGAAAGTAATTAAAGCTTTAAAACTTAGCTTTTTGCGAAGGTTCAGGCCCTTCTTCTTGGATGCTATGGCGGTGAAGATGATGAAGGAACTGCCGCGCTGATCGCCAGATCAGGTTCGCGCAGCCCCTCACCCCTACCTGGCGCGCCAAAGATGTCGGGGACGAATCCGTGATCACCTATGGGACCCAGGGAAGCACCCCTTTACGTTCGGCAGGGAGAGACGGTCGCACGAAGAGCAAATCTAGCGAAGAACACGACAGTGCACGAGAGAGATTTACCCAGGTTCGGGCCGCACGGATGCGTAAAACTCTACTCCTGCTTTTTGGTGTATTATCTGGATGATTGTTCTAGCTCCAAGAGCGCTACAGTACAGAGTAGATGCGTACAATACTGGAGTTCTCCATCTCCCAGTTCCTCACCCCCCTCCACATTGCCTATGGGCCTCCTTTTATACGCACAAAGGGGTCACCAACAGGTGGCAAACAGTAAAGGTAGAGGTGGAAAGTCGCTACAGTAAGGCCATTATTACTAGGATGACATGTCCTACCTACCACTGACGGCAGGGGACAAGGGCATTAAATGCCCATGCCTTAGCTGTCCAGATACATGTACCCGGACGTCTTGGACGTGGGAAAAGCCTATCCCACCTGCTCCTGCACCGCTAGCTAGAGAGCACCGCCGTCTACACAGTGCCCTGCCACACACGCTTGGAAGGACCCAGAGCGCCACGCTGGCAGAGGCACCGGAGCAGCACAGTAGCACAGTGGTACAGTAACGCTTGCCGCGGCAAGACCTTGCCGCACCTGACAGCTTGCCGCAACCCATAGCTTGCCGCGCAAGGTAACTTGCCGGGGCAAGTACCTTGCCGCAGCTGCTATCTTGCCGCAGCCAATACCTTGCCGTAGCCAATGACTTGCCGGGGCAAGTACCTTGCCGCGGCAAGTACTCTGCTACATCATTTACATGCTTATCACTGACGGGTCAGGACAAGCGCATTAAATGCTCTGTCTAGGTGTCCCTTAGCTTCTTGGGGATGGGAAAAGGGGCCATCCTATCAGCGCCGCTTGGCACAATGCTATGCCACGCATGCCTGGAGAAGGGTCCAGAGTGCCATGCTGGCGGCCGCACTGGAGCAGCAGCATAGTGGCATAACCTTGCCGGGCAGGAACCTTGCCGGGCTCAGCTGGTCATCCCGGCAAGAACCTTGCCGGGGCCTTGTCTCCAGTCTAGCTGTCCCCCGGCAAGCCTTGCCGAGTTCAGCTGGTCATCCCGGCAAGAACCTTGCCGGGGCCTTATCTTTAGTCTTGTCGAGTCCTGAGCTTGCCGGCCCTGATCTCCCCGGCAGTAGTAGACTTGATCTTCTGGTCGATCCGCCTGGAGTCTTGTCTTGCCAGCTCTGCCTTGCCGGCGTTACGTGGACCCATTCCCGGCAAGTAGACCTTGCCGGGAACCGGGCTTCGAATGTACTCTTGGGTGGATTCCTCCTCTGCCATGTCCTTCCCGCCTGGAGGCTGCGACTTGCCGGTGCGTGTCCAGGGGTAGTGAACACCCCCCTGTTTACTACACCGACAGGTGCGGCGCTTGCAGTTGCGGGGATGTTGTTGGGCTTGCAACTAGCCCACCACCTCTACCGGCGCCCCCTCCGACAGAATAAAAAGTCCAAGTTCCGGTCAGGCTAGAACACATGCAGTTGCAGTCGGGTGCGACACTTGCAGTTGCATTCCTAGTGTCCGACATGCAACTGGCCCGCTCCCTCTCCTGCCGCCCCTCCGACAAAACAAAGGTCCAATTGCAACCATGTTGGGGGACATGCAGTTGCGGTCGGGTGCGGCGAGTTGCGGGGCTGTTGTCGAGCTTGCAATTGGCCCGCCCCCACTCCCGGCGTCCCATTTGACAGAACAAAAAGTCCAGTTGCGGTCGAGTTAAAAGACATGCAGTTGCGGTTGAATGCAGCACTTGCAGTTGCAGGGCTGTTGTCGGGCTTGCAACTGGCCAGCCCCCTCTCCCAGCGCCCCCTCCGACAAAACAAAACTCGAGTTCCAACCATGTTGGGGGACATGCAGTTGCGGTCGGGTGCAACGCTTGCAGTTGCGGGGCTGTTGTCGGGCTTGCAACTGGCCGGCCCCCTCTCCCGGTGCCCCTCCGACAAAACAAAAATCGATTTGCAACCATGTTGGGGGACATGCAGTTGCAGGGCTGTTGCCGGGCTTGCAACTGGTCCGCCCCCTCTCCCAGTGCCCTCTCCGACAAAACAAAAGTAGAGTAGCAACCATGTTGGGGGACATGCAATTGCGGTCGGGGTGCAGCACTTGCAGTTGCGGGGCTGTTGTCAGGCTTGCAACTAGCCCGCCCTCTCTCCCGGCGCCCCCTCCGACAAAACAAAAGTCGAGTTGCAACCATGTTGGGCACATGCAGTTGCGGGGCTATTTTCAGGCTTCCAACTGGCCCGCCCCCTCTCCCGGCGCCCCCTCTGACAAAACAAAAGTTGAGTTGCAACCATGTTGGGGGACATGCAATTGCGGGGCTATTGTCGGGCTTGCAACTGGCCTACCCCTCTCCCGGCGCCCCCTCCGACAGAACAAAAAAGTCCAGTTGTGGCCGGGTTAGAAGACATGCACTTGCGGCCGGGTGCAAGAAAAAATATATGCTAATATTCTTTTACGCATAAAGAAGGAAAAAAAAATGAAAATGCCGGTCCTATACAAAACAAAAGTCATGGTTTAAAAACCCGCTAACAACCAACATACCCACTAACATTTATGTCTACATGGTTAAAAAATCCCCACCTATCGAAGAAAAAGCATTTCCTACATTATACAAGCATAAAAAACAAAATTAAATAAATCCACAAATAGAGATCTGGCATAAAAGAGGGGAAAACAAAAGAAAAAAATGCAACTGAAGAACCCCGAGGGGCGAAGACCCCTCCCCTGAGACGAGTACTCCAAGGTAGATATGGTGTGTACATGGCAATTGAAAATTCCAAAAAAAACAATGAAAAACGTCTCTCACAACCAGCACATCGCGCATCAATACCGAACACGAGAAAAGTAAAAAAAAAAGAAGCGGGCGCTAAACAGGTCGGGGTTACACTAGGCAAGCAGTGTTGCGTGAATCTTACGGAAACAGTGATTTAACGGGCATATATGTGTACTGGGACTTCGGTTAAACTCAATCGACTGAATTTTTGCAATCCAGCTAATAAAATTTCAACTATTGCAGCCAACATTTACTTACAAAGCATCTGATGGATGTGCAACTGAAAATGATTAACAAAAAAATTGGTAGGCAATTTCGTTGCTAAAATAGGGCTGCTAGAAAGTTGGAAAATATGCTAAAATCAAATAGAATAAAACACAACATTAATAAGCAAGGACAAAATAAAAAATAAAAAATTAAATTAAATAAACAAGAAGAAAAACAAAACGAAAAATATGAAACGGGACAAGCAAATAATAAATGAAAGAAAAGTTAAAGACTTATAAAAAGTAAACGAAAAGTAAAACAATAAAAAGAAGAAAAAGGCAAAGAAAAAATAAAAATAAAAATAAAAATTTCTTTTGGGAAAAAGAGAAGCCACCGTGACTTCCTCTCCTACATGCAAAACTCACTTGTGTAGGGCGAGAAAAAGAAACAAAACATAGTACTTTTTTTGTAGGCGACAAAAATAACTAAAAAAACACTCTCGGTCTCGGGAAACTTGGGCTGCACAGCAAACGGAACAAGGCCCAGTTGAAAAATAAAAGAAAGGCTCCCTCATCTCCACCGGCCGTGCAGCTACAAAGAAAAGAGCTCGTTCGAGCCAACGTACACGTACACACGGACCTTACTGCCATCGACTGAGACTTTGCTAGGTTTAGCGTAGCCGTTTCGACAAAGGGTGGATTTTATTTACTCAAAATGGAGCATCAAAAGGATACAAAACACAATGAGCACACATCTGACCTCTGCATAGCTAAGATGCACACAACCATTACAAACACACACACACAAAAAACACACACCCCGACAGATAACAAAGGCATATAAGATCAAAACTATGCATGGGCGACGAAAAAGGAAAACCCAAAGCAATCCGATCCACGATCTGTAAACTACAGAGATTATCATATCCGCACCAACCACCTCATGATGAAGGCACGATCTCGGACGTGGCGCTGTTTTGGCCCGATCTTTCATGATGCAGTAACTTTCTAGATCCACCGATAAAAAAATACTCTCAATTACACGAGCAGTACGTGTAACCTGAAGCAGGGGTGACGACGACCAACGGACAATCCTTCGACACACGAGGAACCTCCCGCCGAAGTAGACGTAACCAGCACGAAACCCGTAGAGAACGACGGACCTCGAACCAAGTGCAACTTTCATGCAGAAAGTTCACACAAAATAAATAACAACGACGCCCAAAGAGGGCCGCTTAATATTCGATACACATGTTGTCTAACCTATAGAAAATAACCTAATTTTTACATTGGCCGTACCATGACTATTTATACTTGTAATAGCCGACTCAAGCTTTGTTTGACCAACACGCTAGTCGTACAGATTAAAAGGAAGTCTAACTCGCATAAAATAACAGCCGACTTGATCTAAGGAAATAAAAGACAAGACTCTTTTATTTTGGTTGGTGGTGGGCCTTCTCGGGTGATTTTCTGGTGGACCCCAACCAACATCTTTCAAGGACAGTTCGCACCATGTATGAAGAAATCTGACTGCATGGTTGATCTTTATCTTTTCCCTACGTGACAGAAATAAAAACAGGAACCTTGTTTGCAACGTGTGCACTTTAAACCAATACGTGATACTTGCATCAATTGGAATCCTTTCACTTGCATGGCATGTAATAGTCTCCTTTCCAAACCAGGAAACATGTTTCATATTTCCAATGTAAACCGAATTATTTGTGTCTTGGCTTGATCTCCCTATGGTATGTCTTGTAACTAATCTCAAACTGAGCCCACTTGTATTCATATAACTTGGTGCATGCAAACATGCTAACGTACCATGTAGTTTTGGACTAGAGCCACGCCCCATCTCATGCACAACCCTGGCATCCACACACATTTTAATAATCAGCTGTTCGTCGCCATCGTAGTATCTTGGTACGGGCCGTGTATATTTTGGCACAATTTCGACATCAGCAACAAGATCACCCATCATCTATGTAGTAGTATTTGCAACCATATAAGCAGAAACTACATTAGTTAAATTACATGTGGTCATATCACCTCATGACATCACATGGATGACGAGATTCTTCAACAGCAACGCCTTTACAAAGGGAGCGATGCTTAAGCGTTGCCTTTACCGGATCCAACCACACGAGGTCGGAATCTAGGTTTTCACCCTGAAGAACCAATCCGAGCATATCTGAACAATGCCTTCAACAAGGTAACGACATAAAACATCGCCCTTGCCAGGTATATCCAGCACAGAAACCTAGGCGTTCACCCCGGAACTCATGACTAGGTGCTTGCATAGAACCACCATCGATGTCACTTATGTGTTATCGTCACCACTTTTCCGCATCCCAGTAGCTACATGCGGTGTAGACCGCCACCTCTATGCGTCAAGCCGTCATCCATAGTTTGCATCTCCATGCCGAGGTTAGCCACCGGGTCTGGTGAGATGAAACCTCACGAATACCTTTCGGCGGCCATCCCAATTCGCAACGAGTCCGCCGCCGTAGGTCAGAGTGGTCGCCAAGGACCAACACCAACGGTGGAGGAGCCGACTACCACCTCGCCGGAGAGAGCCCTACCCAGGCCCATCGGCCTAGAGGTCAACATGGCCGAAGTCGGAGCACAAAATGCAGATCGACATTGCCCGCACGAAGTACAGCCACCGCTAGCCACAAGATTGACACTGTGGACCTCCACTGTCGTAGCGTAGCCTCCTTGGGCCAACAATCTCGGTAGCATCAGATCTGGACAAAGAACGCTAGACCATCCACCAAAGCTCGCGCTGGCCATGCTCCACGCGCGCCACCCCATGCCATGTTGCCCCGCACTATCGTCCGAGGACGCCGCTGCCTCATATCAGAGCATGCCACCTCGTGCAAGCCAGCCACCAACCATCCCATGATGGATTAAAACCGCCTGTCACCGCCGACCCTGCCGGTCGCCCGACGGAGCCCGCCTTAGCACCAGCACCACCGTCTCCTAGAGAATCCGGGCGAGGAACCCCCTAGGAGAGAGAAGGCGAGCTAGGAGAGCGCCCCGCCGCCGCCGTCCCCGAACCCGCTGGGCTTCGCCGGCAGGGCTTCAGGCAGCGGCGAGACATGAGGGGCCGGGGAGGACGTCTGGGCGGCGCCCTCATTTGGATCAGCTAGCTAGTACAATGATTTGACTGCATTGTTTGGTTTAGTTAATCTTTGTGATGCTTGGATGAGTTACATTATCAGGTTTTTGATTTAAGGAGCCCACTCATCAACTTATTTACCTTTGTCAAGAATGGGAGGTGAAGCTCCACCAAAGGTCTACACGCTTCAACTCCACCCATTGTCAAAAGAAGGAAAAAACACCATTGGTGATACGGAAGGGCTAAAAATCAGTCGACTGATTTTTATTGAAGTCTCAGTCGAATGCCTTGTTCATTGGATCTGTTGATGCTTTAAGATTGGCAGCAACTGCTTGTCATGTTTAAGAGGGCCTGTTAGGCGGACGCAGCCGGCCTGTTTTCCTTTTTGTCTGGGCTGCGGTTGGTAACAGTCCACACGATTGTCTTGGTTTTTTTTTATTAGTTGTCTTGTTTTTTCTACTAGATCAACATGTCTGTCCTATTTTTTCCTACATATTTTAGCACCTGATAATCAATGCACACTTATATTTTCCTTGATAGTTTGTTTTTTTTGTACATGTATAGTTGTGGGTCAATATTTTCTCAGATAAGATTTGCTAATGCATAAAATTGTTTAATCTATGTGCCAAGATTCATGCAAATTTGTGTTGCATTTCCTTTTTTCAGTCGAAATGTTCACCATTTTTTTTAAAATGGCTTGTGCTGATTCATTTGAGATTTCAAGGTTAATTTTACCTTTTGATTTTTTTGTTTTGTTTTTTTGCTTCCTTTTAAAATTCTTACTTGTTTCCATTCTTCTCATTCTTTCCCGTTCTCTTTTTCTCTCATAAACCGATCTTTGAACTATGTTTGTGTTTTTTATATTTTATTATTTGGCTTTTATTAGTTCTTAAATGTGCATCCGTCTGCATGCAACTACATACATCGTACATGTGTGTAACTATGTTTTATTTTATTCTTTTTTTGCGGGTTCGTCTTTATGTTTCAGCCTCGAATGAAATTTTTGATTGTATGTTGCTTGTTCATCAATCCATGCACACCTACACGTGTCTCACCTCACATGCAATTGGTGAAGGAACTATCTTTGCGTATATTTTCCTTTTTTACTCATTTTTCATTAGGAAAGGGCAGTTGCATGTCTACCAATTGGCAAGTAACTACAAGTGTTCCTCCGAAACTCAGTGGTGTGTTTGTCAGCGAGGGGAGCCAGTTGCATGTCTGCTAACATGCAGGCAACTGCAAGTGCCCCCCGACTACAACTGCATGCCTTTAATGCGACTACAACTCAGTGGTACTTTATCGGGAGGGAGGGGGTAGTCACATGTCTGCCACTAGTCACGCAGCTACAAATGTCAGCTTCGACTGCAACTCTGTGGTATTTTGTGTGTGTGTGTGTGGGGGGGGGGGTGTTTAAGGCAGTTGCATGTCTGTCACTAGACACGCAACTGCAAGTGTCATCGTCGACTGCAATGCATGTCTTCTATATGACTATAACTTACTAGTGTTTTGTGTTCTTTTACTATTCCATATTTCTAAGTGCTTTTAAATGTTTTTTCTTTCGTGTTCCTTTGGTGATGTTGATTTTCTTGAATTTTTATTTTTAATCTTTCCTTGCTTTTTTATTTCTCTTTTTAAACCTTTTTCTTACTAATGACACATTTTTTTGCTACCATTTTTATTAATCAACAATTTGTATTGTTTTAATTGAAAATATTTGTTATCTAATGTACACAATCATCTTGACTACAACTGCATGTATTGAAAGCAACTACAACTAAATGGTGTTTTGTCGGGGAGAGGCAGTTGCATGTCTAGCACTAGGCATGCAACTACAAGTGTCACTCCCAACTGCAACGCTATGGTCTTTTGTCCGCCGAGGGGGGGGGGGGGAGCTAACTGTAACTGCATGTCTTCAACGCGACTACAACTCTATACTTCCTCCGTCCTTAAAAGTGTCTACTTCCAACTTTGTTGGAAAGTCAAACTTTTTAGGTTTGACCGTATTTATATAATAATACACCAATATTTATGCCAACTAATTAGTAGCATTAGATTCATGAGAAAATATATTTTCATCATATACCTATTTGATTTCACAAATATTGATATATTTTTGCACAAACTCGGTCAAACTTTTAGATAGTTTGACCCTCCAACAAAGTTGGAAGTACACTCTTTGAAAGACGGAGAGAGTAGTGCTTTGTAGAGTAAGTGACAGTTGTATATCTGCCATTAGGCATGCAGCTACAAGTGTCGCCCGGACCGCAACTCTGTGGTCTTTCATGGGAAGTAGGGGGAGTTGCATGTCTGCTACTAGGCACGCAACTGCAAGTGTCAACCCCGGCTGTAATTGCAATTCTTCAACCCGACTATAACTTGGTGGTCTTTGTCGGGGGAGTGGGCAGTTGCATGCCTGCCACCAACATGCAAGTGCAAGTGTCTCCTCTCAATTGCAATTACATGTCTTCAATGCGACTGCAACTTAGTGATATTTTAACAGTGGAGGGGACAGTTCCATGTCTGCCACCAACATGCAACTGCAAGTGTCGCCCCCGACTACAATTGCATGTCTTCAACACGACTGCAACTTGGTGGTGTTTTGTCGAAGGGAGGGGCAGTTGCATGTCTGCCACCAATAAGCAACTGCAAATAACGCCCCCCAACTTCATTTGCATGTCTTCAATTGGACTGCAACTCTGTGGTGTTTTGTCTTGAGAAATGGTTGCATGTCTGTCACTAGGCATGCAACTGCAAGTGTTGCTCCCAATTGCAATCGCATGTCTTCGATTCGACTATAACTCTGTGATGTTTTTGTTTGGCAAGGTTGCATTTGCATGTCTACTATATATTAGGCATTCAACTGCAAGTGTTGCCCTCGTCTGCAACTACATGTCTTCAACGTGACTATAACTCTAGTATTTTTTTGGAAGGGCCAGTTGCAAGTCTGCCACCAGGCCTGCAACTATATTTATTTCCCTGACATGAATTGCATGTCTTCAACTCGATTGCAACTCCGGGGTGCATTCTTAGGGAAGGGGGCAATTGCATGTCTGTCACTAGGCATGCAACCGTAAGTACGGCCCCGACTACAACTGCATGTCTTCAATGCGATTGCAATTCGGTGGGTTTTCGAAGGGAGGGGGTAGTTGCATGTTGTGATGCCCCCGATTCAATCATACACTAATCATACACACAAATGTGTACGATCAAGATCAAGGATTCATGGGAAGATATCACAACACAACTCTAGACACAAATAAAATAATACAAGCTTTATATTACAAGCCAGGGGCCTCGAGGGCTCGAATACATAAGCTTGAAAACAAACGACTCAGCGGAAGCAACAATATCTAAGTACAGTCATAAGTTAAACAAGGTGCCACAAGATAGCTAGCACAAACATGGATACAGATCGAAGAGGTGCAGGCCTCCTGCCTGGGATCCTCCTAACTACTCCTGGTCATCGGCGGCCTGCACATAGTAGTAGGCACCCTCGGGGTTGAAATAGTCATCGTCGATGGTGGCGCCTGGCTCCTGGACTCCAAAATCTGGTTGCGACAATCGAGAATAATGGAAAAGGGGGGAAAGGGGGAGCAAAGCAACCATAAGTACTCATCCAAAGTACTCGCAAGCAACGATCTACACTACATATGCATCGATATCAATGAAATGAGTAGTATCTGTGGACTGAACTGCAGAATGCCAAAATAAGAGGGGGATAGCTGGTCCTATCGAAGACTATGCTTCTGGCAGCCTCCATCTTGAAGCATATAGAAGAGAGTAGCTGGTAAGTTCACCAAGTAACAACGTATAGCATAATCCTACCTGGCGATCCTCTCCTCGTCACCCTGTGAGGGAGCGATCACCGGGTTGTCTCTGGAACTTATCTGGGTGTGTTTTATGAAGTATCCGGTTCTAGTTGTCATGAGGTTGGAATACAACTCCAAGTGTCCTGTTACCGTGAAAATGGCTATTCGAATAGATAAACTTTCCAGCAGGGGTGCACCACATTGCCCAACATGCTCGATCCCTCTGGTCGGACACACTTTCCTGGGTCATGCCCGGCCTCGGAAGATCAACACGTCGCAGCCCTACCTAGGCCCAACAGAGAGGTCAGCACGCTGGTCTAAATCCTAAGCGCGCAGCGATCTTGGGCCCATCGCACGTTGCACTCCTGCACGTTGCAAGGGCGCTTGGTGAGTAGACCTGACAGCTTCCATTACAAAGGAGGGTGCTTTACGCGGTCCAACCCGGCGCGCGCTGCTTAGTTGCTGACGTCTGGAAAGCTTCGGCTGATACTACGACGCCGAGTGCCCATTACTGTCCCCGCGTAGTTGGTTAGTGCGTATAGGCTAAAAGACCAACTCAGATCAAATATCCAAATCTCGTTAAGCATGTTATTATGAAATAACCGCGGACACGACCAGGGACTAGGCCCACCTCTCTCCTGGGTGGTCTCAACCTTCCTTGTCGCTCCGCCACACAGATCCACTCAGAGGGCTGTCAGGAAACATGTCCTTTCAGCCCCCAGTCCGTGAATCACTCGCGGGAACTCTACGACCCGACCCGACTTTAGTCACATCATGTATCATGTATAATAGTATAGTATGTATATACCCGTGATCACCTCCCGAAGTGATCACGGCCGGATAGTATAGCATGGCAGACGGACAAGGATGTACGACCACTGATGAAATACTAGCATCCTATACTAAGCATTTAGGATAACAGGTAAGGTATCAACAACGGGAGCAACAAGGACAGGCTATGCAGCAGTATAAGATCAAACCGATGAAACAACAACACTACTCTAATGCAAGCAGTAGAGGGAAAGAGTAGGCGACATCGGGATGATCAAGGGGGGTTTGCTTGCCTGAAAGCTCTGCGGAGAAGGACGGGTCGTCAGGGGTGTAGTCGACGTCAGGACCAGCGTCGTCAGTCTCGAAGTCTACTAGAGAGAAGAGGGGGAAGAAACAATGAATACAATGCAAACAAGTGCAACACTAAGCATGACATGACAATAAGCAGAGCTAGGGGTGTTCTAATGCGGTACTACATGTTGCAGATGAAGAGGGAAAACATCCGGAGGGGCCTTCTTGGCGTGTGGCGTTTTCCGGACAGATGAAAAGAGGGGGACGGTTCAATGTTCAGCATGCTAGGGGCATATGAAGATGAACGGATTGCGTATTCGGATTCGTTGGATTTTTCTGAGCAACTTTCATGTATAAAGTATTTTCATCCGAGCTACGATTTATTCTATATTAATTTCAAAGTTTTATTCATTTTCTGAAATTATTTATATCTCGAAAATAAATAAGAAAAAGCCTATGGGTACCCAGAAGTATACCCAACCAGTGTATGGCAGGTGGGGCCAGTTAACTGGGTCAACTGCCCAGTCATCATTGACTGGTCAAAGTGAACAGGGGTGGTGGGTCCCGTATGTCATACTCAGTAACTTTAAGTAGGGGTTTATTTAGGTTGTTAATGTAACACCCCCAGTGGTTAGCTACAGTAATCCCCTTTTGATAATGCCATGTCATCATGATCAACAGTGCTTAAATATTATTTGGATCATATCCCTTTTAGTTCAAATTTGAAGGGAAATTCAAACTTCAATTAAATTCAAAGTGGAAAATAAAAGTTGTTCAAATCAGAATCTAAAATGTTCATTAGATGACAAATATTCTAGAGACAATTCTAAAATTGTAACCAACAACTAATAAATTAATTAAGTGACTCTTACAGTAGCAAACAACCACCTATAAAAACCTTTTATTTAATCTAAATTAAATATGAAAATATGTTTTGCCCAAACTAGTTTTTTGTGCTAGGATATATTACACTGTTATTTATGGGCTAGGTCTCATATTTTACAAAAACCATTTAGTGCCCAAACAATTTACAGAACAGAAAAGAAAAGAAATCAGAAAAAGAGAAAAGAGAAAAGGCCTAATATGCTACTGTGAACTTAAGCCTGCCGCTACAGCACCGGCCCAGCCCACCCCGCACCTCCTCCCACCTCGCGCTGTTCACGCGCGCCGCTGTCACCGCGCGTGCGCTCGCCGCGCACCGGCCCCCCTCCCTCGCTCGACAGCGCGTCGCCCGCGCCCGCGCTGGGGATAAGAGCAACTCCCCGCTCCCCCCTGGCGAAGCCTAGTCGCCCCATTCGCCCCTCTCCCTCGTTCCCCACCTCGCCCGATGCCGCCATGGCAGCGCCACCGTGAAGCTCGCGCCCGCCGTCGCCCTCTCGCCGCCTCTCCGTGTCCTACGGCTCCGCCAAGCTCCACCACTTCGACTGCGCCGAGAAGCCGAAGCCGAATGCCACTGCTGCGCCCCCGCCGCCGCCGTCTTCCTCGTCTGCTCCGACGAGCTTCTCCGACGGATTCGCCGCCTCGAGCCCTCCCCGAGCCCACTTGAGCACACCTGCAGGAGCACCGTGAGCATACGCTTCTTTCCCCTCTCTTTCCTGAGCGTTTCCGTCGCCGTAGCTCCTCCTCCCCGTCGTGCCCGATCCTGTCACCGCGCGAGCTCATCGCCGGCGTAGCCACGGTGACCATTGGGCCCCGTGCCTGTGCCCGTTGAACTCACACGCGCGCGTAGGTGCCTCCTAGCCCATTCGTTCGGCTCGAGCGCGACCGCATCGCCGTTTGCCATCGCCACCCGAGACCGGTCGCCGCCGATGTGCTCGCCGCCGTCGCTACGCACCGTCTTCGGTCATGCCACCACCTCCACTGGATGTGGCCCATCTCTAGCTTCCGAACGAGCCAAACCCCGCACGATTTGGTGCAGCGTAGCGAAAACCCGGGCTCGCCGGAGTTGCTCGCCGTCGCGCGAGTTCGCTGGGGAACTCCGGTGGCCGGCGTCCACCTGGCGCTGACCTGGCCAGCTGGGGACCGCCCCCAGCGCCACAGCCACTGGGCCCCAGTGGGGTCCGTTGACCAGTCAGCGCTGCTGACTGGGCAACCCATGACACTGACACGCGGGCCCCACCGCTAAACGTTTTAAAAATAAATAGATAAAATGTTAGTTAATTAAATAATTAATTAATTAACTTAATCAGTCACTGATAGTGGGTCCCACAAGCTAATTAGGTTAATTAGTTATATTTAATCCTCTGATAATTAGTACTGTGAATGACATGTGGGCCCCACCTGTCATAATTGACTCTGGTCAGCTGGGTTTAACCCGCTGATGTCATGCTGACGTCATGCTGATGTCAGCTGCTACTATTCTGGATAATTCGTATTTAAATAATTAAAATAATTCCAGAAAATTATTTAAATCTTTAGAAAATCATATAAAATAATCCGTAGCTCAGATCGAAAAACTTTGTACATGAAAGTTGCTCAGAACGACGAGACGAATCCGAATACGCGATCCGTTCATCCGCCACATGTCCCTAGCATAGCGAACATGCAACAATCCCCTCCGGTTCATCTGTCCGAAAATGCCAAACTTCGGGAAAACATTCCCGGATGTTTTCCCTCTTCACCTATATCATGTAGCACCGCGTCAGAACACCCCTAGCTCTGCGTATCATCATGTCATGCTCTTGTCTGCTTTATATTTACTGTTTCCTCCCCCTCTTCTCTCTCGGTAGACCCTGCTACAGACGCATTTTCCCGAGACCGACGCAGCTCAGGAGCCCGACGCCACCGTTGACGACCTTGCCTTTGCCGCCGAGCTACCAGGCAAGCCCCCCCTTTGATCATCCCGATATCACCCATTCTATTTTCTCATGCTTGCATTAGAATTGCTGCTGCTACTGCTTTACCTATTCTGATGCATAGCCTGTTTATTGTAACCTGCTGTTGATACCTTCCTGTTCATCCTAAACTGTTTCGTATAGGCTGGTTAGAGACCCATCAGTGACCCCCACATGTCCCGAATGTCGCGCTGGATTATCAGAAGACCCGATCAACGGGATCGAAGACAAGACCCCGGCACCGCACCTCACTTCCCCCTTAGTTGCTCGACACTACTGGGCTACTATCGAGTGCCGAGGGTGATACCTCGTTAGCACTTCGAATGATAACCTTGTAGGTTAGTTAATCGGTCGTGGTCATCGAGGGTGATTCCTCCTTCACCACTCCCGATAACGACGCTGTCATGCAACCCCTCAAGCGTGAACCTCGAGGGTGATTCCTCCTATGTTCACCTTGACAGTTACATCGAGTGTGTATCCATCGAGGGTGATACCTCGGATTTTCCCTTGATGTTTGGACACACAGATAATGTGACTTTACCCTAAGCCATGCTACAGACGGGTCGGCCCCGAGCGGTACCCATGAGACTGTTACTGCAGAACTGGAGGGACAGGCGGTACCACCCGGTTGAGGTGGACCTGAGTTCCCGACAGTCTTTTGAGAAGTCGTGTTGACTTGGAGTTTAACTGTGAGATGAATACGAGGCGTGGCCGGGCATTCTTGGCCCTTGCCGCAAGTCCCCGAGACGGGGCGATGGGGTCACATCGATCGTGAGTCTCTGCTCGTTACCGCACCCCCAAGGTACTAACGATTTGGATATTTGATTCGAGTGGGCCTATGGCCCGATAGCACTAACCATCACGTGGGAAAAGTTATGGGCACTCTGCATCATATGCATCAGCCGAATGCTCTGTCAGACGTCCAGTTCAGCATTGCGGTCGGGACGGACCGGCACCCCTCTGGTGCCTGGCTTCCCCCTACACGCAACGACTCGGAGTGCACAGGGCGATGGCCCAAGACCTCTGAGCGCTTAGGATGTAGTCCGACGGGGACCTCTCTGCTGAGCTCTAGGTAGGGTTGCGGTGTGTCGTTTGGCCGAGGCCGGGCATGACCCGGAAAAGTGTGTCCGGCCGGAGTTAAGCGAGCGTGGTGGGTAAGTTGGTGCACCCCTGCAGGGAAGAACTAATCTATGCATAGCTGGATCCTCGGTAACGGACACTTGGAGTTGTATCCCGATCGATACAACTAGAATTGGATACTCTGGCTTTGGGATTGCTTCTCACAGGGAGTCGAGAAGGGATCTCAGGATGAGGTTGATGACTGTATGGCTCTGGGATTGCTTTCTCGCAGGGAGTCGAGAAAGGATCTCTGGGTGAGGTTGAGACTTAATGATACTGCTACATTATATTATACTGTTCTACTCTCTTCTATTGCTGCAATACCGCTAAAGATGCTAGTCTTCGATAGGACTAGGCTTTCCTCTCTATTCTGGCATTTCTGCATCCCAGTCCACATATACAGCCACTCTTTGATAATGTTGCATATGTAGTGTAGATCCTTGCTTGCTGAGTACTTCGGATGAGTACTCACGGTTGCTTTGCTTTCTTTTTCCCCCCATATCCCTTTTGATGCAACCAGATGACGGAGCCCCTAAGACAGCTGCCCCCGCCGACGATCGTTGCTACAACCCCGAGGGTGGATACCACTACGAGTTGGCCGACGACCAGGAGTAGGTTCGGAGGGTCCCAGGAAGGAGGCCTGCGCCTTTCGATCGTAGCTTTTGTTTTGCCCCGCCTTTCTAGAGGCTTATCTATTTTTGTTTCATATCTGTACCCAGATATCTGATGCTTCCGCTGATGCTTGTATGCGAGCTTATGTATTCGAGCCCTCGAGGCCCCTGGCTTGTAATATAAAGCTTGTATGACTTTATTTATGTTTTAGAGTTGTGTTGTGATATCTTCCCGTGAGTCCTTAGGCTTGATCATGTGCATTTGTGTGTATGATTAGTGCACGATTGAGCCGGGGGCGTCACAAGTTGGTATCAGAGCCGACTGCCTGTAGGAAGCCCCTTTCCAACTCCTTGGCCGAAGTTGAGTCTAGTGGTCCAAAAACTGTTTTACTAACTTGGTTGTGTGGCTTACGGGCCCACGTCGCCAATTGGGTGGTATTAGGATCTTTTATTCCTCGGCTATACTTTGGGACTCTGACCTCTCGTCTATTCGGATTAAATTAATTTTACTAACGCCGACACTTAGGATCTCATAAATCTCGTCTACCCGGAGAGCTGGATATGACGAAGACATGTACCTAGGGTAGGGTAATAGGCCTGACCTAGACACCCTTCCCCGAGGACACTGCTCTAAAGCCAAGGGCATTCAAAGGATAGCATCATCTACCGACTGAAATCACCACAGGGTGCAACCCACTCGACCAACAGTTCACTCGGATAACCCAATTCCATTCGACCAAGGTGTACTCACTCGACCACATTAGAAACCACTCGAAAGACAGAGGATCTAAGGTCACTCAGGATGGCAATGGTCAGGCGTTCACTCCGTAGTCTTAATGATCATTTATTTGCCTTTATTGCTGGCGTTATCAGTAACATCCTGTCTTTATGGACATTGAACCCCTTGTAACATGGGACGGCTGGGGTCCTGGCGCACTCTATATAAGCCACCCCCTCCACTGGCACAAGGGTTCATACCCCCTGTAACTTCACGCATAATCCAATCGATCGAGTCTCCGGGCACCGAGACGTAGGGCTGTTACTTCCTCCGAGAAGGGCCTGAACTCATAAATCTTGCGTGCACAACCTCATCGTAGCTAGGATCTTGCGTCCTCATACCTACCCCCTATTCTACTGTCAGACTTAGAACCACGACAGTTGGCGCCCACCGTGGGGCGGGTGTCTTAGCGACTTTTCGGTGAGGTTGTGATTTTTTCCGATTCCCATCATCATGGTTTCGGGTGGAGGTTTGGCTGAGGGCCACGAGATCCGTCTCGGCGCGCTCGTCTTCATCGCCGACGACTCCGCCTGGCTCCAGGAGGCCCCCCTCGACGTCGAGACATTCCTCGTCCACGGGGCGACGCACTTTCGCGCGTGTGTCCGCGGCGTCCTTCTGCGGCAGCTGTCGTCCCAATACCGGTCGGTTCCTGCGGCATCTTCGTTCCCCGCTGTTCGCCGTCGCAAGCGATCCGGTCGATCGCGGCTTCAGCGGTGGGTGAAGCATGCGGTGGCACGTCAGTCGGCCACCCCTCAAGTCGCGGCGATCGAGCCCGATGAATCTCTCTACGGCCTGTTCGATCTGTCGACTGGCTCCGTCGAGACTTTGTCCGAGTGCGACAGCAGCGATCCTGCGGCGGAGGTCCTGATGGTCGACACGCCGCGTAGCCCACCTGGCATGCGTCGCAATGGAGGCGGCGACGGCGGTGGCGATCCATCGCGTGTTCACGAGGAATACCACTCCGAAACCCTCTCTTCACAGCGGAGGGAGGAACTTCGCCGCCGTAACAAGGAAGCACTCCACACACCCATTGTCGCAGAGACCTCTGAGGCTCGAGCCTTGGAGACAGCGCGCTTGGCCACTTTGGCTGAACGCACTCGACTGGAAAATCTTTAGCATGCACTCGACGAACGTGCTCGACAGCAGATTCCTGAGTCCAGTCGACGGCGGCAATTGTTCCCTCTTGAACCTCAGTTATACCGCACTCCTATTCAGAATCTTGCGGCTGCAGCTCGTATAGCAGAGTCCATCCAGCCATCCCAGTCGGAAGCTGGACGAGGTTTGATGCAGATCCGGGCTCTGCTCCGGGCGGCAGGAGACCAAAACACTGCAGAATCTCAGTCACGTAACAGAATCCATAGCAGATCTGTGGTGGCTGACACAGTTCAATCGGCTCACAGCCCAAGATCGCCTCCGCGGTGTGAGGGGCGGGTGCATCGCCAAGATCAGCACTTGGGTCAGAACCACGAGCAGTACGATCATCGGCTCGGCCGTAATGACCGCCGTCGAGCGCCTACGCCCCCTCCGAGAAGCGGATCATATGTGCTCCGGCACTATGATGACAGACGCCCGTACAGCAGAGAGCGAAGGACGCCAGTCGACCCAAGAGAGCTAGGGTTTGATGCGAGGTCAATTTTGGTGCAAGGTTTGGTCGACAGGAACCGAGCACACAGAGAAGGGCATGGCAGAGATCGCCCGAGTGGAAGCAGAATACATGTTTCGGGTCCCGAGTGTTTTAGCAGAGCCATCAGAGCCGCTGAGATCCCCCCAACTTCAGGTTGGCGACTGGGGTTAGTAAGTTCACCGGTGAGTCGAAGCCTGACACTTGGCTGGAAGATTACCGAGTGGCTGTTCAGATCGGTGGTGGAAATGATGAGGTAGCTATGAAACATCTTCCTCTCATGCTGGAGGGATCGGCCAGAGCATGGCTGAATCAGTTGGCTCCAGGCAGTATATTCAGCTGGGAAGAGTTAACCCGAGTGTTTGTCAGGACATTCGAGGGCACATGCAAACGACCTGCGGGGTTGATGGAATTGCAACATTGTGTACAGAAGCCGAATGAAACTCTGAGGGATTACATCCAAAGATGGACCACTTTACACCACACAGTAGAAAATGTATCCCAACACTAGGTAGTTTGTGCCTTCAAGGAGGGCGTTCGGTATCGAGAGCTTAACCTGAAATTCGGTCGGACAGGAGATATGTCACTGACCCGAATGATGGAAATAGCCACCCGGTACGCTAATGGTGAAGAAGAGGACCGACTCCGCAGTGGAAAGGGCAAACCAGTTGCCCAAGACACTGGAGGGGGTCGGAAGCAGAAACGCAAAGCCGAGCCAGCAGGTCCAGGTGAAGCTGCAGTTGTAACTCAAGGAAGATTCAAGGGAAAGCCCAAAGGACCCTGGATCCCCAAGAAGGTGAAAGATCAGGCAGGGAATGATGTGTTGGACTTGCCATGTCACATTCACACCAAGAAGGATGAAGAGGGTAATCTGATTTATCCCAAACATACCACTCGACAATGTCGGCTCCTGATCCAGCAGTTCCGAGAGAAACAGCCCAATGAAAAGGAAAAAGAGTCTGACAAAGATGGTGACAAGGAAGAAGATGATGACGGTTTCCCTAACGTCAATTCCACTTTGATGATTTTTGCTGACATTGAAAGTAAAAGTCGACTGAAAGTCATCAACAGAGAGGTAAACATGGTTGCTCCGGCAACGACGACATATTCGAAATGGTCAAAGACTCCCATCACATTCGACCAATCTGACCACCCACCGCACATCGCCACCCCAGGAGGCAGGCGTTGGTGGTCGACCCAGTCGTTGGGGGCACCCGACTGACCAAAGTCTTGATGGATGGTGGCAGCGGCTTGAACATTTTGTATGCTGAGACCCTTCGTGGGATGGGCATTCCGATGTCCAAGCTTAGTGAGAGCAACATGCGGTTCCACGATGTCATTCCAGGGAAGAAAGCTGATTTACTCGGCCAGATCACTCTTGACGTGGTTTTCGGTGACTCAAAGAATTACCGTAAGGAGAAGTTGACATTTGAAGTTGTGGATTTTCACAGTGCCTATCATGCTGTTCTGGGCAGAACTGCATACGCCCGTTTCATGGCTCGACCATGTTACGTGTACCTCAAGCTGAAGATGCCTGGCCCCAGGGGTGTGATCACAGTCACTGGTAATCGGCAACGAGCAGAAGAGTGCCTCCAGAAGGGCTCTAAGATAGCCGATGAACAGATGGCAGCAATAGAAATGGAAGAATATAAGAAGACTGCAGATCCGAGTGATTTGTTGCGCGCTAAGAAGCCTGCTTCAGAGTCTGCATTTCAGTCGTCCGGTGAAACAAAGCCTGTTCACATTCACCCGACCGATCCCAGTGCTGCTCCGACTCTTATCTCAACAACACTCGACAGCAAATAGGAAGAAGCGCTCATCCAGTTCCTCCGTGAGAACTGGGACATCTTCGCATGGAAGCCGTCTGACATGCCGGGTGTACCCAGGGGACTGGCTGAGCACCGTTTGCGAGTCGATCCTAAGGCAAAACTCGTGAAAGAGCATCTCCATCGGTCCGCTGCGGAGAAGAGAAAGGTAATCGGCGAAGAGGTGGCTCGGCTTTTGGCAGCTGAATTCATCCGCGGAATTTACCACTCCGAGTGGTTCGCCAATGTTGTGATGGTTCCCAAGAAGGACGATTCACTTCGTATGTGCATTGATTTCAAGCATATCAACCGGGACTACTCGAAAGATCATTTTCCTCTCCCCCGCATCGATCAGATAGTCGACTCGACTGCGGGATGTGAGCGATTGTCCTTCCTGGATGCATATTCCGGGTACGATCAGATCAAACTGTATGGACCTGATGAAATAAAAACAGCTTTTATCACCCCATTCGGGTGCTTTTGCTACATCACCATGCCCTTTGGTCTCAAGAATGCTGGTGCCACATTCATGCGCATGATACAGAAGTGTCTGCTAGCTCAAATCAGTCGGAATGTGGAAGCATACATGGATGACATCGTGGTTAAGTCGCGCAAAGGTTCCGACCTGCTGACTGACCTTGCCGAAACCTTTGCCAATTTGAGAAGATATGATATCAAGCTTAATCCGTCGAAGTGTACATTTGGAGTTCCAAGTGGAAAGTTACTTGGTTTCCTCATTTCCGAACGTGGGATCGATGCAAACCCAGAGAAAGTTGGTGCAATCCTCTGAATGAAATGCCCTGTGCGTGTACACGACGTTCAGAAACTTACTGGTTGTTTGGCCACTTTGAGTCGATTCATTTCTCGTCTCGGCGAAAAGGCATTACCTCTTTACCGACTGATGAAGAAATCTGATATGTTCGAGTGGACTCCGGAAGCTGACACAGCGTTTACAGAGCTCAAAGCCCTGCTTTCCACCCAGCTGGTGCTTGCTGCTCCAATCAGCAAAGAGCCTTTACTGCTTTATATAGCGGCCACTAGACAGGTTGTCAGTATAGTACTCACAGTCGAGCGGGAAGAAGAAGGTAAAACCTACAAGGTTCAATGCCCAGTGTACTATATTTCTGAAGTCTTAACCCCATCCAAGCAGAGATACCCACATTATCAGAAGCTTGTCTATGGAATTTACTTGACCGCAAAGAAGGTTGCACATTACTTCTCAGATCATTCGATTACAGTCGTCAGCGACGCTCCGTTGTCAGAAATTTTGAACAACAGAGATGCAACTGGTCGAGTGGCAAAGTGGGCGATTGAACTCCTTCTGCTGGATATCAAGTTTGAGCCAAAGAAAGCGATCAAATCTCAAGCAATAGCAGATTTCCTCGTCGAGTGGATTGAACAGCAGTTACCGACCCAGATACAGTCGGAACATTGGACTATGTTCTTCGACGGGTCCAAGATGTTGAATGGTTCAGGCGCTGGAGTAGTCCTGGTATCTCCACGAGGCGACAACCTCAGATATGTTCTTCAGATTCACTTTGATTCCTCCAACAATGAAGCTGAATATGAGGCACTCCTGTATGGGTTGCGTATGGCCATTTCACTCGGCGTCCGCCGCCTAATGGTTTACGGTGACTCAGATTTAGTGGTTAATCAAGTGATGAAGGAGTGGGACGTCAGGAGCCAAGCTATGACTGGTTATTGCAATGCGGTGAGAAAGTTAGAAAAGAAGTTTGAAGGGCTAGAGCTCCACCATATACCCCGACTAAAGAATCAAGCAGCTGATGACTTGGCGAAAATAGGTTCCAAGCGGGAGCCTATTCCCAGCAATGTGTTTTTGGAGCATATTCACGCACCATCAGTTCAAGAAGATCCCTTCACTGAAGAGCCCCCACAGCCTAAAAGTTCCACTGATCCGACTGAAGTTGAAATCCCAGCTGTGGTCGACTTGATCATGGAAGTTTTGATCATTATTCCTGATTGGATAGTGCCGTATATCGCATATATTCTCAGGAAAGAGCTTCCAGAGGATGAAGAAGAGGCTCGCAAGATTGTCCGTCGATCCAAAGCCTTCACAGTATTGGGGGGGGGGGGCAACTCTATAGAGAAAGTGTCACTGGGGTCGTTCAGTAATGCATCACTCTGGAAGAAGGCCGAATGATCCTCGATAATATTCACTCGGGGACCTGTGGTCACCATGCGTCTTCTTGGGCCATCGTGGCCAAAGCGTATCGAGCAGGGTTATATTGGCCGCGGGCAAATGAGATGGCAAAGGAAATAATCGACAAATGTGAGGGCTGTCAGTTCTACTCCAACATGTCCCACAAACCTGCTTCAGCCTTGAAGACCATTCCACTCGTCTGGCCATTCGCTGTTTGGGGTTTAGATATGGTGGGACCTTTGAAGACTGGCAGGAGTGGTTTCACCCATGTGCTTGTAGCAGTCGACAAGTTCACCAAATGGATCGAAGCTAAACCTATCAAAAACCTGGACGCAAGTACTGCTGTCAGCTTCATCAGAGGGTTAACATTTAGGTATGGAGTCCCACACAGCATCATCACGGATAATGGGTCGAACTTTGATTTTGATGAGTTTCGAGCTTTCTGTGCGTCCCAAGGTACTCGGGTCGACTATGCTTCAGTCGCCCACCCGCAGTCGAATGGACAAGCAGAAAGAGTGAATGGTTTGATTCTCAAAGGGCTGAAACCTCGATTGATGTGCGAACTCAAGCATGTGGCCGACGCTTGGGTAGACGAGCTACCGTCAGTCCTTTGGGGATTAAGAACAACACCAAATTGGTCGACTGGTCGAACCCCCTTCTTCATGGTCTATGGGGCTGAGGCTGTGATGCCGAGTGACTTGCTTCACAGTGCACCCCGAGTAGAACTTTTTTCAGAAGCCGAAGCAGAACGAGCTCGAGAAGATGCTGTTGATCTTTTGGAAGAAGAAAGAGAGATGGCCTTGATCCGATCGACCATTTATCAGCAAGACCTCCGTCGATTATATGCCAGAAATGTGAAGGGTCGAGCATTTCAGGAAGGGGACCTTGTGCTCCGAGTGGACCAGCAACGGCCTCACAAACTTGCCCCCGCTTGGGAAGGTCCCTTCATCGTCACCAAGGTGCTCCACAACGGAGCGTATCACCTCTACAATGTGGAGCATAATAAAGATGAGCCACGCGCTTGGAATGCGGAGCTACTCCGCCATTTTTATACTTAAGTGTTCAGACTGATGAGATGTAATAAAGAGTACCTTTCAGTTCATTTATCAAAGACATGGTTTTACAGTCTCCTAAATGATTGTTGTTACTAATACATGTGTCCAAAATCCCCCAGTGGGTGGCTTAGCCGCGAATCCGATTCGCCTAAGTTCAAAAAATCCTACCGAGTGATGAGCAACCCTCTCACTCGGGGGCTTAGCTACGGTCCTGTACTCGCCTAAGTTTGTAAAATCCTACCGAGTGATGAGCAACCCTCTCACTCGGGGGCTTAGCTGCAGTCCTGTACTCGCCTAAGTTTGTAAAATCCTACCGAGTGATGAGCAACCCTCTCACTCGGGGGCTTAGCTGCAGTCCTGTATTCGCCTAAGTTTGTAAAATCCTATCGAGTGATGAGCAACCCTCTCACTCGGGGGCTTAGCTGCAGTCCTGTACTCGCCTAAGTTTGTAAAATCCTACCGAGTGATGAGCAACCCTCTCACTCGGGGGCTTAGCTGCAGGTCGTCCGCGATCTGCAAGGATGACGAGGTGCAGGTCGTCCGCGATCCTCTCCTCAGAACTGCATCACAAGAACAAAAGTCTGTTCCGAGTGAAGATACAAGTTCCACTCAAAAATAAAAACAAGCATATTTAAGGGCAAACTAAGTTCGGACGAAGGAGTTTAAAGTGCTCGGGCATCAGGCCCGAAGGAGTTTAACGGTTAAAAAATCGCTCGGCATACCGAGGCAAATTGAATCGGATCATAAAAGTTTTATTCACTCCGCAAGAGGGCTGGCAGGCTCGACAAACTCGTCCAGGTCGATTCCATTTGCAATTCGAGTAGCAGCAGCAATAAAGGTCTCCATGAAAGACTGGAAGTCAAGTTTCTTGGTACTGGCAACCTTGATTGCTGCTAGCTTCTCTTCTCTGGCTTCCTTGCAGTGAACACGAACCAGGGACAGAGCTACGTCAGCACCGCATCGAGCAGAGGACTTCTTCCACTCCTGCACTCGACCAGGAATCTCGTTGAGTCGAGTCATCAGAGACTCGAGGTCATTTTGGAGCGTTTCCCTTTGCCAGAGCGCTGTGTCGATCCGCAACACAGCAACCTTGAGTCGAGCAAGGTAATCCATGGCGCTGGCAAGGCGAGACTCCAGTCGGAGCACGTTCATGGCAGCTTCATCTTTAACAGGGGAGTTGATGGGGTCCAAGCTCGTCTCGACTCGCCCAGTTTCTTCCTCGAAGTCTTGACAGAATTCTGCACTCGCAGAGAAATAATGAGTCGACAGCAGTATGATGGGTCAACGAAAGCAAACCAATCGGACAGAGAAAAGTACCTTCAAGCATGAGGAATAATTTTTTGGTGAGTCCTCCCAGATAGTTCTCCAGCTCGTCCCTCTTGCGGGTGATGTCTTCCACTTTGTCGGTCAGGGTCCGTTTGTCCTTCTTCAGACGAGTCACCTCTTTGTTAGCTTCATCAAGAGCAGCCTTCAGCTTGGTATTCTCTTCCTCCAACTTTCCGACTGAGGCCATCTTTTGGTCGGCAAGTGCCGTTTTGTCTTCGGCGGTTTTCTTCGCAGCCGCAAGGTCGAGGTCCTTCTTCTCCAAAGCCTGTCTCATTGTTTCTAGAAAGAATAACATTCGAATCAGAAAAAGGAGGAGAAAAGATGGCAAGAGAACCAGTCGACAAGCTTTCCTTACCAGCAGCGTCATCCTTAGCCTTCTGCAAGTTGTTTTGAGCCAACTCCAGATCAAGATTGAGCTGGATTTGCTTCTGTTCCAAGTCAGCGAACCGGGCTCCAAGATCACAAGATTTCTGTGTTCAGAAGATAGTCAGTCGGCAGACACAAAGATTGGTTGCTTCCGAGCAATAAAGTAGCAAGTTCAAATAGTTCTAAGACTACTGCCAAATCAAACATTCGACAATAGTCTCGGGGACTACACCCAGTGGGTGCACTCAGCGTGCCCCCACTGGTCCGACTTTTTCAATCGACTTGGTCCGTCCAGTCAAAAAAAAAACTCAGACCATAGCCGACTGCCCGCAGTTGACTACGGTCTCGGGGACTACACCCAGTGGGTGCACTCAGCGTGCCCCCACTAGTAAATGTTCCACTCGGCATGATCTGCCCAGACCGAGTGGAAAAGTTCTGTTCAAAGACCCCCGCCGAATCTAACATTCGACGGCGGTCTCAGGGACTACACCCAGTGGGTGCACTCAGCGTGCCCCCACAAGTTCAGAGATTCAATCAACACAACCTAGTCGACTCAAGTGGAAAAACTACTCAACAGAAATTAAAAACACCCAGTGGGTGTACAGACTGACAATGGGTGTGCAATTAAGGTTCCAAAACGCTCATCCATGGACGTCTTGCGGATAAAGCAGCAGTTTATAAATATCATATCCTAACAGAACAAGCGTCAAGATGGAGTTCAGTCGGAAGTAAGCTAACCTAGAAATTGGTCTGAAGTGTTGAGCTGGCATCATAGGCAGCTTGACTGGCCTCGCGCACCACTTTCATCTGCTCCATCATAATGCCTGCCTGGCGTATAGCTTCCTTGGCAGCACTCACTTGGTCTTCTGGGACGTGATGGCGGTGAAAAGTGGAGTCGGTGTATCAGTTGCAGTAACTTGAGAGCTTTAGGCATGAAGTTGCACAGATGAAGCAAGGGCCGGCACAGTCGACGTTGAAGGACGACCACTCGACAAAGGATTCGCAAAAGTAACAGAGGCACGGTTGAAGTCCCCGGATTGCTGGATAGCTGGTTCCGTCGCCGGCGTCGACTGAGGCGTCTTGCTAGCTGGTACCTTTTTGACCGAGGTCCTGCTCCTCCTTCCCACGAGCTTCTTTGGCTCATCTTCATCGTCGTCTTGAAGTTCAATAACATTTTGCGGAGCTGCAAAAGAATCAACCACAAGAGTTCAGTCGACTGTAGAATCGGCTAGCAAAGAAAAAACGAGATAACAGGGGTCATACCCGCTTTGGATGTGACCGCGTCCTCCATCTCCTCGTCACCATCATCTTTGTAAGTAGAAGTCCCGGAGGTAGCAGCGCTGCAAATCTCAAGGTTCACTCGGTCAAGCAAGTGAATGGATCGACAACTGATATAAGATTCTTGGAGCAAAGGGTGAAAACAAAACACTTACGTAGAGGCGACGGGAATGTCAACCTTGATCTTGGGCAAGGCCTTCCGTGGCTTTGACGGCGTGGTCTTGAGCTGCTTCGGAGCCTTCTCAGTCGGCACCGGAGAAGATGTCCGAGTGCGCTTCGAAGTCTGTCCAGTCGGTGCTGCCACCTTACCCCGGATACTTGCTGGGTCGTGCTTATGCTTGGAACGCTTTTCCACACGAGGTGGAGAATCGACCTCCTCACCACTGCTTGAGTTTTCGTGCTCTTCATCACTCTCGCCATCAGAGTTCCAGTCGCCGCTGTCGCCTCCGCTCTCTTCTCCTTCCTGGATCTGCTCCCCGTTGGGCATCGAGTACATCTCAGTATATATCTGCGAAGCAAAGAATTGAACAAGCATCAGTCGGTTCCAAAGATAGTTTACAAATTAGAGTAAAAGTCACTCGGCATCGAAGGTCAGACCTTGTCTGGTTCATTATTAGCGTCGAGTGGCGGAATTCTCCTGGACCCCCTGGGGTTGTCTTTGTTTCCAGTGATGCCCTGCAGCCACTGCGCCACCGTTTCCTCGGCAACTTCCTCCGGGTGGATCCGAGTGGTATCATCGGCACCCGAGTACATCCACATAGGATGATCGCGGGCCTAGAGCGGCTGGATGCGGCGAGTGAGAAACACCTCTAGCAAGTCCATGCCAATCACGCCATCGCGGACAAGTTGCATTACTCATTCAACCAACATAGTCACCTCCACCTTCTCTGCTGGAGTCACTTTCAAAGAAGAGGGCTTCTCAATTCGCCCCATGGTGAAGGGGGGAAGGACAGTCGACTGACCAGGAGTTGGTTTGTCCTTACAATAAAACCAGGTCGACTGCCACCCTCTGACCGAATCGGGAAGAGTCATAGGTGGAAAAGTGCTTTTACCTCTCATCTGGATCCCTAGACCTCCGCACATCTGGATCACGTGCGTCCTCTCATCACTCGGATTAGCCTTTTCATAGACTGTGAGCGGCAAGTAAAGATGTGTTTGAAGAGACCCCAATGCAGTCGACAACCCAGGAAATTCTCACACATGGAGACAAACGCAGCGAGGTATGTGATGGTGTTCGGGGAAAAGTGATGAAGTTGGGCTCCAAAAAAGTTCAGAAAACCTCGGAAAAAAGGATGAGGGGGCAGAGAAAAACCACGGTCGATGTGGGTCGCGAGGATGACGCACTCACCCTCCTGCGGCTGCGGCTCGGTCTCATCACCTGGCAGCCTCCAGGATCCATGAGCGATCAAGCCCCCCTTGACCAGATCCTCTAGATCCTCTTGCTGAATCGTGGATCGAATCCAGTCGCCCTGGATCCAGCCGGGCGGCAGGCCAGATCTCGACGACGATCCCCCCGACTCGTCTTCTTGGCCTTCGCTGCCGCCGTCGCTTTCTTCGCACGCTCCAGGGCCGCCGTCTTCTCCTTCCCCATCGCGGCAGGCTGCGCTTGGACGGGGCGGCGGCGTCGAAGGTGGTGGCGAAAAAGGTGGCGCGAGAATCGAGGCGTCCCTGCCTAATCTGCTCCGTTTACTGCGGTACTCTCCGTCCCGCGCACTTCTCCAAATTTCAAGTCCCGTGAGATCCAGGAGCGGCAGTGTGACCAATCGCACTGAGGATTTTATACCATACCAACACTCAGAGCTTATCAGCAAAATTCACTCGTCAACCTCTGAATGGACCCAGGCGACTGAAAATGAAGTTGAAGTTTTTACATAGATCACCAGCCCGGTTAAAATGCCTCTGAAGCATATAAATCAGGTCGGAATCATCTTCAACCCCTTCTCCACTCGGACCCAGATCCATTCAAGGGCTAATGACGAAGACATGTACCTAGGGTAGGGTAATAGGCCTGACCTAGACACCCTTCCCCGAGGACACTGCTCTAAAGCCAAGGGCATTCAAAGGATAGCATCATCTACCGACTGAAATCACCACAGGGTGCAACCCACTCGACCAACAGTTCACTCGGATAACCCAATTCCATTCGACCAAGGTGTACTCACTCGACCACATCAGAAACCACTCGGAAGACAGAAGATCTAAGGTCACTCAGGATGGCAATGGTCAGGCGTTCACTCTGTAGTCTTAATGATCATTCATTTGCCTTTATTGCTGGCATTATCAGTAACATCCTGTCTTTATGGACATTGAAAACCTTGTAACGTGGGACGGCTGGGGTCCTGGCGCACTCTATATAAGCCACCCCCTCCACTGGCACAAGGGTTTGCACCCCCTGTAACTTCACGCATAATCCAATCGACCGAGCCTCCGGGCACCGAGACGTAGGGCTGTTACTTCCTCCGAGGAGGGCCTGAACTCGTAAATCTTGCGTGCACAACCTCATCGTAGCTAGGATCTTGCCTCCTCATACCTACCCCCTATTCTACTGTCAGACTTAGAACCACGACAGGATATCTGTGCTTAATTCCTTACCATTGGTCTGATTAGTCCGATAATCATTTTCCTTTCCATTGTTTTGTTTAACCTTTCTTGTAATCTATATGATACAAGCAGAAATAATTCCCTGCTTATGAATACACCTCGATGTACAACCTTGTCAGTGGGACCCCGTTACTATTGTTAATGACATTTCGGTAACCACCGATGGACGAGAACTTTGCCTATCGGTCCGCCTTGTTCAACGAGCAGGAAAATGGTTCTCTTCGTCCCTCGCCCTTGGTACCGATGTTGTCGTCGACACAACTAACAGACTATCCTCTGACATGCCTTGCTATCGTGACCGTGCAATATGTCAGCCTCCTTCCACTGTGATGGGTACCCTTCTCGTTAACTCATTACCTGCTTCTGTTTTATTTAATTCAGCAGCATCACATTCATTCATCTCTGAAAAATTTGCATTCATGCATGACCTTCATTATGAGGAAATGCATACTCCGTTAGTCAGCTGGGCTAGTGAATTACCGTGCCCAGACAACTCAAAATGCCGAGGCTAAAATATACACCTTGGATGCGTTGAACGCTTCTCCTCTTGAGGGGATCGAAAACATTCCAGTTGTTCGAGATTTTCCGAACGTTTCTTCGGAAGAACTTCCAAGAATACCCCGCTTCCTTTCAGTCTTCCTCTTAATTCTCGGGACGAGAATTCTTATTAGTGGAGGAGATTTGTAACACCCCCAGTGGTTAGCTACAGTAATCCCCTTTTGATAATGCCATGTCATCATGATCAACAGTGCTTAAATATCATTTGGATCATATCCCTTTTAGTTCAAATTCGAAGGGAAATTCAAACTTCAATTAAATTCAAAGTGGAAAATAAAAGTTGTTCAAATCAGAATCTAAAATGTTAATTAGATGACAAATATTCTAGAGACAATTCTAAAATTGTAACCAACAACTAATAAATTAATTAAGTGACTCTAACAGTAGCAAACAGCCACCTATAATAACATATTATTTAATCTAAATTAAATATGAAAATATGTTTTGCCCAAACTAGTTTTTGGTGCTAGGATATATTACACTGTGATTTATGGGCTAGGTCTCATATTTTACAAAAACCATTTAGTGCCCAAACAATTTACATAACAGAAAAGAAAAGAAATCAGAAAAAGAGAAAAGAGAAAAGGCCTAATATGGTACTGTGCACTTAAGCCTGCCGCTACAGCACCGGCCCAGCCCACCCCACACCTCCTCCCACCTCGCGCTGTTCACGCGCGCCGCTGTCACCGCGTGCGCGCTCGCCGCGCACCGGCCCCCCTCCCTCGCTCGACAGCGCGTCGCCCTGGCCCGAGCTGGGGATAAGAGCAACTCCCCGCTCCCCGCTGGCGAACCCTAGTCGCCCCATTCGCCCCTCTCCCTTGTTCCCCACCTCGCCCGACGCCGCCATGGCAGCGCCGCCGTGAAGCTCGCGCCCGCCGTCGCCCTCTCGCCGCCTCTCCGTGTCCTACGGCTCCGCCAAGCTCTGCCACTTCGACTGCGCCGAGAACACGAAGCCGAACGCCACTACTGCGCCCCCGACGCCGCCGTCTTCCTCCTCTGCTCCGACGAGCTTCTCCGATGGATTCGCTGCCTCGAGCCCTCCTCGAGCCCACTTGAGCACACCTGCAGGAGCACCGTGAGCATACGCTTCGTTCCCCTCTCTTTCCCGAGCGTTTCCGCCGCCGTAGCTCCTCCTCCCCGTCGTGCCCGATCCCGTCACCGCGCGAGGTCATCGCCGGCGTAGCCACGGCGACCATTGGGCCCCATGCCTGTGCCCGCTGAACTCACACGCGCGCGTAGGTGCCTCCTAGCCCATTCGTTCGGCTCGAGCGCGACCGCATCGCCGTTTGCCATCGCCACCCGAGACCGGTCGCCGCCGATGTGCTCGTCGCCGTCGCTACGCACCATCTTCGGTCACGCCACCACCTCCACTGGATGCGGCCCATCTCTAGCTTCCGAATGAGCCAAACCCCGCACGATTTGGTGCAGCGCAGCGAAAACCCGGGCTCGCCGGAGTTGATCGCCGTCACGTGAGTTTGCCGGGGAGCTCCGGTGGCCGGCGTCCACCTGACGCTGACCTGGCCAGCTGGGGACCGCCCCCAGCGCCACTGCCACTAGGCCCCAGTGGGGTCCGTTGACCAGTCAGCGCTGCTGAATGGGCAACCCGTGACACTGACACGCGGGCCCCACCGCTAAACGTTTTAAAATAAATAGATAAAATGTTAGTTAATTAAATAATTAATTAATTAACTTAATCAGTCACTGACAGTGGGTCCCACAAGCTAATTAGGTTAATTAGTTATATTTAATCCTCTGATAATTAGTACTATGAATGACATGTGGGCCCCACCTGTCATAATTGACTCTGGTCAGCTGGGTTTGACCCGCTGATGTCATGCTGACATCATGCTGATGTCAGCTGCTACTATTCTGGATAATTCGTATTTAAATAATTAAAATAATTCCAGAAAATTGTTTAAATCTTTAGAAAATCATATAAAATAATCCGTAGCTCAGATCGAAAAACTTTGTACATGAAAGTTGCTCAGAACAACGAGACGAATCCGAATACGTGATCCGTTCGTCCGCCACATGTCCCTAGCATAGCGAACATGCAACAATCCCCTCCGGTTCATCTGTTCGAAAATGTCAAACTTCGGGAAAACATTCCCGGATGTTTTCCCTCTTCACCTATATCATGTAGCACCGCGTCAGAACACCCCTAGCTCTGCGTATCATCATGTCATGCTCTTGTCTGCTTTATATTTACTGTTTCCTCCCCCTCTTCTCTCTCGGTAGACCCTGCTACAGATGCATTTTCTCGAGACCGACGCAGCTCAGGAGCCCGACGCCACCGTTGACGACCTTTCCTTTGCCGCCGAGCAACCAGGCAAGCCCCCCCTTTGATCATCCCGATATCACCCATTCTATTTTCTCATGCTTGCATTAGAATTGCTGCTGCTACTGCTTTACCTATTCTGATGCATAGCCGGTTTATTGTAACCTGCTGTTGATACCTTCCTTTTCATCCTAAACTGTTTAGTATAGGCTGGTTAGAGACCCATCAGTGACACCCACTTGCCCCGAATGCCGCGCTGGATTATCAGAAGACCCGATCAACGGGATCGAAGACCAGACCCCGGCACCGCACCTCACTTCCCCCTTAGTTGCTCGACACTACTGGGCTACTATCGAGTGCCGAGGGTGATACCTCGTCAGCACTTTTGATGATAACCATGTAGGTTAGTTAATCGGTCGTGGTCATCGAGGGTGATTCCTCCTTCACCACTCCCGATAACGACGCTGTCATGCAACCCCTCAAGCGTGAACCTCGAGGGTGATTCCTCCTATGTTCACCTTGACAGTTACATCGAGTGGGTATCCATCGAGGGTGATACCTCGGATTTTCCCTTGATGTTTGGACACACGGATACTGTGACTTTACCCTGAGCCATGCTACAGACGGGTCGGCCCCGAGCGGTACCCATGAGACTGTTACTGCAGGACTGGAGGGACAGGCGGTGCCGCCCGGTTGAGGTGGACCTGAGTTCCCGACAGTCTTTTGAGAAGTCATGTTGACTTGGAGTTTAACTGTGAGATGAATACGAGGCGTGGCCGGGCATTCTTGGCCCTTGCCGCAAGTCCTCGAGACGGGGCGATGGGGTCACATCGATCATGAATCTCTGCTCGTTACCGCACCCCCAAGGTACTAACGATTTGGATATTTGATTCGAGTGGGCCTCTGGCCCGATAGCACTAACCATCACGTGGGAAAAGTTATGGGCACTCTGCATCATATGCATCAGCCGAATGCTCTGTCAGACGTCCAGTTCAGCATTGCGCTCGGGACGGACCGGCGCCCCCCTGGTGCCTGGCTTCCCCCTACACGCAATGACTCGGAGTGCACAGGGTGATGGCCCAAGACCTCTGAGCGGTTAGGATGTAGACCGATGGGGACCTCTCTGTTGAGCTCTAGGTAGGGTTGCGGTGTGTTGTTTGGCCGAGGCCGGGCATGACCCGGAAAAGTGTGTCCGGCCGGAGTTAAGCGAGCGTGGTGGGTAAGTTGGTGCACCCCTGCAGGGAAGAACTAATCTATGCATAGCCGGATCCTCGGTAACGGACACTCGAAGTTGTATCCCGATCGATACAACTAGAATTGGATACTATGGCTCTGGGATTGCTTCTCACAGGGAGTCAAGAAGGGATCTCAGGACGAGGTTGATGACTGTATGGCTCTGGGATTGCTTTCTCGCAGGGAGTCGAGAAAGGATCTCTGGGTGAGGTTGAGACTTAATGATACTGCTACATTATATTGTACTGTTCTACTCTCTTTATTGCTGCAAGACCGCTGAAGATGCTAGTCTTCGATAGGACTAGGCTTTCCTCTCTATTCTGGCATTTCTGCGGCCCAGTCCACATATACAGCCACTCTTTGATAATGTTGCATATGTAGTGTAGATCCTTGCTTGCTGAGTACTTCGGATGAGTACTCATGGTTGCTTTGCTTTCTTTTTCCCCCATATCCCTTTTGATGCAACGAGATGACAGAGCCCCTAAGACAGCTGCCCCCGCCGACGATCCTTGCTACTACCCCGAGGGTGGATACTACTACGAGTTGGCCAACGACCAGGAGTAGGTTCGGAGGGTCCCAGGAAGGAGGCCTGCGCCTTTCGATCGTAGCTTTTGTTTTGCCCCGCCTTTCTAGAGGCTTATCTGTTTCTGTTTCATATCTGTACCCAGATATCTGATGCTTCCGCTGACGCTTATATGCGAGCTTATGTATTCGAGCCCTCGAGGCCCCTGGCTTGTAATATAAAGCTTGTATGACTTTATTTATGTTTTGGAGTTGTGTTGTGATATCTTCCCGTGAGTCTTTAGGCTTGATCGTGTGCATTTGCGTGTATGATTAGTGCACGATTGAGCCGGGGGCGTCACAGTTAACTAAGTGGGACCCGTGTGTCATAGGGTCATTTGCTAACTAATTATTAGACTAACCTAATCTAATTCTACCCTAACATAAATGGGTCGGCCCCACCGAAAGGGACCCAGCCGAGCCGTGGCTGTGCACCGCTATGGCCGGCACAACGAGCAGCAGCGGCAAGTGGAGGCTGGCAGCGGCGCCCCTACAGGAGGCAGCGGAGGCGGGCGCCGGTGCAAGGGCGCCTGGGCCTGCAGGCGGCAGCGGAGGCGGCCACCTACGCGGGGGCGCGGAGGCCTGTATGCGGCAGTGGAGGCGGGCTGCAGCTTCAGGCAGCATCGGCGGGGGGGAGCATGGTGGCAGCAGGCTGGGCCGGCGGAGGCGAGGCGCGCCAGGCTGGGCGGCCAGCGGCGGCCGACGACGATGCGGGGCTAGGCGCGCGGGTGGGTTAGCGGGGAGCGGGCGTGTGGGAGCAGCGGTGGGGAGGCGAGCGTGGCAGGGCGCAACGGGGCCAAGCAGCAAGGCGGCATGCGGCGCTACTGTCGTGCATGGGCGCGCGGGGGGAAGGCGGGGGCGCAGACTCGCGCGGGCGGGCGCGCGCGTGGCGCGGCCAGAGCGTGGCCGGGATGAGGCAGGTCGTAGGCGAGCACGGCTAGGGTGCCCGGGGCAGGGGAGGTGAGCGCGTGCGGAAGCGATGCTTCAGCCATCGCGGGCAGTGGCGCACGCGGTCATCTACGGTGGCAGAGCGAGTGGCAAGCAGGGAGAAGGGAGGAGGAGCTCACAGGGAGGTAGAGAGCGAGCTCGGGGAGGCCGGAGGTGGACCGGGGCGGTTGTGGAAGAAGGCCGATGGCGACAGCTCGAGGCGCTTCGGCTCGACCTGGCGCTTGCAGACGGTACAGAAGAGGACGACGGTGCTCCTCAACTTCCTCCCGAGCGTCGGGGAGGCTAGCGGCCGCGAGCACGGTGACGACACGTCGATGGTGTTCGGGCGACAGAGGAGGGAAGAGAGCGAGCGAGGAGGGGGGAATGGATAGGGTTCGTCGAGGGGGGCGTGGGGACGGCCTTATCCGCCTCTGCGGTACCGTAGCGACGCGAGGGGGTGAGTGCGTGCGATGGAGACGGCGACCGGCCTTGGGCACGTGCGCGTAGAGGACAGCGAGCAAGGGGGAGTAGGAGGTTGAGGGTGACCGCGGTGGGTTGGGCCGCCTCGGCTCGTTGTGGCCTAAGGCCCAGGGGGGCAGGGGGTTTTCTTCCTAATTTTTTGGTTTTTGTTTATTTTCCCTTTTACTCATTTTTCTTTTCCTGTTTTCTTTTAGTTTTGTAAAATATAAAGATGATCCCTAAATTAGTATTACCACTAAACCCACTGCCACCAAAAGTTGTACCCCTAAATAAAATAGTTTAACATTTTATAAAATATAATAGTCATTTAATTAATTGTTGTAGCTGCTGTTTTAATTATTTTTGTGCATTTAAATACATTATAAAAATGTGTTTTCTCCACCATTATTTCTTATGAATTATTTGTCACCTATAGAACATTTTAGTTTTAATGTTTAAAAACTTTTATTGTTTGACTTTATTTTAGATTTGAATTTTGAATCGGATTTGAATCAACGCGAGTTTAACAACAGTAATTGAAGTGATATGGCATCGTTTGTAGAGGGTTACTGTAGCTTAATTATCCGGGCGTTACACATGTCTACCACCAGGCATGCAACTGCAAGTGTCGCCCGTACTGCAACTGCATGTCTTCAACGGGTCTGCAACTCTATGGTGTATTGCTAGGGGAGGAGGTAGTTGCATGTCTGGCACTAGGGATGCAATTATAACTGTCGCCCCCGACTGCAATTGCATATGTTTAACACAACTACAAACTTTGTGGTGTTTCGTTTAGAGGGTCAATTGCATGTTTGCCACTAGGCATGCAACTGCAATTGTCACCCCTGACTGTAACTCCGTGATTTTTTGTCATGGAAAAGGGATAGTTGCATGTCTGGCACTAGGCTCGCAACTACAAGTGTTGCTCCCAATAACAATTGCATTTTGTCCTGATGTTAGTTGACTATGACTTAATTAAGTCTTAATCCATTGTGTCGTATCCACTCGCTATTATTAATTTTTTTTTCACTTTCTTTTCTACTTACTTCTCTTTTTTTTTTGTGTTTTGCTCTTTTTGTTTATTTCCCTAAAAAGAGGTTTTTGGAAAAATAATTAAAACATGCCACAGAAACCTAGTTTCATTTTCGCACCTTATGTGCAACTACATATGACGGGCTCTCCTATCTTGTTAGCGTACCAATTTGCCAGTATTTGGATGATACTGAAATTACAAATAGACGAGTAAACAATGCTCGGCCTAACCCAACCCAAGAAATAAAATACTAGCTAAAAACCAATATTTTTCTAATTGCACGAGCAATATTTTTAAATAATATTTTGAAAATTTTCTAGTTTGCTGATATTTTTTAAAAAAATTCATGATTAATATTTAAATACACGGACACTTTATTTCTAAATATGATAACAATTGGTTTTTTGGAAACAAAAAATAGAATAATAAAAATGTAAGTAAAAATGAAATAAAAAATAAAAACCAAACAAAACTGGTAGAAACCGCACGTTCAGAAAATTGTACGTACACAGTTTTCTATTTTGAGGGGTACCTACAGCAGCTCATATAGCCGTCTAGTGCACCACGCCTAGTCGATAAGGCTGCTCCAACTCCCTGGCCCAACATTGCTCCCATACACACAAAGACATGGCCAGCCCAAAAAGCAACAAGCGATGGGGATATGTGCTGGACAATAAACAACAAAAGAAAATAAAATAAATGGATGACATCAGCCGATTGAGACTTTGCGAAGTCTCAATCGATTTGGTGATATGCATCTATCAAAGCATAAAAGCACCCATATCCTCTTTGGCAATGCAGTGGGACGCTTAATTTCTTTGCAGTGGACGGTCTCAGCATGCGCGCACATGCACATGCGTAGATGGCAGTAAAAGGCTACCTAGCTAGCCAGCTATTTTTCAGTAGTTGCACGATCAGTTTCAACTGGTACAACTTCATTGTTGGTGAGATTCAATTGTTCATGCAGCAACGAAATTTTTTGTAAATCCTTTTTTAAAGGAAGATTACCTCTGGCCTCTACACAGGGGGTTTGGGAATGAAATCTCGAAGTAAAGAATAAATGTCTCTTTAGCAAATGGTTAAATCGGCTATCCTTAGAGGAGAAAGGGTGTGGATTCAGTTATTGCGCAACAAGTATCGGCAATTCAAAACTTTAGCACAAGTTACGGTGCAGTCGAATGGTTTCCCTTTGGGAATTGGTTGATGAGAACTAAGGTCGATTTCTTTCAGGGCATCTCCAACGGCAGCCTGCAAAAAACCTCCCGCATCGGTCCGCGGACTCGGGGAGGGGGGGGGGGGGGGGGGGGGGGACCAGTCCACAGACACGGATGCCAGAGGTCGACATCCAACGCTAGCCGCATACATTTCAAACTATTTTTCAACAAACCGGATGAAATTCATGCAAACACGGCCGAATTTCATACAAACATGGCGGATTTCATACAAGCACGACGGATTTAACTACATTTCAAACATTTAGAATAAAAAAAGACCCACCCCTAAACCTATCCTACGGCGGCGGCGCCCAGCGTGCAAGCCCGTGCCGTCGTCCTTCCACCGTCTCCGTGAGCACCGGCGATAAGAACGATGAAGTGAAGGTGCGGTCTCCGGCGAGAAAGAGTAGAACACGGGAGACAGACCGGCTCACATGGGACACCAGGCCCCGTCGCCTCCCATGGCCTACTCATCCTCGGAGGAGTCCGCGCCTTGTCCGTCGCCGGTGGACGTGAGGTCCACGAGCGAAATGGTGGCGCCTTGGCTGTCGTCATCCCACCGGGCCGGCTTGTTGGGAAACGTTGCATGGAAAACAATTTTTTTTCTATGCACACGCAAGATCTATCAAGGAGATGCATAGCAACGAGAGGGGAGAGTGTGTCTACGTACCCTCGTAGACTGTAAGCGGAAGCGTTTCACAACGTGGTTGACGTAGTCGAACTTTCTTCGCGATCCAATCGATCTAGTACCGAACGTACGGCACCTCCGCGTTCAGCACATGTTCAGCTCGGTGATGTCCTCCGCCTTCTTGATCCAGCAAGACGGCGAGGTAGTAGATGAGTTCCATCAGCACGACGGCGTGGTGACGGTGATGGTGAAGTGATCTCCGCAGGGCTTCGCCTAAGTACTACGAAAATATGACCGGGGGTGTAAACTGTGGAGGGGGACGCCGCACACGACTAGGCAATTGTCTGTTGTGTGCTAGGCGCCCCCTTCCCACATATATATAGGTGGGAGGGAGGGAGGAGCAGCCAAAGGACGCGCCCAAGTAGGAGGAATCCTACTTGGACTCCCTCCCAAGCCGCGCCCCCCTTTCCTTATTTGGAGCGCGAGGAAAGGCAGAGGAGGGTGGCGCCTCCCCCTTTCCTTTCTCCCATGAGAGGGAAAGGTAGGAGGGGCTAGCCCTCCCCCTTTTCCTTCCCTAGGGCTGGCCAACCAAGGGAGGAGGCGCACCAGCCCCCTTGTGGGCTGGTCTGTCCCCTTGTTTGGCCCATAAGGCCCATAACTTGCCGGGAGGGTGACCGGAACCCCTTCCGGTGACCCGATTCCTTCCCGGTACATCCCGAAACACTTCCGGTGTCCAAATACCATCGTCCTATATATCAATCTTTACCTCTCAACCATTTCGAGACTCCTCGTCATGTTCGTGATCTCATCTGGGACTCCGAACAACATTCGGTCACCAAAACATATAACTCATATAACACTATATCATCAACGAACGTTAAGCGTCCGGACTCTACGGGTTCGAGAACTATGTAGACATGACCGAGACACCTCTCCAGTCAATAACCAATAGAGGAACATGGATGCCCATATTGGCTCCTACATATTCTACGAAGATCTTTATCGATCGAACCGTTATGACAACATACATAATTCCCTTTGTCTATCGGTATGTTACTTGCCTGAGATTCGATCGTTGGTATCTCTATACCTAGTTCAATCTCGTTACCGGTAAGTCTCTTTACTCGTTCCGTAATACATCACCTCGTGACTAACTCCTTATTCATTTGCTTGCAAGCTTATGATGTGTATTACCGAGAGGGCCCAGAGATACCTCTCCGAAACTCGGAGTGACAAATCCTAATCTTGATCTATGCCAACTCAACAAACACCTTCGGAGATACCTGTAGAGCATCTTTATGATCATCTAGTTACGTTGTGACGTTTGATAGCACACAAGGTATTCCTCCGGTATCCAGGAGTTGCACAATGTCATAGTCGAAGGAATATGTATTTGACATGAAGAAAGCAATAGCAATAAACTAAATGATCATTATGCTAAGCTAACGAGTGGGTCTTGTCCATCACATCATTCTCCTAATGATATGATCCCGTTATCAAGCGACAAGACATGTCCATGGTTAGGAAACTTTAACCATCTTTGATCAACGAGCTCGTCTAGTAGAGGCTTACTAGGGACACGGTGTTTGTTTATGTATTCACACATGTATTTAAGTTTCCGATCAATACAATTCTAGCATGAATAATAAACCTTTATCATGAATAAGGAAATATAAAATAACAACTTTATTATTGCCTCTAGGGCATATTTCCTTCAGTCTCCCACTTGCACTAGAGTCAATAATCTAGTTCACATCGCCATGTGATTAACATCCCTAGTTCACATCGTCATGTGACCAATACCCAAAGAGTTTACTAGAGTCAATAATCTAGTTCACATCGCCATGTGATTAATACCCAAAGAGTACTAAGGTGTGATCATGTTTTGCCACATTCAGATCCGTATGTATTTTGCAAATTTCTATGTCTACAATGCTCTGCATGGAGCTACTCTATGCGATTGCTCCCGCTTTCTATATGTATCCAGATTGAGACTCAGAGTCATCCAGATCGGTGTTAAAGCTTGTATCGACGAAACCCTTTACGACGAACTCTTTATCACCTCCATAACCGAGAAACATTTCCTTAGTCCTTTTAGGTACCTAAGGATAATTTTGACCGCTGTCCAGTGATCTACTCCTGGATCACTATTGTACCCCCTTGCAAAACTTATGGCAAGGTACATAATAGGTCTGGTACACAGCATGGCATACTTTATAGAACCTATGGCTAAGGCATAGGGAATGACTTTCATTCTTTATCTATCTTCTGCCGTGGTCGAGATTTGAGTCTTACTCAACTTCATACTTTACAATACAGGCAAGAACTCCTTCTTTGACTGATCCATTTTGAACTCCTTCAAAATCTTGTCAAGGTATGTACTCATTGATAGTCTTATCAAGCATCTCGATCTATCCCTATATATCTTAATGCTCAATACGTAAGTAGCTTCACCGAGGTATTTCATTGAAAAATTCTTATTCAAGTATCCTTTTATGCTATCCAGAAATTCTACATCATTTCCAATCAACAATATGTCATCCACATATAATATCAGAAATGCTATAGAGCTCCCACTCACTTTCTTGTAAATACATGCTTCACCATAAGTCTGTATAAAACCATATGCTTTGATCACCTCATCAAAGCGTATATTCCAACTCCGAGATGCTTGCACCAGTCCATAGATGGATTACTAGAACTTGCACATTTTGTTAGCACCTTTAGGATCGACAAAACCTTCTGGTTGCATCATATACAACTCTTCTTTAAGATATCCATTAAGGAATGCAGTTTTGACATCCATTTGCCAGATTTCATAATTATAAAATGCGGCAATTGCTAACATGAGTCAGACGGACTTAAGCATCACTACGGGTGAGAAAGTCTCATCGCAGTCAACTCCTTGTACTTGTGGAAAACCTTTCGCGACAAGTCGAGCTTTATAGACAGTAACATTACCATTAGCGTCAGTCTTCTTCTTGAAGATCCATTTATTCTCTATGGCTTGCCGATCATCGGGCAAGTCCACCAAAGTCCACACTTCGTTCTCATACATGGATCCTATCTCAAATTTCATGGCCTCAAGCCATTTTTCGGAATCTAGGCTCATCATAGCTTCTTCATAATTCGAAGGTTCGCCTTGGTCTAGTAACATGACTTCCAGAACAAGTTTACCGTACCACTCTGGTGCGGATCGTGCTCTGGTTGACCTACGAGGTTCGGTAGTAACTTGATCTGAAGTTTCATGATCAACATCATTTGCTTCCTCTCTAGTTGGTGTAGGCATCACTGAAATAGTTTTCTGTGATGTGCTACTCTCCAATTCGAGAGAAGGTACAATTACCTCATCAAGTTCTACTTTCCTCCCACTCGCTTCTTTCGAGAGAAACTCCTTCTCTAGAAAGGATCCATTCTTAGCAACCAAGATCTTGCCTTCGAATCTGTGGTAGAAGGTGTACCCAATTGTTTCCTTAGGGTATCCTATGAAGACGTATTTCTCCGATTTGGGTTCGAGCTTATCAGGCTGAAGCCTTTTGACATAAGAGCATCTCCAGCCGTTCGCCCCCCCAGGGGCTAGAAAAAAGCGCCACTTGGGGGCGAACCGGCGATATTTTCGGCATGGGGGCGATCGGCTTCCCAGCCGCCACCCCCAGACGCTCTTTTTTAAAAAATTTAAAAAATATAATTGGGCAAATTTCGGCAAACACGACATACATTCAGCGATATTTAGGCGGTTCACAATTTTTTACATATAGAAACATAATATTAAGTCTACTAAAAAGAAGAAGAAAAACGGCCACGCCTACAGGCCGAAGAACTCGCTGAAGACGCCGAGGTCACCGCCGTCGTCGTCCTCCTCGGCAGCCATGGGCCGCAATTCCGGCGGGGGACTGGGGCGGCCGGGTACGTCAGCGGCGGATCATTGCCGCCCTCGAGGTACTCGAGGATAGCGTGGAGCATGCGGCCGGGTGCGCCCCACCACAGGCGGCGGCCGTTGCTGTTGTTGCGCCCCCGCACCACTGGCGCGTTGTTGCTGGAAGCCAGCCGCTTCGCCTGCTGGCGTTCGAAGTACGCCGCCCACACTTCATGGTTGCCGGCATCGTACTCCGAGAGGGCTCGCTCCTCCTCCGACAGAGACACCCGCACACGGTCGATCTCGGCCTAGAAGTATTCGGGGTGCTCGACGTCGGGCAGCGGGGGGATGGGGACGCCTCCGGCGCTGAGCCTCCACCGCCCCGGCACGCGCATGTCGGGAGGCACCGGGTAGCTCGCTTCATGGAGGAGATGGGCTTCCCACTCGTGCAGAGAGCGACGGCCGAAGCCATTGGCCGCCGCCCCATCGCCGGGGAACCTTTCGTCCATCGTCTATGTGTGCACGGGGAAAGAGGAACTCGTCGGTGGCGGCTGTGCGTGCATGGGGAGAGAGGGGGGCGGCAGGCGGGGTGCGTCCACCGGCGAGGGAGGGGCGGCTTATATAGTGGCCGGGGGGTCGGCGTCATGTGTACACGTGGCGAGAGGGGGCGCATCGCCTCACCGCGCCGCCCGTGAGGAATCAATGGAAGGCTGACCGACGGCAGCCTTGGCATTGATTCCCCGCGGGAAACCGAGGCGATGAGGACGACGAGGCACGGGGGTCGCTGGCTCAGCGGGCCCGCCATTCTTTTGCGCCAAAACGGTTGCCTCGGTGCCCCCAGGCACCCCCCAGCGCGCCGGGTTCGGCCTGGGTCCGTCGGCGCCAGTTTCGGGCCTAACCGACGAAAATTGGGCTCCTGGGGGCATGACTGGGCCATTTTTTCACCGCCGGCGCTAAAAAATGTCCTTGGGGGGCTTGTTGGGGGCGCAGCTGGAGATGCTCTAAGTGTCGCAACCCCAAACTTTAAGAAACGACAGCTTAGGTTTCTTACCAAACCACAGTTCATACGGTGTCGTCTCAACGGATTTAGACGGTGCCCTATTAAACGTGAATGCAGCTGTCTCTAATGCATAACCCCAAAATAATAGTGGTAAATCGGTAAGAGACATCATAGATCGTACCATATCTAATAAAGTACGGTTACAACATTCGGACACACCATTACGTTGTGGTGTTCCAAGTGGCGTGAGTTGTGAAACAATTCCACATTGTTTTAAATGAAGGCCAAACTCGTATCTCAAATATTCGCCTCCACGATCAGAAAATAGAAACTTTATTTTCTTGTTACGATGATTCTCCACTTCACTCTGAAATTCTTTGAACTTTTCAAACGTTTTAGACTTGTGTTTCAACAAGTAGACATACCCATATCTACTCAAATCATCTGTGAAGGGCCGAAAATAACGATACCCGCCGCGTGCTTCAATACTCATCAGACCGCATATATCGGTATGTATTATTTTCAGTAAGTCATTAGCTCGCTCCATTGTTCCGGAGAATGGAGTTTTAGTCATCTTACCCATGAAGCATGATTCGCAAGTATCAAATGATTCATAATCAAGTGATTCCAAAAGGTCATTTGCATGGAGTTTCTTCATGTGCTTTACACCAATATGACCTAAACGGCAGTGCCACAAGTATGTTGCACTATCATTATTAACTTTGCATCTTTTGGCATCAATATTATTAATATGTGTATCACTACGACCGATATTCAATAAACCATTCACATTGGGTGTATGACCATAGAAGGTTTTATTCATGTAAACAGAACAACAATTATTCTCTGACTTAAATGAAGAACCGTATTGCAATAAACATGATTAAATCATATTCATGCTCAACGCAAACACCAAATAACATTTATTTAGGTTCAACACTAATCCCGAAGGTATAGGGAGTGTGCGATGGTGGTCGTATCAACCTTGGAATCACTTCCAACACACATCGTCACCTCGCCCTTAACTAGTCTCTCTTTATTCTGCAACTTCTGATTCGAGTTACTAATCTTAGCAACTAAACCGGTATCAAATACCCGGGGCTACTATGAATACTAGTAAGGAACACATCAATAACATGTATATCAAATATACCTTTGTTCGCTTTGCCATCCTTCTTATCCGCCAAGTATTTGGGGCAGTTCCGCTTCTAGTGACCATTTCCTTTGCAGTAGAGGCAATCAGTTTTAGGCTTGGGTCAAGGTTTGGGCTTCTTCATGTGAGCAGCAACTTGCTTGCCATTATTCTTGAAGTTCCCTTTCTTTCCCTTGCCTTTTTTCTTGAAACTAGTGGTCTTGTTAACCATCAACATTTGATGTACTTTCTTGATTTCTACCATCGCTGATTTCAGCATCGCGAAGAGCTCGGGAATCATTTTCGTCATCCCTCATATATTATAGTTCATCACGAAGTTCTAGTAGCTTGGTGATAGGGACTAGAGAATTTTGTCAATCACTATCTTATCTGGAAGATTAACTCCCACTTGATTCAAGTGATTGTAGTACCCAGACATTCTGAGCAAATGGTCACTGGTTGCCATATTCTCCTCCATCTTGTAGGAAAATTACTTGTCAGAGGTCTCATACCTCTCGACACAGGCATGAGTCTGAAATACCAATTTTAGCTCTTGGAACATCTCATATGCTCCGTGGCGTTCAAAACGTTTTTGAAGTCCCGGTTCTAAGCCGTAAATCATGGTGCACTAAACTATTAAGTAGTCATCATATCGAGCTTGCCAAACGTTCATAACATCTGCATCTGCTCCTGCAATTGGTCTGTCACCTAGCGGTGCATCAAGGACATAATTCTTCTGTGCAGCAATGAGGATAATCCTCAGATCACGGACCCAGTCCGCATCATTGCTACTATTATCTTTCAACTTAGTTTTCTCTAGGAACATATCAAAAAAAAAATCTATGCAAAAACTATCAAGACTAAGTTCATGATAAATTAAGTTCAATTAATCAAATTACTAAAGAACTCCCACTTAAATAAACATCCCTCAAGTTATCTAAGTGATACGTGATCCAAATCAACTAACCCAAATCCGATCATCACGTGAGATGGGGTAGTCATCAATGGTGAACATCTCTATGTTGATCATATCTACTATATGACTCACGTTCGACCTTTCGGTCTCCAGTGTTCCGAGACCATGTCTGTACATGCTAGGCTCGTCAAGTTTAACCCAAGTATTCTGCATGTGCAAAACTGTCTTACACCCGTTGTATGTGAACGTAGAGTCTATCACACCCGATCATCACGAGGTGCTTCGAAATGACGAACTTTAGCAATGGTGCATACTCGGGGAGAACAATTTTATCTTGAAATTTAATGAAGGGATCATCTTATAATGCTATCGCCGTTCTAAGCAAAATAAGATGCATAATGGATAAACATCACATGCAATCAAAATATGTGACATGATATGGCCATCATCATCTTGTGCTTTTTGATCTCCATCTTCAAAGCATCGTCATGATCTCCATCATTACCGGCTCGACACCTTGATCTCCATCGTTGCGTCATGGTCGTTTTGCCAACTATTGCTTCTACAACTATCGCTAACGCATAGTGATAAAGTAAAGCAATTACATGGCATTTGCATTTCATACAATAAAGAGACAACCATAAGGCTCCTGCCGGTTGCAGATAACTTACAAAACATGATCATCTCATACATAACGTATATCACATCATGTCTTGACCATATCACATCACAACATGCCCTGCAAAAACAAGTTAGACGTCCTCTACTTTGTTGTTGCATGTTTTACGTGGCTACTATGGGCTTCTAGCAAGAACCGTTCTTATGTATGAAAAAAAACCACAGCGGTGATTCATCAAGTTTAATGTTTTAACCTTCTTCAAGGACCGGTCGCAATCAAATTTGATTCAACTAAAGTAGGAGAAACAGACACCCGCCAGCCACCTTTATGCAAAACTAGTTGCATGTCCGTCGGCGGAACCGGTCTCCTGTGCGTGGACATCTAAGGTTGGTCTGAGGCCGCTTCATCCCACAATACCGCCGAATCAAAATAAGACGTTGGTGGTAAGCAGTATGACTATCACCGCCCACAACTCTTTGTGTTCTACTCATGCATATCATCTACGCATAGACCTGGCTCTGATGCCACTGTTGGGAAACGTTGCATGGAAAAAAATCTACGCACACGCAAGATCTATCAAGGAGATGCATAGCAACGAGAGGGGAGAGTGTGTCTACGTACCCTCGTAGACCGTAAGCGGAATCATTTCACAACGCGGTTGATGTAGTCGAACTTTCTTCGCGATCCAACTGATCTAGTACCGAACGTACGACACCTCCGCGTTCAGCACACGTTTAGCTCGGTGATGTCCTCCGCCTTCTTGATCCAGCAAGACGGAGAGGTAGTAGATGAGTTCCGTCAGCACAACGGTGTGGTGACAGTGATGGTGAAGTGATCTCCGCAGGGCTTCGCCTAAGCACTACGAAAATATGACGGGGGTGTAAACTATGGAGGGGGACGCCGCACACGGCTAGGCAAATGTCTATTGTGTGCTAGGCGCCCCCTTCCCACATATATATAGGTGGGAGGGAGGGAGAAGCAGCCAAATGAGGCGCCCAAGTAGGAGGAATCCTACTTGGAGTCCCTCCCAAGCCGCCCCCCTTTCCTTATTAGGAGCGCGGGGAAAGGTAGAGGAGGGTGGCGCCTCCCCCTTTCCTTTCTCCCATGAGAGGGAAAGGCAGGAGAGGCTAGCCCTCCCCCTTTTCCTTCCCTAGGGCTGGCCAACCAAGGGAGGAGGCGCACCAGCCCCCTTGTGGGCTGGTCTATCCTCTCCTTTGGCCCATAAGGCCGATAACTTGTCGGGGGGGGTGCCCGGAACCCCTTCCGGTGACCCGATTCCTTCCCGGTACGTCCCGAAACACTTCCGGTGTCCAAATACCATCGTACTATATATCAATCTTTACCTCTCGACCATGTCGAGACTCCTCGTAATGTCCGTGATCTCATCCGGGACTCCAAACAACATTCAGTCACCAAAACATATAACTCATATAACACTATATCGTCAACGAACGTTAAGCGTGCGGACCCTATGGGTTCGAGAACTATGTAGACATGACCGAGACACCTCTCCGGTCAATAACCAATAGCGGAACTTGGATGCCCTTATTGGATCCTACATATTCTATGAAGATCTTTATCGGTCGAACCGTTATGACAACATACGTAATTCCCTTTGTCTATCGGCATGTTACTTGCCTGAGATTCGATCGTCGGTATCTCTATACCTAGTTCAATCTTGTTACCGGCAAGTCTCCTTACTTGTTCCATAATACATCACCTCGTGACTAACTCCTTAGTCATTTGCTTGCAAGCTTATGATGTGTATTACCGAGAGGGCCCACAGATACCTCTCGAAAACTCAAAGTGACAAATCGTAATCTTGATCTATGCCAACTCAACAAACACCTTCAGAGATACCTGTAGAGCATCTTTATGATCACCCAGTTACGTTGTGACATTTGATAGCACACAAGGTATTCCTCCGGTATCCGGGAGTTGCACAATCTCATAGTCAAAGGAATATGTATTTGACATGAAGAAAGCAATAGCAATAAACTGAACGATCATTATGCTAAGCTAATGGGTGGGTCTTATCCATCACATCATTCTCCTAATGACGTGATACCATTATCAAATGACAACACATGTCCATGGTTAGGAAACTTTAACCATCTTTGATCAACGAGCTAGTCTAGTAGAGGCTTACTAGGGACACGGTGTTTGTTTATGTATTCACACATGTATTTAAGTTTTCGATCAATACAATTCTAGCATGAATAATAAACCTTTATCATGAATAAGGAAATATAAAATAACAACTTTATTATTGCCTCTAGGGAATATTTTCTTCATGGCTGATGGTTCGTCGGCGGCGCGTAGGAGGCGCAACTAGCTATGTTCTCCTCCACGATCGCCTGCAGCTATGCCTCCGTGGCTGCCAGTTCCTGCCGAGCAGTGGCTTGAGCGCGGACGGCATCGTAGATGGCGTGCTACTTCACGATGAAATTTGGGTTCGCCTTGGCCATGGCCTCCTCGCTGGCACGCTCGCCATAGATCTGGCCCTCCGCCAGCCGGTGCTGCTCCAAGAGGAATAGGTCATAGCATTGTTCCTCCTGCGCCTGCTGGAACACCAAAAAAGCCGCCGGCGCAAGCTGCACCTCAGCCATGGCGGCATTGAACTGCGGCTGCTCCTGCTCCATGGTGAAGCCTGCGTGCACAGGAGTCGCATGAGCCGAGGCAGAGTCGTCGGAGCCCGTCTTCATCGTGGTGTCGTCCTCGTTGTCGGAGACCTCAAGCGAGCTGGCCGGCAAGCCGACATTGATCTGCCTGGCACGGTGACTATACCGAGCGGCGGCAAGGGCAGCCACCACGTGCTTCATCTCTGGCGACAGACTGTCCCACAATGCTTTCCCGCTAGCGGTCATTACGGATGCATTGCAAGGGAGGAGGATGTGGAGGGGCTGGTGTTGTGATGTGGAGTTAGCCGGGTGTGGCTGCCTTTATCTAGCGAATTCCAGTGAGGCCAGGCGTCCGGGTGTGTCAATGCGCGGTGCCGGAGTGGGTTTCTCGGTCGGCGAGCCTGCTTAATGGCGGCAGATGGATGGATAACAACATTGAACGGGCATGGTAGATATCCGTCCTGTCCCGTCCAGTCGCGTGTCTCCGGCATTCAACAGGCATGGACACCGGAGATGCGTCATGGGCGGCGCCCTCGGCTGGTGCGCCGCTTCAATGGTGGAGGCACTAAGAGGTCGCGTCTGTCCTAAGACGTCTTCAATGTTGAGCGACGTGCTCTACAGCGGCATGAATGCGGGCAGCTGGCGCCGGGCGGGAGCATGCGCAAGAGGGGGGAGGGTTTTTTGGTGGGCCAGGGCGGTCAGAAAATGGGCTTGGGATCGGTCTGGACTCCCGCAAACCTCCCCCACGTTTGTCCCCGGTTGGCGGTAGAAATCGCATCCGGACCGCTCCGCGGAACGATACATGTCGGCGTTGGATGGCTTCCGCCGTCCGAATAATGTGGTCCGGACGGTTGCGGGAGGTTTACGGGTCCGCCTTGGAGATGCCCTAACAGAAGTAAATTTATCATTGGGGGATGGACACATAACTAGATTCTAGGAGGACACTTGACTGAGGGAGATGCCTCTAGTTTTATAGTATCCAACGCTTTATAATATTGTACACGTAAAGGCGGACTTGTAAGTACAATATTAGGTTATGTTCCCTTCAATATTCAAGTTAGGTGGGTTTTAGTTGGGGAACGATGGGATATATGATAGCATTTAGTGTGTAGATTAATGGAGGTCAATCTATCTAATGAGTCAGATGTATTCCAATGGAAATTCTCAGATTCTGGCATGTTCTCAGTAAAATCTATGTATATTGACTTGACTAATACTGGACAAATCCCCAAATCTATTGATATTTGGAAAATAAAGGTGTCCTTCAAATAAAAAAGTATGTGGTTTGTGCATAAGGGAGTGATTCTGATTAAGGACAATTTGCTAAAGCATAGGTGGGAGGGGAGCAAACGGTGTTGCTTTTGTGATCACGAGGAAATGATTCAACATTTGTTTCTCACATGTCCACTAGCCAGTTTATTGTTGCGAACGATACATGTGTCCTTTAAGGATTCTTCATTCACTAGTATCTTTCATTTGTTTAGCAAATGGTAAGGTGGGATTGAGCTTAATACATCATCATGATTTTGTGTGGGAGTTTGTGCATTATTTTGGGCTATTTGAAACTGCAGGAATGATGTTGTATTAAACAGGACAAATATCACAAACTTTTTACGGATTATCTATCAGGTGTCTGGATGGATCCGTACATGGTCATTATTGCTACGCCATCCTGAGGAGACGAAGCATATGGCTTTTGGGTGCAATCGATGGGAGACAATAGCACGGGCTATATACAATTGGTTTGGATGACGGTCTAATAATAGAATAGGGGTTATGTCCTATTTTTGCCAGTTGTGGCTATTTACATTCTTAATTTTGTACACATACTTGAATTGTTACTCGTACTTTGATACTTCATTCAGTTAAATAAATCATTGTGTGCATCTCTTGATGCAAAGGCCAGGGGTAATTCTCCTTTTCAGAAAAAAAAGAATAGCTCCTGATGCCCTTTAATATTCAGTTTGGATAGTAGAAAGGTTCTCTGTCTTTTCCCCAAGGACACCTATAGTACTCCAATTGACCGTAAGTAAAATATCGGCGGAAAAATTGGGCATGACCTTTTCTACAAATTTAAACATAACGAGTGCCAGAAATTCACCGAAATAAAAATAATCAATGTTTCGCCAAAACATTGTCACTCATTTTGATACATGCAAATAGAAACCAACATTACTCCAATTGACCCTAGGCAAAATATCGACAAAAAAATTGGACATAACGAGTGCTAAAAATTTGGCGAAACATAACTTGATCGATGTTTCGCCAAAACATTGGCACTCATCGTGATACCTGCAAATTTAAAAAGAAAAATCGCGAATCCATCGCGAGCAACACAAGCACTCATTTTAATCAACATTTACTTGTGTCTATTGTTTAATGAACTTAACTCACTAAGTGTATTCCTAGAATAGAGAATGTGAGTAAGCACTGTACAATGTACCATACCTACACTATTTATTCAAAAGGGTCAATTAAGGAGTGTATGCCTAGAACATGCTCATCTAGCTAGTCTTATAATCCACAAGACTTATAATCCACAAGACCATCTAAACATGTCAAATCAAACCGTCCACAAATTAAACTAGTAGAGGACCACAAATTGGTATGGTGGTGTGAAACCCTAGTTGATAGCTTGCTACTGATTACAAAAATGAATAGGGAGAGGGAGAGGGTGCTCTTCACACTAGAGAGAAGAGTCTCATGGGCACGACAACGACGCGGTGGAGGAGGCGGTGCGAGCAGGCACGACGGCATTGGAGGCACACTTCTACGACAACATAGTGAAGGAGGAGGCAGGGATGGGCACGGCGGCAGTGCGGTGGAGGAGGCGGCATGGTCCGTGGTTATGGAAATATCAATTTTTTAGGGGGTTGGATTTGGGGAAAATGGAGACAGTGTTGAGTGACGAAGGGGCACAATGCGATTTGTTTTGGGGAAATTCCATGTGGCAGGCAATGGGGAAAGCCCGCCACTGCTAAGTGTTACCAGTGGCGGGCCCTGCGCACCGCCCAATAGTGTTATTTCTTTTGCATATGTGAGTAATTTAATTGTTTGGTTCAAGATAACATCCTCAAATTTGGCCACTTCTTTAAACCTTTACTATGTTTAATACACACCATTGGAAGTCTCATGCTTAAATTTAAAACTTTTTGGGTTGGTTTGCTATTTTTGAAGCATTAACTCTTTTTTCAAGCACTTAAAAAGGGCAGAGCGCATTTCTGTTCGACATAAGATACAAATGAGCTGGCAAAGGGATGAAACATGGCACGGTGTTTTATAGGACCCTTGTAGGGTGTGTGGTAAACATTTTAGAGCGTTACGGCGAAAATTTGATGCACTTAATGTACAACCTGGACACTCTCCGATGAAGTATCCGAGTTTCAAATGAAAACCACCGCCTTCCACAGACAACTCAATTTCTTTTCATCATTTTGACTTGATTTTTTAGTATGTTTAATGCACACCATTGGAAGTCTCATGCTCAAATTTTAGAACTTTATGAGTTGGTTTGCTATTTTTGAATTATTAATTGATTTTCTGGCCACTAAAAAGGACTAAACACATTTTCGTTCTGACATAATGTGCAAATGAGCACGGAAAGGGATGAAACTTGGCATATGGTGTCTTCATAGGACCCCTGAAGGGTGTGGTAAATTTTTTAGAGTGTTACGACAAAAATTTGATGCATTTCATGTACAAACTAAACACTCTCCGGTGAAGTATTAACGTTTCGGACGGAAATCATCATCTTTCACACACAACTCAATTTTTCTACATCATTTCAACTTGAAAGTTTTACTATGTTTAACACACACAATTGGGAGTCCCATTCTCAAAATTTAGAACTTTTTGAGTTGGTTTGCTATTTTTTGAAGCATTAATTGATTTTTTGGCACCTAAGAAGGGCAGAACGCATTTACGTTCAACATAACGTGCAAAAGAGTTTGGAAAGGGTGTCTTCATAGGACCCTTGTAGGGTATTGGCATGGTGTCTTCATAGGACCCTTGTATGGTGTTGTAAAAAATTGAGAGCATTACGGCAAAAAGCTGATGCACTTTGTGTACAAACTGAACACTCTCGAACGAAGTATCAGAGTTTTGAACAGAAACCACCGCCTTCGAAAGACAACTCAATTTTTCTACATCATTTCAACTATTCTGTGTTTAGTAAATATGATTTGTTTCAACCATACTTCTTACTTACTATATCTGTGGCGGGCTTCCTTGGGCGCCCGCCACTGCTAAATTTGGATTTTTTTTGCATGGGCTAGCAAAAATATTGCTGTGGTGGGCAAACGTTTCGCCCGCCACTGGTGGATGACAAACCAGTGGCATGCTAAAGTTTGTCGCCCGCCACTACTTCTTTTATGCCACGGCTAAATTTGTATAAATTTATGAGTGGCGGCTGGCTTTTCTTGCCCGTCACTACTATCCTGCGACATTTTTTACCCACCACTACTACTTTTCTAAAATAGCAATGGAAGGTACTAGTCCAGGCCCACCACTAATTTGAGCCCACTTATAAGACTTCTCCCAGTAGTGTTAGTGGCGCGCCGAATATGTCACATGAATTACTTCCACGCTACTATCAGGTGGGCCCGACTTCGGGCCCCAATAGTGGAGCCTACTTAATATGTTGGTGGCGTGATGAAAAGTAACACACCATACTTATTTATAATAGGGGAAAAATTGCCACTCTAGTTTTTGCCCACTTTGCTTATGCCACTCTAGAATAGGACATCTCACTTTGGCCACTCTTAGCTTTTGATAATGTATCACAAATGTCATTTTGTGGCAAAAGCCAAAAAATCGTTTCACTTTTACCAGTCTTAACTTTTGACACCGTATCGCAATTGCCACTCTAAATTTTTTGCTTTTGCCACAGAATGGCAATTGTGATGTATTGTAAAAAGCTAAAAGTGGCGAAAACGAAATGGCAAATTCTCGAGTGGCATATGCAAAGTGGGCAAAAACAAGGTTTTCCCTTACAATAGTGGTGGCATGGTAAAATTTTACATTCCACCATTAATCTTGCGACTTGCCCAGGCTACCGGGTCCCACATACTGATAGTGTACCATTTTGTTTCCACGCCACCAGTAATGCATTACATAGGGCGTACGAAATATTCCCATGCCACTGCTATTTTTGAAAATCGGTGATGGCCTGGGTTGAAACTCGCATGCCACCAATTTTTATTGCGAGTAACAATTTCTCTACTAGTGATACTATGCATGAGCTAGCCTGACGCCTGATACATCTCCGTCGTATCTATAATTTTTGATTGTTTCATGCCAATATTATACAACTTTCATATATTTTTGGCAACATTTTATATGATTTATTGGACTAACCTGTTGATCCAGTGCCCAGTGCCAGTTCCTGTTTGTTGCATGTTTTTTGTTTCGTATAATATCCATATTAAACGAAGTCCAAACATGATAAAAATTTATGGAGAGTTATTTTGGAATATTTTTGATTTTTGGGAGATGGAATCATCGCAAACGGGGCCCCACAGCAGACACAAGACACCTGGGCGCGCCAGGCAGCCCAGGAGCATGGTGGTGGTTTGTGCCCTCCTCGTAAGTCGGTTGGAGCTCTACTTCAGGCGCAAGGAAGCTTATATCCGGAAGAAAATCGTGTTCAAATCTCAGCGCAATCGGAGTTACGGATCTCCTGGAATATAAGAAACAGTTTTCGGCCAGAAAATAGGAACGCGAAACAGAAGAGAACAGAGAGGGAGATCCAATCTAGGAGGGGCTCTCGCCCCTCCGCCGCCATGGAGGCCATGGACCGGAGGGCCGGGGGAACTCTCCTCCCATCTAGGGAGGAGGCCAAGGAAGAAGAAGAAGGAGGGGGGCTCTATCCCCCTCTCTCCCGGTGGCGCCGGAGCGCCACCGGGGCAATCATTGTGACGGCGATCTACACCAACAACTTCGCCGCCGTCAACACCAACTCTCTCCTCCTCTATGCAACAGTCTAACACCTCTTCTACCCACTGTAATCTCTACTTAAACATGGTGCTCAATGCTATATATTATCTCCCAATGATCTATGGCTATCTTATGATGTTTGAGTAGATCCGTTTTGTCATATGGGTTGATAGATGATCATGATTGGTTTGAGGTGTATATTTTATTTTGGTGCTGTCCTACGGTGCCCTCCGTGTCATGCAAACGGAGTGATCCCCGTTGTAGGGTGTTGCAATACGTTCATGGTTCTCTTATGGTGGGTGGCGTGAGTGAAAGAAGCACAGACCCGAGTTTGGGGGTCATTGCGTATGGGATAAAGAGGACTTGATACTTAATGCTATGGTTGGGTTTTACGACCTTAATGATCTTTAGTAGTTGTGGATGCTTGCTAGAGTTCCAATCATAAGTGCATATGATCCAAGCAGAGAAAGTATGTTAGCTCATGCCTCTCCCTCATATAAAATTGCAACAATGATCACCGGTTTAGTTATCGATCACCTAGGGACAAATGACTTTCTTGTTGACAAAAGCTATCTACTTTTATTGTCTTGCATTTTATTCATAGTTTTACTCTTGCAAAGTACTTCTAGTTTTATTCTTGCAAACTTATCCTTTCACGTACCAAATAGTTTTATACTTATTCTAGGTAAAGCAAACGTTAAGTGTGCGTAGAGTTGTATCGGTGGTCGATAGAACTTGAGGGAATATTTGTTCTACCTTTAGCTCCTTGTTGGGTTCGAAACTCTTATTTATCGAAAAAGGCTACAAACGGTCCCCTATACTTGTGGGTTATCAAGACCTTTTTCTGGCGCCGTTGCCGGGGAGCATAGCGTGGGATGAATATTCTCGTGTGTGCTTGTTTGCTTTATCACTAAGTTGTTTTATTTTTTGTTCTAAATTGTTCTCTATCTTTAGTTATGGATATGGAACACGAAACACCAAAAAAATTAGTCGTACTTGCTACTCATGGAGATGGGGAGCCTCCTAAAACCCTTGATGCTTGCTATGTGAAAAATATTATGTACTACTTTGATAATCCTGAGAAAACCCCATTCAACGTTATAATGGGAGACACGTTGGATCAACATGAATACTTTAGAGATTATTGCTTGACACAAAAAGGGAAACTGTTATGGGATCAAATTGAGATGTTGCAATGGTATGCTTGGAATTTATGCTCGAGATATGATTATACTTGTTACTCTAGGATGAAGGTTCGACACCTTCCCTTTTCATGTGAATTTAATGATAATGAAACCTTGTCTTCTTATGCTAATGGTAGATATGATTACTATGATGTGGAACAAATAGAAGAATTCATTGCTTTTAAGGGTGCTTATGAAATTGAATCTCTATTTGAAAAGTATGAAGATTATGATGATTCTGATTATAGACTTGAAAATTTTGCTATACTTAAATATTTCTATGAGAATTATGAATATAATGCCGATATTGATGCAATTATTGAGAAAGTCTCCGCTGTCCAAGAAGAGACTAATATTTTGCAGGAGTCTATGGAAGAAGAAATTGATGAAACTATGAGCTCATTGGATGAAAAAGATGAGGAGGAGAGCGAAGAACAAAAGGAGGAAGAGCGGATTGATCACCCGTGCCCACCTTCTAATAAAAGTAACTCTTTATCCCATACATTGTTTAATTTTCCTTCGTGCTTACCAAAGGATGAATGCTATGATGATTGCTATGATCCCGTTGATTCATTTGAAATATCCCTTTTTGATGAACTTGATGCTTGCTATGCTTGTGGCCAAGATGCCAATATGAATTATGCTTATGGAGATGAACTTGCTATAGTTCCTTATGTTAAGAATGAAATTGTTGCTATTGCACCCATACATGATAGTCCTATTATCTTTTTGAATTCACCAAACTATACTATATCGGAGAAGTTTGCACTTATTAAGGATTATATTGATGGGTTGCATTTTGCTACTACATGATGGCTCGTGTCCGCTTCAGTATTTTCCCCGAAGAGGAAGGGATGATGCAGCACAACTATGGTAGGTATTTCCCTCAGTGATGAGACCAAGGTTATCGAACCAGTAGGAGAACCATGCAACACTATGTAAATGGTACCTGCACACAAAGAAAAAATACTTGCAACCCGACGCGTAAGAGGGGTTGTCAATCCCTCCCGGGTAAAAGATAGATAAATTTGTAGTAGATTGGATAAATAGATCTCGCGAAAACGCGAAATAAAATAAACAACAAAAAATTGCAGCAAGGTGTTTTTGGGTTTTTGGAATAATAGATCTGAAAATAAAAGAGGCAAATAATAGATCGGAAAGAAAATATGATAAAGAATAGACCCGGGGCCGTAGATTTCACTAGTGGCTTCTCTCGAGAAAAATAGCATACGGCGGGTAAACAAATTACTATTGGGCAATTGATAGAACTTCAAATAATTATGATGATATCCAGGCAATGATCATTATATAGGCATCACGTCCAAGATTAGTAGACCGACTCCTGCCTGCATCTACTACTATTACTCCACACATCGACCACTATCCAGCATGCATCTAGTGTATTAAGTTCATGGAGAAACAGAGTAATGCAATAAGAACGATGACATGATGTAGACAAGATCTATTCATGTAGGAATAGACCCCATCTTGTTATCCTTAATAGCAACGATACATACGTGTCATGTCCCCTTCTATCACTGGGATTGAGCTCCGTAAGATCGAACCCATCACAAAGCACCTCTTCCCATGGCAAGAAAAATTGATCTAGTCGGCCTAACTAAACCAAAGATTTGTAGAATAAATACGAGGCTATAAGCAATCATGCATATAAGAGATCAAAACTCAAATAACTTTCATGGATAAAATAGATCTGATCATAAACTCAAAGTTCATCGGATCCCAACAAACACACCGCAAAAAGAGTTACATCAAATAGATCTCCAAGAGACCATTGTATTGAGAATCAAAAGAGAGAGAGGAAGCCATCTAGCTACTAACTACGGACCCATAGGTCTACAATGAACTACTCACGCATCATCGGAGAGGCACCAATGAGGATGATGAACCCCCTCCGTGATGGTGTCTAGATTGGATCTAGTGGTTCTGGAACTTGCGGTGGCTGGAATTGTGTTTCGTCGACTCCACTAGGGTTTTTGGATTTTTGGAGTATTTATAGAGCAAAGAGGTGCTGCGGGAGGCCACCGAGGTGGGCACAACCCACCAGGGCGCGCCTGGTCCCTCAGGCGCGCCCAGGTGGGTTGTGCCCCCCTCGGGGCACCCCTCGGGTACTTCTTCGGCCCAAGTTGTTCCTTCTGGTCCAGGAAAAATCTCCAAAAAGTTTCGCTGCATTTGGACTCAGTTTGGTATTGATTTTCTGCGAAGTAAAAAACAGTAACTAGCACTGGGCACTATGTCAATAGGTTAGTCCCAAAAAATGATATAAAGTTGCTATAAAATGATTATAAAACATCCAAGAATGATAATATAACAGCATGGAACAAGCAAAAATTATAGATACGTTGGAGACGTATCAGCATCCCCAAGCTTAATTCCTACTCGTCCTCGAGTAGGTTAATGATAAAAACAGATTTTTTTGATGTGGAATGCTGCCTAACATGTTCATCTTATATTCTTTTCTTTTGTAGCATGGACATTTGGACTTTTATATGATTCAAAGCAATAGTCTAGTTTTGACATGAAGATTTCAATACTCAAGCATATCAACAAGCAACCATGTCTTTCAAAATATCAACAATAAAGCAAGTTATCCCTAGCCCATTATGCTCAATCATTGATCCATTCATGAAACACACTCGCATATTAGCTACACCCAATGCTCAAGTACGATCATAGTGCCCCTTAGTTGGTACTTTATAAGAGAAGATGGAGACTGAAATAAAAATAAAAATTGCATACAGTAAATAGAAAGGCCCTTCGCAGAGGGAAGCAGGGATTTGTAGAGGTGCCAGAGCTTAAAGCGAAAAAGATAGAGATAACACATTTTGGGTGGCATGCTTTTCCTGTCAACGAAAACGATCGAGTAGTTGCCAATACTTTCCATGCTAGATATATCATAGGCGGTTCCCAAACAGAAAATAAAGTTTATTCCTTTTTCCACCATACTTTCACATTCCACGGCTAGCCGTATCCACGGGTGTCATCCATACCAACACTTTCCAAGGAATTTATTATTTGACAACATAAAGTAAATTCACTTTTCATTTCAGGACTGGGCATCCCTAATACCTTTGCCGTACTCTCGTGTAATGACAAGTGAATAAACACTCATCTTGAGAATAACACATCTAGCATGGAAAAATATCAGCCACCCCCTACCGTTTCATGAGCGGTACGAGCACACAAAAAGGAATTTTATTTTGAAAATTAGAGATGGCACATACAAATTTGCTTAGAACGGCAAGAGAATACCGCATATAGGTAGGTATGGTGGACTCATATGGCAAAACTGGGTTTAAGGATTTTGGATGCACAAGTAGTAATCCCACTTAGTGCAAGGGAAGGCTAGCAAAAAGATTGAGAAGCATCCAACCAAGAAACGAAAAATCACATAAACGAGCATTAAGAATAACTAACACCGAATAATGCACCATAAGTAGGATGTAATTTCATTGCATAACTATTGACTTTCGTGCTTGCATAGGGAATCACAAACCTTAACACCAATATTCTTACTAAAGCATAATTACTCACCAACATGACTCACATATTATATCATCATATCGCAAAACTATTACAAAGAATCAAGTTTATTTTGTCCAATGATCTTCATGAAAGTTTTTATTATATCCCTCTTGAATATCTATCACTTTGGGACTAGTTTCATATGTTGCTTTTGATAGCTCAAACAAATTTAAGTGAAGAACATGAGCCTAAAATTTTTCTTCTCTCAAAATAATATAAGTGAAGCATGAGAGAATATCTTCAAAAATTTACTAACTCTCAAATAAATCTAAGTGAAGCATGAGAGCATTTCTTCAAAAATACTAAAGCACACCATGCTCAGAAAGATATAAGTGAAGCACTAGAGCGATTCCATAGCTCAATTTTTTTTAAGTGAAGCATAAAGTGCAATTCTAACAAATCATAGTATAATTTTGGCTCTCTCAAATAGGTGTGTCCATCAAGGATATTTGTGACAAACCAAAAATAAAAACAAGCAAAGACTCATATAATACAAGACGCTCCAAGCAAAACTCATGATATGTGATGAATAAACATATAGCTCTAAGTAAAATACCGATGGTCGTTAGAAGAAAGAGGGGATGCCACTCGGGGCATCCCCAAGCTTAGTTGCTTATTTCTCCTTGAATATTTCCTTGGGGTGTCATGGGGCATCCACAAGCTTAGGCTCTTCTTACTCCTTATTCCTTCATCCATCATGATCTCACCCAAAACTTGAAAACTTCAATCACACAAAACTCAATAAAACCTTCGTGAGATCCGTTAGTATAAGAAAACCAATCTTTACTTTAAGTACTATAGAAAACCAATTCAAATTTTGTTATTTCATTATATCTACTGTATTCTAACTTTGCCATGGCTTATACCCCCTGATACAATCCATAGAATCATCAAAATAAGCACACAACGCAAAGAAAACAAAATCTGTCAAAAACAGAACAGTCTGTAAATATGCGAATTGTTCTCATACTTCTGTAACTCCAAAAATTCTTAAAATTTAGGAAAACAAAGACAATTTGTATATCAATCTTGTGTAAAAAATGCAGAATTTTCATCGCTTCTGTGAGTTTAGAAAATTATTTTACTGGACACAAAAGTTTCTGTTTTTCAACAGGATCAAATCAACTATCACCAAAGCTATCCCAAAGGCTTTACTTGGCAAAAACACTAATTAAAGCATAAAAAACACAATCATAACAGAGGAATAATTGTGCAAACACTCAAGAACAGAAATAAAAAGGCCAAAATAAATTTTATTCATTGGGTTGCCTCCCAACAAGCGCTATCGTTTTATGCCCCTAGCTAGGCATAATGATTTTAATGATGCTCACATGGAAGACAAGAATTGAAGCACAAAGAGAGCATCATCTAGCATATGACAAACACATTTAAGTCTAACATACTTCCTATGCATATGAATTTTATAAGCAAACAAATTATCATGACAAGAAATATCTAACATATGCAAAGGAAAGGAATACAACATTGACAATTTCAACATAACGAGAGGAAATTTACTAACATGAAAATTTCTATAGCCATATTTCCCTCTCATAATAATTACATGTGGGATCATCTTCAAATTAAATAATATAACTATCATATAAAATATTCTCTTCATGATCCACATGCATGCAAAGTTGACACTCTTCCAAAAAAGTGGGATTATCATCAAATAAAGTCATAACCTCTCCAAGCCCACTTTTATCAAAAATTTCATAAGATTGAACATACTCCAAAGTAGTGGGATCATTGTTACCTAGATTTGACACTCTTACAAACCCACTTTCAATATTATCGCAAACATATTCATCATGAGGCTTAAATAAATTTTCAAGATCATAATAAGAATCACCCCAATCATGATCATTGCAATAAGTAGTGGACATATCAAAATTAGCATCCCCAAGCTTGGGGTTTTGCATATTATTAGCATAATTGACATGAATAGAATTTATAGTAAAATCATGGCAATCATGCTTTTCATTCAAGGAGCTATCATGAATCACTTCATAAATTTCTTCATCACAATTTTCAGATTCATGAATCTCAAGCAAAAACAATCAAGTGCACTCAACTCACTAGCAATTGGTTCCACATAATCAGATCTTTAGAAAAGATTAGCAAGTGGATGAGGATCCACATCAATAGATTTTTAGCAAGCGAAGATGCAAGCAAATAGAAGGCACATGGTAACACAAGCAAAGGAAGCAAACTAGATTGCAACCAAAAAGATAGATATGACGAGAAAACGGCGAACGAAAAAGAGGGCGAATAAAACGACAAATTTTTGTGAAATGGGGGAGATGAAAACGGGAGGAAAATGGAAAATAATGTAAATTGCAAGGAGATGATATTTGTGATTAGGAACCTGATAGATGTTGATGATGTATCCCCAGCAACGGCGCCAGAAATCCTTTCTTGATGGCTCGTGTCCGCGTCAGTATTTTCCCCGAAGAGGAAGGGATGATGCAGCATAGCTATGGTAGGTATTTCCCTCAGTGATGAGACCAAGGTTATCGAACCAGTAGGAGAACCACGCAACACTATGTAAACGGTACCTGCACATAAAGAACAAATACTTGCAACCCGACGCGTAAGAGGGGTTGTCAATCCCTCCCGGGTAAAAGATAGATAAATTTGTAATAGATTGGATAAATAGATCTCGCGGAAACATGAAATAAAATAAATAACAAAAAATTGCAGCAAGGTATTTTTGGGTTTTTGGAATAATAGATCTGAAAATAAAATAGGCAAATAATAGATCGGAAAGCAAATATGATAAAGAATAGACCCCGGGGCCGTAGATTTCACTAGTGGCTTCTCTCGAGAAAAATAGCATACGGCGGGTAAACAAATTACTGTTGGGCAATTGATAGAACTTCAAATAATTATGACTATATCCAGGCAATAATCATTATATAGGCATCACGCCCAAGATTAGTAGAGCGACTCCTGCCTGCATCTACTACTATTACTCCACACATCGACCGCTATCCAGCATGCATCTAGTGTATTAAGTTCAAGGAGAAACGGAGTAATGCAATAAGAATGATGACATGATGTAGACAAGATCTATTCATGTAGGAATAGACCCTATCTTGTTATTCTTAATAGCAACGATACATACGTGTCATGTCCTCTTCTGTCACTGGGATTGAGCACCGTAAGATCGAACCCATCACAAAGCACCTCTTCCCATGGCAAGAAAAATCGATCTAGTCGGCCTAACTATACCAAAGATTCAAAGAAGAAATACGAGGATATAAGCAATCATGCATATAAGAGATCAAAACACAAATAACTTTAATGGATAAAATAGATCTGATCATAAACTCAAAGTTCATCGGATCCCAACAAACACACCGCAAAAAGAGTTATATCAAATAGATCTCCAAGAGACCATTGTATTGAGAATCAAAAGAGAGAGAGAGAGAGAGAGAGAGAGAGAGAGAGAGAGAGAGAGGAAGCCATCTAGCTACTAACTACGAACCCGTAGGTCTACAATGAACTACTCACACATCATCGGAGAGGCACCAATGAGGATGATGAACCCCTCCGTGATGGTGTCTAGATTGGATCTGGTGGTTCTGGAACTTGCGGTGGCTGGAATTGTGTTTCGTCGACTCCCCTAGGGTTTTTGGATTTTCGGAGTATTTATAGAGCAAAGAGGCGGTGCGGGAGGCCACCGAGGTGGGCACAACCCACCAGGGCGCGCCTGGGCCCCCAGGCGCGCCCAGGTGGGTTGTGCCCCCCTCGGGGCACCCCTCTGGTACTTCTTCGGCCCAAGTTGTTCCTTCTAGTCCAGAAAAAATCTCCAAAAAGTTTCGCTGCGTTTGGACTCCGTTTGGTATTGATTTTCTGCGAAGTAAAAAATAAGCAAAAAACAACAACTGGCACTGGGCACTATGTCAATAGGTAAGTCCTAAAAAATGATATAAAGTTGCTATAAAATGATTGTAAAACATCCAGGAATGATAATATAACAGCATGGAACAAGCAAAAATTATAGATACGTTGGAGACGTATCACTACACATGATGATTTTGATGAATATAATATGCATGTGCTTGCTACTCCTACTTGCAATTACTCCCTCCGTTCCGAAATATATGTCGTTAAAGAATTTTCCGACAACCACCAAAAATCGCCCAAATGACCTGTCTGCCCCTCCTAGGTCGAGGGGGTGAAACAAGCGAATCGTTAAGGGAAGCGAGCGAAGCGAATCGTTATAGGGAAATAATAGAAAGAGCGGAAACAATCTGAATCTCCGCGACTCACTTGTCGCCGGCCAAGAGCTCGCCGCCGAGATCCCCGCCCAGCAGATCCCGCCCTGCAGATCCTCACCCAGCAGATCTCCCAAGTTCGCCGTGGCTGCTTCTTGCCCAGGCTGTGGCTGCTTCTCCTAGCCACCACAAGCAGCAGCCGAAGCCCCAGGTTCCTCGCTCGCAGATCTCCCAGACTAGCAGAAACCTGACCAGTGAGTATTCAGAGAGTTAATCCATATAACTGTAAGATGGTATTCAGATTGAAGCATAAACATAATGGAAAACAGCCCACTCTCAAAAAATGACTTGTAATTTTGTCACTTTACTTCAAATCACGAAGAAAAGAGATGGCACCCATATGTCTAAATCATGAATCACAACAAGAAACTCTAAAGTTGAGTGATGTGAAGTGAATGAACTAAAGAGGGACCAAACCTGTTGTGTGTTGTATGTACTGTATGGAGTACAAGGTGTGTATTCATGTGAGGCTGAACTGCTATTGTATCTAAGAGGATCTACACCAAGAGATAGCAAATCCAGGCCATCAAACGCCCACGGATGCGCCCGGGGGCGTCTGCGGGTACTGACTGGGCACGCCTCATATGTTGGCTTCCACACCCGCGTCCCTCATATCTGAAACCTCAAAATGATACAACCTATGCAACACTGCATAAAACACGATCAACACGCAGTTCATCGGATCAACATTTCATCTCCGGACAAAGGAGCATAGGTTCATCATCGGATCAACCTATGCTCTAATCCTGCTATTGTACTTATATACTCTTGCTGGAGCACTTATGTGCTGCTATTGTACTTTGTATACTCCTGCTGGAATACTTATGAACAACTTTGTATTTAAGTATTGTCAAGAAACACAAGCAAGTTAAACTAAATTTATTTTAGTTAAGCATCTACTGAATTTTTAGAAATACAGATTAAGTTCAGCTTGCAAATTTGCAAGGAGTGCAAATTAAGTTCAGTTTGCAAGGAAGCAAATTCAGTTCAGTTTGGTTGCAACCCAATTTCGGAGAACTTCTTGCAAGAAAACTTACTGTACTGGACACATTAGAGCAAGCAAGAATTTAAGCAGCAAAGAGTAGATCAAAGAATCTGTAAGCAACTAGGAGTATTTAATTTATTTGAGTTAAGCAACTAGAGCAAACAATCTGTAAGCAACTGATTTTGTAATTTTGAGTACTCCACTTAAGCATTTACTGAATTTTATGAATTCATTTAAGTACAGGCGTTCGACTGAATTTTGACAATCACAGCAGTCTCAGGATTTTTACAGCTACTCCCAGGCAACAATTACATCAGATTTCAGTTAAGCAACAATTTTGTCTTGGACAACAATTTCAGTTAAGCAACAATTACAGTAGTCTCTGGATTTTTATAGCTACTCCCAGGAAAACAACAATAGTTGAAAAATTTGCAAGCAAACAACAGATCTAGCGCGCACACAACAAGGAAGGGAGGCGGGGACGGGGAGGACTAGAATCTTCACCTGTGAGGGGTCAACCCGGGCGGGCGGGTGCCCACGAGACGTACGGCGGCGCGCGATCCGCGAGAAGACAGAGTTGAATGCGGCATAGCTTCAACGTGGGAAGTGTACCACCACTGTGCTCCCCATTCGCCGCCTCCGCACCTTCTTCCTCCACCGTTGCTGCCGTTGCCGCCGCAGGAGACGCGACCGCTAATAGATCCATCACCGCCGCCCACGGATATGTGCAGCCGCAAAAAAGAGAGACCTTTCACCTCGCCGACAAAGTTGTGGCTGCGACCGGATCGACCAGCTCCGGCGCCGGTGAGAGCGAGGAGCACGTAGGCGCTAGCGAGAGAGAGGGACAGGAAGAGCGCGCCGATGATAGCGAGGAAGGGGAGGAGCGCATCGGCAAGAGCTAGGAATGGGACGAGCTCGTCGGTGAGAGCGAGGGTGACATGCGTCGAGGCGAGAAGTGAGAGGGAGAGGGTGACGTGTGTGTTCGGACCGGGGGTAATCTGGGAAAGGGGGTATTTCCATTCAATGTGACAGATCTTGTATGCAGAACGCTAAAACGACATATATTTCAGAACAGAGGGAGTATTATGAGAGAGGAACTACATCTTCACCTCTCTATGTTTCCAACACGATAAAATTGCAAGAAACTGCTTATGCTATGTATTGGCCTTTACTTGATGTGCACGAATTGTTCTTTTATGACATGCCGATGTATAGGAAGAGAGTTAGACTTCGTCATTGCATGATTTATGTTGCTTTGTGCTCACTACTAAATGCCAAATCATTGTTAATTAAAATTGGCTTTGATATACCTTGAGATCCGGGTGAATCCATTACTTGAGCACTTTATGCCTAGCTTAATGGCTTTAAAGAAAGCGCTGCCAGGGAGACAACCCGGAAGTTTTAGGAAGTCATTTTATTCTGTTGAGTGCTTTTATAAAGTTTAAAAACAAAAAAAATATAGAGGGGAACTTAAAACTTCACAAAAAGAAAAGTGAAAGTGAGCAAGACGAACACTGTTGAAGTGGGGGATGCCCCTGAACTTTGTTCATGCCCATGGAAACTTTGTGAATCTCGATTACAGAATCTTTTCAACAAAACTAATTATCCCCTTGTACAAATCCATTGTATTATAAAAATAATATGCCAAGATTTGCCTTTAGGATGATTAGATTGCTTGTTGGTATATACGGAGCAAAAACAGAAACTTTCGCTGTAGTGTGTGATTTTACATTTTTTACTGGAACATCAAAAGTTTCTGAAATTTTTACACAGTACTGCTATGCAATTTTTTTATTTTGTCCTAATTGTTTAGAATTTTTTGAGTTACAGAAGTATGGTCAAAGTTCAGATTACTACAGACTGTCCTGTTTAAGACAGATTCTGTTTTTGATGCATTGTTTTGATGAAACTATCGATTTTATCGGTGGTATAAGGCATAGAGAAGTTATAATACAGCAGGGATAATGAAAAAATAAAATATGAATGGGTTTTCAACAGTACTTAAAGTAGTGATTTGCTTTATTATAATAACAGATCTTACCGAGCTTTTTGTTGAGTTTTGTGTGGATGAAGTGATCAAAGATCGAGGAGGTATCGAGATGACGAGAAGGAGGAGAGGCAAAAGTTCAAGCTTGGGGATGCCCATGGCACGCCAAGTAAATATCCAAGGATACTCAAGCGTCTAAGCTTGGGGATGCGCCAGAAGGCATCCCATCTTTCTTCAACAAGTATCGGTATGTTTTCGTCTTCGTTTCGTTCACGTGATATGCGTAAATCTTGGAGCGTCTTTTGTGTTTAGTGTTCACTTTTCTTTTATGCACCATGCTGGTATGAGATATTCCATGGTTGATTTATTGAATACTCATTGTACTTCACTTATATCTTTTGAGTATGGCTTTATAGAATGCTTCATGTGCTTCACTTATATCATTTGAAGTTTGGATTGCCTATTTCTCTTCACATAGAAAACAATTATTCGTAGAATGCTCTTTTGCTTCACTTATATTTATTAGAGTGTGGTCTTTTGTAGAAAGAATTAAACTCTCATGCTTCACTTATATCTATTTAGAGAGTCAACATGAATTGGTCAATTGCATGGTTAGTCATAAAATCCTACATAAAACTTGTGGATCACTGAATATGATATGTTTGATTCCTTGCAATAGTTTTGCGATATAGAGATGGAATATGTGGGAGGTACTAGGGGATGATCGTGGTTAGTAGGAATATTGGTGTTAAGGTTTGTGATTCCCGAAGCATGCACGTATAGTCTCTCGTTATGCTATGAAGTTGGAGTATGATTTATTATTGATTGTCTTCCTTATGAGTGGCGGTCGGGGACGAGCGATGATCTTTTCCTACCAATCTATCCCCCTAGGGGCATGCGTAGTAGTACTTTGCTTCGAGGGCTAATAAACTTCTGCAATAAGTATATGAGTTCTTTATGACTAATGTCAGTCCATGGATTATACGTACTCTTACCTTTCCGCAATTGGCTAGTCTCTACGGTACCGTGCATTGCCCTTTCTCACCTCGAGAGTCGGTGCAAACTTCGCCGGTGTATCCAAACCCCGTGATATGATACGCTCTATCACACATAAGCCTTATTATATCTTCCTCAAAACAGCCACCATACCTACCTATTATGGCCTTTCCAGAGCCATTCCGAGATATATTGCCATGCAACTTCCACCATTTCCGTTTTGATGACTTGAGCATTCATTGTCATATTGCTTTGCATGATCGTAAGATAGCTAGCATGATATTTCTATGGCTTGTCCATTTTTTGATATCGTTGTTATGCTAGATCATTGCACATCCTGGTACACTGCCAGAGACATTCATATAGAGCCATACTTTGTTCTAGGTATCGAGTTGTAATTTTTATTTCTTTTGGGTTGTAAGTAAATAGAAGTGTGATGATCATCATTATTCATTATTAGAGCATGTCCTAGTGAGGAATGGATGATGCTATGATTCCCCCACAAGTCGGGATGAGACTCCGAACAAATATAAAAAAAGAAAAAAGTGAGTCCAAAAAGAGTCCAAGAAAAAAGAAAAAAAAGAAAAAAAAAGAGTGAAAAGAAAGAAGGGGCATCCTAAGTCCACACTTATGCTTCAAAGTAGGACCATGGTTTTCATATAGAGAGTCTCCTATGTTATCACTTTCATATACTAGTGGGAATTTTTCATTATAGAGTTAGATGCACACCCACTTAGTCTTCATGTTGAGCTTTCATACACTTATAGCTCTTAGTGCATTCGTTGCATGGCAATCCCTACTCCTCGCATTGATATCAATTGATGGGCATCTCCATAGCCCGTTGGTTAGCCGCGCCGATGTGAGACTTTCTTACTTTTTCTTCTTCTCTATATTTACCCCTATCATCATACTCTATTCCACCCATAGTGATATATCCATGGCTTGCGCTCATGTATTGCGTGAGGGTTGAAAAAGCTGAAGCACGTTAAAAAGTATGAACCAATTGCTCGGCTTGTCATCGGTGTCGTCGAATAGTCACGGCAGATGTCCTAGTGTGAGGACTTAGTCGTGGAGCCATCGCAATGAGGTTAGTTTAAAGGGGTTAATCAGGACAAAGGACACAGGGTGTTTATACTGGTTCGGCCCCTTGCGGTGAAGGTGAAGGCCTCATCCAGTTTGAGGTGGTATTGCTAGGGTTTCGATGACCAGGGAGCGAATACGCTTAACCTGGCTCTCGATCTGTTGTTTCTTGTCCCGAAACCGCCGCCGGGTCGTCCCTTTATATACACAGGTTGACGCCCGGTGGTTCACAGAATCTCGGCCGGCTCATAAACGTGTCTGGCTCGGTATCCACTCTTTCCTATCTTACAATACAAGTCATATACTTATGGCGGTTTACATCTATGGGCCCTAACTCGCCTTTGGGCTTTGGGCCTTCTTATTAAGTCTCCTTTGTAAGTCGCCATCTTCTATGTCTTCATGGGCTTCAATACAGGTAAATCACTATGAGCATAACCCGGCCCCTCCTGGGTGGTTTATACTCAATAGTTATATCCCCAACATTAGGCCCCAGGTTGATTTGAACTTGTTCATGTCAATCTTCAACACTTAGGAAAATTCCTTCTTCATTACCTTCGCAAAAATTTGTAACTCGCCGTGACGTCATCTTCCGAGATCATGATAACCCGCCATGACATCACCTATCATTAATTTTATAAACATCCAGAAATCATATATGCATCTCCTTTTTAATGAACCTCCGAAAATCGAGGCGTCAGCCCTGTCACATATCCAATTTGGAGCTCCTCGATTCCCGCGCATGTCACTTATCCATTCACCTTATAAATAGGGCCAGGGGTCCTTTTCACTTTCCCCCCTCAGCCTCTTCAGCTTCATCGTCTTCCTCGTGACGTGCTGCTCTCGAGTCCAGCCGCCGCCATCGACCCTCTCCTCTGCATCACCATTGGCCGATGCATCAACCTGACTTGGTCCAGATTTTGCTCACGCGCCTCCGCCGTTCAACAGCCTTGGTAAGTTCTTCCTCCTTCCCCCTCTGTAGATCTCATTAGGGATTGAACGAATTCATGGAGGTTCGGCACTGTTCTTCACCTGTTCTTCGCTGTAGCATGAGGTCTGATTCAAGCTTGATATTTATCCTATGCGGCAATAATCCTAGTCCCTTTTTCCTCATCAGAGCATCTCTTTTAGGTAGAAAAATCCGATTTGGACCTTCATAAACTGCTCAACTACCAGTATTTTAGGTCTGAATATATTTTCATTTTCTGACACGCGATAGATCCAAAATTGCAATACCAATCTGTGAAACCTGTTTTTCATCATTTAGCCATTTTCCAACTTCAGATCTATACTTTCAATATCCGTGTAGGCGGTTTAACTTCAGAAAATAATAACCTGCCAGGTACCATTAGTCCCCTCTTAAACCGCCAAGTGCTCATCTTTGTAATTTGATAACGTCACTGTCCGGTTTAACATTTATGCATGCTTCAACACTTTCTACCTGTTAACCATGAACCTTAAACCGGCACAAATCTTTTCTAGGTTATCATATAAATGGCCAAATCCTTTTATTCCTGTAACTGGGTTCAATCCCGGGTTACAGAAGAAGAACTGAACGGGTGTGTTGCAACCGGCGCTTTAGAGAAAAAGGAAGACATCCATTGGAGAGCCCCCGGTCCAGAAAATCCTCCTGAGCCCAAGGATGGGGAAGTGATCGTTTTTGTTGATCATCTGAGTCGAGGGTTCAGCCCTCCTGGATCAAAAAATTTCCGTGACGTGCTTCACTTCTTCCAACTTCACCCTCAAGATATTGGGCCTAACTCCATGTCCAATATTTGCAATTTTCAAGTGTTTTGTGAAGCCTACCTGCAAGAAGAGCCCACAGTCGACCTGTTCAGAGATTTCTTCTATTTAAACCGCCGTACTGAATTTACGGATGGGCCCAATACTAAACTTGGCGGGGTTTCAATTCAGAAGAGAAAAGACGTCAGCTTCCCTCACGCTAAGCATCATAGCCATCCCAAAGATTGGAATCAAACTTGGTTCTATTGCCAAGATACATCTCCAACTGGCGAGAATCCTCTGTCGGGTTACCGTGCTCACCGGCTTACCGATGCACATCCATTCCCCCAAAGAATCAATGCAAAGGAACGGTCCAAATATGCACCACACCTTTCAAAGCTCAGAGCCTTTGTGGCAAACGGTTTGACAGGCATTGATTTTGTCCGTTGCTGGGTATCTTGGAGCATTTTGCCTTTAAGCCGTCGCTCCGGTTTAATGTGTGATTACACAGGGGATGTGGAAGACCCTCAACGCCACACTGATATTCAGCTGACTGATGCTGAAATCACTAAATCTGTCAAGAAGATGTTGGATGAACCGGTGACCGACTGTAGCAAAACAGGACTTAGTCCTTTCTGCGCTTCAAATAAACCGCCAGCTGTAAGAATTGCCCCACTCCTGCTTTAATCCATATTCTTAATACTCCCTTATGATCTTTTCAATCTTTAAACAGGGTGATGATCCATTCTGGAAGAAGAAACCTTAGGATAAACCGGCCAAAACACCTCGTGTCAAGACCAAGGTCAACAAGAAGCCCGCTAATAAGAAAAACACCGAGCCTACTGAGTTAAACATTGACGATGATAATCCGGAGTCAGAGGTAGAACTTGATTCACTTGGCTCTTTTTTCATACATCTCATTGACGATGATTTTTATCAGGACGACGCAGAAGCTAGCCGCGCAAATGACGTAGAGGTAACTATTCTCTCATCCGGTTCAGAACCTCTGCCCACACAGAAAACCTGACAAGCAAGCCGGAAAGTAAGATTTTCTCACCCCCTAGCTTACTTGGATCCAAACTTTCTTTTGAAGAAGCAGCAACACGAAGCTCGCCGCACAACCCGGCATAGCGGCCATGTGGTCACTTCTTCCGGTTTACCAAACTCGCCAGTTCGTAAACGCCGCCCAGAGGTCTCTTCTATTTCTGACACATCTTATCCCAAGGCGGGTTATTTCCGACAACCTCTTAATCCGTTTGATTTAAACTATCAGGGAACTTCCCATTCATCCTCTGGCGAGTCCACAGGGACACAAATTCCAACCCTCAAAACTATTCCCGGGTGAGCATTTTTAACCAACCCTTTATACCTTATGCTTGACCATTATACTAACCTGTTATTTGCGTCTCTGTCAGAGCCAAGGCCAGACCCAGTAAAAAGGCCAAATTGAACAAACCGGCTGATGACAGCGCGCCAACTGATCCGGAAAAGAACCCGGAACAGTTTGAACCAAATACTGAAGCTATTCTTGATGATCCGCCACCGCAAGATCATGAAACCTTTGTTGAACAGATGGAAATTGATCCGATGGGTCATGCTGATAAACCGCCAAGCCCAACTAAGGCTGCTGATGATAAAGCTGACGATGTTGTAGTTACCGGTGTCAGTTATACAGCCTCAGGCAACCCCACTGCTCTGTCAAAACATAGTGCCAAAGAAGAATTTTCTGCTGTTGACAAGGGCAAGTGGAAGGTGAACTTGGAAAGCTATGCCCACCTCAGCGCCCAAGATATTCATTCTGGGTTTTTAAATCGTTTGTACACAAGCCGTGATTATGAAGCCGGTTTACTGAACATGATGAAGGAGCGATATGAGGTAAATGTTGTTAACTCTGCATAAATATTCTTCCCTTAGCCGCCAAGTTTACTAGACATAAAAGAATAGAATGTTCTGCAAACTTTCAAGAACCATATAGATCAACTCCACTAGCCTGCAAGGGCCAGTTTATAATGTCAATATGAACTGGGACTTTAGAATAATAACTCTTCAATTTCGCCTGCGTAGCCCCCAAGGGTCGACTTAACAAATATGTTAAGTTGATACTAATTCTGCTGTAAGGCTCAAAATTCTTACTTAGGACCTTTATAATCCGGTTGACCATCAAGCTGATAGTTGTTATGTGCTTGGGACTTGTAATTTTTTTTTTATAAGAAGCAATAGACATTAGCCCCCAAGTGCCAAGTATATTACTTGTTATGTGCTTGGGACTTTGAATATGCACTGCTATCTAATTAATTACATGTCTCTTGTAGGCTGATCTTAACAATAAGGAATCTCAAATCGCCGACCTTCAAGAAAATATCAAGTCGCAACAAGCCGAGACCTCCAAAGCCAAGGAAGAACTGACCAGTGCCTTGACAGCAATGGAAAAACTGAAGGAGAGCTTCAAGAACGAGCGGGCAGATTGGGATACAGAAAAGTCAACTCTGCTGAAGAGGGCTGAGGATGCTGAGGCTGCCCTTAATCCGGTACCTGAGGAGCTGACTGGCTTGAAACAACAAATAAATGCCATGACCGCTGCCGTATTTGGTAAATAACTTCTTCATAAGCTTTGAACATGTATTATGTAAGAGACTGCCAGTTTACCGATGTTTTTGATGATGCAGGAACTCGCATTGCTCATCTTGGCTCAGATATGCGGCAAAAACTGAAAGCCGCCTATACACTTATAGAGCAATTATATACCGGCGTACAACGGGTTATCTGCATAGCTTCCCATAATAAACCGCCCCCAACCTTGATCAAGGAGACGTTGGAAAGGCTGGCGATGATGCCTGCACGGTTTGGAGAGCTAAAGAAGTCAGCTGCCAGGGCGGGTGCTCTTACTGCACTGACTCGGGCCAAAGCTTGGATATCTGATCTTGATCCGGCCGATGTGGGAAATGGCTACCCGAGCATAAAGGAGGATGGGTCAGACTTTAATAACGATGACCTCAGAGCCTTGACGAGGGAAATGCGCCCATTGGCTAGCAAATTGGCTGAAGAAACCGATCTTTCACATTATCAGTCGATTTATGATGTCAACAACAAGAGAGTTAACTCGCCAACTTATGATGCTCCAAATCTTATTCCTCCAATCCGTAAGCATACCTATGCCCCTGATGTTGACCCCTCCACACTTATAAGTGATGAAGCTGTATTCAAGGCCTTAACTGGGATCGATTGGACCACCATTGACTTCCAGCCACTGGGTAGAGAGGAGGAAGATGAACCGGCGCTGGACGATCCGCAACCTTCAAGTCAGCCAGGACAGGACTCGTAAACCGGGGGCCAATTTAGCAGCTGCTTTCTTTAAGACTTGTTAAAACAATTATTCTTTTGGGCACCAAACGCCTTGTAATAGGCTAGCTTAAACTATTGTTCTGCTATGCCATCGTGCATATTTACTTTGCATGACACTGCTAATCCACCATGTTAAGATATGCCACTTATGCTTATAATATTAACAATGTGGAATCTGCTCCTGCATGCAACGGATTAAAAGTGTCCTGGCGGTTTACCGCTGGACGGGTCATAACGCCCAATATAAAACCATGGAAACTAACATAGCTTATACCCAAGGCTGGACTTTCAGAATAACCAAATTTGAAATATATCATACCTGTGATATTTGATCACACTGTTGGTTTACCAAACCGGTGTAGTAAGGGGGAGAACCCAAACTTTGAGCACTGGTAATTATCATAGATTGCTTGGCTTATGAACAAAACCAGGCCGGGTTAATAAACACCGGATATTATCTTATCTCATACTGGCGACTTATAGTCAAAAGCCAGGCCGGGTTAATAAACACCGAATGTTATCTTATCTCATACTGGCGACTTATAGTTAAAAACCAGGCCGGGTTAATAAACACCGGATGAATTATGATCATAAAAAATTATAAGCCTCATCAAATAAACCTCAAAAAAACTGTGGAATAAAACAAACGAAAAAACGAGGCTTTTCATGGGCTGCCAGGCCGAAAATCGAGTGCTTTCACGGGCCGCACAGCCACTGAGTTAAACCTATATACAAACCTTATAAGATGGACCTCACATAACCAATCGTCGTTTTAACTTTGACAAGTTCAGGGTCTGTATAAGATTGACTTGTCAAACGTTCGGCGGGTCATTCCAGGAATACCTGGGCGGAGTGGCTTACTTAAAAAGGTAGGATAACCCGGGGTTTTAGGTGAATACACCTGGCTTTTAAGCCTATTACAAGGGTTACACAAACTCTTTGTTCTTGAGAATCAAGGAGCCCCCAAGTAATATTTTTGAGCTGTGCTCAAGGGGCACCTATGTTTGAGCTGTGATTTTGCAACTGACTCTTTTTGGTACCTTTAACCTGGGTAGCAAGCCCCCAAGTTTTTTTTTTCAATTGGCTTACAAGACGGTTCAAAGCGTAATCATAACTTCGCTCATAAGCCGGAAGCCCCCAAGTAACCAAAGACTCATTAAGAAAAAACGACAGAGGCCCTGCTTTAGCAGGCGTGCTGGTTTATTATATTGATCACAATATATACATTGTCAAAAATATGTACATCAGAAGAGCCAATGGCTCACGTGTAGTAAGGCCAAAGATGAGCAATATTCCACGGCCGGTGAGTCTCTTCCTCCGACGTGCGTGAGTCCTTGTGGTCTCGAACATCAATAAGGTAGTATGACCTGTTGTTCAAATTCTTGCTGACCACAAAGGGTCCTTCCCAAGGTGGGGATAACTTGTGCATATCAGTTTGATCCTGGATAAGCCGGAGCACTAAGTCGCCTTCTTGAAAGGTTCTGGTCTTGACCCGGCAGCTGTGATAACGACGTAGATCTTGCTAGTAAATCGCCAAACGAGCCGCTGTGAGATCACGCGCCTCGTCTAATAGGTCAAGTGCATCCTGACGTGCCTTTTCATTATCAGCTTCAACGTAAGCCGCCACACGGGGTGAGTCGTGACGGATGTCACTGGGGAGAACCGCTTCTGCTCCATAAACCATGAAAAAAGGCGTGTAACCCGTAGATCTGTTGGGCGTTGTGTTGATGCTCCATAGCACGGAGGGTAACTCCTCTACCCAACAACCCGGCGTCCTCTCTAAGGGAACCATAAGCCGGGGCTTGATGCCTCTCAGGATCTCTTGATTGGCTTTCTCAGCTTGACCATTAGATTGGGGGTGAGCCACCGACGATACATCAAGCCGGATATGCTCACGTTGACAAAATTCTTTCATAGCACCCTTGGAGAGATTAGTGCCATTGTCTGTTACAATGCTGTGTGGAAAGCCAAAACGGAAGATCACCTTCTTCATGAATTGAACCGCCATTGCTGCATCACACTTACCGACTGGCTCTGCCTCTACCCACTTAGTGAATTTATCAACCGCCACCAAGAGGTGGGTCTTCTTATCCTTGGACCTCTTAAAAGGTCCAACCATATCAAGCCCCCAAACTGCAAATGGCCAAGTGATTGGAATCATTCTCAACTCCTGAGCTGGAACATGAGCTCGACGTGAAAACTTCTGACAACCGTCACATTTTTTGACCAAGTCCTCAGCATCAGCATGAGCCGTCAGCCAATAAAAACCGTGATGAAAAGCCTTGGCTACAAGAGATTTAGAGCCGGCGTGATGACCACAATCTCCTTCATGGATCTCACGCAGAATCTCACAGCCTTCTTCAGGAGAAACATAACGCTGAAACGCCCCGGTAACACTGCAATGGTGCAGCTCTCCATTGACAATTGTCATTGATTTGGACCGCCGGGTTATTTGCCTGGCCAAGGTTTCATCCTCAGGTAACTCGCCCCGGGTCATATATGCCAAATATGGAACTGTCCAATCAGGAATAACATGAAGAGCCGCCACCAACTGAGCTTCCGAGTCAGGAATAGCCAAATCCTCCTCTGTAAGTAACTTGACCGACAGGTTATGCAAAACGTCAAGAAAGACATTAGGTGGCACCGGTTTACGTTGAGAACCCAACCGGCTTAAGGCATCAGCCGCTTCATTTTTCCTCCGATCAACATGCTCAACTTGATAACCCTTGAAGTGACCAGCAATAACATCCACCTCTCGTCGATAAGCCGCCATGAGGGGATCCTTAGAATCCCAAGTACCAGAGACTTGTTGAGCCACCAAATCTGAGTCACCAAAGCACCTTACCCGGCTTAAGTTCATCTCCTTAGCCATCCGAAGACCGTGGAGCAAGGCCTCATATTCAGTTGCTTTGTTAGTGCAAGGGAACATCAAACGGAGAACATAACAAAATTTATCACCTCGAGGGGAAGCTAGCACAACTCCAGCCCCCGAGCCCTCCAATTGCCTGGACCCATCAAAGTGAATAGTCTAATACGTGTTATCTGGTTTTTCCTCAGACATCTGCAGCTCTGTCCAGTCATTGATGAAATCCACCAGTGCTTGAGACTTGATGGCCGTGCGAGGCATATACTTCAAACCATGAGGCCCAAGTTCAATGGCCCATTTGGCAACCCGGCCTGTTGCTTCCCTGTTTTGGATGATATCTCCTAAAGGAGTAGAGCTAACCACAGTAATGGGGTGACCCTGAAAATATTGCTTAAGCTTCCAGCTTGCCATGAAAACCCCATATACAACACTACTAGGAAAAGGGCTATAGCTGATATGGACATTAATGGCGCACCATGTATGTGGTGCGCCACTGCTATATAGCAGTGGCGCACCAGATACAGGTGCGCCATTAGTGTCCTCATTACTAATGGCGCACCAGACACACGGTGCGCCATTACTAGCACATTTTATTTTTTTTATTTTTCCAAAACTATTAATGGCGCACCAGGGCACAGTGCGCCATTACTAGTTTTAACTAGTAATGGCGCACCACACACCCCGTGCGCCACTACTAACATTTTTTTTTACTTTTTTTTCAAAACTAGTAATGGCGCACCTGGGTACAGTGCGCCATTACTAGTTCAAACTAGTAATGGCGCACTATCCACTGGTGCGCCACTACTAAACATTTTATTTTTATTTTTTTTGCAAAACTAGTAATGGCGCACCACGTAACAGGTGCGCCATTAGTAACCAGGGTTACTAATGGCGCACCTGTTACGTGGTGCGCCATTACTAACTTTCTAAGTCTTACAATTTATTCAGCAAATGCACCCCCCCCCCCCCCCCCCCCCGTGGACCGCCTTTTCAGTTTCAAAAAAAATAAAAGAAAATGATAGAAATGTCAAAAAAATAAAAGAAAATAAGATTCCCATGTGATATGTGGTCTAGTTGTTAGCAAAATTTACAAACATGAATTTTCGACCTTTTTGCAAAATCTCTCGAGAATTTGTAAAATGGGCATAACTTTTGCATACGAACTCCGATGAAAAAGTTTTTTATATGAAAAATCATCTACTCGAAAAGTTACATCCGAACTTAGCGCGGGAACCTCGTTAAACATTTTCAGAATCCCCAAAAACCTAACAGAACGAAAGATACGGAGCTTTTAAGATCTAGAGGGGAAAAAATGGAAAAAAATTTCAAACTTACTAGTGGCGCACCATTTGCTAGGTGCGCCACTAGTAACAGAAAAAAAATTGGTTTCGAATTTTTTTTTTTGGAATTTTTTTAGTAATATGATACGTAATATGACCGGGAAGTTTGAAATATTTTTTCAAAATTTCATCACACTAATGAACATGAACAAAGTCCTAGACATCAACAAGGTTTAATAGGATTGATATCATAGATATATCAACAAGTGCTTGTTAAGTGAGGTGGTGCTGGGGTTGGATAGAACTGCGAGGTTAAGCGTGCTCGGGTTGGAGTAGTGTGAGGATGGGTGACCTTCCGGGAAGTTTGACCACTTAGTGCGATTTGACTTGAGATTAAGCATATTGATCCGAGATTAAGCCATAGTGACCCGAGATTAAGAAAAAATTTGAAAAAAAAATTTGAAATTTTTTTGTTAGTAATGGCGCACTTCTATGTGGTGCACCATTACTATCTGACTTAGTAATGGCGCACCACATAGAAGTGCGCCATTAGTAACCCAGAGCACAAGGTAAATATGGCCCCCTGGGAGGCATACTAATGGCGCACCAGGGGACATACTAATGGCGCACTTCCTGGTGCGCCACTACTTTCTGGTATACTAATGGCGCACCAGGGGTGCGCCATTAGTATTAGTTACTAATGGCGTGATGATAGTGGCGCACCTGTAGTGCGCCATTAATGGCCAAAACAGGTGCGCCACTAGTAGGCCTTTTCCTAGTAGTGCAAGCTTCTACCAATGTGGGTATCTCTGCTTGGACTCAATAAGCACTTCGCTGAAATAATAAACCGGCCGTTGAACCGGATATTCCTTGCCTGCCTCTTTCCTTTCAACCACAATAGCCACACTGACAGCCCGTCTATTAGCAGCCACATATAACAACAGCGGCTCCTTATCAACGGGCGCAGCTAGGACCGGCGGCTCAGCCAGCTGCTTCTTAAGCACCTCAAATGCCTCATTAGCAGCGTCACTCCACACGAAGTCATCTGTCTTTTTCATCATCTGATACAAAGGGATGGCCTTCTCACCGAAGCGGCTTATGAACCGGCTTAGCGTCGCAATATGACCCGCCAGACGTTGAACATCATTGATACACGCCGGTTTAGCCAGAGAAGTAACGGCTTTGATCTTCTCCGGATTAGCTTCAATGCCCCTGTTAGACACCAGAAAGCCCAAAAGCTTGCCCGCCGGCACACCAAAAACACACTTGGCCGGATTAAGAATCATCTTATAAACTCGGAGATTATCAAAGGTTTCCTTCAAGTCGTCTATCAACGTCTCCTTCTTTCTGGATTTCACCACAATATCATCCACATAAGCATGAACATTGCGTCCAATCTGATTATGAAGACAATTCTGCACACATCGCTGGTAAGTCGCCTGGGCACTCTTGAGCCCAAAAGGCATAGACACATAGCAGAAGGCTCCAAAGGGAGTTATGAAAGTTGTCTTCTCCTGGTCCTTAACTGCTATCTTGATCTGATGATAACCAGAATAAGCATCCAAAAAACTCAAACGCTCACAACCCGCCGTAGCATCAATAATCTGATCAATACGAGGGAGAGCAAAAGGATCAGCCGGACAAGCCTTGTTTAAATCCGTGTAGTCCACACACATGCGCCAAGTGCCGTTCTTCTTAAGTACCAGCACCGGGTTAGCCAACCACTCAGGATGAAAAACTTCAACAATAAACCCAGCCGCCAAGAGCCGGGCTACCTCCTCACCAATGGCCTTACGCCTTTCTTCATTGAAACAACGAAGAAACTGCTTGACCAGTTTAAACTTGGGATTAATATTGAGAGTGTGATCAGCGAGTTCCCTCGGTACACCTGGCATGTCAAAAGGTTTCCATGCAAAGATGTCCCGGTTCTCACGGATGAACTCGATGAGCGCGCTTTCCTATTTCGGATCCATATTAGCACTGATGCTGAACTGCTTGGATGAATCGCCAGGAACAAAATCAACCATCTTAGTGTCATCTGCCGATTTAAATTTCAAAACCAGATCATGCTCTGTAGTTGGCTTTTTCAAAGACGTCATATCCACCGGATCAACATTGTCCTTGTAAAATTTTAACTCCTCCGTTGCACAAACCGACTCAGCATAAGCCGCATCACCCTCTTCACATTCCAAGGCTATCTTTCGGCTCCCATGTACTGTGATGGTCCCCTTGTAACCCGGCATCTTGAGCTGCAGATAAACATAACAAGGCCGTGCCATGAACTTGGCATAAGCCGGCCGTCCAAACAGAGCGTGATACGGGCTATGAATCTTGACTACTTCAAAGGTTAATGTCTCTGACCTAGAGTCATGATCATCTCCAAAGGCAACTTCCAGAGCTATCTTACCAACAGGGTACGCCGACTTACCAGGCGCCACACCATGGAAAACTGTATTCGACGGTTTAAGATTTTTATCTGTCAACCCCATGCGACGGAAAGTTTCGTAATAAAGGATATTGATGCTGCTCCCTCCGTCCATGAGTACCTTGGTAAACTTATACCCTCCAACCTGGGGTGCAACCACCAATGCTAGGTGACCCGGATTATCAACCCGGGGCGGGTGATCTTCCCGACTCCACATGATGGGCTGCTCAGACCAGCGCAAGTAACGGGGAACCGCCGGTTCAACGGCATTCATTGCCCTTTTATGAAGCTTCTGATCCCGTTTGCATAAATTTGTGGTGAAGACGTGGTACTGCCCACTATTCAACTGCTTTGGGTTACTCTGATACCCAGATTGCTGCTGCTGATTCCCCTAACCTGACTGTTGACGGTAGCCACCCTGATTGCCTTGATTGCTCTGATTACCTTGGAATCCAGAACTAGAACCGCCACCACCGTAACCCGGCCCATGAGAACCGGACCCTGAACCACCACCCGGTCCATGATTGTCTTGAAAAAGATTGGAATTTTTATACTCCTTCATGATGTACCAATCCTTCTAGAGGTGGCCAGACGGTCTTTCTCGCGTCCCATGCCTTGGGCAGGGCTGACTTAGCATCTGCTCAAGATTAAAGCCTGACCCTCCGGCCCGTGGGGGCGGTTTACCTTTACGACGCTGGCCATTATTTTGTGCGTTGGTGTTAGCCAGAAAGTCCAAACTATTATCAGCTTTGCGCTTACCATTGCCTCCCTGATTTGCCGGATTATGCTGCTGTCCTCTGGTGCTGCTGCTCTTCTTTCCCTTTCCCGGCTTGTCATCATCAGACTCGGGGTCCTTGGTACCATCAGAGTCAGCGTACTTAACCAGAGCTGCCATCAGCTCTCCCATGTCATTGCAGTAGCGCTTGAGCTGACCCAACTTCTGCTTAAGAGGCGTAAACTGGCAATTCTTCTCCAACATTATGACCGCTGAACCGGCATTGATGCGATCCGATGAATGTAAGATGGTCGAAACCCGGCGCACCCAATGGGTTGTGGACTCACCCTCTTCTTGGACACAGGCATCCAGATCCACAATTGACATAGGCTGCTTGCACGTATCTTTGAAATTCTGGATAAACCGGGCCTTTAACTCGGCCCATGACCCAATGGAGTTGGCAGGGAGCCCCTTCAACCAAGTGCGAGCCGTTCCATCCAACATCAGGGGGAAATATTTAGCACATGCCGCATCGCTAACATCTAGCAATTCCATGGCCATCTCATAACTCTCGATCCATGCTTCAGGAGGTAAATCGGCTGTATAGTTAGGCACCTTGCGAGGACCCTTAAAATCCTTGGGCAGACGCTCATTACGTATGGCCGGCACTAAACATGGCACGCCCAAATTCCTAAGGGTTACACATGGCTCCACCGGAGTTGTCGGACGAACCAGAGAAGGTTGACGGGCCGCATATTACGCCGCCAGCTCGGCCTCTCGACGTGCTCTACCTTGATCCACCACGTTCTAAGCATCAGCACCACCGCCCGCCAGGTTATGTCCACGAGGCAGGTTATGGTTCCGCCCACTGCTTGACACAGCTGGTTCATCAATATGCCTACTGTAACTCCGGCTTGGGCGAGGGGTGGAATGAATCCGGCTTCGACTGTAAGAATAAGCCTGCTGCTGAACCAATGCTGTCTGAAGGAGCTCTCTAGCCCTCCGCATCTCAACCGCCATTGGAGACTCGCCTTCAACCGGGATAGCCGCCAATCGTGACGCCGCAGCGATCATGTTATCCAAAGGGTTAGAGTAATGACCCGGTGGTGTTGGCATGTGTTGCGGCGGGATATTGTTCTGACGAGGCGGATCCGTGGTGCGCGGCTGAACCGGCGCTCCCGTCCCAGATGCTTCAACCCGGTCCGCCACTGGCGGGTTACTGGTTCCTGCTCCTGGCGTGTTAAAGAGGTTCCTCGCCTTGTAAACCGGTGGCAGGCGAGACTGATGCCTCCTCCTCATGACTTCGTTTGAAGCGTTCTGATCTAGCATGAGCCGGTAAGACTCCGACTGAATCCGCTGTGCCTGAGCATCCAACGTAACCCGCTCCGTAGCCATCCTGGCATCTTCAGCTGCCAGGTCTTCCTTAGCTTGAGCTATCTGATCTCGCAATTTCACGACTTCCGCGTTATGCTGATCTTGATTATCCGGGTTAACCTCCGTCGTCAGCAGTGTTGCCAAGGCGTCTAGTAAACCGGACAAGACTTGAGCCGGCGGGCGTGTAGGGCCTCCTGCCCCGGCTGCCGTTGCCGCTGCTGACCCGAAAATCAATGCCGCTGCAGTTGAAGAGTGCTGCACTGGCTGCGTACCGGCCATGAAGATTGCAACCCGGTTCGGCGGCTCGTAGGGGGTCCGGAATACTATCGCCATCGGAACAGCCCCCAAGCCGACCGTCTTGCAGTCAGTACAATGACTCGGTTTCACCGGTGGATGACTCGCCATCAGAATAGACAACTGTCTCACCGTCAGATACTGATTTATCCTTAGATTCCGCACCATTGATGAATCCCACGAAGGCACGACTCATGCGGGTTTTGCACGCTGAGCCGTCTCGATGATGTCGGTGCAGGTGTCCGGCTCAGGGCCCGGTTCGCCGATCTTGCCAATGAACACGTGAATTCCTCCGAAAGGGACCCGGTACCTGTACTCAATTGAGCCGGCCTCGGGGCCCCAGCCTTCGTCGCCGATGTAGAGCTTGCCGCGACGACTCTTGGTCATCCGGCCCACAGCGTATCCCTTGATCCCTTCGAAGTTGCCCTTCAAGAACTCGAAACCATCGGGCGCTGGCCCCACGGTGGGCGCGAACTGTCGTCGAATAGTCACGGCAGATGTCCTAGTGTGAGGACTTAGTCGTGGAGCCATCGCAATAAGGTTAGTTTAAAGGGGTTAATCAGGACAAAAGACACGGGGAGTTTATACTGGTTCGGCCCCTTGCGGTGAAGGTGAAGGCCTAATCCAGTTTAAGGTGGTATTGCTAGGGTTTCGATGACCAGGGAGCGAATACACTTAACCTGGATCTCGATCTGTTGTTTCTTGTCCCTAAACCGCCGCCGGGTCGTCCCTTTATATACACAGGTTGACGCCCGGCGGTTCACAGAATCCCGGCCGGCTCATAAACGTGTCCGGCTCGATATCCACTCTTTCCTATCTTACAATACAAGTCATATACTTATGGCGGTTTACATCTATGGGCCCTAACTCGCCTTTGGGCTTTGGGCCTTCTTATTAAGTCTCCTTCGTAAGTCGCCATCTTCCATTTCTTCATGGGCTTCAATACAGGTAAATCACTATGAGCATAACCCGGCCCCTCCTGGGCGGTTTATGCTCAATAGTTATATCCCCAACAATCGGGGTTGTGCATGATAAATACTTTGTGTCGAGAAGACAAAGCATGACAAGACTATATGATTTTGTAGAGATAGCTTTCTTTAGCGTTGATATTTTGAAAGACATGATTGTTTGTTGAGATGCTTGAGTATTGATGTCTTTATGTCAAATTATAGACTATTGCTTTGAATCACTCGTGTCTTAATATTCATGCCACGATTAGATATATATGATCAAGATTATGCTAGGTAGCATTCCACATCAATTTTTTTTATCATTTACCTACTAGAGGACAAGCAGGAATTAAGTTTGGGGATGCTGATACGTCTCCGTCGTATCTATAATTTTGATTGTTTCATGCCAATATTATACAACTTTCACATATTTTTTGCAATATTTTATATGATTTATTGGACTAACCTATTGATCCAGTGCCCAGCGCCAGTTCCTGTTTGTTGCATGTTTTTCGTTTCGCGGAATATCCATATCAAACGAAGTCCAAACGCGATAAAAATTTACAGAGAATTATTTTGGAATATTTGTGATTTTTGAGAGGTGGAATCATCGCAAACGCGGCCCCACAACCACCACAAGACACCTGGGCAAGCCGGGCAGCCCAGGCGCGTGATGGTGGGTTGTGCCCTCCTCATAAGTCGGTTGGAGCTCTACTTCGGGCGCAAGGAAGCTTATATCCGGAAAAAAAAATTGTGTTAAAATCTCAGCGCTATCGGAGTTACGGATCTCCTAGAATATAAGAAACGGTTTTCGGCCAGAAAATAGAAACGCGAAATAGAAGAGAATAGAGAGGGAGATCCAATCTAGGAGGGGCTCTCGCCTCTCCGCCGCCATGGAGGCCATGGACCAGAGGGGGAACTCTTCTCCCATCTAGGGGGGAGGCCAAGGAAGAAGAAGAAGGAGGGGGCTCTCTCTCCCTATCTCCCGGTGGCGCCGGAGCGCCGCCGGGACAATCATCGTGACGGCGATCTACACCAACAATTTCGCCGCCGTTAACACCAACTCTCTCCCTCTCTATGCAGCTGTCTAACACCTCTTCTTCCCGCTATAATATCTACTTAAACATGGTGCTCAACGCTATATATTATCTCCCAATGATCTATGGCTATCTTATGATGTTTGAGTAGATCCGTTTTGTCATATGGATTGATAGATGATCATGATTGGTTTGAGTTGTATATTTTATTTTGGTGTTGTGCTACGGTGCCCTCCGTGTCGTGCAAATGGAGGGATCCCCGCTGTAGGGTGTTGCAATACGTTCATGGTTCTCTTATGGTGGGTGGTATGAGTGACAGAAGCACAGACTCGAGTTTGAGGGTCATTGCGTATGGGATAAATAGGACTTGATACTTAATGCTATGGTTGGGTTTTACGACCTTAATGATCTTTAGTAGTTGCGGATGCTTGCTAGAGTTCCAATCATAAGTGCATATGATCCAAGCAGAGAAAGTATGTTAGCTCATGCCTCTCCCTCATATAAAATTGCAACAATGATCACCAGTTTAGTTATCGATCACCTAGGGACAAATTACTTTCTTGTTGACAAAAGCTATCTACTTTTATTGTCTTGCATTCTACTCGTAGTTTTACTCTTGCAGAGTACTTCTAGTTTTATTCTTACAAACTTATCCTTTCACATATCAAATAGTTTTATACTTGTTCTAGGTAAAGCAAACGTTAAGTGTGCGTAGAGTTGTATCGGTGATCGATAGAACTTGAGGAAATATTTGTTCTACCTTTAGCATCTCGTTGGGTTCGACACTCTTACTTATCGAAAAAGACTACAAATGATCCCTTATACTTGTGGGTTATCAACGCCAGGCCAAAGTGGCCCTAAAAAACCGGGGCATGCCGGGACACACTAGAGAGTCGCTATCGATGTCTTCCTGGGCACAAAGCCCCAACACTCCCAAGTGGAGGAGCTCTGGTCCAGGGAGGAGTTTGTGGCGTTGCATGGGACTCCAAATAGGCGGGGCGGGGAGGAGCTCGTGGCAACACGTGTGACCAAGGACTTGTGCGGATGAGGTCGATGCAGTGGGATGGGCAACAGGAAGGAGACCACATTGCACTAATGTTGAAGAGAAATGTGGACATAGAAGGGGGATAGAGGATGGAAGGATAAGATTATGGTATGATATGTGGGACAAACGAAATATTTTTTACTTTTTTGACCTAGCTGCCATCAACGTTGACTAGTTAGCCTAGATGCTACATCATGCAGAACCACCCTCCAATCGTCCTATGCGGCTAATTGAACGGTGTCCTAACCGTATTTGGAGTTGGGGTTGTAAATTAAACTAGAAGTTGAGGAGGTTGAAATATGTATTTCTCTCTTAGTTGAACCATGTCTAACAAAGTTTGATTACGCCTTTCAGACACCTCATTAGTTTGAGGCGTTCCGGGACGTGTAAGTTGCGGAACAATTTCACAACTCTTTGGATGATTGATAACTCATGACCCAGATTCTCAAAAATAACTCATGACCCAAATATGGACTCCACGATCAGAAGAAACTTATTTTTTTGAAGGTTCAAGGAGGATCCTTGCGTTCTTTATTTTTGTAAAACATCCACCATATGTGGCTACATGCGGCGTTGTGGTGAAACCGCTCCCGCAAGTCAAGTGTCGGCGTGTGGATCCCCATAGGAAAAAGCATAAAAAAAAAAGAACCTCAATTGGCAGGAGGGCGTTCCAAACCATGGTGTCCCATGCATCAAATCGTGATTGCATGGTCACAAGCATGGTCGGGACGGGGGTCACTCAATCTCAGCCGAGAGTACCCCCACGCAGCCCAGCCGAGAGGACAAGCCAGCGCGGTTGCCGGAATGAATGAAAAACAAAATTTAACACCAGACACAACATGTGTGCATAGATATACACTGCAGCAGCAATTTCAGAAACATCAAATTATAGCGAAGCTGGACCTATATAAGCATATAACCCATGTCAGACGATCACATGCATAGAGAGGAGGTCGAATAATTAATACAGCAAAGATAACCGCAATCTACCAATCCATCCAGTCTAATTATATATACTAGCCAGCAAAGCATTGCCCAAATGGAGTAACTACTATTAGAGTCGATCTGGATACTAATTAACACTACACCAGCTACTAGATTCGCAAATATGGCACTACTCCATCAATCGTCACAGCAGAATTAATGCATACTCCACGCTCTCATCAGTACGTAGTGAGCTGATCCACGAACATGATCAGAAGAAAGAGGCTACGTACTTCATGCCCCACCCATCACCTCCCAGAAGGGCCCGGAAACTGAGGAGGTCGCCCACCACGAAGAAGCAGAAGCCCGCGGTGAAGTAGATCCTGCCGAATATGTATCCTGGGTCGGCGGCGAGGAAGACCCACACGGTGCTGGCGTACAAGCAATGGAAGACGATGGTGACCGCCAGCGCGAGGTAGGCGAGGGCACGGCGGGCCCGGCGATGGTGGCATGGGAGCAGCAGCGCCAGCGCCGCCGCGGCCGCCTGGGATGGGGCGCAGCACAGCATCCCGACGCAGAGGGCGATTAGCCTGGCGGCCTCCGCGTCCGTCAGCTCGATGCACCGCAGAATGAAGGAGGACTGCAGAGGAACACCATACCAGCTTGGCGCATGATGGATCGGTCGCGATGTGAAACATCCGAAGGGTGACGGGTAGGTAGTTACCTGGCTGCACGGCACATGGATGTAGTCGGCTATGTAGCCGCTTGCTACGCCGCAGACCGTGGCGAAGGCGTTGAGGAGCGCCCATCCGCAGACCAGTGGGACGTCATCCCGGATCTTCTTTTTGGCCTCGCTCAGACTCAGAGGCAGCAGATGAGGCGTCTTGCCGTCCATGGAGATCCAAGCTAGGTAGGAGTAGGATGAGATCACGAGATCAGCAACAACGTATAGTCCATGTCCCCATTCAGCATGAAAGAAGAAGAAGAAGAGGAGAAAGAAGAAGAGGAAAAGGACATTAGCAAGATGGCCGGAGATGGAGGGGACTCACCGTCACTCGCTCGTCGGATGCAAGGGAGAGGTTCTTCCTAGCTTGTTAGCTTGGCGTGCTTCCTTCTGAAGGGGCTCGAGCTACAACTACAGAGCGCAACGACGACGCTAGCTAGTGGTGGAGGGGGGAGTTTAAGTGGCCGAGGGCACCTCAGCAGCGACGTGGGGCCGCCCCAAAACCCACTACGTGTCGAGCAGCCGCAGCATGAGCCACACACACGCACGCACGCGCGCGCGCGCGCGTGCACACACACACACATCTCATGGCAGTGACAAAGGAAACTACTGCGAAGTTGCGTCCGCGAAGCACGCATACCCTCTTTGGCAACGAGGTGGCACACTCATTTTCTTTGCAGGTGTACAAAAAGGTGAAAACTTAGCACGCACACATGCATACGGGGCAGTGAAAAGCTAGCTAGCCTGCTCTTTCTAATTAGCTACACGGTCAGTTTCAAGTTTCAAACTAGTGTGATTTCAGTAGCTAGCATACTGCACATGCATGTAATAATAACCCTGGCTTCCTGCACGGTGCACCAGCCACACCGTGCCACTCCGACGACTAGCGGTGGCTCATCCACATTTGGATCAGCTAGCTAGTACAATGATTTGACTGAATTGTTTGGTTTAGTTAATCTTTTTGTGACGCTTGGATGAGTTACATTGTTGACGGTCATCGATTAGGTTCTTGAGGAGCCCACTCATCAACTTATTTACCTGTCTCCTCGCAAAAAAAAAACTTATTTACATTTGTCAAGAATGGGAGGTGAAGCTCCACCAAAGGTCTACACGGTTCAACTCCACCCCTTGTCAAAGGAAGGAAAAACACCAATGGTGATATGTATCTACCAAGGCATAAAGTGGCGAGGAATTGCTGTCCCAATTCTTTTCGAATACCGCCTCTCCATTCGCATTTGGGGCATGATTCATGACTACATAGGCATCATTCATATGGGCGTCGATGCTTGGGCGAATTTCAACTCGGTTGAGGATAGGTTATATATCACATCATTGTGCTACATGGAAGATGTTCTAGAGCTATGTCATCGTTGGTCATGCCTGTGTTTTGGGGATTTTTTTTTGAGAAGGAGGTTAAACCCTAGCCTCTGCATCATTTTTTTGAAAAGCCCCGAAACTTTATTCATTGGAAATAAGCAATACATTGTTTATGAGAATCGGTATAACTTCAATTAAGGGCTCCTCAAACCAATTAGAAGTCAAAGAAAATCTAGCTAATCTAGGATTTTCTAGTTCACAAATTTTTTTCAAACTCACAAGGTTTTTTCAAATTCATGATTTGTTTTTGAATTGGTAAGTTATTTTCAAATTCAAGAACTTTTTTGAGTTCAACATTTGTTTCAAATCATGATTTTTTTTCTAATTTCATGAACATTTTCAAATTCATGAAGTTTTGACAAAAAAAATAAATTTAATGATTTCTAAAATTTGAATAATAATTTTCATAAATAGTCCAAAAGAATAAAAATGAATCGACTGATACACGAGTAGATATCACAAACGGGCGTGGCTATGTCGCGCCTACTTCGAGGCGTTAGCTTGCCTCGCCTCAAGGAAACTGACTCATGCGAGGCACTAGCTGACTTCACGGTTTTTTTTCTTCTTTTTTTGTTTAGATTTTTTGTTTCTAATTGTTATTCTATTATTTCTCTTATGCTTTTTTATTTCCATTTTTGTATTTTCCTTTTAGTTTTTCGAAACCGTTCATTGCACTTAAAAAAAGTTAATCATTTATTTAAGAAAATCTTAAATGTGTATAAAAATGTTCCTAATATACACGAAAAAAATACAATGTGTATAAAAAAAGTCGTCATCAAAACAGACATGTATTTAGTTTTTTTCTAAACAAGTATAAAAAACTCAGGTGTATACAAAAAATGTACAATGCGTATAAGAAAAATAAACATCAAAACATATGTTTAAAGGAATGTTATATTGCATATGAAAATTAGGTCTTTGACGAGCCCATTCATCAACTTATTTATCATTGTTAAGAATGGAACGTGGGGCTACAAAGGTCTTCTCGATTCAGCATAATGAATTCATACTCTGGTAACAATATGTTGACATTGTTTGACATTCAAAAATGTATTACTAATGCACATTATAATCTTATATGTTGAATTACATCTTAGCAGACATTTTTTCTATAACATTAAGGAAGGAGAGATGAATGTTATGCGAAGCTCAGGCGCGTCCAAGAGAAAGTGGGATGAACCGGTTAGTTAGCGTACTTTTTACCCTATAAACACTTATTTCAAAAGGATATTTAATATACTATCTTTGTTTCCTTTACCACCGCATATTGCGCAAATGCATTAATATTTTGGAATTGTGCGATACCTAAATATTGATCGATAACCTGAATATATGATTTCTATAGGGACAGTTGGATTTCACATATGCTGAGCGGAATGCATGTCGAGGAGGCCAGCTTGAAGAAGTTGGACCTACGAAGATGCAGCATAAACAACCTAAAACATTCAAGAATGCTTTGGCAGAGGAACATGAGCCTATTGCTATGAAGGAGGCCCTAGCAGATCAACATGAAGAGACTAAAACTGTCAAGGGGTGCGTAGCATATCAGCATGAAGAGGCTGAACCTGCCAAGGAGGCCCTAGCAGAGTTTCATGAGGAGGCGGGAACTGGCACGGAAGCCGTGGCCGAGTAGCATAAAGAGCCGGAAGCTGGCAAGGAGGCCCTGCCAGAGCAACATGAAGACCTTCAAGTTGTCAACAACGTCGTGGCCGAGCAGCATGATGAGCCTGAAGCTTGCAAGGATGAATCGCCTGAGCAACAAGGAGACCATGAGGTTAGTGGCGGAGCCAGGAAAAAAGAATGAGGAGGGCCGAGTGTTGCTGAGCCTTGTCAGGGAGGGCCAGCCCACCATAATACACCATTTTCATAGCAAATAATCACTTGTTCATATGTATATTAGGCTTAAATCAATTGTGTTAGTGGGGCCAGGGCCCCTGCTGGTCTCCCCGTCTCCGCCACTGCTTGAGGTTGTCAAGAAGGCCCTAGCAAAGCAGCAGGAAGAACTTGAAGCTGTCAAGACGACCCTCGCAGAGCAACAGCATGAACTTGAATCTGTCAAGAAGGGCCTGCCAGTGCACAAGGATGGACTTGAAGGTTTCGAACTGGTCCTGGTAGAGTACAATGAAGAAGTTGTAATGCCCTATTAGACAAAGTAAAGCTATCATCAAGGAAATTCGAGAGTAGCAGGTTGCAGATGAAACTGACAAGTGTCATATTTTGTTGTGCGATACTCTGTCCGATGGTGCTTAATTTTAATGTCGCCAATTGTGCGATACTTTGTCCCATAGAGCAAATAATGAAATTTGTTCCATTTTGGTAGGAAATTTAAATATAAAACAAATTGTTGGAGTCTACAAACTGTGACAGATATGGATACCGTCACTTGTATATGAACCCACATGTAAGCAGCCACGTCGCCCACCTCTGGTCCCACATGTAAGCAGCCACGTCAGCAATTTATGGGCCGGTAAGTCAGCGGTGTTGGCCTGTCAAAACTGATGCCCGACTTATTACTGATGGGCACCATCGGTGATAAAACCTCGGCAGGGCCTAGTTGTAAAGTGCCACGTCAGCAGATTATGGGCCTGTATGTCAGAAATGTTGACTGGTCAAAAATGGTTGGTCGGTTGTTAGTGTCGGATGTATCGTCACTGAAAATTATGATGCAGGACGGTTGTTAGTATATGGTGACAGTTCTAGTGACATTTTTTCCCGTCGCAAAAGACAGGTTCGGCGACGTTTTTGGGTTCGTCACTTGAGATATGATCTTGCCGGACGAAAAGAGTGGTACCGTCAAGATTTTATTGTCCATGACGGCGCTTCGGTGACGGTGGGGGCGACGGCCGAAAAATGTCACAGGGTTATTTTCGGCGACGAAAAAGGGTTATATGTGACACAAGTGAAACATCGCAAAATAGAGCAAATTTTGTAGTGCCTTCCTCTCGCCCGAGGCTCATCGTCGCTGTCCGCGGTGTTGCTACTGGTGGTGGATCTGGTTCCGGTGGTAACCCTAACTAGGGTTGCCCCGCTGTCGCCTCGCGGGGCCGTCGGACCATCGACAGGGCTGGCCCATGCATGGGCCTATGGCACTGTCCTCTCCTGCAGTGTCTGGGCCATTGGGTGTTGGGCCCACTCTCTTCTCCTCTGATGTTAACTTCCCTCCTCTGGTTCCCTCTTGCTTGGGCCTGGTTGTTGGCCCAGCCCCCTCCCCTAGCCCCCCCCCCCCCCCCGCGCCCCACCCCGAGGTTATTTATGGTTCCCCAAAGGCTTGCATGACCCATTTCTAGAATTTCCAGCATCCGTCACTAACATTAGTAGATCTAGATCTAGAGCTCGTCTTCTCCTTCCCCTTCGCCCTCCTCCTCCAGTCTCTCTTTCCTTCACCATCGTGGTAGCCCTTGACAAGTCTCGAGGTTCTTCCTCTGATGCCAACTCCAATGGTAAGCGGCCCAGGGAGGGCTTGGTCGACGGTGGTTCCGGGGAGGCGTATGAGGCGGAGTTGCGGGCCAAGTTGGAGGTGGAGCACGCGGCCCACGAACAAGTGGCGGCAGATTAGGTGGCGTGGGCCAAGGGTCCTACATGGATGCAGAAAGAGGTGCGCTGGCCACTGGGCCCGTGGGATGGTGCGGGCTCGCGTGCCCCTTTGCTGACTCTGCCATAGTCTGCCTCGGTCGTGGATCCTTGGGAGTTGGCGGCGGCGGGATCGGTGCCAGCCAGATCTGATCTTCCGCGGCTGCCTCTGACGTGCTTCGCCTGCCACCGCCCAGGACTTTTCCAATCCCACTGTGAGAACCCACCCCCCCCCCTTATGTTTGATTTGTCGTTCCGATGGTCATGTGATGGTTGAGGGCACCAACCATGTCAAGCCTCCCTCTTTCAAGGACTACGAGACATGTCTGCGGGATTGTGGTTTCTTCGGACTGGAGGGTGTCCTGGACCCTGCGGCTGTCGTGCCTGCTATTGCCAATGCTGCCATAATTACTGTCCTGTCGGATGCTGTCTCTCTCTAGATGTTATCTAATGAATTGGGTGGGTGGGGCCAGGCCGACTGGGATTAGCAAATCCAGCTGTTGCCCGAGTCTTCCTTTGGGGTGATCTTTCCTTTGAGTGACAGCCTGAAGATGATGGCCACTTGCACTAGCTTCACCCTTCCCTGCAACAGCACTACTATAGTTTCTGTGAAGGAAGCGAACGATGGGAGCCATTCCTTTGGATTGCTTGTTGACTTGTGGGTTTTACTGGAGGATGTCCTGTCAGTTATGCGCTCTGTTCCTGCAATGACGGCCTTTGGCGAGCTTATTGGCAAACCTATTGAGGTGGACAAGTCGTCTCTTGGGCGCCTGGGCCCGGTTCATATGAAGATATGGTGCAGCGTCCCGGAGCGTGTTCGTGGTTTTGTGGAGTTCTACCCTGCCTCGGTTGCGTACCGCATCAAAGTGAGCATTGGAGGTGCTGCCAACACTCAAGGCCCCCACCTCCTCCTAAGCAACCGTCCCTCCCTCTTTAGGTGGTGGTGACAACAATGACAACCACTTCGAGGATGATTCCAGTCCCCCTTTCACTAAGGAAGAGTGGGTTGCGTTCAACCCTAAGATGCAACAGTTGTTCAAATCCAGAGCTCCTCGTGATGCGCAGCATGATGGGAGGAACAAGGTGATACCAGCTTCGAACAACGCATCGCCCCCATGGATGATGTGCTTGGCACCCTTCTCTCGACGGTCTGCTCCAACCTCCCTGCGCGCCCGGCTTCACCTTTCCTCTCTGGCATTGTTGACGACAACCCCCAGGGACTCAGTTGTCTCGGGTCTGGCTAGCAAGAAAAAATCTCCTGTCCGTAAAGTCTTTGCGCGTTCTCGCACCCCTGCTGGCTCCAGGCACTCTGTGGCGGGCTTGTACTGCAAGATTGATGCTGATCTTGATCAGACTTCTGGAGCGGAGGCGGGGGAGGGGAGGGGGGTGATGTCTACTACACAACTTGTTCTTGTAGACTCGTGTTGGGCCTCCAAGCGCAGAGTTTTGTAGGTCAGTAGCAAATTTCCCTCAAGTGGATGACCTAAGGTTTATCAATCCGTGGGAGGCGTAGGATGAAGTTGGTCTCTCTCAAACAACTCTGCAACCAAATAATAAAAAGGCTCTTGTGTCCCCAACACACCAAATACAATGGTAATTTGTATAGGTGCACTAGTTCGGCGAAGAGATGGTGATAAAAGTGTAATATGGATGGTAGAAATATATTTTTATAATCTGAATAAATAAAACCAGCAAGGTAGCAAGTGATAAAACAAAGCACAAATGGTATTGCAATGCTTGAAAATGAGGCCTAGGGTCCATACTTTCGCTAGTGCAATCTCTCAACAATGCTAATCTAATTGGATCATATAACCATCTCTCAACGTGCAATGAAGAATCACTCCAAAGTTCTTATCTAGCAAAGAACATAAAAAGAAATTGTTTGTAGCTATTCTTTCCGATCGATCTATCCAAGAGTTCGTACTAAAATAACACCAAGTTATTCTTTTCGATCGATCTATCAAGAGTTCGTACTAAAATAACACTAAGTTATTCTTTCCGATCGATCTATCAAGAGTTCGTACTAAAATAACACCAAAGCAAATTCAGATTCATAATACTCAATCCAACACAAAGAACCTCAAAGAGTGCCCCAAGATTTCTACCAGAGAAACAAAATACGAGAACGTGCATCAACCCCTATGCATAGATTACCCCAATGTAACCTCGGGAATCTGCGAGTTGAGTACCAAAACATATCTCAAGTGAATCAATATAATACCCCATTGTCACCACATGTATTCATATGCAAGACATACATCAAGTGTTCTCAAATCCATAAAAGTATTCAATCCGATAAAACGAAATCTCAAAGAGAAAACTCAATTCACAACAAGATATAGAGGGGAAAACACCATATGATCCAACTATATTAACAAAGCCCGCGATACATCAAGATCGTGACATCTCAAGAACACGAGAGAGGGAGAGAGAATAAACACATAGCTACTGGTACAAACCCTCAGCCCCGAGGGTGGACTACTCCTTCCTCATCATGGTGGCCGTCGGGATGATGAAGATGGCCACCAGTGATGATTTCCCCCTCCGGCAGGGTACCAGAACGGGGTCTAGATTTGTTTTTTGTGGCTATAGAGGCTTGTGGCGGCGGAACTTCTAATCTAGGGTTACCCCGAGGGTTTTTGGAATATTTAGGAATTTATAGGGCGAAGAGGCGGTGCGGGAGGCCACCGAGGTGGGCACAACCCACCAGGGAGTGCCTGGGCCCCCAGGCGCGCCCAGGTGGGTTGTGCCCCCCTCGGGGCACCCCTCTGGTACTTCTTTGGCCCACTGGATGACTTCTAGTCCAAAAAAAATCTCCAAAAAGTTTCGCTGCGTTTTGACTCCGTTTGGTATTGATTTTCTGCGATGTAAAAAACAAGCAAAAAACATCAACTAGCACTGGGCACTATGTCAATAGGTTAGTCCCAAAAAATGATATAAAGTTGCTATCAAATGATTGTAAAACATCTAAGAATGATAATATAACAGCATGAATACTTCATAAATTATAGATACGTTGGAGATGTATCAGCATCCCCAAGCTTAATTCCTACTCGTCCTCGAGTAGGTAAATGATAAAAGAAATAATTTATGAAGTGTGAATGCCAGCGAAGTGCACAAGTTTGATCAAAGATAATTTCAAACACTTTTCCTAGCATCATAACAATGATTCTTTCTCATAAAACTTCTCATGTTATAGTAGCAACCAATTCACATGTTAAGGTTCAAACAATGAATTCTCTTGAAACTCAACAACCTATGTTCTCAGTCACCAAGCAATTACAATTCAACTTATTCAACAAAGTCTAAGTAAGAGCTCCACATACTCAATCATCATATAGTCTTCCATGATTGATACTACTCAAAGCATATTCTTAGAAAAAATGGCATCCATCGAACACAGAGAATGACAGGGGCTTAATGTTTCGCCTCCCAACTCATTTATCATAGAGATAATTGTCAATAATAATAAATCATGATCAAATATATTTGACTGGTCAAATGTGCCTAGATCTTTCCCCACCACATGATGCTTGCCAACTAGAGAATAATTGAGGTTTAGATGAGAATTCATACTATTGACTCTTTGCATAAAAGTAAATACTGAAAAGTAAAAGATAGGTCCTTCACAGAGGGAAGCAGAGGTTGCCATGCACTTTTTATTTGGATGCCCAAGCTCTTAATGCAAAGGAACGTCACGTAATATTGCCCCTTATGATAGCAACCTTTATTATGCAGTCCATCGCTTTTATTACTTTGCCATCACAAGTTCGTACAACGCTCAATTTTCCCTTACAATAAAAGATCAAACATATTTAGGAGCAATTTTTATTGCTTTATGCACCGATGACAACTTACTTGAAGGATCTTATTCAATCCATAGGTAGGTATGGTGGACACTCATGGCAAGAAACTGGGTTTAAGGGTTTTGGATGCACAAGTAGTATCTCTACTTAGTACGAACTTTTGGCTAGCAAAAGATCCTAGGCAAACACCACATGTTGGAGGATCCATGACAATATAACTTCTATGCAAATATACCCAAACATAACTCATTACGTTGTCTTCCTTGTCCAACTTCAACTAATTTTCTCAAGTTTGAAAATAATTAATGGGTATTCACAATCATAGAAGATATCCAAGATAATATATTTGCATGTGAAAGTTCTCTTCCTTATACTAATCATTCATGAATTGCTTGTATGACCAATATTGTGATTGTCAAGCTTCAAAAGATTTCACTTTCTAAACACAATGTGAAGCCACTACTAGGCATGATATGATATATAATTTCAACTTCATGATATTCAATTCAGTCAACAATTTACTCATAGGATATAAGTGAAGCACAAGAGTAAATAACAAACTACTCCAAAAAGTTATAAGTGAAGATCAAGCGAGTAGTTAAGTAAATAGGTAGCTAATTGTGGACTCTCTCTTATTTAAAAAAAACTTTCAGATCTAAGTATTTTATTAAAACAGCAAGCAAAATGAAAATAAAATGACATTCCAAGTATAGCACAACTCATGTGAAGAAGCAAAAACTTAGGCTCAACCGATACTAACCGATAATTCTTGATGAAGAAAGGTGGGATGCCTACCGGGACATCCCTAAGCTTAGATGCTTGAGACTTCTTGAAATATTATCTTGGGGTGCCTTGGGCATCCCCAAGCTTGAGCTTTTGCATCTCCTTAATTCCTTTTATATCACGGTTCCCCTAAATCTTAAAAACTTCATCTACACAAAACTCAACAAGAACTCGTGAGATAAGTTAGTATAAATCAATGCAAAAACCTTATCATTCTCTACTGTATCAAATCACTAAAATTATTATTCAACATTGCATACTAAATGCCTCTGCATATTTAATACTTCCATCCTCAAATATAATCATTAAACAAGCAAACATATGCACACAATGCAAACATAACAGCAATCTTCCTAAACAGTATAGTCTGTAAAGAGTGCCGTATTCTTCATACTTACCTAACTCCAAAAATTCTGAAAATTTACCAAACTGTAGAAAATTTATTATAGCTTACTATAAAAAAAAATTCAACCTTTTTATCACATTCTGACTTTTCTAGAGAATTTTTGCAACAGCGATAAACTTTCTGTTTTGAAACAGCAACATGTAGATTTGCAAAATAAGCATGGCAAAGGCTATCATTGCCACTTTTATTGAAATAAAAGATGCAAAATATTATTCTAAGTAACAGAAATCAAATCCTAACAAAATAAAATGACGCTCCAAGCAAAACACATATCATGTGACGAACGAAAACATTGCTCCAAGTGAGGTTACCGATAATGTTGGAGACGAAAGAGGAGATGCCTTTCGGGGCATCCCCAAACTTAGTTGCTTGGATCTTTCTTGAATATTTCCTTGGGGTGCCTTGGGCATCCCCAATATTAGGGTCTTGTCACTCCTTATTCTCCTCATATCGATATCTCACCCAAAACTTGAAAACTTCAATCACACAAAACTTAACGGAACTCCGTGAGATGGGTTAGTATGATAAAGGCAAATCATTCACTTTGGTACTATGAAGATAAGATTAATAATTGTTCTCACATAATTCCTACTGTACTATAAAATTTCCACAATTTATATGAAGCAATATAAGCCATAGAAACCATAAAACAAGCAAACTATGCATTGCAAACAGAATCTGTCAAAAACAGAACAGTACGTAAATATCTGAATTAAGGTCATACTTCTGTAACTCCAAAAATTCTGAAAAATTAGGAAAGCGTAGAAAATTTGTATATACATCAACTTTAAAAAAGTAAGAATTTTTCCACGTTACAGTAAAAGACAGGAATTTCTGCCCTGGACGCAAAAGTTTCTGTTTCTGCACAGAATCAAGTCAACTATCATCCACACTATCCCAAAGGCTTTACTTGGCACTTTATTGAAACAAAAGCTATAAAACATGATTACTAAAGTAGTATAATCATGTGAACATACAAAAACAGTAGGTAAAAGTGTTGGGTTGTCTCCCAACAAGCGCTTTTCTTTAATGCCTTTTAGCTAGGCATGATGATTTCAATGATGCTCGCATAAAAGATAAGGATTGAAACATAAAGAGAGCATCATGAATCATAAGTTCCTCTCTCATAATAATTTTTAGTAGCATCATGAATAGATTCATCAATATAACCATCACATAAATCATTCTTTTCATGATCCACAAGCATAGAAATTTTATTACTCTCCACATAAGAAAATTTCTTCTCATTCACAATGGTGGGAGTATCATATGAAACTCGAATACTATAAATTGTTTCCACATTAAAAGAGTAATGTTCAGGAAAAGGGTAATCATAACTATGACAAGTTTTATAAATATAATCATTACCACTTTTTATAACATAAGTATCATCACAATAATCATCATAAGTAGCAACTTCGTTCTCATCATAGATAGGAGGCATGCAATCATCATAGAAAATTTGATCATTCAAAGTAGGGGGGCTAAAAAGATCATCTTCATTAAGCATATCACCCCCAAGCTTGGAAAAAACATTAATTGCAGCAAATAAATTATCAAACATTTCATTCTCATAGAACATAGCATCCCAAAGCTTGTGGCTTGGCATATCATAACCATAATTATTCTCATCATTAATAGTATGAATAGCACCAACGGTATAATAATTGCTATCGTCATAATTTCCCAAGTTGGTGTCAAAAAGATTTCCAAGGTTATAAGAAGTATCATTATCTTCCCAATCATAGTCATCACAACAAGCAATAGGCATAACAAAATCATCATCAAGTGCATCATCTTCCACAATTATTTTTGATTCATTTTCATGAGGCACAACAATAATAGGAGCAACATTATTTGGGAGAGATACCTTTTTACCTCTATTCTTTCTTCTTTTCTTCTTCTTCACCACATCATGTGTGGGTTTAATTAATTTTTTTAAGCTTCTTATTGATGAGGTTCGTTGAATAGGGAGCTCCTCCTCGTCACCTATTTCATCATGAGAGACAATAGGAGGGAAAGTAGAAATATTTACCCTTTCATTAGTATTCCTTATATATTCTTTTGGTTTTCCCATCTTTCTATAGTTGGCAATATAAGCATTCTCATTGCAATTTACCATGCAAAACATATAGATATTTTTTAGATTAGTTTCAATGTCGTCCGTGAGAATGAATACTTCAAACCAACTATTTTTATGTGACAATTCTTCACTCCCCAAAAATAGACAAAGCTCATTATAAAGTTCAAGGGTGATCAAGTCATTACAATATTTGGCCATGATTCGATCATGAAAAAGTTTGCATTGGAAATTAAGATGACCATCCTTATTGCAAAGTTCACAAGTAATAGGACAAAGAGAACATAATTTTGTAGCAAATTCATCTATCACTTTGAGCAAAAAATTGGTTCTATCATGTTTATGCTTCTTACAAAATCTATCTTCCCTATAAGGCACGTCTTCACAAAGTCTTTCCACTCCACAAAAATTGACATGCTTATAAGAAACATTATTGTCATGACTTGTGCAATCATCATTAGAATTTTGGATTTTCAAAGAATTCATACTAACAACATTGCAATCATGCTCATCATTTATGCCAAACATTTGATTGAATTCTTCTTCTATCAATTGAGCACAATTTTCTTTTCCATCATTTTCACGAAAGACATTATAAAGATGAACAATATGATGCAACCTCAATTACATTTTTTTGTAGTTCTCTATTATAAACCAAACTAGTGATAAAACAAGAAACAAAAAGATTCGATTGCAAGATCTAAAGATATACCTTCAAGCACTCACCTCCTCGGCAACGGCGCCAGAAAAGAGCTTGATGTCTACTACACAACTTGTTCTTGTAGACTCGTGTTGGGCCTCCAATCGCAGAGTTTTGTAGGACAGTAGCAAATTTCCCTCAAGTGGATGACCTAAGGTTTATCAATCCGTGGGAGGAGTAGGATGAAGATGGTCTCTCTCAAACAACCCTGCAACCAAATAATAAAAAGTCTCTTGTGTCCCCAACACACCAAATACAATGGTAATTTGTATAGGTGCACTAGTTCGACGAAGAGATGATGATAAAAGTGTAATATGGATGGTAGAAATATATTTTTATAATCTGAATAAATAAAAACAGCAATGTAGCAAGTGATAAAACGGAACACAAACGGTATTGCAATGCTTGAAAATGAGGCCTAGGGTCCGTACTTTCGCTAGTGCAATCTCTCAACAATGCTAATCTAATTGGATCATATAACCATTCCTCAACGTGTGATGAAGAATCACTCCAAAGTTCTTATCTAGCGGAGAACATAAGAAGAAATTGTTTGTAGCTATTCTTTCCGATCGATCTATCCAAGAGCTTGTACTAAAATAACACCAAGTTATTCTTTCCGATCGATCTATCAAGAGTTCGTACTAAAATAACACTAAGTTATTCTTTCTGATCGATCTATCAAGAGTTCATACTAAAATAACACCAAATCAAATTCAGATTCATAATACTCAATCCAACACAAAGAACCTCAAAGAGTGCCCCAAGATTTCTACCGGAGAAACAAAAGACGAGAACGTGCATCAACCCCTATGAATAGATTACCCCAATGTCACCTCGGGAATCCGCGAGTTGAGTACCAAAACATATCTCAAGTGAATCAATATAATACCCCATTATCACCACGGGTATTCATATGCAAGACATACATCAAGTGTTCTCAAATCCATAAAAGTATTCAATCCGATAAAACGAAATCTCAAAGGGAAAACTCAAATCACAACAAGATATAGAGGGGAAAACACCATATGATCAAACTATATTAACAAAGCCCGCGATACATCAAGATCGTGACATCTCAAGAACACAAAAGAGAGAGGTTAAACACATAGCTACTGATACAAACCCTCAGCCCCGAGGGTGGACTACTCCCTCCTCATCATGGTGGCCGCCGGGATGATGAAGATGGCCACCGGTGATGATTTCCCCCTCCGGCAGGGGGTCGGAACGGGGTCTAGATTGGTTTTTCATGGATACAGAGGCTTTTAGCAGTGGAACTTCTGATCTAGGGTTACCCCGAGGGTTTTTGGAATATTTGGGAATTTATAGGGTGAAGAGGCGGTGCGGGAGGCCACCGAGGTGGGCACAACCCACCAGGGCGCGCCAGGGCCCCCAGGCGCGCCCAGGTGGGTTGTGCCCCCCTCGGGGCACCCCTCTGGTACTTCTCTGGCCCACTGGATGTCTTCTGGTCCAAACAAAATCTCCAAAAAGTTTTGCTGCGTTTGGACTCCGTTTGGTATTGATTTTCTGCGATGTAAAAAATATGCAAAAAACAGCAACTGGCACTAGGCACTATGTCAATAGGTTAGTCCCAAAAAATGATATAAAGTTGCTATAAAATGATTGTAAAACATCTAAGAATGATAATATAACAGCATGAATACTTCACAAATTATAGATACGTTGGAGACGTATTAGGGGGGCGTGGGGAAATCACCCTGACCGTGCCTATCAAGTCTCCTGTCTCCACGGCGCGGAAGAGTCGCAAACCTCGTGACAATGGTGAACCGATCGCGGGTCGGGCGGAGTGGCAAGGCTTCTCTGGTGGCTGGACCCCAAGGTATTTCTCCACCCATCTCCACTACTCGTACTGTTTTACATGACCTATCTGATTCTCATCTTCTGAAAGGTTCTTTCGAATATGGTTTTGTTCTTGATTATAGTTTGGGATCCCCACCCACTTTACTTTCCTTGATTCGGGCTAATGAAATTGCGCAAGCTGCGGTCACCAAGGCTCAAGATGCTGCCAAGGCTACAACCCTTTTGGCTCCTCCCACACCCTCTCATGTCTCACCTTCATCTTTGGAGGCTGGTAGTGGCTAACCTCCAGTTACTGTTGTCAAAGGGCGTTGTGGTAGAAAAGCTAAAACCTGCATCACGCCCTGCAGGTCGAGTCTTCGCATAAAAAATCTCTCTTTCCGATGAGAGCTATTTTCTGGAACTTGCATGGTTTTGGGGGTAGGGGTGCCAAAACAAGTTACGTGAGTATGTTAGAAATACGAACATCGACCTCATTTTCCTCCAGGAAACTTTTAAATCTTCCTTCTCACCCAACGATCTTTCTTCTATCGCTGGCCCTGATCGTTTTGCTTGGAGATGGGCCCATGCGTCTGGCCACTTTGGTGGGATTATGATATGGGCCAGTTTGGAGGTTTTTGATGTTGTTGCGTTCGAACACGATATTTTGTTTGCTAGTATGGTGCTTTTTCATAAAATTCTTAACAAGCTGTGGGAAATCATTGTGGTGTACAACCCCGCAGATCACTCCTTATCTCTCCTATTTCCCGATGAGCTCTCTAATAAACTAGAATCCGCTATGCTATCGCTGATCGTTAGGGGTGACTTTAATTTGGTGCGCTCCCCTGCTGACAAGAACAATGATAACTTTGATTGGCACAGGGCGATGGCCTTTAATGATTTTATTAAATCCTTCGCCCTTCAGGAGATTCAACGTTCTGGTGCGCGTTTTACTTGGAACAATAGACAAACTTGCCCGGTTTAGTCGGTGTTGGACCGTGTTCTCATGTGTAATGTGTGGGATGCTATTTTCCCACGGGCTTCTCTGGTAGCTCTTGATCATATTGGTTCAGACCACACCCCCTTGTCCTGGACTCTAGGGAGCGTGTTGTCAATTTAGCTAAAATATTTCAGTTCGACTCCTCTTGGCTTCTTGTCGAGGGGTTTGCTCCGATGCCGGCTTCCAAGATATCTCATCTTTTGAGCTCGACTCCTCGGTCCATTGGTCCTCTTGACGATTGGAATCATTGCTCGAAACTTCTTAGGCAGTTTTTGCGCGGTTGGGGTAGGAATAGGGCGGCAGAGGCTTGCCGTGAAAAAATCAAACTGTTGGGGCAGATCAAGGTCCTTGATGTGGCGGCTTATTTAGTTGGTCTTGATAAGGGTGGGTGGGAGTCTTGTTTCTCGCTTGAAGCGGCCCTCATGGCTTTACATCGTCAGGAAGAAGCTTACTGGCAACAACATGGGCATATTAACTGGATTCTGAAAGGAGATGCCTTGATCGCTTATTTCTTTGCTTTGGCCAACGACCGCAGGCGCAGATGTTCCATTTTCAGTTTGATTATTAATGACGCAGTAGTGATGGACCAAGCTGTGATTTTCAACTACGTCCATGATTTCTTCCATGATCTTCTTTCTGCCCGGCCCACCTCTGGTTTCCATCTCTCCGTCCATCTGGAATAACTCACAGAGAGTCTCTGATGATGAGAATGCGACACTTATGATTCCCCTTTCCGAGGAGGAGATTGATGCGGTTGTGGCCTCATCTAACTCCAACTCGGCTCTCGGCCGAATGGGTTCTCGATTACGTTCTTGAAGAAGTTCTGGCAGGTTCTCAAACCTCTTGTCTATGCTGCCATCCAAGGCTTTTGTCTGTCATCTTTTGTCTAGGCATGACTGAGATGTCTATATTGAATTATGTTGTTCCCTCTCTCATCCCTAAAGTGAAAGGAGCGGACTCTATCCCGTCAGTTTAGACCTATTGCCCTCATCAACAATTTTGCTAAATTTCCTGCTAAGGCCTTTGCTACCAAACTTGTGCCTATGGCTAATAAGGTCATTAGCCAATCCCAAATTGCTTTCATGAAAGGGTGCTTCATTCTTGATGGCATTCTTAGCCTGCATAAAATTCTGCACGATATTAACTCTAGAAGCACTAAGGCTATGGCGCTTAAACTAGATTTCGAAAAAGCCTACGACTCGATTAACTCGGATTTTCTGCATTCGGTCTTGCTGGCCAAAGGTTTTGATGGATCTTATGTCCATAGGATTATGCAGTTCGTATGTGGTGGGCATACAGTGGTGAATGTAAACGGCGTGGTGGCCCCTATTTCCGCAACGGTCATGGTCTACGCCAAGGAGACCTGATTTCCTCCCTCCTCTTTAATTTTGTGGCTGATGCCCTCTCTTGTATCCTCAGTAGAGCTGCGGCGGCTGGTCATAATACTCCAGTGATTTCTAACTTGGTCTCAGACGGCGTCTCCCACTTACAATATGCTGATGATACCATATTTTATTAAAATATAGCGAGCTCTCCCTCGCCAACATTAAATTCATCCTTCTTTGTTTCGAGGCCATGTCTGAGCTGAAAATTAACTTCCTGAATAGCGAGGTTATCCTCTTAAATGGCTCCCCTTCGGAGGTGTCCCATGTGGCCCACAATCTCCATTGTTCGCCGGGTTCCTTCCCCTTAAAATACTTGGGCCTACCTGTCTCCCTTGGTCGGGTCTTCTCCATGAATTATGCTCTGACGGTGCTCAAAGTTGGCAACAGGGTGATGCCATGGCGCGGTCGATATAATATGAGCCCGGGAAAAGTCTGTCTTATCAATGCCTGTCTTTCATCCCTTCCCGTGTTCTTTATGGGATTCTATCATTTGCCTAAAGGCACGCATGTGGGTTTTGACAAGCACCGCAACGCGTTCTTCTGGAACTCTGCTAAGAATAAGCGCAAATATTGTTTGGTCAAATGGAAAGTTATGTGCAAACTGAAATGCCTGGGAGGGATGGGTATTATCAACACTTCTGTCATGAATACTTGTCTCATTGTTAAATGGTCGTGGAGGATATTCAACACCCCGATGGCACGTTGTGGTGTGACATTCTTAAGGCAAAATATTTTCTCTCTGGCAACCCAATGTTTGCCTCCTCGTCTAGCGGCTCTCAGTTTTGTCATGATCTGGTTAGGATGAGGGGCATCTTCCAATCTCAGGTTAAGTTCGTGGTTGGTAATAATGGCGAATCCATCCGATTTTGGACTGACTGGTGGTGTGGTGACAACCCTCTTTGTCTTTCTTTTCATATTATTTTTTCTTATGCTTCCTCTCCTGAGATTTCTATCTTGGAGCTCGCTCGTTCTGGCTGGGACTTGCAGCTTCGTCATGCATTCTCTCCTGAAGAGATGAATCAGTGGCAGCAACTTGCTGAACTATTTCCTCAGCTCTCCGAGGAGGCGGACCAAGTGTCCTGGCCCCACTCGGCTTTTGGTCGTTTTTGTGTTAAAATCGCTTTACTCTAGACTGATTGCAGGTTCCCCTCGATCAAAATTCCAGGATGTTTAGCATGCCAAGATTCCTCTTAAGATCAAAATATTTATGTGGCAAGCCATCCATGGCAAGTTACCCGCGGCGGACCAAATGCGTAAACGCAATGGTCCTGGGACTGAGTATTATAAACTTTGTGGAGCTAGAGAGGATACCAGCCATGTGCTTTTCAATTGTCATCTCGCTAAACTTATGTGGAGCTGTATTAGATCTTGGTTGGGTGTAAACTGGTCCCCGTCCTCTTTCTCGGACCTTCGCTCCTCCTCTAGTTCTCTTGTGGATCAAAACGGACGCCTATTCTGGTTTGGCCTACTAGGAATAAGTTTACTATTGAGAACATATGCCCGACTAAACCTGTTGACTGTCTGTTCAAATTGATCTCTTTTCTTCAGCAGTGGAAATGATTGACTAAGGAGCAGGACCATGGAGCAACCGAAGAGCTGATCGCATGGGTGCATTCTACGACGTCTTCCATGCTCCAGAATGACCATGCCAATGACGGCTGATCAAGTTTTTTGGTTGTGCTATCCTTCGGGCGTAGGTAGTTGGCCTGCGTGCCTGTTCCGGCTGCTAGGCCATGTAATCATACTTCTAAAACTCGCTTTATGTGGTTGTGTGTATCGAACCCTGCCTAGCGACTTTATTTACAAAGTGGACGTCTGCCTTTTCTTTAAAAAAGGACCCGCGCGCAGCCCAGCCGAGAGGGTCGGGTCAGGACACTCTGCACTGATACGCCAACCGTTGCCGGAATGAATGAAAAACAATTTTTAACACCACAAACAACATGTGTGCATGGATATACACTGCAGCAATAATTTCACCAACATAGCATATATACCTCATGTCTGACGATCACATAGAGAAAATTATGGTCGAATACATATTACCAGAAACTAGTATAGTCGATCTAGATATTAACACTACACGGCTACTAGATTCAGACATACGGCACTACTCCATCAATCGTCACAGTATAATGAATGCATACTCTACGTTATTCCATAGAACCACACTCTCATCAGTACCTCATGAGCTGATCCACGAACATGATCCCTTGTAGGTGCTACCTGAACTAATAGGCTGCGTACTGCTTGCCCCACCCATCACCTCCAAGGAGGAGGCCCAGGCAGCCCAGGTCGCACACCACCATGTCGCAGATGACCACGATGTAAAAGATCATGCCGAAGATGTATCCTGGGTCGGCGGCGAGGAAGGCCCAGATGGCGCTGGCGTACATGCAATGGAAGAGGACGGTGACCGCAAGGGCGAGGTAGGCGAGGGCCCGGCGGGCCTGGCGACGGCGGCATGGGAGCAGCAGCGCCAGCGCCGCCGCAGCCGCCAGGGTTGGGCCGCAGCACAGCATCCCGATGCAGAGGGCGATTACCCTGGCGGCCTCCGCGTCTGTCAGCTCGATGCAGGGCAGAATGAAGGAGGACTGCAGAGGACACCATACCAGCTTGGCACATGATGGATTGGTCGAAATGTCAAAGCATCGGATGGGTAGTACACGGGGTGGTTACCTTGCTGCACGAGACATTGATGTAGTCGGCTATGTAGCCGCTTGCTGCGCCGGAGACGATGGCGAAGGCGTTGAGGAGCGCCCATCCGCAGACCAGTGGGACGTCATCCCGGATCTTCTTTTTGGCCTCGCTCAGACTCAGAGGCAGCAGATGAGGCGTCTTGCCGTCCATGGAGATCCAAGCTAGGTAGGAGTAGCCGAGTAGGATGAGATCACGAGATCAGCAACAACGTATGGTTAGTTCCTCTTCTCTAATTTCATGTCCCCATTCGACATTAAAGAAGAAGAAGAGGAGGAGAAAGAAGAAGTGGAAAAGCACATTAGCAAGATGGCTGGAGATGGAGGGGACTCACCGTCACTCGCTCATCGGATGCAAGGGAGAGGTTCTTCCTAGCTTGTTAGCTTGGCGTGCTTCCTTCTGAAGGGGCTCGAGCTACAACTTCAGAGCGCAACGACGACGCTAGCTAGTGGTGGAGGGGGGAGCTTAAGTGGCCGAGGGCACCGCAGCAGCGACGTGGGGCCACCCCAAAACCCACTACATGTCGAGCAGCCGCAACATGAGCTGCACACACACACACACACACGCACACACACACACGGAGGAGAGTCCAGTTCATCTCATGCCAGTGACAAAGGAAACTACCGCGAAGTTGCGTCCGCGAAGCACCCATACCCTCTTTGGCAACGAGGTGGCACACTAATTTTCTTTGCAGGTTGACAAAAACGTAGCACGCGCACATGCATACGGGGCAGTGAAAAGAAAATGAGTCAGCTCTTCTTCTTTTTTTGACGGAAAGGTATACTTTATTAACTCAAATAACAGTTACATCATCAGCTAGGAATTTAACAAGAAAACTAGGAGGTGCATCCGCCCAAACACACGGGTCGTTTGCACACCCCCACTTTGCCAGCTCATGAGCTACTACATTTAACTCTCTAAAGCAATGCTCAATAGTAACCTTCCCAAAATCACTCAAGATCGCTTCCAAAGTTCATCGTTTCGAAGCACCACGTGATTATCGGGTGTGATAGATTCTATGTTCATATACAACGGGTGTAAGACAGTTTTGCACATGCAGAATACTTGGGTTAAACTTGACGAGCCTAGCATGTACATGCATGGTCTCGGAACACTGGAGACCGAAAGGTCGAACGTGAGTCATATAGTAGATATGATCAACATAGAGATGTTTACCATTGATGACTACCCCATCTCACGTGATGATCGGACATGTGTTAGGTGATTTGGATCACGTATCACTTAGATGACTTGAGGGATGTCTATTTAAGTGGAAGTTCATTAGTAATTTGATTAATTGAACTTAATTTATCATGAACTTAGTCTTATAGTTTTGCATATCTATGTTGTAGATCAATGGTCCAAGCTACCGTTCCCCTGAATTTTAATGCGTTCCTAGAAAAAGCTTAGTTGAAAGATGATGGTAGCTACTACACGGACAGGGTCCATAACTTGAGGATTATCCTCATTGCTGCACAGAAGAATTATGTTCTTGATGCACCGCTAGGTGAAAGGCCTGCTGCAGGAGCTGAAGCTGATGTTATGAACGTCTGGCAAGCTCGATCTGATGACTACTCAATAGTTCAGTGTGCCATGCTTTACGGCTTAGAACCGGGACTTCAAAGACGTTTTGAACGTCATGAAGCATATGAGATGTTTCAGGAGTTGAAGTTAATATTTCGAGCAAATGCCCGAGTTGAGAGATATGAAGTCTCCAACAAGTTCTATAGCTGCAAGATGGAGGAGAACAGTTCTGTCAGTGAACACATACTCAAAATGTCTGGGTATAATAACCACTTGACTCAACTAAGAGTTGATCTTCCAGTTGATAGTGTTATTAACAGAGTTCTTCAATCACTGCCACCAAGCTACAAAGGCTTCGTGATGAACTATAATATGCAAGGGATGAATAAAACGATTCCCGAGCTCTTCGCAATGCTTATGGCCGCGGAGGTAGAAATCAAAAAGGAGCATCAAGTGTTGATGGTTAACAAGACCACTAGTTTCCAGAAAAAGGGCAAGGGAAAAAAAGGGAACTTCAAGAAGAATGGCAAGCAAGTTGCCACTCCCGGGAAGAAGCTGGACCCAAGCCTGAAACTGAGTGCTTCTACTGCAAAGGGAATGGTCACTGGAAGCGGAACTGCCCCAAATATTTGGCGGATAAGAAGGATGGCAAAGTGAACAAAGGTATATTTGATATACATGTTATTGATGTGTACCAATGCTCGTAGCAGCGCCTGGGTATTTGATACAGGTTCGGTTGCTCATATTTGTAACTCGAAACAGGAGCTGCGGAATAAACGAAGATTGGCTAAGGACGAGGTGACGATGCGCGTCGGAAATGGTTCCAAGGTTGATGTGATCGCCGTCGGCACGCTACCTCTACATCTACCTTCGGGATTAGTTTTAGACCTGAATAATTGTTATTTGGTGCCCGCGTTGAGCATGAACATTATATCTGGATCTTGTTTATTACGAGACGGTTATTCATTTAAATCGAAGAATAATTGTTGTTCTATTTATATGAGTAATATCTTTTATGGTCATGCACCCTTGAAGAGTGGTCTATTCTTGTTGAATCTCGAGAGTAGTGATACACATATTCATAATATTAATGCCAAAAGATGCAAAGTTGATAATGATAATGCAACATACTTGTGGCACTGCCGTTTAGGTCATATTAGTGTAAAGCGCATGAAGAAACTCCATGTAGATGGACTTTTGGAATCACTTGATTATGAATCATTTGATACTTGTGAACCATGCCTCATGGGCAAGATGACTAAAACTCCGTTCTCCGGAGCAATGGAGCGAGCTAATGACTTATTGGAAATAATACATACCGATGTATGCGGTCCGATGAGTGTTGAGGCACGCAGCAGGTATCGTTATTTTCTGACCTTCGCAGATGATTTGAGTAGGTATGGGTATATCTACTTAATGAAACACAAGTCTGAAACATTTGAAAAGTTCAAAGAATTTCAGAGTGAAGTCGAGAATCATCATAACAAGAAAATAAAGTTTCTACGATCTGACTGTGGAGGCGAATATTTGAGTTACGAGTTTGGCCTTCATTTAAAACAATGTGAAATTGTTTCACTACTCACACCACCTGGAACACCACAACGTAATGGTGTGTCCGAACGTCGTAACCATACTTTATTAGATATGGTGCGTTCTATGATGTCTCTTATTGATTTACCACTATCGTTTTGGGGTTATGCATTAGAGACAGCCGCATTCACGTTAAATAGGGCACCGTCTAAATCTGTTGAGACGACACAGTATGAACTGTGGTTTGGCAAGAAACCTAAGCTGTCGTTTCTTAAAGTTTGGGGTTGCGACACTTATGTCAAAAGGCTTCAGCCTGATAAGCTCGAACCCAAATCGGAGAAGTGCGTCTTCATAGGATACCCTAAGGAAACAATTGGGTACACCTTCTACCACATATCCGAAGGTAAGATCTTTTTTGCCAAGAATGAAACCTTTGTAGAGAAGGAGTTTCTCTCGAAAGAAGTGAGTGGGAGTAAAGTAGATCTTGATGAGGTAACTGTAACTTCTCTCGAATTGGAAAGTAGCACATCACAGAAAACCGTTCCCGTGATGCCTACACCAACTAGTGAGGAAGCAAATGATAATGATCATGAAACTTCAGATCAAGTTACTACTGAACCTCGTAGGTCGATCAGAGCACGATCCGCACTAGAGTGGTATGATAATCATGTCCTGGAAGTCATGTTACTAGACCAAGGCGAACCTACGAACAATGAAGAAGCTATGATGAGCCCAGATTTCGATAAATGGCTTGAGGCCATGAAATCTTAGATATGATCCATGTATGAGAACAAAGTATGGACTTTGGTGGACTTGCTCGATGATCGGCAAGACATTGAGAATAAATGGATCTTCAAAAAGAAGACTGACGCTGATGGTAATGTTACTGTCTACAAAGCTTGACTTGTCGCGAAAGGTTTTTGACAAGTTCAAGGAGTTGACTATGATGAGACTTTCTCACCCTTAGCGGTGCTTAAGTCTGACCGAATCATGTTAGCAATTGCCACATTTTATAATTATGAAATCTGGCAAATGGACGTCAAAACTGCATTCCTTAATGGATATCTTAAAGAAGAGTTGTATATGATGCAACCAGAAGGTTTTGTCAATCCTAAAGGTGCTAACAAAGTGTGCAAGCTCCAGCGATTTGTCTATGGACTGGTGCAAGCATCTCGGAGTTGGAATATACACTTTGATGAGGTGATAAAAGCATATGGTTTTATATAGACTTACGGTGAAGCCTGTAATTACAAGAAAGTGAGTGAGAGCTCTGTAGCATTTCTGATATTATATGTGGATGACATATTGTTGATTGGAAATGATATAGAATTTTTGGATAGCATAAAAGGGTACTTGAATAAGAATTTTTGAATGAAACACCTCGGTGAAGCTGCTTATATATTGGGCATCAAGATCTATAGAGATAGATCGAGACGTTTAATAGGACTTTCACAAAGCACATACCTTGATAAAGTTTTGAAGAAGTTCAAAATGGATCAGTCAAAGAAAGGGTTCTTGCCTGTGTTACAAGGTGTGAAGTTAAGTCAGACTCAAAGCCCGACCACTGCAGAAGATAGAGAGAAAATGAAAGTCATTCCCTATGCCTCAGCCATAGGTTCTATCATATATGCTATGCTGTGTACCAGATCTGATGTGTGCCTTGCCATAAGTCTGGCAGGGAGGTACCAAAGTAATCCAGGAGTGGATCACTAGACAGCGGTCAAGAACATCCTGAAGTACCTGAAAAGGACCAAGGATATGTTTCTCGTTTATAGAGGTGATGAAGAGCTCGTCGTCAATGGTTACGTTGATGCTAGCTTCGGCACTGATCCGAATGACTCCAAGTCACAAATCGGATACATGTTTATATTGAATGGTGGAGCTGTCAGTTGGTGCAGTTCCAAGCAGAGCGTCTGATGTCTACTACGCAACCTTCTTCTTGTAGACTCGTGTTGGGCCTCCAAGCACAGAGTTTTGTAGGACAGTAGCAAATTTCCCTCAAGTGGATGAACTAAGGTTTATCAATCCATGGGAGGGGTAGGATGAAGATGGTCTCTCTCAAACAACCCTGCAACCAAATAACAAAGAGTCTTTTGTGTCCCCAACACACCCAATACAATGGTAAATTGTATAGGTGCACTAGTTCGGCGAAGAGATGGTGATACAAGTGCAATATGGATGGTAGATATAGGTTTTTGTAATCTAAAAATATAAAAACAGCAAGGTAGTAAGTAACAAAAGTAAGCGAAAACAGTATTGCAATGCTTGGAAATAAGGCCTAGGGTTCATACTTTCACTAGTGCAAGTTCTCTCAACAACGATAACATAATTAGATCATATAACAATCCCTCAATGTGCAACGAAGAGTCACTCCAAAGTCACTAATAGCGGAGAACAAACGAAGAGATTATTGTAGGGTACGAAACCACCTCAAAGTTATTCTTTCTGATCGATCTATTGGGCTATTCCTATAAGTGTCACAAACAGCCCTAGAGTTCGTACTAAAATAACACCTTAAGACACACATCAACCAAAACCCTAATGTCACCTAGATACTCCAATGTCACCACAAGTATCCGCGGGTTTGATTATACGATATGCATCACACAATCTCAGATTCATCTATTCAAACCAACACAAAGAACTTCAAAGAGTGCCCCAAAGTTTCTACCGGAGAGTCAAGACGAAAACGTGTGCCAACCCCTATGCATAAGTTCACAAGGTCACAGAACGCGCAAGTTGATCACCAAAACATACATCAAGTGGATCACGTGAATATCCCATTGTCACCATAGATAAACACATGCAAGACATACATCAAGTGTTCTCAAATCCTTAAAGACTCAATCCGATAAGATAACTTCAAAGGGAAAACTCAATTCATTACAAGAAGGTAGAGGGGAGAAACATCATAAGATCCAACTATAATAGCAAAGCTTGCGGTACATCAAGATCATGCCAAATCAAGAACACGAGAGAGAGAGAGAGAGATCAAACACATAGCTACTGGTACATACCCTCAGCCCCGAGGGTGAGCTACTCCCTCCTCGTCATGGAGAGCGCCGGGATGATGAAGATGGCCACTGGTGATGATTTCCCCCACCAGCAGGGTGCCGGAACAGGATCCTGATTGATTTTTGGTGGCTACAGAGGCTTGCGGCGGTGGAACTCCCGATCTAGGTTTTGTTCTAGGGGTTTCTATATTTATAGGATCTTTTGGCGTCGAGAACAAGTCAGGGGGGTCCATGAGGCGACGACAAGGACGGAGGGCGCGGCCTAGGGGGGCGCCCTCCACCCTTGTGGTGGCCTCGGGACTCTTCTGGCCCAACTCTTTTGCTTCGGGGGCTTCTTCTGGTCCATAAAAAATCACCGTAAATTTTCAGGTCATTTGGACTCCATTTTATATTCCTTTTCTGTAAAACTCAAAAACAAGGAAAAAACAGAAACTGGCACTGGGCTCTAGGTTAATAGGTTAGTCCCAAAAATAATATAAAATAGCATATAATTGCATATAAACATCCAAGATGGATAATATAATAGCATGGAACAATCAAAAATTATAGATACGTTGGAGACGTATCAAGCATCCCCAAGCTTAATTCCTGCTCGTCCTCGAGTAAGTAAATGATACAAACAGAATTTTTGATGTGGAATGCTAGCAAGTGCACAAGTTTGATCAATGATAATTTCAATCACTTTTTCTAGCAGCATTATATATCATAAACAGTAGCTCATCTCATAAAACTTATCATGATCAAGTAGCAAACTATTCACATGTTAAAGCATAGATCATAAACTTTCTTGAAAACTAACAAACTAGGTTCTCAGTCATCAAACAATTGCAATTCATCTTATTTTCAGGAAGGTTCTATGTAAGAGCTTTGATTTAGCAAATCCCACATACTCAACTATCATATAGTCTTCCATGATTGCAACCACTCAAAGCATATTTTTAGAACAAATAGCATCCATTGAACACAGAGAAAGATAGGGGCTTAATGTTTCGCCTCCCAACTTATTTATCATATAGATAATTGTCAACAATAATAATTCATGATCAAATATATTTGAATGGCCATATATGCTTAGATCTTTCCCCACCACATGATGCTTGCCAACTAAAGAGTAGGTTGGAATGAGAAGGAATACCACTGACTCTTGCATAAAAGTAAAAGATAGGCCCTTCACAGAGGGAAGTAGGGATTTGCAGAGGTGCCAGAGCTCGAAGCTTTTAAAACAGAGATGGAAATAATTTTGAGAGGTATGCTTTCATTGTCAACATAACAACCAAGAGTTCCCAATATCTTCCATACTAGATACATTATAGGCGGTTCCCAAACAGAAAGGTAAAGTTTTTTACTCCCCCTCCACCAACAATCACACTCCATGGCTTGTCCGAAACAATGGGTACCATCCATACCAACAACTTTCCTGGGGGAGTTTTGTTTAATTATTTGAAATTTTGTTTTTGATCTATTGATCATAGGACTGGGCATCCCAATTACTAGCCACTCTCTCGTGAATGATGAGCGGAGTCCACTCATCATGAGAATAACCCACCTAGCATGGAAGATACTGACAGCCCCTAGTTTGCTAACTTTCAATAAATTTACCACCTATACTTTTTATATGTGAAGTCATTACTCCCTATGGTATAAGCATATGAAGCATATATAATTTCAGATTTATGATATTCAATTCATTCAACCATTTACTCATAGGATATAAGTGAAGCACGTGAGTAAATGACAAACTACTCCATAAAGATATAAGTGAAGATCAATGAGTAGTCAAATAATTAAGTAGCTATGTGAAGACTTTCTCTCATAAAGAAAATTTAGATCTTAAGTACTTTATTCAAACAGCAAGCAAAACAAAATAAAATTACATTCTAAAAATAGCACACATCGTGTGAAGAAGCAAAAACTTAGGCTCAACCGATACTAACCGACAATTCTTGATGAAGAAAGGTGGGATGCCTACCGGGGCATCCCCAAGCTTAGATGCTTGAGACTTCTAGAGATATTATATTGGGATGCCTTGGGCATCCCCAAGCTTGAGCTTTTGTGTCTCCTTAATTCCTTTTATATGATGGTTTCCCTAATTATTAAACACTTCATCCACACAAAACTCAACAAGAACTCGTCAGAAAAGTTAGTATAAATCGAATGCAAAACCTTATCATTCTCTACTGTAGCAAATCTCTAAAATTATTATTTAACATTGCATACTAAATGCCTCTGCATATTTAATACTCCTATCCTCAAATAGAATCATTAAACAAGCAAACATAACAGCAATCTGTCAAAACAGGACAGTCTGTAAAGAGTGCAATTGTACTCATACTTCCCTAACTCCAAAAATCTGAAAAATTTCCATACTGTATATATTTTTTTATTCCTGAACATGTAAAAATATCAAGATTTTATCATGTTCTTACTTTCCAGAAGAATACAAACAACAATAGTAAACTTTCTGTTTTCAAAACAGCAACATATAGACTTCAAAATAAGCATGGTAAAGGTTATACTTGACCTTTTTATTGAACTAAAAGATGAAAAACATTACTCTAAATAACAGCAAGAAAATACTAATAAAATAAAATGATGCTCCAAGCAAAACTCATATCATGTGACGAATAAAAATATAGCTCTAAGTAAGGTTACCGATAATGTTGGAGACGAAAGAGGGGATGCCATCCGGGGCATCCCCAAGCTTAGTTGCTTGGATCTTCCTTGCATATTACCTTGGGGTGCCTTGGGCATCCCCAAGCTTAGTGTTTTGTCACTCCTTATTCTCCTCATATTGATATCTCACGCAAAACTTGAAAACTTCAATTACAAAAAACTTAACGGAACTTCGTGAGATGGGTTAGTATGATAAAACAAATCATTCACTTTGGTACTGTCAAGAAAAGATTCATAATTTTTCTCATACAATTCCTACTGTAACTTATCATTTCTACAATTTATATTAAGCAATATAAGCCATAGAAACTAGAAAACAAGCAAACTATGCATCGAAAACAGAATCTGTCAAAAACAGAACAGTACGTAAAGATCTGAATTAAGGTCATACTTATGTAACTCCAAAAATGCTTAAACATTAGGAAAACGTAGAAAATTTGTATATAAATCCTCTGTAAAAAATTCATAGTTTTTCCACGTTGCAGTAAATTTTAACATTTCTGTTACTGGACGCAAAAGTTTCTGTTTTTGCACAGAATCAAATCAACTATCATCCACACTATCCCAAAGGCTTTACTTGGCACTTTATTGAAACAAAAGCTATAAAACATGATTACTACAGTAGCTTAGTCATGTGAACACATAAAAACAGTAGGGGTAAATATTGGGTTGTCTCTCAACAAGCCCTTTTCTTTAATGCCTTTTTACCTAGGCATAGTGATTTCAATGATGCTCGCATAAAAGATAAGAATGGAAACACAAAGAGAGCATCAAGAAGCATATGACTGTCAAATTTAAGTCTAACCCACTTCCTATGCATAGGGATTTTGTGAGCAAACAATTTATGGGAGCAATAATCAACTAGCATAGGAAGGCAAAACAAGCATGACTTCAAGATTTTCAACACATAGAGAGGAAACTTGATATTATTGCAATTCCTACAAGCATATGTTCCCCCCTCATAATAATTTTCAGTAGCATCATGAATGAATTCAACAATATAACTATCACATAAAGCATAATTTTCATGATCCATAAGCATAGAATTTTTATTACTCTCCACATAAGCAAATTTATTCTCATGAATAGTAGTGGGAGCAAACTCAACAAAATAACTATCATGTGAGGCATAATCCAATTGAAAATTAAAATCATGATGACAAGTTTCATGGTTATCATTATTCTTTATAGCATACATGTCATCACAATAATCATCATAGATAGCAACTTTGTTCTCATAATCAATTGGAACCTCTTCCAAAATAGTGGATTCATCACTAAATAAAGTCATGACCTCTCCAAATCCACTTTTATCAATATTATGAAAATATTCAACACCCTCCTAAATAGTGGGATCAATACTACCTAGAGTTGACACTCTTCCAAACCCACTTTCATCAATATAATCATCATAAATAAGAGGCATGCTACCATCATAATAAATATTCTCATCAAAACTTGGGGAACTAAAAATATCATCTTCATCAAACATAGCATCCCCAAGCTTATGGCTTTGCATATCATTAGCATCATGGATATTCAGAGAATTCATACCAACAACATTGCAATCATGCTCATCATTCAAATATTTAGTGCCAAACATTTTGTTGCATTCTTCTTCTATCAATTGAGCACAATTTTCCTTTCCATCATTTTCACGAAAGACATTATAAAGATGAAGCAAATGAGGCAACCTAAATTCCATTTTTTTGTAGTTTTCTTTTACAAACTAAACTAGTGATTAAACAAGAAACTAAAAGATTCGATTGCAAGATCTAAAGATATACCTTCAAGCACTAACCTCCCCGGCAATGGCACCAGAAAAGAGCTTGATGTCTACTACGCAACCATCTTCTTGTAGACTTGTGTTGCGCCTCCAAGCGCAGAGTTTTGTAGGACAGTAGCAAATTTCCCTCAAGTGGATGACCTAAGGTTTATCAATCCGTGGGAGGTGTAGGATGAAGATGTCTCTCTCAAACAAACCCTGCAACCAAATAACAAAGAGTCTCTTGTGTCCCCAACACACCCAATACAATGGTAAATTGTATAGGTGCACTAGTTCGGTGAACAGATGGTGATACAAGTGCAATATGGATGGTAGATATAGGTTTTTGTAATCTGAAAATATAAAAACAGCAAGGTAGTAAGTAACAAAAGTGAGCGAAAATGGTATTGCAATGCTTGGAAATAAGGCCTAGGGTTCATACTTTCACTAGTGCAAGTTCTCTCAACAATGATAACATAATTAGATCATATAACAATCCCTCAACGTGCAACGAAGAGTCACTCCAAAGTCACTAATAGTGGAGAACAAACAAAGAGATTATTGTAGGGTACAAAACCACCTCAAAGTTATTCATTCTCATCGATCTATTGGGCTATTCCTATAAGTGTCACAAACAGCCCTAGAGTTCGTACTAAAATAACACCTTAAGACACACATCAACCAAAACCCTAATGTCACCTAGATATTCCAATGCCACCACAAGTATCCGCGGGTTTGATTATACGATATGCATCACACAATCTCAGATTCATCTATTCAAACCAACACAAAGAACTTCAAAGAGTGCCCCAAAGTCTCTACCGGAGAGTCAAGACGAAAATGTGTGCCAACCCCTATGCATAAGTTCACAAGGTCACAGAACCCGCAAGTTGATCACCAAAACATACATCAAGTGGATCACGTGAATATCCCATTGTGACAACAGATAAACACATGCAAGACATACATCAAGTGTTCTCAAATCCTTAAAGACTCAATCCGATAAGATAACTTCAAAGGGAAAACTCAATTCATTACAAGAAGGTAGAGGGGAGAAACATCATAAGATCCAACTATAATAGCAAAGCTTGCGGTACATCAAGATCATGCCAAATCAAGAACACGAGAGAGAGAGAGAGAGAGATCAAACACATAGCTATTGGTACATACCCTCAGCCCCGAGGGTGAACTACTCCCTCCTCGTCATGGAGAGCGCCGGGATGATGAAGATGGCCACTGGTGATGATTTCCCCCTCCAGCAGGGTGCCAGAACAGGGTCCTGATTGATTTTTGGTGGCTACAGAGGCTTGCGGCGGCGGAACTCCCGATCTAGGTTTTGTTCTGGGGGTTTCTATATTTATAGGATCTTTTGGCGTCGAGAACAAGTCAGGGGGGGGGTCCACGAGGCGACGACAAGGACGGAGGGCGCGGCCTAGGGGGGGCTCCCTCCACCCTTGTGGTGGCCTCGGGACTCTTCTGGCCCAACTCTTTTGCTTCGGGGGCTTCTTCTGGTCCATAAAAAATCACCGTAAATTTTCAGGTCATTTGGACTCCGTTTTATATTCCTTTTCTGTAAATATCAAAAACAAGGAAAAAACAGAAACTGGCACTGGGCTCTAGGTTAATAGGTTAGTCCCAAAAATAATATAAAATAACATATAAATTTATATAAACATCCAAGATGGATAATATAATAGCATGGAACAATCAAAAATTATATATACGTTGGAGACGTATCAAGCATCCCCAAGCTTAATTCCTAAATTTATGAAGACTTGTGCACTTGCTAGCATTGACACTTCATAAATTATTTCTTTTATCATTTACCTACTCGAGGACGAGCAGGAATTAAGCTTGGGGATGCTGATACGTCTCCAACGTATCTATAATTTATGAAGTATTCATGCCATGTTTACAACAATTTTATATGGTTTTGGTATGATTTTATTAGAACTAACCCGGACTTACGCTGTTTTCAGCAGAACTACCGTGGTGTCTTTTTTTGTGCAGAAATAAAAGTTCTCGGAATGAGCTGAAAATTTACAGAGAATATTTTTGGAAAATATAAAAAATACTGGAGCGAAAAGATACCAGACAGGAGTCCCGAGGCAACCACAAGGGTGGAGGGCGCCCCCCTAGGGCGCGCCCCCTGCCTTGTCGCCGGCTCGTGGACACCCTTGACTTGCCCCCGACGCCGAAAACTCCTATAAATAGAGAAAATTTCAGAAATAAACCTAGATCGAGAGTTCCGCCGCTGCAAGCCTCTGTAGCCACGAAAAACCAATCGGGAGCCCGTTCCGGCACCCTGCCGGAGGGGGAAACCATCACCGGAGGCCATCTTCATCATCCCGGTGGTCTCCATGACGAGGAGGGAGTAGTTCACCCTCGGGGCTGAGGGTATGTACCAGTAGCTATGTGTTTGGTCTCTCTCTCTCTCTCTCGTGTTCTTGATTTGGCACGATCTTGATGTATCGTGAGCTTTGTTATTATAGTCGGATCAGATGGTGTTTCTTCCCCTCTACCTTCTTGTGATGAATTGAGTCTTGCTCTTTGAGGTTTCGTTATGTTGGATTGAGTATTGGATTTGAGAACACTTGATGTATGTCTTGCGATGGGATATCTGTGGTGACAATGGGATGTTCTATTGATTCACTTGATGTATGTTTTGGCACTCAACTCGCGGATTCCCGAGGTGACATTGGGGTAATCTATGCATAGGGGTTGATGCACGTTTTCGTCCTACGTTCTCCGATAGAAACTTTGGAGTGATTCTTTGTTGCATGTTGAGGGATTGTTATGTGATCCAATTATGTTATCATTATTGAGAGAATTTGCACTAGTGAAAGTATGAACCCTAGGCCTTGTTTCCAAGCATTGCAATACCGTTTTTGCTCACTTTTACTACTAGGTACCTTGCTGTTTTTATATTTTCAGATTAGAAAAACCTATATCTACTATTGAAAGAACATGCGGTGCCCCCATGTTTGGTTTTGGTAATTGATGACAATCTCTATGGACTAATGGTTGCCTTGAGTTATATTTGAAGGGTTTGTCCATAGGCTTTTCTTGGAGTCCATTTGTTGGTTTCAAGGAGAGTTTGTGATGACCAAGGTGCTATTAAGGAATTATCCAAAGATTGGTCATGTGAGTGTTGAGCTTATTGCAAGCATGTCTTGAAGAAGAAGAAGAGTGTGTGATCATTCATGTTTACCTTCAAGACAACATCCAAATGAAGAGAGTTGGAAATATTCAAGGTTGATCAAGACTAAGTACACAGAGTGATTCAAGTTGATCAACACACAAAGTGTAGAAGATGTACCGAGAGGGATCAAGTGATCCCATGGTATGGTAAGCATTGTCCATTACGCTTTGTGTACTAACCCATGGTCTACGTGAGAGTTCTATGTGGGGTTAGGTATGTTTCCATGGGCTTGCGTCAAGAGGAAGTTATTATACAACCCATGGAGGATGACATCAAGTGGTGATCGTCATCAAGATTGTCGTTGTTCAAGTTCAAGTGGAGCATCATGAAGAGATCAAGTGCTTGAAGCTTGCCGTCCATGGTGGCGACAATGGACTTGTGAAGATGTGCGGAAGACTGGCTCACTCATAGTGGTTTATGGGGGAGCAATCAACTCGTCTTCATCGACCCAACGCAATCAAGAAAGGTGGTCCATCTTGAGGAAGACAAGATCGTCATCATCTAGCTCAAGTGGATTATGCGCAAGGCAAAGGTTTACCCTTGATAGGTTTTTGTTTTACCGGTCTCATGGTGGTAGTTGAGAGACCGGGTTATAGGATCAGTTGCCGTACTATCAAGGGGGGCACTCAATGAGTAGCTTGATCATATCATTCGTAGAGAGCTCAAACCATTGCATCCTTGCATCATCTTTCTTGGTTATTGTTTGGTGTTTCTCTGTTTGAGTTTCGGAGCTTATGGTCATTTTCATGACAAGCTCGAGTTCATCGAAAACGGAGTTCAGATGCCTCTTCTATGTTGTTTTCGATGTTGGAGGTTATGCCGGTTCTTCTCAGTTGGAGGTTTCACTCCTCTATATCTTAGGCATACCTCCCCTGCCTCTTCTTATGACCAGTCGCTGTTGGATGCTACTCATCGTCAGCTATCCAACAAGCTTGAGTTTGCTCAATTCGGAGCTCATATGCAAATGTTGTGACTGTTTCGGTCCACCCCGTTTCTTCTGTTTTGCTTGGGCTATTTTGCAGCACCCAAGCGGTAGTACCGCTTAGTTCCATGGTAGTACCGCTTGCGGTACTTCTGTTGTGGACTACCGCTACCACTACCGCTTGGGCAAAGTCTTTTGTGCATGTTTCTGTTGCCTATTTTCTCTAAGCGGTACTAGAGCGGTAGTAGAGCGGTAGTACCGCTCAAGCGGTAGTACTGCACCCCCGAGCGGTAGTACCTCTTGTGTTTCAATGCTTGTGCATGTTTCTGTTGCCAGTTTTCCCTAAGCGGTAGTAGAGCGGTAGTACCGCTCCCCAGAGCAGTACTACCTCTCTGGCAGATCTACTATTCGTGTTTTCTGCCTCGTTGGGATGTTTTGGCCATGCTAAGCGGTAGTACCGCTCCTCCAAGCGGTAGTATCGCTTGTGCACGACCAGTGGGCATAACGGTTGGATTCGGGGGTGCCTATTTAAGGGGGCCTTCTTCCCCAATGGACCCCATCCCTTGAGCTCGTGTTCTTCCCCCATTGTTGACCTTCTTCGAGCTTGCTAACTCTCAATCTCTCCATAGATTCTTGCTAGTTTTTTAGGGAAAAGAGAGAGGAGATCTAGATCCACATTTCCACCAATCACTTTCTCCTCTATGTGAGGGGAACCCCTTGGATCTAGATCTTGGAGTTCTTGGTGTTCTCCTTCTTGTTCTTCCTTTCATTTTCCTCACTAGCATTAGTTGCTTTGGTGGGATTTGAGAGAGAAGGACTTGGGCACTCCGTGTGCCCTTGCCATTGCATTTGGTGCATCGGTTTGAGTTCTCCACGATGATACGTGGAAGTTACAAGTTGAGAAGCTTATTACTCTTGGGTGCTTGGTACCCTTGAGCTTGTTCCTCTTGGGTGCTTGGGTGCCCTAGACGGTTGGTGGTGTTCGGAGCTCAATTATTGTGGTGTAAAGCTCCGGGCAAGCGTCGGGGTCTCCAATTAGGTTGTGGAGATCGCCCCGAGCAATTTGACGGGTACTGATGATCGCCCCCAAGGGTTGCCAAAGTATACGGGTTCGGTGACCGCCCCCAAGGGTTGCGATTTGTACGGGTTCGGTGACTGCCCTCAAGGGTCCCTTAGTGGAATCACGGCATCTTGCATTGTGCGAGGGCATGAGGAGATTACGGTGGCCCTAGTGGCTTCTTGGGGAGCATTGTGCCTCCACACCGCTCCAAACGGAGATTAGCATCCGCAAGGGTGTGAACTTCGAGATACATCGTCGTCTCCGCGTGCCTCGGTTATCTCTTACCCGAGCCCTTTACTTTTGCACTTTACTTTGTGATAGCCATATTGTTTCTTGTCATATATCTTGCTATCACTTAGTTGTTTATCTTGCTTAGCATAAGTTGTTGGTGCACATAGGTGAGCCTAGTTGTTGTAGGTTTTGTGCTTGACAAATTAACCGCTAGGTTTATTCCGCATTTGTTCAAGCCTAAACCGTAATTATTTTAAAGCGCCTATTCACCCCCCCTCTAGGCGACATCCTCGATCTTTCAACTATCCATATTACACTTGTATCACCATCTCTTCGCTGAACTAGTGCACCTATACAATTTACCATTGTATTGGGTGTGTTGGGGACACAAGATAATCTTTGTTATTTGGTTGCAGGGTTGTTTGAGAGAGACCATCTTATCCTACGCCCCCATGGATTGATAAACCTTAGGTCATCCACTTGAGGGAAATTTGCTACTTTCCTACAAAACTCTGCGCTTGGAGGCCTAACACGAGTCTACAAGAAGAAGGTTGCGTAGTAGACATGAAGCTCTTTTCTGGCGCCGTTGCCGGGGAGGTGAGTGCTTGAAGGTATATCTTTAGATCTTGCAATTGAATCTTTTAGTTTCTTGTTTTATCACTAGTTTAGTTTATAAAAGAAAACGGCAAAAAAATGGGATTGAGGTTGCCTCATATGCTTCATATTTTTAATATCTTTCGTGAAAATGATGGAAAGGAAAATTGTGCTCAAGTGTTAGAAGAAGAAGTCTATAAATTGTTTGGCACTAAATCTTTGAATGATAAACATGATTGCAATGTTGTTAGTTTGCTTGCTATGAATATTCATGATACTAATGATGATTGCACTAGTCATGATAAAGAAGTTTCTTATAAGCATGTCAATTTTTGTGGAGTGAATAGAGTTTGTGAAGACATGCCTTATAGGGATGATAGATATTGTAAGAAGCATAAACATGATGAAACCAATCGGTGGCTTAAGGTGATAGATAAATTTGCTACAAAATTATGCTCTCTTCATCCCATTACTTGTGAACTTTGCAATAGAGTTGGTCATCTTAATTTCCAATGCACACTTTTTCATGACCGAATCGTATCCAAATATAGCAATAACTTGATCACCCTTGAACTTTATAAAGAACTTTGTTTATTTTTGGGGTGTGAAGAATTGTCACATAAAAATAGTTGGTTTGAAGTGTTCATATTCACCGACCATGCTGAAACTACTCTTAAAGAAATATATATGTTTTGCGTGGTAAATTGCAATGAGAATGCTTATATTGCCAACTATAGAACGATGGGAAAACCATTAGAATATAAAAGAAATACTAATGAAAGGGTAAAGCTCTCCACTTTCCCTCCTATTGTCTCTCGTGAAACAGGTTACGAGAATGAGCTTCCTATGCAACCAATCTCATCAATAAGGAGCTCCAAAAAGTTGATTAAACCCACACAAGACATGGAGAAGAAAAAGAAAGACGGAGAAGAAAAGATAAATAGGTATCCCTCCCAAATGATGTTGCTCCTATTATTGTTATGCCTCATGATAGCGAATCAAAAATAAATGTGGAAGATGATATACTTGATGATGATAGTGATTCTTTGTCTTATGGTACAATGTCCGAAGAAACTATTGAGGATGGTTTTGTTATGCCTATTACTCATTGTGATGATTATGATTGGGAAAATAATGATACTTCTTATAATCTTGAAAATCTCTTTGGCACCAACATAGAAAATTGTGATGACAATAATTGTTATACTATTGGTGCTATACATACTATTAATGATGATAGTGATTATGCTTATGATATGCAAAGCCACAAGCGTGGGGATGCTATGTTTGATGAGAGTGACATGTTTGAGAATTTATTTGCTGCAATTAATGTTTGTCCCAAGCTTGGGGATGCCATGCTTGATGAAGATGATCTTTTTAGTCCCTCTACGTTGGATGAGCAAATTTGACATGATGATCGCATGCCTCCTATTTAAGATGATTGCCATATTTATGAAAGTGGGTTTGGAAGAGTGTCAACTTTAGATAATAATTATCCCACTATTTTGGAGGGTGTTGAATATTATTATAATGATAAAAGTGGATTTGGAGAGGTCATGACTTTATTTAGTAATGATTCCACTATTTCGGAAGAGGTTTCAATTGACTATGATGAGAACAAAGTTGCTACTAAAGATGATTATTGTGATGATACTTATGTTATAAAAAGTAGTTATAATTATTGTCATAATTTTGAATATCCTTTTTACTGAACATTACTCTTTTAATGTGAAAACAATTTATAGTATTCAAGTTTCATATGATGCTCCTGCTACTATTCATGAGAAGAAATTTGCTTATGTGGAGAGTAATAAAATTTCTATGCTTGTGGATCATGAAAAGAATGCTTTATGTGAAAGTTATATTGTTGAATTCATGCATTATGCTACTGAAAATTATTATGAGGGAGGAATATATGCTTGTAGGAATTGCAATAATATCAAGTTTCCTCTCTATGTGTTGAAAGTTTTGAAATTATGCTTGTTTTGCCTTCCTATGCTAGTTGGTTCTTGCTCCCATAAGATGATTGCTCACAAAATCCCTATGCATAGGAAGTGGGTTAGACTTAAATGTGCTAGTCATATGCTTCATGATGCTCTCTTTGTGTTTCAATTCTTTACTTTTATGCGAGCATCATTGAAATCATCATGCCTAGCTAAAAAGGCATCAAAGATAAGCGCTTGTTGGGAGACAACCCAAAATTTACCCCTACTGTTTTTATGTGTTCACATGATTTATATACTGTATTTATCATGTTTTATAGCTTTTGTTTGAATAAAGTGCCAAGTAAAGCCTTTGGGATAGTGTGGTTGATAGTTGATTTGATTCTGTGCAAAAACAGAAACTTTTGCGTCCAGTAACAAAATTGTTAAAATTCACTGGAACGTGTAAAAACTCTGAATTTTTTACAGAGTATTTATATACAAATTTTCTAAGTTTTCCTAAATTTTAATAATATTTGGAGTTACATAAGTATGACCTTAATTCAGATCTTTACAGACTGATCTGTTTTTGACAGATTCTGTTTTCGATGCATAGTTTTCTTGTTTTCTAGTTTCTATGGCTTATATTGCTCAATATAAATTGTAGAAATGATAGGGTACAGTAGATATCATGTGATAACAATTATGAATCTTGTCTTTGAGAGTACCCAAGTGAATGATTTGTTTTATTATACTAACGGATCTCACGAAGGTTTTGTTAAGAATTGTGTGATTGAAGTTTTCAAGTTTTGGGTGAGATATCGATATGAGGAGAACAAGGAGTGGCAATACACTAAGCTTGGGGATACCCAAGGCACCCCAAGGTAATATTCAAGGAATACCCAAGAAACTAAGCTTGGGGATGCCCCGGAAGGCATCCCCTCTTTCGTCTTCAACATTATCGGTAACCTTACTTGGAGCTATATTTTTATTCGTCACATGATATGTGTTTTGCTTGGAGCGTCATTTTATTTTATTAGGATTTTCTTTCTGCTATTTATAGTAATGTTTTGCATCGTTTATTTCAATAGAAGTGTCAAGTATGCCTTTACCATGCTTATTTTGCAAGTCTATATGTTGCTGTTTTGAAAACAGAAAGTTTTCTACCATTGTATGAATTCTACTGGAAAGTCAGTACGTGATAAAATCTTGCAATTTTTACACTATTATTAACAACAAATTTTCTACAGTTTGGTAATTTTTCAGAATTTTTGGAGTTAGGTAAGTATGATTAAAATTGCACTCTTTACATACTGTCCTGTTTAGACAGATTGCTGTTATGTTTGCATATGTTTACTTGTTTAATGATTCTATTTGAGGATAGGAATACTAAATAATAATTTTAGTGATTTGTTACAGTAGAGAATGATAAGGTTTTGCATTTGATTTAGATTAACTTATCTCACGAGTTCTTGTTGAGTTTTGTGTGGATGAAGTTTTTAAGATTTAGGGAAACCGTGCTATAAAAGAAATTAAGGAGACACAAAAGATCAAGCTTGGGGATGCCCAAGGCATCACTATTTAATATTTCAAGAAGTCTCAAGCATCTAAGCTTGGGGATGCCCCGGTTGGCATCCCACCTTTCTTCATCAACAATGATCGGTCAATTTTGGTTGAGCCTAAGTTTTTGCTTCTTCACATGATATGTGCTATCCTTGGAATGTCATTTTATTTTGTTTTGCTTGCTGTTTGAATAAAATAATTAAGATAAATTTTTTCTTTATTAGAGAGAGTCTTCACATAGCTACTTAATTATTCGACTACTCATTGATGTTCACTGATATCCTTTTTGGAGTAGTTTGTCATTTACTCGTGTTCTTCACTTATATCCTATGAGTAAATGGTTGAATGAATTGAATATCATAAATCTGAAATTATATATGTTTCATATGCTTATCCCATGGGGTGTAATGACTTCACATATAAGAGGTAGAGGTGATAAATTTATTGAAAGTTAGCAAACATAGTATTGGTCACTTGAACAATTCATGAAAGAATATTGAAGGAAGAGAGATTTCACATATAACTATACTATATTGGACATCTTCTATGATTGTGAGCCCCATTAATTATTTTCAAACTTGAGCAAATTAGTTGAAGTTGGATAAGGAAGACAACGTAATGAGTTATGCTTGGGTATATTTGTATAGAAGTTATATTGTTATGGATCCTCCAACATGTGGTGCTTGCTATTTAGAATCTTTTGCTAGCCAAAATTTATGTACTAAGCGGGAATACTGCTTGTGCATCCAAAATACTTGAACCAAGTTTCTTCCCTGAGTGTCCACCATATCCACGTATATGCGGTATTTACCTGCCGTTCCAAGTAAATTTGCATGTGCCAAACTCTAAACCTTCAAATAATAATCTGTTTTGTATGCCCGAATCACTCATGTAGCGACTAGGGGCTGTCAGTATCTTCCATGCTAGGTGGGTTATTCTCACGATGAGTGTTGATTCACTTGTCATTCACGAGAAAGTGGCTGGTAATCTGGATGCCCAGTCCCGTGCTCAAAGTCAAATCAAAATATAATATCAAACAAAACTCCCCCAGGACCGCTGTTGGTATGGATGGTACCCGTTGTTTCGGACCAGCCGTGGAGTGTGATTGTTGGTGGAGGGGAGTAAAAACTTTACCATTCTATTTGGGAACCGCCTATAATGTATCTGGCATGGAAGATAGTGAGAACTCTTGGTTGTTATGTTGACAATGAAAGCATACCTCTTAAAATTATGTTTATCTCTGTTTTAAAAGCTTCGAGCTCTGGCACCTCTGCAAATCCCTGCTTCCCTCTGCGAACGGCCTATCTTTTACTTTTATTTTTGTTGAGTCAATTTCTTATTCCAACCTATTCTTTAGTTGGCAAGCATCATGTGGTGGGGAAAGATCTAAGCATATATGGCCATTCAAATATATTTGATCATGAATTCTTATTGTTGACAATTATCTAAATGATAAATAAGTTGGGAGGCGAAACACTAAGCCCCTATCTTTCTCTGTGTTTGATGGATGCTATTTGTTCTAAAAATATGCTTTGAGTGGTAGCAATCATTGAAGACTATATGATAGTTGAGTATGTGGAATTTGCTAAATCAAAGCTCTTACATATACCCTTCCTGGAAATAAGATGAATTGCAATTGTTTGATGACTGAGAACATAGTTTGTTAGTTTTCAAGAAAGTTTATGGTCTATGCTTTAACATGTGAATAGCTTTCTACTTGATCATGAGAAGTTTTATGAGATGATCTACTGTTTATGATATATAATGATGCTAGCAAGGGTGATTGAAATTATTATTGATCAAACTTGTGCACTTGCTAGCATTGACACTTCATAAATTATTTCTTTTATCATTTACCTACTCGAGGACGAGCAGGAATTAAGCTTGGGGATGCTGATACGTCTCCAACGTATCTATAATTTATGAAGTATTCATGCCATGTTTACAACAATTTTATATGGTTTTGGTATGATTTTATTAGAACTAACCCGGACTTACGCTGTTTTCAGCAGAACTACCGTGGTGTCATTTTTTGTGCAGAAATAAAAGTTCTCGGAATGAGCTGAAAATTACAGAGAATATTTTTGGAAAATATAAAAAATACTGCAGCGAAAAGATACCAGACAGGAGTCCCGAGGCAACCACAAGGGTGGAGGGCGCCCCCCCTAGGGCGCGCCCCCTGCCTTGCCGCCGGCTCGTGGACACCCTTGACTTGCCCCCGACGCCAAAAACTCCTATAAATAGAGAAACTTTCAGAAATAAACCTAGATCGAGAGTTCCGCCGCTGCAAGCCTCTGTAGCCACGAAAAACCAATCGGGAGCCTGTTCCGGCACCCTGCCGGAGGGGGTAACCATCACCGGAGGCCATCTTCATCATCCCGGTGGTCTCCATGACGAGGAGGGAGTAGTTCACCCTCGGGGCTGAGGGTATGTACCAGTAGCTATGTGTTTGGTCTCTCTCTCTCTCTCTCGTGTTCTTGATTTGGCACGATCTTGATGTATCGCGAGCTTTGTTATTATAGTCGGATCATATGGTGTTTCTTCCCCTCTACCTTCTTGTGATGAATTGAGTCTTGCTCTTTGAGGTTTTGTTATGTTGGATTGAGTATTGGATTTGAGAACACTTGATGTATGTCTTGCGATGGGATATCTGTGGTGACAATGGGATGTTCTATTGATTCACTTGATGTATGTTTTGGCACTCAACTCGCGGATTCCCGAGGTGACATTGGGGTAATCTATGCATAGGGGTTGATGCACATTTTCGTCCTACGTTCTTTGATAGAAACTTTGGAGTGATTCTTTGTTGCATGTTGAGGGATTGTTATGTGATCCAATTATGTTATCATTGTTGAGAGAATTTGCACTAGTGAAAGTATGAACCCTAGGCCTTGTTTCCAAGCATTGCAATACCGTTTTTGCTCACTTTTACTACTAGTTACCTTGCTATTTTTATATTTTCAGATTACAAAAACCTATATCTACTATCCATATTACACTTGTATCACCATCTCTTCGCCGAACTAGTGCTCCTATACAATTTACCATTGTATTGGGTGTGTTGGGGACACAAGAGACTCTTTGTTATTTGGTTGCAGGGTTGTTTGAGAGAGACCATCTTCATCCTACGCCTCCCACGGACTGATAAACCTTAGGTCATCCACTTGAGGGAAATTTGCTACTGTCCTACAAAACTCTGCGCTTGGAGGCCCAACACGAGTCTACAAGAAGAAGGTTGCGTAGTAGACATCATCAGTTGGTGCAGTTCCAAGCAGAGCGTCGTGGCGGGATCTACGTGTGAAGCGGAGTACATAGCTGCTTCGGAAGCAGCACATGAAGGAGTCTGGATGAAGGAGTTCATATCCAATCTAGGTGTAATACCTAGTGCATCGGGTCCAATGAAAATCTTTTGTGACAACACTGGAGCAATTGCCTTGGCGAAGGAATCCAGGTTTCACAAGAGAACCAAACACATCAAGAGACGCTTCAACTCCATTCGTGAAAAGGTCAAGGATGGAGACATAGAGATTTGCAAAATACATATGGATCTGAATGTGGCAGACCCTTTGACTAAGCCTCTTCCACAAGCAAAACATGATCAGCACCAAGACTGCATGGATGTTAGATTCATTACTATGTAATCTAGATTATTGACACTAGTTCAAGTGGGAGACTGAAGGAAATATGCCCTAGAGGCAATAATAAATTTATTATTTTATATTTCCTTATTCATGTTAAAGGTTTATTATTCATGCTAGAATTGTATTGATCGGAAACTTAAATACATGTGTGAATACATAAACAAATACCGTGTCCCTAGTAAGCCTCTACTAGACTAGCTCATTGATCAAAGATGGTTAAGGTTTCCTAACCATAGACATGTGTTGTCATTTGATAACAGGATCACATCATTAGGAGAATGATGTGATGGACAAGACCCATCCGTTAGCTTAGCATATTGATCGTTCAGTTTATTGCTATTGCTTTCTTCATGTCAAATACATATTCCTTCGACTGTGAGATTATGCTACTCCCGGATACTGGAGGAATACCTTGTGTGCTATCATACGTCACAACGTAACTGGGTGATCATAAAGATGCTCTACAGGTATCTCCGAAGGTGTTTGTTGAGTTGGCATAGATCGAGATTAGGATTTGTCGCTCCGAGTATCGGAGAGGTATCTCTGGGCCCTCTCGGTAATACACATCATAAGAAGCCTTGCAAGCAAAGTGACTAATGAGTTAGTTATAGGATGATGTATTACGGAACGAGTAAAGAGACTTGTCGGTAACGAGATTGAACTACGTATGAAGATACCGACGATCGAATCTCGGGCAAGTAACATACCGATGGACAAAGGGAATTACGTATGTTGTCATAAGGTTCGACTGATAAAGATCTTTGTAGAATATGTAGGAGCCAATATGGGCATCCAGCTTCCGCTATTGGTTTTTGACCAGAGAGGTGTCTCGGTCATGTCTACATAGTTCTCGAACCCGTAGGGTCCACACGCTTAACGTTCGTTGAGGATATAATATTATATGAGTTATGTATGTTGGTGACCGAATGTTCTTCGGAGTCCCGGATGAGATCACAAACATGACGAGGAGCTCCGGAATGGTACAGAGGTATAGATTGATATATGGGTAATAGTATTTGGTCTCCGGAAGGGTTCCGGAATTCACCGGAAGGGGTTTCAGATGTTTCCCGAAATGATCTGGTGTGGAAACACTTTATTTGGGCCAAGAGGTAAAGCCCACGAGGTTTTTGGAAAGTGCAAAAGGAAGTTTGGTAGACACCAGAGGCCAGACGCCAGGTCTCCATGGCGTCTGGGCCCAGACGCCGGGAACCCTGGCGTCTGGCCCTGGAGTCCGAGAAGGACTCTTGCCTTTCAGGCAAAACCGACTTTGAGGAGGCTTTTACTCCAAGTTTCGACCCCAGGGCTCAACATATAAATAGATGGGCAGGGCTAGCACCCAATACACATCAAGATTCACCAAGCCGTGTGCCGGCAACCCCATCCCCTCTAGTTTATCCTCCGTCTAGTTTCTGTAGTGCTTGGCGAAGCCTTGCGGAGATTGTTCTGCATCACCAACCGTCACCACGCCGTCGTGCTGCCGGAACTCATCTACTACTTCACTCATCTTGCTGGATCAAGAAGGCGAGGACATCATCGAGCTGAACGTGTGCTGAACGCGGAGGTGCCGTACGTTTGGTACTTGATCGGGATGGATCGTGAAGGTCTACGACTACATCAACCGTGTTGATAAACACTTCCGCTTAGCGATCTTCAAGGTTATGAAGATGCTCTCCCCCTCTCATAGCTATGCATCTCCATGGATAGATCTTGCGTGTGCGTAGAATTTTTTTTGTTTTCCATGCAACGTTCCCCAACATTATGAAATCTGGCAAATGGACGTCAAAACTGCATTCCTTAATGGATATCTTAAAGAAGAGTTGTATATGATGCAACCAGAAGGTTTTGTCGATCCTAAAGGTGCTAACAAAGTGTGCAAGCTCCAGCGATCCATCTATGGACTGGTGCAAGCATCTCGGAGTTGGAATATATGCTTTGATGAGGTGATCAAAGCATATGGTTTTGTACAGACTTACGGTGAAGGCTGTATTTACAAGAAAGTGAGTGGGAGCTCTGTAGCATTTCTGATATTATATGTGGATGACATATTGTTGATTGGAAATGATATAGAATTTCTGGATAGCATAAAAGGATACTTGAATAAGAATTTTTCAATGAAAGACCTCGGTGAAGCTACTTATATATTGGGCATCAAGATCTATAGAGATAGATCGAGACGCTTAATAAGAATTTCACAAAGCACATACCCTTATAAACTTTTGAAGAAGTTCAAAATGGATCAGTCAAAGAAAGGGTTCTTGCGTGTGTTACAAGGTGTGAAGTTGAGTCAGACTCAATGCCCGACCACTGCAGAAGATCGAGATAAAATGAAAGTCATTCCCTATGCCTCGGCCATAGGTTCTATCATGTATGCTATGCTATGTACCAGACCTGATGTGTGCCTTGCCATAAGTCTGGTAGGGAGGTACCAAAGTAATCCAGGAGTGGATCACTGGACAACGGTCAAGAACATCCTGGAGTACCTGAAAAGGACCAATGATATGTTTCTCATTTATGGAGGTGACGAAGAACTCGTCGTAAATGGTTACGTCGATGCTAGCTTCGACACCGATCCAGATGACTCTAAGTCACAAACCGGATACGTGTTTATATTGAATGGTGGAGCTGTCAGTTGGTGCAGTTCCAAGCAGAGCATCGTGGCGGGATCTACGTGTGAAGCGGAGTACATAGCTGCTTCGGAAGCAGCACGTGAAGGAGTCTGGATGAAGGAGTTCATATCCGATCTAGGTGTAATACCTAGTGCATCGGGTCTAATGAAAATCTTTTGTGACAACACTAGAGCAATTGCCTTGGTGAAGGAATCCAGGTTTCACAAGAGAACCAAACACATCAAGAGACGCTTCAACTCTATTCATGAAAAGGTCAAGGATGGAGACATAGAGATTTGCAAAATACATATGGATCTGAATGTGGCAGACCCGTTGACTAAGCCTCTTCCATGAGCAAAACATGATCAGCAACAAGACTCCATGGGTGTTAGATTCATTACTATGTAATCTAGAATATTGACTCTAGTGCAAGTGGGAGACTGAAGGAAATATGCCCTCGAGGCAATAATAAAGTTGTTATTTTATATTTCCTTATTCATGATAAAGGTTTATTATTCATGCTAGAACTGTATTGATCGGAAACTTAAATACATGTGTGAATACATAAACAAATACCGTGTCCCTAGTAAGCCTCTACTAGACTAGCTCGTTGATCAAAGATGGTTAAGTTTTCCTAACCATACACATGTGTTGTCATTTGATAATGGGATCACATCATTAGGAGAATGACGTGATGGACAAGACCCATCCGTTAGCTTAGCATATTGATCGTTCGGTATATTGCTATTGCTTTCTTCATGTCAAATACATATTCCGTCGACTATGAGATTATGCAACTCCTGGATACCGGAGGAATACCTTGTGTGCTATCAAACATCACAACGTAACTGGGTGATCATAAAGATGCTCTATAGGTATCTTCGAAGGTGTTTGTTGAGTTGGCATAGATCGAGATTAGGATTTGTCACTCCGAGTATCAGAGAGGTATCTCTGGGCCCTCTCGGTAATACACATCATAAGAAGCCTTGCAAGCAAAGTGACTAATAAGTTAGTTACAGGATGATGTATTACGGAACGAGTAAAGAGACTTGCCGGTAACGAGATTCAACTAGGTATGAAGATACCGACGATCGAATCTCGGGCAAGTAACATACCGATGGACAAAGGGAATTACGTATGTTGTCATAAGGTTCGACCGATAAAGATCTTCGTAGAATATGTAGGAGCCAATATGGGCATCCAGGTTGCGCTATTGGTTATTGACCGGAGAGGTGTCTCGGTCATGTCTACATAGTTCTCGAACCCGTAGAGTCTGCACGCTTAACGTTTGTTGATGATATAGTATTATATGAGTTATTTATGTTGGTGACCGAATGTGGTTCAGAGTCCCAGATGAGATCACGGACATGACGAGGAGCTTCGGAATGGTCCGGAGGTAAAGATTGATATATGGGATAATAGTGTTTGGCCTCCGGAAGGGTTCCAGAATTCACCGGAAGGGGTTTCGAATGTTTTCCGAAATGATCTGGTGCGAGAACACTTTATTTGGGCCAAGGGGTAAAGCCCATGAGGTTTTTGGAAAGTGCAAATGGAAGTTTTGCGGAGACCAGAGGCCAGACGCCAGGGTCCATGGCATCTGGGCCCAGACGCCGGGAACCCTGGCGTTTGGCCCTGGAGTCCGAGAAGTACTCTTGCATTTCAGGCAAAACCGACTTTGAGGAGGCTTTTACTCCAAGTTTCGACCCCAGGGCTCAACATATAAATAGAGGGGCAGGTCTAGCACCCAAGACACATCAAGATTCACCAAGCCATGTGTCGGCAACCCCGTCCCCTCTAGTTTATCCTCCGTCTAGTTTCTGTAGTGCTTGGCGAAGCCCTGCGGAGATTGTTCTTAATCACCAACCGTCACCACGCCGTCGTGCTGCCGGAACTCATCTACTACTTCACCCATCTTGCTGGATCAAGAAGGTGAGGACGTCATCGATCTGAACGTGTGCTGAACGTGGAGGTGCCGTACGTTCGGTACTTGATCGGGACGGATCGTGAAGGTGTACAACTACATCAACCGCGTTGATAAACGCTTCCACTTAGCGATCTTCAAGGGTATGAAGATGCTCTTCCCCTCTCGTAGCTATGCATCTCCATGGATAGATCTTGCGTGTACGTAGAATATTTTTTGTTTTCCATGCAACGTTCCCCAACAGCTGCTCCCTGAGCAAAATATGGACATGTTGACAGCAAAAGAGACGATCGGGCTTCAGTTCAAACATACACTACTTCAGTTCAGAGAACTACGCATGGTTCAAAGTACTACACATGGTTCAGACTAGACAGACGAACTAGAGGGCCTGAGTGATGTCGCCGACGCAGCTGTGCCTCGTGCACCGTATGGTGCAGATGTTGGAGCTGTTGGCGTTGTAGATCTGCACCTTGAGCCCTAGGACGGAGAGCTTGAAGAGTACAAGGTCACCGGGGACGATCTTGTGCCGGCCGCAGAAGTACTCCCAGCCGCGCCCCAGCACCATGTGCCCCTTGAACATCTGCACCTGGACCCAAAACTCACATAACTTGTTGGCGGAGAGGCTGACGATGCGAGGAGGGCCGCTGTAACACCCTGGATTTTGCCCTTTTTTTCTTTTGATTTGGCCCGGATTCGCTTTTCTGTGGCTTAGTAGTTTTGCAACCTGGAGGGATCACCCTTGATTCATCTTCCTGAGTGGCTTGCCAACTTCAAAATCATTCCAAGACCTTGCCATTTCCATCTTGGACCAACCCCAATATTCTTTTTCTTGGGAAAAATTCCTTTTTCTATTAAAGGAATAACCCTATTGTCCTGGGTTGTGAAGCAACCCACATTTCCATCATTCCCAAAATTCCCAAATAATTCTCATAAATCGTTTGGGTTAGATCTTCCACAAATATGTCAAACCCTTCCTTGCCATGTTCAAAAATATTTCACAAATATTCCTTTTCTGATTCTGCCCCAGCTGTCAAGTTGAGAAGCAAGTACCCTTTATATGTGCTTTCTTAGTCTCAAACTTTTTGGGCACTCTTTCCTATCCATATCATTACCACATGCCAAAATTAAACTTCATTTGGCTATTAAATCTCCTTTGGCTAATTTCCAAAGTTTCTGGGCAACTGGAATCTTTGTGAAGCAAGTGCTAGCTAGGAGTATCCAAATGAGTTGAAATTTTGCAAGAATCTTAATATGCTCAAATCATGACTCTCCACCAAGTTTCAACCCTATCCAATCATCTATGTGAGCATAGCATCATATCTTGGTTTCTGGTCAGATTTTCACATTGTGAAGCAACTATATTTTATATTGCTCCATAATTGCTGAAAATTTACCAGAGCATTATTCTATCCATATAACCCATATCCAGAAAATTTGGGATCATTTCATCTTACCAATAATTCCCTAGAATTTTCCTAAGATTCTGGTCAGAGAGGTTCCTTGTGAAGGAAGTACCATTTTGGCTTGTCCAAATGGCATGAAATTTTTATGGCACTCTAATATGACCAAATCATCATGTTCTACCAAATTTCATCCCAATTGGCTACTCAATGTGAGTGGCACATCAAGATTGAGTTTCTGGACCAGATTGGTTAGTTGCAAAGCAACCATATCAAATCTTGGTCCATTTCCCTCCAAATTTCACAGGATTGTAGTCCTTCCTACCCTAAACCTCCCAGACATCTTATTTGGTTCATATCGTCTTCCTGTGGATCACAGAGGAGTGGTCAAGGTTGCTACAACAAACTTCAGTTGATCACTCCCATCTAACCACAGTGAGTTTCATCGATCCATCACCTCCCTGAGACTGTACTCTGGAGGGACTACCCACTGGACATGATTAGGCTGGTCAGGGTGCACGCCATGTGCCAGTCCACGTGGTGACCATGCGTCTGGCATACTAGCCAGCGCACTCCGGTGATGAAACCTCTCGGGTTCGTCGCGTTCCTCCTCTTCCTCGCCACCTAATCATGTCTAGGGGCTTCCCCTCGTCGTCGCATTCGCTCTAGACCCATATCCCCCTCCGAATTCTTCCCCCTCACGCCATGGCGATCGCCGCCGCGACACTGCTCACCCGTGACCGCCATATCCGTCCAAGCCCGAACCCTCTCGAGCTCGCCAGCGTAGTCCCCTCCTTCTGTTGATGTCAGGTCGGCACCACCCCTTGCTCGCCAACTCACCAGAAGCGCCAGGACGGCGATAAGCTTGCCACGACGGGCGAGCTTATCGGGTGGCCACTGCTGGCTATAAAAGCCGAGCTCCGAGCCCTCCCCGAGCATTCCCGAGCCCCCCAATCTCCTCCTCTCTCTCCCAGGGTCCTCCCCGACCTCTCCAGCGAGCTCCAGGAGCCCCCCCCTCGCCGCTATTGGCTGCCACGGCCGTCGGAGAGCCTCGGCTAAATTCTGGCGAGCCAAGCCTCCCCTCTCCCTCTGACCACCACAAGAAGATCACCTGGAGCACGCAGAGCCTCCCCTGCCCTTCGGCCCTTCCTCCGGTGGCCTCTGGCCACCACTCCCTCGCCGACCCGAGCTGCTATCCGCCGTGGCCGACGCCCCGCCCGTCTCGGTGTTCTCCGGCGTCCGCGCTGTGACTAGACGGATGCGGCCCTCTCTCCCGATTCCAACGGTGGTCTGGGCATCGCGTTTGGTGGCTTGCAAAGCCGGCCAGCCTCGCCGGAGCTCGCTCCTCCCCTCGGCCGAGCGCGGGCGCAGGTGAGAAGACGACGGCGACGACTTTTCTCCCATTGCCAGGCGGGCCCCACCCCAACGCGGTTCCACCTGTCAACCACCCACCGTTGACCCCCTCTTTGCCACGCTGGATAAGTGAAGACGCATTCCAGGCAATGCGCTTTCATCTACCGAAAGTGTATTCTTCTGCTGTGTCGGGCAGAAATACGTTTCTCTAGTCTGAAAGCGTATTTTCTGATAGTGCGTTTTCAGTTTAACCACTCAGGGGCCTGTTTGTGGATATATTTTTGCAGATTGGTCCCTGGACTTCAAACGGTTATAACTTTTCGACCGTAACTCCGATTGAGGTGAATCCAAAGCCCACTTCTTCGTCTCGTCGAGCCTGTTCTGTTGATATCATTTTCACTATGTTGTCCCATAGTGGAAATGACCATTTTGTCCTTGCCCGTAAACAGCCCCTTCCGGGAGAGAACTGTTTCCGGCAGTCAACTCCGCAGACTCTCCGCACTTCTTCCCGATGGTCCCTTCATCCCCAGGCAAGTGAAAATTCTCATCTGCATAATTGCATTGCAATATCATAGTTTAATTATTTACTTCAACAACAAGTATGAGTTATTTGTGAAATAAACTGGATTATACCATGCTTGAGTTAATTCCTGGATAGGTGACTACCATGTTAATGACTGGATTATTAATGACTAGTAGTTTACCTGCTATGATGTTGAGATCACTGTCTATGATTATTTTGGATTTCATCCGGCAGTTCGTGGAGATGAGTAATAGCAGTGGCTTAAGTATACTGATATCGGAGTGTCAGCCATGACAGAGACTATTCGGAGATTAGATACTTCATGGTTGATCTTGAGTCACCTGTCCGGACTTATCCGTGCAACCACATTTGCCGGTATGGGACGGCCTTGACTTTGTCTGATCGTGTGCTCTTTCACCGGTACCGCCCGACAGGGAAGGTTATGCGTGCGTGCTACCCTGGCCTGGTAGGTAGCGATAACCTTTTGAGCCTAGTTGAGTTATATGGTACCAGGAACCCGTTTGGGGCAGTTTGTTAGCCATGACGGTGGCAGGTGTCACGTAGTGACACAGGGGCCACCCAGGGTAGGACTCCGGGGGAGGATGATTTCCGGTGGTACGATGGGAGGGTCACGGGTCAGGCGGGTTTCGTTGGAGCAATGCTGGTCCACCCGAATGGGATCACGAGGTCAGGTGCTCCATGGTGTGGGTAAAGTGCGCAACCTCTGCAGAGTGTAAAATCTATTCGAATAGCCGTGTCCACGGTATTGGATAGTCCGTCCAAACCTCTTTAGGTGGTCAACCATAGTAGTGGTAATGATGGAAGAACTCGTCGTAAGATCAGAAGTACTCGGTGGATCATGAGTATTTCGAGGGTTGTGAGGCAACCCGGAAGAGAGTAAGTTGGTCAGACTTGTTGTGCAGATGGAATCAGGTATATAATATGTCAGCCATGGGATGGCAATGGGATGAGTGGTCGGATGACCACATGTTTGGGATTGGATTTGGAGCAGGTTCGGATTGGATCCTAAGATTATTCGGAGTATGGATTAAACTACTTAATATGCTTTACCTTATTGCATGTACTTCAGTAGCTGTCTTGCTATGATGTTGTCTTGCCTTAATGCTGATGTTTGCTATGAGCTTGCGAGTACATTCCAAGTACTCATCTGGCGTGTCATGCCAGTTTGCAGGTCATGCCATGATTGCTTGCTTGTCGAGGATCCCGAGTTTGCGACCTAGGATACGCGTTCTAGCCAGAGTCCCTGCGGAGTGGAGTCCATCACCGCTGTCGCTGTTCTGCTGCCAAAAGAGTTACTCCGCTGTTAGCATAGAGCTACCCCGGGCAGGTGTAGTGTCGCCGTGCCGATGTTATCTTTGTACCCTTTGTAATCATATCCATTGTAATAAAGAGCTGATTTGTTCTATGCCAACAGTGCCGTATTCCAGAGGACTTGTCCCTGGGCTGGAATACGGGGCGTTCCGGTTTTCTCTGAGCCGGGGTGCCATAGCCGCTGACCAGCCATTGCTTCATAACTGGCCTGAACTTACGTGGGATGATGAGCATGGCGATGTCCTCCTGGTCAGCGATCTGCACGTAGAACCTCATAGGTTCCCGTGCACCCTCTTCGTGCCCCGTCCTCGGCCTCCTGCCAGCGCCCAGCGGCATCCTCATGAACTCCACCCTGTCAGGGAGCATCACCCTCTTCAGCCACCGGTTGGAGGGGATAAGGTCCTCTTCCCCCTCTGCACCAGTGACGACCTGCGCACCACCGCCGGCTCTGTCTCACTCCGTCTTCATTATCTTGTCAGCAAGATGGCCATCAGTTAGCAACACATATGACACATGATCAAAGCTAACAAGTAGAACATGATGTATGCTCACTGAACACAGCTTACAATGATCACTACTAAGTACTAACACATTATCAGTGCTACCCTGATAAGTGGTTACAGTTATCAGTGCCAACACTGATCAGATGAAGCCACCGCTCACATGTCCTACTTGCACCTACTATTTTTGGCATTCAGGTATGTCCTACTTGCATGCCACATGCACTCACATACCCTAGCAACAAGAGCAACATAACAACAGCAGTAAGAACAGTAGCATCAACAACAGTAGCAAAAGAGTAGCATGAACAACATCAGTAAGAACTAACAACAGTAGCATATACACTAGTAATAGCATCAAGAACACACAATGTGGCACTACAAACTAACAATTTGGCAGTAGAAAGTAACAATGTGGCACTAAAACAATGCAAACTACCACTACATTATGAACAATCTAGGCATGTGGGATGAACAAAGTAAGCATGCACTCTTGTTCATGCCCAAAACAGTGGATTATCATCGAATCCGGTCGAATCTAGTAGAATCCAGTCGAATCAGATCGAATCGGGTCAAATGTACGGGCCATAATCTAATCTAGCACACTATGAACTACCCTAAGAACCCTAACTAAGAAGTAGAGGGGGATTTGAGAGCTTACAGTGGGGGTTGCCGGTGTAGCGTACGCCGGCCGTGGTGAGAACCCCGGCGGGAAGAGGGGTGCTGCCGCCACCGATGAAGAGGACCCGGCCATTCCCAGGGCCGCGGTCGTGCACCTCAGCCTACGCCGGCTCGAAGATGATGCTGGCGTCCTGGAGCTCCCCTCCCCTTACACCGGACCTAGAGGATAAAACCTTCTTATGGGGGTAAAAATACCCCCATAAGAGTGGCCTGCAAAGGACGGCGCCGGCGGGTATTGGATCCCCGCGATGTTCGAGCCGATGGAAAGGACCATCGGCTCCGGTGGCCGAGCCGGAGCGACCGGCGCCGGTGCTGCATTGGCCCGGGCCGGCGGCATGGTGCAAAAAGGGGAGGGAGCTCGCAGTGCCGCCGCCAGATCTACTCCGGCCCGGAGAGGCCGGCAACCCACCTCTCTTGGATGGGATTGCTGCCGGCGATGACCGGAGTGGGTGAGGTGTGGCTAGACGACGGCGTGGCCATCGAAGAAACCGAACGGGCGGTGAGGTGAGAGAGAGGGAGTGGGTGTGAACTGGTGAGGGAGGTGACAAGAGGGGGCGTGCGGAGTTATGAGCAGCCGCGTCGTTTCCCGGGCGTCCAAGGCGTGCAGGCGCTCGCCACGCGTGGCTCGAGCGAGTCTGGCTCGCAAAAAACGGCCGATTCGGCCGTTCCTCCAGAGCTAGGCTGAGGCCTGCTTTGAGGCTCGTGCAGGCCAGGTTTTTGATGTGGCCCAGGCAACCAAACGGGCCAGATTCTTCCCGCGCAGGCCTGGCCCGACCTAATGCGACCAACCAAACGCGTCCTAGCTGCACGGTCAGTTTCAACTACCATATAGCTCCGGTGTTCGTGAGATTCAATTATTCATGAGCAACTAATTTCTTGTATTACTCTCACACGATGTAGTAAAATTATTGTAAGCCATTTACACTTATGATAGAAATTTTGCCTGATGTGGTCGTTAGACAATGTAATTTTCTATATGGGTAATACAAATAATTTCAGCAAAAAGAAGTTTCAACTAGTGTGATTTCTCGAGAGTAGTTGTTTTGTTCTTTCTATCGCCTTTGTGGGGTTTACAGATAACTTTAACCCCTTCTTATTAATGAAAACAAGGCAAAGATTTTGCCCTGAGTTTCAGAAGAAAAAACTCCCTAGTCAGTTAACCACAAGTAGGATAGTAACATATGCGGATGCATCTTATTTGTCTTGGAGACTGAAACCAAGGTAATTCCTTTTTCAGATTGTACTATAAGATAGTGTCTTTGATTCAATGGATATAGAGTTAGCACATGCGACTATATTAGAATAGGGTTAGCCATGTCTTAGTTAACTACGATCGGACCGAGGGTCGCACCATATCTTTTTGTTTAGAACGAAGGCTCAAGAAAATCCCGACTTTGAATTAACAAAGCCATCAACCGGCCAGGATTACAATGAGTAGCAAAGTAAAAGGAAAAGAAATAGCGAGACGATACAAGGTGCTGTGTAAATAGCTAGCAGGCTGCCACAAACTACTAGCCAAGATATGAAAACTAAAGCACTAATACAGCTAGAAGTTGAAGAAGCCCTCCATAGCGAGCAGAGCACCACGTAGGACACCAGCAGAGCTTGGGGAAGAATCATCCAGTGGCTGGCGGAGCGCCTTTGTCAGCTCCATGAGCTCTGGCCATCGATGTCAACCTCCTCCACCTCCGAAAGGGGCTCCCTCCCCCCTCGCCCTGGCATGAAGGGCGCCAATCCGTCGAAAGGTGGAGACACCCACCCGAGGGCTAAAGTGAAATCGGCGCCATTGCCAGCCGGAAGGCCACATCAGGACACCACCACGAAACAACAACGATCTTCACCAAGGGGAGCATCGGCACTACATGAGAGCTACACACGAGGAGAAGCAAACTACACGGCAAGGCTGCTGATGGCCAAGCAGTAAAGGAAGGAAAGCATCCGCAACGGAGCTGGGGGACGACACCAAGTTCACGGAGATAAGAACCGAGCTCATGCCACCATTGGCGAGCACTGACAACCCTGGGAGGGGAGCCCTATCCCCTGCCTGAATGGCCGAAGGCAACACCGGTAACCATGGGCATCAACAAAAGATGAGAACATGTGCGGCCTCACCGCCAGCGCTAGCACAAAGTTTCCGACCTCACCGCCAACAACCCCCGACCAGGACAAGCACGCTTCCCCACAAAGCTCACCAAAGACGACACCTCCTTGAAGGTGACGATGCCCACAGCATCGCTGCCGCCCAATCCAGAGGGATTTGGGTTTTCACCCAGTACACGAGCAATATGGGAGGAAGAGGAGGGGGAAAAGGGGGAATTAACTAGCGCCTACATGTAGGGGACGGCGCCCTTGGGTGTCGCCGCCGGCGGCCGACAGAGCCGGCCACGGATTTCTCCGGTCCCTTCTCCCTCCTCCACCTCAAGATAAGACACGGCTACGGCGCCCGGAGACCACCGAAGGACGGATCTGGGGCGAGGGTGACTTGAGGATGAAGAGGAAGGTGCTATCAGATCTGATGCGGGTGCCCTCGAGGCAACCGCGCACCACAGCTGTCGCCGGCCATCACCCCGCCGCTCGCACGGCCGAGGTGGACGGGCAGCACCCGCTGGCGCCGCATGCTGAGGGCGGCACAGCTCCACCACCAGAGGTCACCACCTCTTCTCTGAGGTCCTCCATAGGGGCGGAGCAACCAGATCCTCACCGCCACCATCCCCAGTGGTTGTGCGGCATTCCGACGACCACCTCCGACGGCGATGAGGGAGAGGAGAATGGGGGAGGGAGCACTACAAGAAATATGTCAACTTGTGACCTTCTGTCAGTGTCCCTGGAAGAATTGGTCATAAATTTATGACCATTTTAGACCAATTGGTCAAAAGTTGTTCGGGGGGCTCCAAACCCTAAACCATAACGACCATTCTGGTCAGAAAGGTCGTAATTTCATTAGAGGAAATGGTCATAAAGTGGGCAGCACTGCCCACTGCCTCACGCCTAGCTGATAACGACCAATATAAATGGTCACTACACTTGAGTTCGAATGCATTAGGATGATTAGGCAGCCACCTTAGCAACCTCGCTTATGTGTCATTGTCTAGGTGTCATTTTTGCTTAAATGTTAATATTCAATAGACAGGCGGGACCCATTTGACAGGCGGGGCCGAGCGCTTAATTCGCCCAAAAAAGATGCGTGAGCTGGGACTCGAACCCACGACCTGGCACTGGCTTCGCTCGTTCACTACCGCTGGGCTAGAGAGGGACCGTTGCTCATATATGGGAATTTACCTATACATTATATAAGACCACGGCTCTCTCATATCAGTGACAAGTGGGACCTTCTGACCAGGTGGCATCGAACAGAGCAACACTTAGCGTTTTTCTAGGTCTTTCGACCAGGTGGCGGCAGGCGGAAGCAACCAGCCATGCCCACGACCTCGCCCACGGCCTTGCGGCGGAAGCAACCAGCGGGGGCGGAGGCGAGGCAGGGGCAGGGGCAGGGGCGGTGACCGGCGGTGGTGGTGCAGGGGCCACTCGCCTCGACCACGACAGGAACGGCGACCTCACCGTTCGCCTCGCCCACGACAGGAACGGCGACCTCGCCCACGCATGGGGGACTCGCCGCCGCCGCCGCAAGCAGACCTCGCCCACGTATGCACCCCTCTCCTCCCCCTCTCCTCTTCGCCTCTCCTCTCTGTTGATGTCATTGATTTGATGTAGATTTGTTAGGAGAATCTCCACACACACACACTGATTTGATGTAGGTTTGTTGTAAGCTTGGAAAAATCTCTTGGAAATGGCATTGATGAATTTGGTAGAAATTGTGAAGAGAATTTCTGTTGATGAAATTGTTAGGAGAATTGCTGTTGATGAAATTGTTAAGAATTCTTTTGGAATTCAGTCAATTGTTAGTGGTGAATTATGTTGTCAGCAATCAATAGAACAGAGCTCAAGTTGGTCTTTCCCTGAAACAGGATCCTTCTAAATTCCTGATTTATTTTGTCCATGAGTAAATAATGAATGCTGAGTAAACAGGATCCTAATCCATTTGACTGATTCATGCCATGAGTAAATATTGAATGCTGATTTATTTTGTCCACCAAGTTGGTCTTTCCCTGAAACAGGATCCTAGGGTTGATGTAGATTTGATGTAAACTTGGAAAATATGAAGGGAGTTAATGTAGATTTGATGTTACACCTCTGAAATTTCAGCCTCAAATCTGTTAAAGAACATCAATATTGATGTAGACTTGATGGAAACTAGGAAAAATCTCATTGATGTAGATTTGATGCAATCTTGGAAATGTCATTCTTGTAAATTTGAAGTGCTTTTATTGTTGCTGGTTTAACCACAATAGTTCTTTGTGGCAGCATATGTTGTTATTGTTGGTGGTTTAACCACAGTAGTTCTTTGTAAACCACCTCTGTTTTTTTGTGAACCAACAGGTTTTTGTTAGCTTTTCTTTTCTCCCATGTGAAATCTGTAATTCCTGTGAACTACTTTTTATTGCTCCCATGTGAAATCAGTAAACCATGTGAACTGGACTAAAGTAGTGAGAAATTGGAAATAGCTGAATGTTGTGGTTAGGCTGTTAGCATATAAAGTTGGGTGCCATTACTGCCATCCATTTTCATTAATTAATGTTGATGCACTTAGATTGATTTGCTAAGTTGCAACAATTTGTTGTCTTTGGCAGATCGACAGAAGCTCGATTAGAAAAGGAGTTAGAAAGTTTTCGAAAGAACATATGAAAGGAGTTGATGATTTCATGGCATTTGTTCGGGCAAATTTTGCCAACGATGCTCACATTCTTTGCCCATGCTGCGAATGCCTCAACCGTCGAAGAATGGCTCAAGGAAGAGTGGAAGATCATCTGCTTCTTAATGGGATGGCCAGCACATATGATAGATGGATATATCATGGAGAACCTTTAGACGGACAACCTCAACATTTTGAAGCTGATACACAGGCCCCTCATATGATGGGTGGTGGTGATGCTGGCATTGATTTCATGGAAAAGGTTTTGCGAGATAATGCTGGTTTGGAGGAAGAGGATGGGCATGAAGATGATAGAATTCCTGACCTATTGAAGGATCTGTACGATGCTGAAGATCGTGCTGATGGACAGAAGTCGATATTTGCTGAGGTGTTAGAGGAGGCGAAGTGCGCAGCTCATGAAGGGGGTAAATTTTCAAGATTTACCTTCACTGTGAAGTTACTCCACATCAATTCTTTCTACCGGATTAGCAATGCTGCATTCAACGCAATACTCCACCTTTTGAGCTTGCAATTCCCTGATAGCTGTGTTCCCAGGTCTTATGATGACGCATTGAGCATAATCCGCAGGCTGGGGCTAGGTTATGTTTCAATACATGTGTGCCCAAATAACTGTGTCTTGTTTCGGAAGGATTTAGCGAAGAATGACAACTGTCCAAAATGCAATGCCTCTAGGTGGAAAGATGCTGATGGGAAGAAGTCAATACCGGAGAAGGTACTGAGGCACTTTTCGTTGATACCAAGGCTGCAGCGGATGTTTATCTCAAAGAAATCATCGCTGGAGGTACAATGGCACAAGCTGAAGCGGGAACCTGTGGACAATGAGCTGAGCCATCCAGTGGACGGAGAGTCATGGAAAGAGTTTGACAGTAAACATAAAGATTTTGTTGCAGATCCAAGGAACATAAAACTTGGCATTGCCACAGATGGCTTTAATCCGTTTGGGAACATGAGCACGTCTTATAGCATGTGGCCCATTTTTGTGGTGCCGTACAACCTGCCACCATGGGCATGCATGGATCAGTCCAACTTCATGATGTCGTTGCTTATCCCGGGTCCAGAGTCTCCAGGAAAGGATTTTGATGTCTTTATGGAGCCCCTTGTAGAAGAACTGCTCCAGCTCTGGACTGGTGTACCTACATACGATGCCTTGAGTCCAGAAGAAAAGTTCAATCTACGTGCTGCAATCATATGGTCCATCCATGATTTCTTGGCGCTGCACACTCTGTCTGGGAGGATCACAGCGGGTTATCAAGCCTGTGTCCATTGTGACAAAGACCCTTGCTCAAAGAGAATAAGGAGCAAGATCTGCTATATTGGGCACCACCGCTTTCTTCCCCGAAACCATCGCTGGCGAAGAAGCAAAGATTTTAATGGTGAGAATGAAACCCGTGACAAGCCAGCTGAATTCACTAAAGAAGAGCTGGAGCAGCAACTTGAAAAGGTGAAAGATGTGAGACCAGGAAAGCTTGCGAAGAAAAGAAAGCATGAGGAAGGTCAATGTTGGGACCGAAGGTCTTGTTTGTGGGACCTGCCATACTGGGCTGATATGAAATTAAGGCATAATCTCGATGTAATGCACATTGAGAAAAACATATGCGAGAATCTGCTAGGGACGTTTCTGAACATTGAAGGGAAGACAAGATGGAACCGGCCGGGCAGAAATAGAGAGCAGTCTGATTTGCAAAGTGCTGATGTCTCTGTTTTCAACCATGGTGTGAACTTTCTTGGAGCCTCACAATACTTGGAGGCTGGTGATGAGTATGACAAGATGGTTTGGTATGTGCTCAGCAATTGCGCCGAGGTTCTACCATATATCAAGTACGTTATATCTCGTGCACTCGTTATATTTTTTTTGCTTGGGTTGGCACCAGCCTATTATTTTAATTCACGTGTTTTGTTGGCATTGCAGGAAATGCAAGGAAGAGTTCAATCAGGAAGAAAGCCAGATCAATGTTGATAAAAGGGTTGCCAAGGGATTTGCTAAATGGTTTAAGAATCCTGTGAGATCTTTAGCCACATGTTTTATGTTTTCTGTGTTATTCACCAACTGTTAAATACCATTGTTGCTAAATGGTTTATTTGTGCAGATTGGAAAGTTGCATGAGGAGAAGAAGGTCAGTGATGATCTATTTGCTTTGGCATGCTTACCGGATAAGCGAGTGAGAGTGTATTCAGCATGCATTGCTGACGGTGTCCGGTACCACACCGTTGACCGCGAGGAAAAAAGGAAGACACAGAATAGTGGAATCGTCACTGAGGGGTCACATGATCGTGAGAACGTTGACTTCTATGGTCAGCTGAGAAGCATCGTAGAGTTGCAGTACAACTCTAGTGGAGGCATCCATCGCTCGGTTGTCTTATTTCGCTATGACTGGTTCGAGCTTGGTAGCAAGAAGAAGAGAGACTCTTTTGTCAAATATGATGGCCACTTCAAAAGCATCAACACTTCAAGGTGCTGGTATAAGAGTGATCCCTTTATTCTAACAACACAAGCAACAATGGTGTTTTATCTGCCAGACACTCTTTTGCACGGAAAATGGCGAGTTGTGCAAAACTTTGAGCACAGACACTTGTGGAGTGTGACTGAAACTGAAGTGGAAAAGGGCCCCGGTGGTAGTGGACTAACATACCAGGATGATGACTCTACAGAAGTTCCGTTACAAGTTGATGATGACTCTATGGAAGTTCCGGTGCAAAGCAGAGTGCGAAGGGACCGGGAACGTGTGCTCGTTGATGCTGCAATAGTTGAAGGCATCAAGAAAAGAAGAAAGGTGGTAGCAGATGGACATGAGAGCGAGGATGAGGAAAACAGGACTGATCATACTATGCTACAATATTGTAGTGATGATGAGGAAAACAGGAGTGGGCATAGAGTTCCTTGTTTTGGTATCGACGATGATGAGTAGCGAAGGTACATTTTGTCTCCTTGGTGAGCTAATGCTATTTTGCCTCTCCAGGTAGTTTTTGTTGATGTGATCCTGATGTAGTTTTTGTACTACAATTCTCTCCAGGTAGCAAAATGCATTAGACTGATGGTTCAAGATACAATGCAAAATGATGTAGTTTTGGTGATCATGATGGCTCTAGTGATGGCTCTAGTGATGGCTCTAGTGGTCAGAACTAATGAAGGTAAAATGCATAGTGGTGATGTAGTCTTGGTGATGGCTCTAGTAGTTTTGGTGCCATTTTTGCTCTAGTAGTTTTGGTGATGACTCCAGGTAGCAAAATGCATAGTGGTAAGAACTATTGGTTGTGCCATTCAAAATGTTGTCTTGTAATGCAAAAGATTGCAAAAATGATGTGATCCTGAAGTTTTTTTGAATTGACTTGAGATGTTGTTTTTAGAGCTGTTTTTCATACTATTTTCAGAGCTGTTTTTCGTGAAGCGGCTACAAGGAGAGTCATCCCAAACGGCGCCATTCCATGTGTACCTCAAAGCAGACCCTATTTTACGGACGGCCGCCAAAAATCATGCATTTCCGACCCTCGTAGCTACTCCCGGCCATTCAGACAACCTTCGGCCGATTTAGCTGGAACCGGCTGGAATTTGAACTGCGGGTCCTCCATAGCTTGCCCGTTATTTTTGCTAAAAATCATTTTTAGCTTCACAGGTAGCCATTTCATCAAAGAATCGACAACAGCTTTGCATGATTCAACCCCTAGCCACGAACGACCGCCGCGACGAAATCCGCCGGTTTTTTAAAACACCGTAAAAAATTCAAAAAAATGGGAGACCTTCGCGTCACATCATCAAATGTGGCCTACCAACTAACAAAAATACTAAACTTGGAATACCGATGTTTTCTTGAAAAGGTGTTCTCAAAAACGACCTACCATGAACGAAGATTCATGGCTTTCAAGCCAAACGAGCAATGATATGGCCGCATCCGTTGAATAGTTTATGATAATATGCCCAAATTTGGCGCATGCCTCCATCTTGTGTTGGAAAACAATGTTGCCAAAGCGAGGTTCCAACTTGTTTCACAAAAAAAAACCGTTTTTCATTTTTTGAATGCTAAAAACATGTGTTTTTCGTGAAGCGGCTACAAGGAGAGTCATCCCAAACGGCGCCATTCCATGTCTACCTCAAAGCAGACCCTATTTTACGGACGGCCGCAAAAAATCATGCATTTCCGACCCTCGTAGCTACTCCCGGCCATTCAGACAACCTTCGGCCGATTCAGCTAGAACCGGCTGGAATTTGAACTGCGGGTCCTCCATAGCTTGCCCGTTATTTTTGCTAAAAATCATTTTTAGCTTCACAGGTAGGCATTTCATCAAAGAATCGACAACAGCTTTGCATGATTCAACCCCTAGCCACGGACGACCGCCGCAACGAAATCGGCCAGTTTTTGAAAACACCGTAAAAAATTGAAAAAAAATCAAAAAAATGGGAAACCTCTGCGTCACATCATCAAATGTGGCCTACCAACTAGCAAAAATACTAAACTTGGAATACCGATGTTTTCTTAAAAAGGTGTTCTAAAAAACGACCAACCATGAACGAAGATTCATGGTTTTCAAGCCAAACGAGCAATGATATGGCCGCATTCGTTGAATAGTTTATGATAATATGCCCAAATTTGGTGCATGCGTCCATCTTGTGTTGGAAAACAATGTTGCCAAAGCAAGGTTCCAACTTGTTTCACAAAAAAAACCGTTTTTCATTTTTTGAATGCTAAAAACATGTGTTTTTCGTGAAGCGACTACAAGGAGAGTCATCCCAAACGGCGCCATTCCATGTCTACCTCAAAGCAGACCCTATTTTATGGACGACCGCCAAAAATCATGCATTTCCGACCCTCGTAGCTACGCACGGCCATTGAGACAACCTTCGGCCGATTTAGCTGGAACCGGCTGGAATTTGAACTGCGTGTCCTCCATAGCTTGCCCATAATTTTTGCTAAAAATCATTTTTAGCTTCATAAGTAGGCATTTCATCAAAGAATCGACAACAGCTTTGCATGATTCAACCCCTAGCCACGGACGGCCGCCGCGACGGAATCGGCCGGTTTTTGAAAACACCGTAAAAAATTCAAAAAAAATCAAAAAAATGGGAGATCTCTGCGTCACATCATCAAATGTGGCCTACCAACTAGCAAAAATACTAAACTTGGAATACCGATGTTTTCTTGAAAAGGTGTTCTAAAAAACAACCTACCTTGAATGAAGATTCATGGCTTTCAAGCCAAACGAGCAATGATATGGCCGCATCCGTTGAATAGTTTATGATAATATCCCCAAATTTGGCCCATGCCTCCATCTTGTGATGGAAAACAATGTTGCCAAAGCGAGGTTCCAACTTGTTTCACAAAAAACCATTTTTTTATTTTTTGAATGCTAAAAACATGTGTTTTTCGTGAAGCGACTACAAGGAGAGTCATCCCAAACGGTGACATTCCATGTCTACCTCAAAGCAGACCCTATTTTACGGACGGCCGCCAAAAATCATGCATTTCCGGCCCTCGTAGCTACTCCCGGCCATTTAGACAACCTTCGGCTGATTCAGCTTGAACCGGCTGGAATTTGAACTGCGGGTCCTCCATAGCTTGCCCGTTATTTTTGCTAAAAATCATTTTTAGCTTCACAGGTAGGCATTTCATCTAAGAATCGACAACAGCTTTGCATGATTCAACCCCTAGCCACGGACGACCGCCGCGACGAAATCGGCCGGTTTTTGAAAACACCGTAAAAAATTCAAAAAGAATCAAAAAAATGGGAGACCTACGCGTCACATCATCAAATGTGGCCTACCAACTAGCAAAAATACTAAACATGGAATACCGATGTTTTCTTGAAAAGGTGTTCTCAAAAACGACCTACCATGAACGAAGATTCATGGCTTTCAAGCCAAACGAGCAATGATATGGCCGCATCCGTTGAATAGTTTATGATAATATGCCCAAATTTGGTGCATGCCTCCATCTTGTGTTGGAAAACAATGTTGCCAAAGCGAGGTTCCAACTTTTTTCACAAAAAAAACCATTTTTTCATTTTTTGAATGATAAAAACATGTGTGTTTTCGTGAAGCAGCTATAAGGAGAGTCATCCCAAACGGCGCCATTCCATGTCTACCTCAAAGCAGACCCTATTTTACGGATGGCTGCCAAAAATCATGCATTTACGACCCTCGTAGCTACTCCCGGCCATTCAGACAACCTTCGGCCGATTTAGATGGAACCGGTTGGAATTTGAACTGCGGGTCCTCCATAGCTTGCCCGTTATTTTTGCTAAAAATCATTTTTAGCTTCACAGGTAGGCATTTCATCAAAGAATCGACAACAACTTTGCATGATTCAACCCCTAGCCACGAACGGCCGCCGCGATGAAATCGGCCGGTTTTTTAAAACACCGTAAAAAATTCAAAAAAATGGGAGACCTCCGCGTCACATCATCAAATGTGGCCTACCAACTAGCAAAAATATTAAACTTGGAATACCGATGTTTTCTTGAGCTATTCGGTATAATTTTAACCATGATTTCTACAAAGTTTACAAAAAAACCCCTAAATTTTTCTGCCTTCAAACCTCTAAAAACTGGTGAAAATTTCCCTCCCACCCGACCAAAATTTCCCTCCTAGCACCAAATTTTCCCTCCCACCCCACCAAAATTTCCCACCACTCCTTTCCCACTACCATGCGGGACCCACCACCTCTCTCCCACTAAACACGCAGGATCCATTCCATTCCCCTCCCCTCCCACTCCCCAAAATTTCCCCATTCCATTCCCCTCTCCCCGACGAACCCTAGCTTCTCTGCGCTGCCCCACCCCCACTCCCTCCCTTGCTCCGCGCCACCGCGCCGCTGCGCTGCCCCACCCCGCCGCGTCGCGCCGCCCTCCCCGACGACAATCCCCTCCCCTCGACGGCTACATCGCCCGCATCGACTACAACTGACTACATCGACTACATCGACAACGACGGCGGCTACATCGACGACGGTGGCTACATCGAGGATGACGGCACGATCGACGACGACCACCGCTGCATCTTCAACATCATCCGCCCCTAGGTACTTCTCCCCTCGATCCATCTCCCCTCGATATTCATGGGTAGATCTTCTAGGGTTCGGTAGATCCCCCTAATGGGTTCTTCTAGGGTTCATGGGGATGGGGATGGTTAGGGTTAGGGTTCATGGGGTACACATTTCTCTGGTTCATGGAGATGGTTAGGGTTAGGAATCATGGATCTCCTGGTTTTCTTGTTCATGGAGAAGGAACAATGTGGATTCATGGGGATGATCTCCCTCTGGTTAGGGTTTCATGGGTTTCATGGGGTTAGAGTTTCATGGGGTTCATGGGGTTAGGGTTTCATGGGGTTCATGTGGTCCTGCCTATGCATGATTTCATTTGTTGTTAAGAGTGTGTGCTTCTTTATGTATTGACTACTGTTGTTAAGAGTGCATGTTGGTCCTGTAAATCTTGTACTAATTCACTTGACAGACTTCATATGTAAATCTTGTACTAATTGGTAAATGGTGGTAGCTGCTACTGTAAACAGATCCCTTCCATTGTTGCGAGGCTTGTGAACAAAAGTGTGGGATTGCTACGTAGATTGTCAAGGTTGTGTATGTAAATCTTGTACTAATTGGTAAAGTAGTCTAACTTCTGATGAAGGTGAGTTACAACAGGGAATCATGCTGCTACTACATGCTACTCTTGTTTATGATGGTCTGCCTATGCATGGGTTAGCCTGCATTTGTGATGGGGGTACACAAAGCCACTTGCTTGCAATTGTTGTGGGTCTTAGCAGAATTCTATTTTTCTGTTCCATTATTATGAGAATGTGCTACTGCACATTGATTAGGATGAGTGTATCATGCATTCTTTACTTATTCAACATGATATGTGTCTATATGGGTTGATATACCAAATCAAACTGGGTTTGGCTGCCCTCTTGAAGCTTCTGAAAAATTGTTGTATAGGTTGTAGAGGAACATGCATGGGGATTTTTTTTTCTTGTTTTGAGTTAGATTCCCATTTACGCTTATCATCATCAAAGCTTGTTGAAGTGAAACTATGGACGCTGAAAGCACCTTATGCATATACTGTTCATAGAGGATGCCCATAAGGTGCCCGTTGGTGGATGTGCGATTTACACTTTCACTTCCTGATATAGGAACCGTACTACATAATCTGTTTTTTCTATATATAGTGACTGATGCTGATTTCTTATTTATTAAAGTCATCTTTGTTCATCACATGCTAATTTCTATTTATCTTAGTTTAGTTTAGTTTTGCTTGGCATACACAGAGGAATACAATCAGTAGAATGTCAGTCCAAGCGTTGTTAGTCTCTTCAGTACATCATGGGGATGCTTGCTTGCTGCTACTCTTCAATTCAGTTGCTTGCTAGCGTACATAGGGTTAGGGTTTGCATCAGCAGTACTACTAGCACTTTGCTTGCTTGCTTGTGTACTTTATATGAGGCACTAGCAGATTTCATGATGTACATTACTACATCCTGCTTGATGTAGTGAAGATATTAAGAGATGCTTCATATCTTTCCAGGGTACATGCATGCTTGTTTAGTGCACTTACATGTTTGCTTAATTAATAACACTACATCACTGTATTGTTGATCCATCAAGTTTGCTTCACATGTATTACATGTATGTGCATGATGGTCCAAATTCTTTCCTTTATTGATACAAGTGCACCATTTTACTTTATCCCTGTTGTATCTGATTGTTGTTTATTCTATTTTGCAAGCACCACCTCAAGATCATCCATGGCAAGGATGACAAGGTAAAAAATGAGGCCAACCGTTGGTATGCAACTTGCTCCTTGTGGTTATACTGTCAGTTTTATAAAATATGTGTCTTAATATGCTAAGTGAAATGTATTGCTGCAATCTGAATAAGCTGGCTTAATTGTGCCTATGTGTTGTTAGTCTTCCTTACCCGAGTAACTAGGATTAAATGATAATAAAATCTCATAAGATATGTTTGGCTATCTGTCCATGCATTCCAACCATTCACCTAATAGTTACGTTTCCTTTATCATGCAAAGAAGAGCCTCTCACCGAGTACGAGAAGGTTAGGGCTAGAAAAATGATGAGGAACAATCGGATGTTCCAGTCCCTTGGCATCGGTGCAATAGCGTCAATGATTAGAAAAACAAATGATGTACAAGAAGGTAGAACTCATGAAGTTCAAGAAGGTAGTGGAGTTATCAATGATGACCCAGAGTACAATCCTAAGGAGGATGAAGTTATTGACGGAGAGGAAGTGGATGATGTTGTAGTGCAGAAGACTGTTAAGGTGCAAACTCTGTCTTGCTTGGAGGGTTGGGGTTCTTGTATGCTCTGTGTTTCCTTGTGCTCACATATTTCTCTTGTGATCTAATGCTTTTTTCCGTGCTGTTTATACGAGGCACTGAAGGGATCTAGGACGAAGAGGCCTGGTGTTAAGAAGACAGTCAACAAGAAGACAGTCAGCAAGAAGAAGAAGAGCTCAGAAACATCTTCTGCAATGCCTCCAAGAAGGGTGATGGCCCCACCTCCAGGACAAACAAAGAGGATCCTGGAACCTGATGAACCTGCCCCTGATAGTGTCACAAGGCAGAAAGCAAAGATGGCGGCTGCGACGGACCATCAGGAAAGTCTGCTGCCCATGGACTCTGAGACCTCGATGCAAATGGGTGATGAGTTGCCGCCCATGGATGAAGAAACCACTCTCTGCATGGATGAAAGTGGCATTGTCTGCCTAGATGAAGGAGGAACTATCTGCATAGATGAAGCAGGCACTGTCCACACAGACCTCAGCCCTGTTGCACCTTCTATTGACAGGAATGCTGTCATCAGTGAAGAAGAACAGCAGCTTGTGCTTTAATCAGGCAAGTTGACCTTTGCAATGCTCTCTTTTACTAGTGCATTTTCCAAATGGAATGATCTTGTATGCTTACCTGTTTAGCAGAACCATTCCTACATTTGTCGATTTCTCTTCTAATTTATGAGTTCAATTTCATTTTCAGATGCAATGACTACCAAGACTAGACTTAGAAAGGGTAAAGGGCTAGAGAGAATCACCAAGTCGCTTGGTAGCAAGGTGCCTATTCAAATTGCTGAAGGGATGAAGCGTCCAGAGAAGCCTCTGCAGGCAGCAAAGCTTGCTTCTGAGTGTGGACTCGTTGCAAGAAGCCATCTGCCGGTTCTTCCTCACTTCAAGCAATACAAAAAAAATGCTAGTCTATTGGAGAACTACATTGGGAAAGTTGCTGTAAGCTACTTGTTTCGTAGTTAATGTGCTATCTATTTTCTGTTACACCTATGCATGATCACTAATATTGTTCCTACCTTGTTTGCTGTCTTGGTAGGCAAATTTTGAGATGAACATGGACTTGGAGACCATCAAGACCGCGTGTAAAGATATTCTGTAGAAAAATTCAAAGAACAGATGCCATCAGATCAAGAAGAAGTATTTTGATATCGTAGCCGCAAACAAAGTCAGCATCAAGTCTCCGGTGCCAGATCTGACGGACGATGAATGGCAAGCTCTGGTGGAGATGTGGTCTACCCCAAGACACAAGGTTTGTCTCTGCTTTGTTTGCTGCTTTATGTTCTGCACATGATATGCTAGTGCTAGATCATGCTGACAGTATGCTTTTTTGTAGGAAACCTGTGTGTCGAACAAGATGAATCAAGAAAAAGTCGTGTACCAACAGAGAACTGGTTCCAGGCACTACACAGCACACATTTTTGCCACTGTGAGAACTTTTCTCTAGAGACCTTACTATTTGATCCTCGTTGAATAACATTTCTGATTCTTGCTGAATAACATTTTGATTTTTGTTGAAAAACGTTTCAGAAAGAAGAGCGTAAGGGTGAGGAGCTGTCTGCGATTGACTTGTTTAAGGCCACCCACAACAGCAAGAAGCACGGGTTTTCGGAGCCAGTCAAGACTGCTATAGTAAGTCACTCCATGCTTTGTCCAGCCAGTTCAAACTTTTGTCTAGAAACCTCAGCCCTGTTTGATTCACAGCCAGCAAGAACACACACTATGTTCCATGTTTTGATGCTGTTTGCTAGAGACTAAGATAGTTCAACAAAGATATTAGAATTTGCTGTAGCTATTTGTTGCATTTTTTATGATATGATGAAAATTGATCTGAATGTTAGTTTGATGATTGGCTCACTCGGGAAGCCATCTTATATAGAACCACCATTCTAGGCTTAATGAAGTGATCATATTGTTCCAATTGCATGTCTCCAGATCACATAAGTGTGTACACTTGCTATAATGAATCTGTTATTGATAATATCTATGTATAGATTTTGTGTGCTGGTTTGGTTACTTCAAATAATCCATTTCGTGTGCTGGTTTGGTTTATCTTGCTTGGTTTGGTTTGCAGAATGTGAAATAGATCTGCCACTAATGTCTATCATTTTCCTCCATATGCTAGCTTGAGATGGAAAAAATGAAGGACGCGCCGGTACCAGAAGGTGAAGAGCCAAAGTTTGCTGCTGAAATTGTTGACGAAGTGCTCAAGACGGAAGTCAAGCAAAGCACATTCCTCAAGAATGTTGGGCTCCAGTCATCTAGGAACAACTCCGACAAAGCAACTGCTGTTGTGGCTGCTCATGTTCGTGATCTTGAGCCGAAGCTGGAGAGGTCGGAGCTTCAAGCTGAAGTGATGCAAGAAGAATTGGCGGCAATCAAGATGAAAGCAGAAGAAGCTGAAGCTGCACGCGACAAGGAACTTGAGCTGCTGCGCAAGAAGTCTCAAGAGCAGGATGAGAAGTTAGCCCACTTGATGGCTCTCTTTGGAGCTAAGGCAGTTTGATGGCTATGTAGTTTGTCTTTGAACCTGTGAAGTTATGTCGTAGTAGGTCGTGAACCGGTTTGTCTTTGAACATGTGAAGTTATGCAGTTTGTTGCATTTTGCACTTGTGAACCTGGGAGCACTTGTGAAGTTATGTGGATGGAGCACTTGTGAAGTTATGTGGATCACTTGTGAACCTGGGCTTGTGTTTATAGTTATGTGGATCTTGCTGTTTATAGTTATGCAAAATATGAACCTGGGCTCTAAAAAGGCCGAGGCCCAAACAAGAATTAGACTAAAAAGGCTTGGGCCTAAAAAAAGAGTTGATTGTAAAAAAAAATAGTTTGTAAAAGGCTGCATCCCAGAAAATAAAAGGCCAAGGCCCAAACTAGAACTAGACTAAAAAGGCTATGGCCCAAAACAAGAGTGGACAATAAAAAAAATTGATCAGAAAGAGGCTCCATCCCAGAAAATAAAAGGCTAAATTATTGGGTCAGGCCCATGCAGATAAGCAAAATAAAGAGAAAAAAACATTAATGGGCTGAATTATTGGGCTTGGCCCATGTAGATGGCCGAAATGGACCGGGCTGATTCTATTTTACGACCTTTTCATTTGGTCGTAATTCTGCCACGTCAGCTTGCCATGGTGGATCTGACGTGGTGTGGGCGGATTGCTAGTGACCAAAATAATTGGTCGTTGAATCTATGACCTTTTTTTTTGGTCGTAAACGTCTACGACCATTCCAGAAGAAAGGTCGTTAATTTCAGTTTAAGACGGTCAGCTTTTGACCATCTGTTTTTGTTCACAAAAAGGTCACAAATGGAAAACAATGACCATTCAGTGACCAATAGTGATGGTCACAAGTTGACGTATTTCTTGTAGTGGAGCCCCGGCGGCGGCTAGGGTTTGAGCCGCCCGAGTCGCCCCTGCGGGAGCGACGCGGGGGCCGAGAGGGGAACCGGAACTGCCGCATGATTGTATTTCGCAACTTTTGTTAGATGACTTTAACCCTTTACATGAGCAATAAAGATCTCACATTAGTCATATGAAAAGATTTTATGGCCACAACATGACATCGAGTGTGTTTGGTTGAGCTGTGGATTTTGAAAAATCTTATGCGAGTCGTGAGAAAGTTGTTGTGAGGTGAGAACTGTGGAGAAGTTGGAAGTTGTCTAGTTGGGAAAACTGTGAAACTAAAAGGTCGAATTATACACCGCATCAGCAATTTCAGCAACATCAATTATACCGAAGCTGGTGCTAAATAAGCATATAACTCATGTCTGGCGATCACATATAGAGAAAATTAAGGCTGAATACATCAAAGATAGCCACAATCCATCCAGTCTAATTATATAGCCAGCAAAGCATTGCCCAAATGGAGTACATACTAGTTGAGTCGATCTGGATATTAACACTACAGCAGCTAGTAGATTCGCAAATACGGCACTACTCCATCAATCGTCATAGCGTAATTAATGCATACTCTACATTATTCCCTAGAACTAGGCTCTCGTCACTACCTCATGAGCTGATCCACGGACATGATCCCTTGCAGCTAGTAGGTTGCGTACTGCACTACTGCTTGCCCCACCCATCACCTCGAAGGAGATCGGACAGGCAGGTCAGATCGCCCACCAGGACGAGGCAGATGACCACGGTGTAAAAGATCTTGCCGAAGATGTATCCTGGGTCAGCAGCGAGGAAGATCCAGATGCCACCGGCGTACATGCAATGGAAGAGGACGGTGACCGCGAGCGCGAAGTAGGTGAGGGCCCGCCGCGCCCGGCGACGGCGGCATGGGAGCAGCAGCGCCAGCGCCGCCGCGGCCGCCTGGGTTGGGGCGCAGCACAGAATCCCGATCGAGAGGGCGATTAACCTGGCGAACGCTGCGTCCGTCAGCTCAACGCACGGCAGAATGGAGGAGAGCTGCAGAGGAACACCATATATCAGCTTGGCACAATGTGAAGCTGTCAAGCATGCGAGAGGGCTAGGTAGTTACCTGGCTGCACGACACGTCAAAGTAGTCGACGGCTATGTAGCTGACTACTATGCTGATGACGATGGCGAGGGTGTTGAGGAGCGCATATGCGCAGACCAGTGGAACGTCATCGGGGACCTTCTTCTTGGCCGCACTCAGAGGCAGCAGGTGAGGGGTCATGCCGTCCATGGATATCCAAGCTAGGTAGGAGTAGGACACAAAGGTTAGTTCCCCTTCTCTAACTTCATGTCGCCAGTCAACAGGAAGGAAGAAGAATAACACATGACATGAGCAAGGTGGACGGAGATGGAGAGGACTCACCGATCGAATGCACGGGAGTTTCTTCCTAGCTTGTTTGCTTGGTGTGTGCTTCTTTCTGAAGGGGCTGGAGCTGCAATTACAGAGCACAACGACTACGCTAGCTAGTGGTGGAGGGGCTCCTGTTTAAGTGCCCGAGCAGCGCAGCAGCGAGAGAGAGAAGCAAAGCGACGTGGGGCCGCCCCAACACCCACTACGTGTCGAGTAGCCGCAGCCTAAGGTACACACACACACACACACACACTGACACACACACACACACACACACAGGAGGAGTGTCCGGTTGCGACATGTGACTGTCTTATCTTAGGGCAGTGACAAGGGAAACTACCGCGAAGTTGCCCCTATACCCTCTTTGGCAATGGAGTGGGACACCTCATTTCTTTGCAGGTGTACAAAAACGTGAACGAACTCAGCACGCGCACATGCATTTTGATCAGCTACACCACTCCTTGGCGTTGGCTCATCCACATTTTGATTAGCTAGCTAGCACACAATGGTTTGGTTAATCTTTCTTGACGATGATTTATATTGTTAATCTTTTTTTAGGATGATTTGCATTGTTGACCGTCATCTATTAGGTTCATTCATCAACTTGTTTAAATTTGTTGAAATGGGAGGTGAAGTTCCACCAATGGTCTACACGGTTCAACTTGACCTTTATCAACAAAAACACCATTAGCGACATGCATCAACCAAGGCATAAAGCACCCATACCCTCTTTGGCAATGCTATGGGAGACCTAGTTTCTTTGCAGATGTGCAAAAATGAGAATGATACATGACCATGAAAGCTAGCTAGCCACTGAGACGCTTAATATCTTTGCAGTGGACGGTCTCACCACGCGCACACATGCACATGCGTACATGGCAGTATAAAAGCTAGTTAGGCAGCTCTTTTTAGTTAGCTGCACTGTCAGCTTCAACTGGCATAGCTTCATTGTTGGTGAGATTCAATTACTCATGGAAGAACGAAATTTTTCGATTACTCACACAGGACGAAACCAAAATCTTTGTCAGTCATTTATGGCAGCATATGATAGAAATTTTGGCCTGGTGAGATTGTTAGACATTGTAATTCTCTACGCAAGTAATACAAGTAATTTCCTTAAAAAAGTTCCAACTACTGTGAGTCTGTGATTTCTAATAGAATACTGCATACGCAAGTAATAACCCTAGTTCGTCCACTTTATGAGTAGCTAGCTAGTACAATAATTTGACTGAATTGTTTGGGTTATTTAATCTTATTCTTACGCTTGGATGTCGTCAGCGGGTACAACATCAATTTTCGAGTTACATTGTTGACAGGTCATCGATTAGATCTTTGACGTGCCCATTCATCGGCTTATTTAGCTTTATTGAGAATAAAAGGTGAGGCTCCATTGGTCATCACGATTCAACTTAACCTATATCAAAAGAAGGAAACACGAGATTGGCGACATGCATCTACCAAGGCATAAATTGGCGCTCCCCTACGGGTCCTAATTGTTAGTACACAGAGAGTTAAATTAGAAGAAGAAAATAACAAAACATGGGGATTCGATCACATGTTACAATGAGTTGTAGAGGGAACGCTGACAAGTGGGTCCAACGCATTTTTGTAACTTTCGGGCAATGGCCTTTGACAGTATGGTAATGGTGCCGAGTGGCATTTTTAGGCACACCTTAATGGAAGGATGACATTTTTGAGTAGTTGAAAGTTCTAGTGGCAAAACTAAGTAATGGGGCTCAACCAATGACAAAACTGATTAAAAAACCCTTTTTTTTGGAAGATAACAATTATATTATGTGGTTGTATGCAAGCCCGTGCATAAAACCAAAGACCGAACCCATAAAGACCGAGACCGAATCAGTAAAGACTGGACTATAAAAAAGACCGAACTAAACTCCGTTGTCAAAACTAGAAGACCGAATTAAGTTCGGTCAGATCGGTCTTGTTTTCTGGATGACCGAATAAATCGAATAGACTGAATTGACACAATTCTCTAGATGTTTATAGCACAATTAGCACAATCCTCAGTCTTCTCCGGAAGTTTACGGCACAATTCTAGTTGCATACATCATCAACTGTATACACATGTTGCCTGAACTATGAATTTTTGTTGCCTACACCTGTTTCATATGCCTATTGTCTACATTCGGCTTGCATACACTTCTACTATAATGTATGTGAATCTGAACTGAAGCATGAAATTTGGTTTGTTTCGTCAGGACCGAACACCATTTTATAAAGATTAAAGATCGAAGACCGAATAGTGTAGAACTGAGAAGACCGAAATATTTTCGATCGTCAAATTATGGAAGCCCAAATTCTTGAAAGAGCAAAAAAAACAGACCGATCAAACAAAAAACAACCAGCCTTTGTTTGAATGATTCTAGCTCTCTTCGCTGGTCCATGTGCTACATAACCATCTCTTCAGATTTTAATGAATTGTATTGGATATGCTTCCTACCACGATGCGGTGCATCGATCTGCACGTACATGTCCCACCATGCTGACAAGTTCATCTTGTGTTGTTGCATGACAGCAGCATGTTTAATTCCAGGACAATCTGATCTTCCACCAATTGGGTTGCAGACTTCTTCAACAGTTTGGCGCCCTCCGCTCTAACAAAGCCGCCCGTCTAAATCTGATCTCTAATGTCTAGCTCGGCTTGTTACTTAAACTCATCATCTCTCGTTTGTTCCTTCCACTTTTCTCTCTCTCATTCTTGTTGACGCGTGTTTCTACCACCTTTCAGTTCGGCGAATCGTGCTTCGCTACGGACGTCCCTCCGTGCGCTGGGATTTGAATTAGACCATGGGCTAACACACAAATGTGAAACAATATAACCAGTCCAGCTACCTAACCACTCAGTTGAGAAGGAAGACAGGACATGCATTGAGATGGAGATATTGCTCAACAAGCAAGATCCAGATTTGAGACTCAACAAACAAGATCCAGACTCAACAAGCAAGATCCAGATTTAGGACTCCCGAGAGTAAAAAGAAGTTTTCTCCTCGAACTCAAACAGAGGAGAATACAGAAAAAGAAATAGTTTGCGAATGTGGTTGTTCTACACCCACGGACAATGCACTATTGGGGAACATTGCATGGAAAATAAAAAAAATTCTACGCACGCGCAAGATCTAATCATGGAGATGCATAGCTACGAGAGGGAGAGAGCATCTACATACCCTTGTAGATCGTTAAGCGGAAGCATTTATCATGCGGTTAATGTAGTCGTACTCTTCGCGATCCGATCACGATCCAACCGATTTAGTGCCGAACGGACGGCACCTCCGAGTTTAGCACACGTGCAGCTCAATGACGTCTCCTCCTTATTGATCTAGCAAGTGGAAGAGGAGAAGTAGATGGGATCACAACCAACATGACGGCGTGGTGTTGATGGTGGTGGTGGAGCACCAACAGCGCTTCGCTAAGCGTCGCCGGGACGAGGCGGTAGAACTACGGAGTAACGGGAGAGAGAGAGGTGCCAAGGGCTTGGTGTGTGCTCTTGGGGCGCCCCCTCCCCTCTATATATAGGTGGAGGGGCATGGGAAACAGCCCCTCAAAGACCTAGGACGCAGCTAAGGAGGAGAGGACTTGGACACCAAGTCCAATCCTATCCTTAGTAGGACTCCTTCCTTTTTTGCCTTCCCTGGCCACATGGGCTTTTGAGGACTTGGTGCGCCTAGCCCAATAAGGCCAGGGCGCCTCCCCGCAGCCCATGATACCCTTGGGTTGTGATGGGCCCACTTGTGGACTTCCGGACCCCACCAGAATCCTCCAGAACCTTCTGGAAGCTTCCCGGTACAATACCGAAAAAACTGCACCTTTTTCCGAAACCCAAAATATGACTTCCCATATATAAATCTTTACCTCTCGACCATTACGAGACTCCTCGTGACGTCTGGGATCTCATCTGGAACTCCGAACTACATTTGGTTACCACTCATCAAAGATCCCAATACTACTCTAGCGTCAACGAACATTAAGCGTGCGACCCCTGCGGGTTCGGGAATTATGTAGTCATGACCGAGATACCTCTCCGGTCAATAACCAATAGCGGGACCTGGATGCCCATATTGATTCCTACATATTCTACGAAGATCTTTTATCGGTTGAACCTTTATGACAACATACGTAATTCCATTTGTCTGTCGGTATGTTACTTGCCCGAGATTCGATCGTCGGTATCTCTATACCTAGTTCAATCTCGTTACCGGCAAGTCTCTTTACTCGTTCCGTAATACATCATCTTGCAACTAACTCCTTAGTCACTTTTCTTGCAAGCTTCTTGTGATGTGTATTACCGATAGGGCCCAGAGATACCTCTCCGATACACGGAGTGACAAATCCCAATCTCGATTCACGCCAACTCAACAGACACCTTCGGAGATACCTGTAAAGCATCTTTATGATCACCCAGTTACGTTGTGACGTTTGATAGCACACAAGGTATTCCTCCGGTATCCAGGAGTTGCATGATCTCATGGTCGAAGGAACATGTATTTGACATTAAGAAAGCAGTAACAATAAACTTAATGATCATATGCTAAGCTAACGGATGGGTCTTGTCCATCAAATCATTCTCCTAATGATGTGATCCAGTTATCAAATGATAACTCATGTCTATGGTTTGGAAACCTTAACCATCTTTGATCATCGAGCTAGTTTAGTAGAGGCTCACTAGGGACACGGTATTTGTTTATGTATCCACACATGTATTTAAGTTTCCGGCCAATACAATTCCAGCAGAATAATAAACCTTTATCATGATTAAGGAAATATAATAATAACCATTTTATTATTGCCTCTAGGGCATATTTCCATCATGCACCCCCGCTACACCCACGATCTAAAACTTAGCAAAACAAATCAAAAAAACCTGAAACTTTGCAGATCCGGTTATGAGCAAATGTTTTAGGTGCTTGCAAAATTTTGTGGCCAAATACATCTGAAGAGCTTTGTATTAAAAAAACAAAGTTTGTGCTCAAATATAAAATCTAAAACGTGGGTGCAGAGCAAGAGTTTCTATTTCATATGGAGATCATTCGATGTTATTTGGGGACCAAACATTGTAAGGTTGTAAAACATTTGCTCATAATCAATGCCACGAAGTTTCAGATTTTTTTTCATTTTTTTATTTTTTTTACTATAATGTCATTGAGTGGGCACGCAATCAAATTTGTTGAACTAAGTGCTACTTTGTAGGTTATCCCAAATTGTTGGGTATTGCTCTATCCATACAACGAGGCAAAGTGTTTTGCCATAGAGTGCTGAAATTTTGAAGAAAATGTTTTGTGCAAAAGAGGGAGTGGGAGGACGATGCAACTCGACAAGGTTGCAAAATCTTCGTGATCAGGTCAAAAAAAAAGAAACGCAAGAAGTGATTCTAGAATTTCCTACCGCGACTCATACGAAAGCCTCTACATGAGATATAGAGACTTCGGTCGAACTTGCAGCTAAACTATATAGGTTGGGCAAATTCATACAGAACTTTGTGGTCTGTAGATGAAATATTGTTGAACAAACAATGAACATATAATACACAAAGAATTGTTGATGGTCCCTAACTCCGCAAATTGGCTATATGTCAAAGTTATCCGTGATATTATCCATTTGCATAATTCAAGTTTAGAATTTGATAAACCATCCGAAAAGTAATGGATCTATAAACTAAAAAAAATGTTTTATAAATTTGACTTGTTACTAATAGCTAGACAAGATCAAGAACTTAACTATAACGAAATTGTCTCATCATAGCAAAACTTAAAGTCAGTTAGGGTTAAACTAGCAATTGTTAAATATTTCAATTATGAGATATAATAGATGGATGTCAAAATGATTTCCATAAGCTGGAAATAGAACTAAGGTTGTATATGTGATACGGTTCAAGGTAATTTTCGATCCAGAGGATGCTATTTAGTGTGCAAACTTCAAGAGACCTTATAATGGACTGAAGAAAGCATAACAGAATTGAATTTTGTTATGATGGATTGGTCAAATAATTTGGTTTCATCGAGGAATTCAAAGATTCTTGTATTTACAAGAAAGTAAGTGGGAGCATGATAATATTTCTAAATATTGTGTGTGCATGACACATTGTTAATTGGAAATTATATAAATTTCTGGACGCGAAATAAAAGTTTATTGAAACTAGTTTTTCAGTAAAGTACTTAGGCAATAGAGCATTGGAATTAGGCATAATGATCTATGGGGATAGTAGTGTCTAATCGAGCTTAGCCAAAATACATATTGACAAGATACTAAAACAGTTTATTATGAAAAACGCCAAGAAGAGTTTCTTGTCAATGTCACATGGAAGGAGTTTTAGCAAGAATTGGTATCCCAAAATACTGATGAGCGAAATATATGATTTCAATCACACTTGTATTCCACGGTATGTAAACAACCAGATATGTCGAGTACTCCAAGTTAGTTGTGAGTAAAGTTATCAGAATGATCAAATTGTTGATCATAGGACAACAGTGAAAATATCGTTAAGTACTGACGATATGTTTCTCACATGCAGATAAAATGAAGAAATTGTTGTAAGGATTTACATCAATACAAGCTCGTTAAAAGTAGTACATCGATAAAATCATCATCGGTGCTCCAAGGAATTTTCGGTTTCAAATTAAATGATTTATGGTGGCACAGTAAGTTGGAATTGATCCAAGAAAGTTACTATGGTGAATTCTATAACAAAAGGTTGCGTATATTGTCGATTTAGAAGCAACAATGGAGGGTGATGAATCAAAAGTTCATTTATGAACTTTTTATGCTTTCTAGATGATTGTGCCAAGGGACACTGTTCTTAATAGTGGTTCCATAGCTTAGTCTAAGGAATCAAAGGTCCTACCAGTAATTCAATACATGCATAGTCAGTTTCACACAAATTGTGAACTCGAGCATGATTATCGGTGCAACAAACCCCAGGTATGTTGCCCAGACTGTACACAGGCTCGAGAACGAGATTGCAGCACCCAGGACAAGGCCAAGCAGAAGAGATCAACTCTTTGAGGAGTCAAAGGGCAGATCAAGAAGGCCAAGATTAACCCAAGGAGTAAAATACCGCGATGGGAAAACCTCCCCTACCGGGCAAGGGAGCCTGGCGGGGACGAGGTTGCCCCAAAGACAAGTCTCAAGATTGCCCCAGTAGGCTTGCCGGGGACGCTGAGGGTGGATTACCCCGCCAAGGCTCCACCGCTCCACCTCACAGCAACGCAAGTCACCGATCGGTGCGGTGTCGAGCCCCCAAGATGCTAAGTGGCCGTTATTTGGCACGTGGCAGCCATCTCCAGAGGAAATCACCTCCGAATGATACTTGTCCTGTGACGTGTCACGCAGACAGGCAAGAAGGTGGCAAAACAGCATGGCAAGGCTTGCCGGGCTAGGCCACGATGTGACACTAAGCGGCGCATTTAATGCGCTCTGTCCAATCTGCAGAGTTAGGTATGATGGCACTGTTTGCCATCTAATCAGTACACAATGACTGATTTGCCATTGTGGTGACCCCTTGATCTATAAAAGGAGGGCCATGGCGACCTTAGAAAGGATTCGGGCCCCTGTATACTCATTTTCTTCATCGATGGCTTCATCATCTATGGCGCCCAAGAAGAAAACCGGTGCCGCAGCTCACCCGTCCGTCTCGAAGGCCCCTCCACACGCGGCTGCCGATGCCTTGGGGGCTACGGGGGCGCACAGGAGCGTGGGCGCTGCGGGGGACGTGACCGGTGCAGGCAGCATTGTCACCACCTCTCCCATATCCGAAACAGGAGCAGGAGGCACCGGAGAAGGACAGCACCAACAACATCCTGATGGCCACGCTCCGCAAGGTGCGGGAGGAGAGGTCATTCCATCCGCGCCTCTCCACCCCGCCGAAGGACGCGGACGTAGCGGTGATGCTCGCCTTGGGGCGAACCGCAATCCTACGGCCGCCCCCGCTGCGGATGTGGCCGCGGGACATGCGTCACCCCCAGTACGGGCTGGCCAGGCGGATGCGCCTAACGGAGCCTCCGATCCCCAAGCACATCCACCTCGCCTCCGCGCCGCCCTGGCGACAGGAGCGCGGCGCTGCTACTACTGGCACCGTCAGAAGCCAGGCGACGCTATGGTCTACATCGTCATCCATGCCGAGCACTGCTTCGAAGGCCATGGCGCGGGCCCAACTCCTGTTGAGATTTCTGCCGGCGACTGATCAGATGGATTGGTGGAGAGCCACCATTCAAAGCTTGATTGGTTTCTCCAAGGCGGGAGGATCGCAGCGAGCAGGCCCGTCACAGCCTCCACAGGCGGCGGCAACGGCCCGAGCTGCTGGCCATACCGAAGGGGTCACCCCCATGGTGCAATCCCCTCTGTGGCAGCCAGTGCAGAGGCCACAGCCAGAGCAACGCAACCAAGAACCCGACAATGTATCGATGGCTTTGTCCAATCCTCGAGCACGATGAGAACAATGGCGAGTCCTGGAAGACAGGTGGGGGGGGGGGGAGACGCGCCCATCACTATCGAATGACGCCGCGAAACCCAACACCGGTCCGATAGGTGCAATGGCTCCGACGTCGACGAGCCTACGCCCGGTGAGGGTGGGTGCCTACCTTTTGGGGTTGGGTGCCCCGCCTTCACTCGTGAGCTGCGGCAAGTCTGTTGGCCATCTGCCCGCACATTCAAGCCAGAAATACCAGAGAAGTACGATCGAAGACTGAACCCAACAGAGTTCTTGAGCATCTACACCATCGCTGTTCAAGCTGCTGGGGGAAGAGATGAGAAGGTATTCGCCAACTACTTCCCTTTGGCACTCAAGGCAAATGTGAGGGCTTGGTTGATGCACTTGCCAGAGAATTCCATTTCGACCTGGGCTGACCTATGCCATGAGTTTGTTGGCACCTTCATGGGTGGCCACCAAGAACCAGGACAGCCCAGCGATTTACAGCTACTCCCGCAGAAGGAATGAGAGAGCCTGCGGAAGTACATGCAGAGGTTCAGCCAGGTGCACAGGAACATCCGAGACATCCACCTGGCAGCTGTGATAGCCGCGTTCCAGTCCAACGTGCGCAACCGCCAGATATGTTCTAAAATGAACGTTCGTTTGCCCAAGAATGTGAACGAGCTATACACTCTGGTGGATAAGTGCACCCGAGTGGAAGAGGGAAGACGACTCCGAGGTGAAGAAGATGGTGTCCACGTCGACTCAGAAGACGACGACAATGCCACCAGCCAGAAGAAGAAGAGCAAGAAGCGCAACAAGAAGCGCAATGATAAAGTGGTGATGACCGTTGAAGGATCGAGCGCACCTAGTACCGGCAAGAAGGCTAAGACTAAGGTCCCCGGCAAGGAAGCTGCCGCGTGCACTGATTGCTGGGAAGCTGCAGTTGCTGAGAAAGCTGGGAAGAGTGATGGGCCATATTGCAAGATCCATCAGACCAATGGCCACGATCTCCAGGAGTGTCATCAGGTTGAGCAGCTCGTCAAGAAGCAGAGGGCTGAGTATGAGAAGCGTGATAAGGAGAAAAATCAAGATGGCGCTAGCGGGAAGGGCCGGGGTGGCAGAACAGGTCACCCCGGCAAGGCTCCTCAGTATCAAGGGAAACCCACCAAGGGCCGTGAGAAGAAGGATTGCGAAGACGAAGTGATGAAGGAGATGAATCGGAAACCAGCGAGCAGGAATTCCAGAAAGCCACTGATGCCCTATGCATTGACGGGGGTGCATCTCTGCACTCCTCTCACCGCCAACTTAAAAGGTGGGCGCGTGAGGTCAATGTCGTGGAGCCAGCGGCAGATTCTCGGAAGCCGCTCAAGTGGTTCCACACGCCCATCGTCTTTGATGAGGAGGATCACCCTGACCGCACTACCGCGGTGGGGTGTTTGCCGTTGTTGGTTTCACCAACGATCCGCAACCACAAGGTCACAAAGATGTTGGTTGACGGCGGGGCCGGGTTGAATCTGATTTCTCCAAAGGTCATCGGCAAACTCCAGATAGCAGATGAAGAGCTCAAGGTTACTGGTACATTCCAAGTGGTCAACCTCGGCAGGAGCCATCATAAGGCGAAGATCACACTGCTGGTAACATTTGGGGGGAGTTGAACTACCGGACTGAGAAGATCGTGTTTGATGTGGTCGACCTCCCCCTGTCGTACTATGGAATCCTTGGTCGTCCTGCCCTGGCCAAATTCATGGCGGCATCCCACTATGCCTACAACACTTTGAAGATGCCAGGAGCAATGGGCGTTATTTCTATCCCATCAGACAAGAAAGATGCAATCATATGCCTGGACAAGATGTACCGGGAGGCAGTTGCTGCAAAAGCTGCGGAAGCCACTGCTCCCACCAAAGAAAGCAAGAAAAAGAAGAAAGGAAGCAAGGATACCAGCGAGGAATCCGGGAAGCATGCCTCTCCAGAGTGCGCTGCGCCTGTTGATGACTTGCCGGAGAGCTCCAATAGCAAGAGATCCAAGGTTGCCGCACCATCTATGAAAAAGGTCCCGGCAGGGCTGGCTGGCGCTGGTGGTACATTCACCATCAGTGCCACCCTCGATGACAAATAGGAAAGCGCGCTCGTTGCCTTCTTGTAGGCGAATGTCGATGTGTTTGCCTGGCAACCATCTGACATCCCCGATGTTCCCAGAGAGGTAATCGAGCACCACCTTGCTGGCTGCCCACATGCCCGGCCCGTCAAGCAGAAGGTCCGGAAGCAAGCTTTGGAGCGGTAGCAGTTTATTGCCGAGGAGATCAAGAAACTTGAGGTAGCTGGATTGGTTAGAGGAGTATTGCATCCAATATGGTTAGCAAACCGAGTGGTGGTGCGCAAGGCAAATGGGAAATGGAGGCTTTGCATAGATTTCATGGATCTTAACAAAGCATGCCCGAAGGACCCATTCCCCTTGCCGCGCATCGACCAGATTGTGGATTCCACCTCCAGGTGTGACTTTCTCTCCTTCTTGGATGCCTACTCTGGATACCATCAGATCTTCATGTCCAAGGAGGACAAAGAAAAAACCGCGTTCGTAACTCCATGTGGCACGTACTGTTTTGTACGGATGCCCTTCGGGTTGATGAGCACTGGATCCACTTTTGCCAGAGCAGTATAGATTGGCTTTGAGTCCCAATTGCGCAGAAATATTGAAGCCTACATGGATGATATTGTGGTCAAAACCAAGGACAGGATGACTCTCATTCAGGATTTGGAAGAGACCTGTGCAAATTTGCGCAGACTCAATTGGAAGCTGAACCCGGAGAAGTGTGTGTTTGGCGTTCCTTTCGGCAAGCTACTTGGCTTTTTTGTGTCCCATCGGGGGATAGAAGCCAACCCCGAAAAGATCAAGGCTATCGAGCAGATTCAAGCACCAAAGACAGTCAAGGATGTGAGGCATTTGATCGGATGTGTTGCCGTGCTGAGCAGGTTCATTTCCAAGTCCATTGAACGTGCGTTGCCATTTTTCAAAATCTTAAAAAAGGCAGGGCCTGTGGAGTGGACCCCGGAGGCAGACGCTGCGCTACAAGATTTGAAGGCCTACCTTTCCTCTGTTCCCACCTTACTCGCTCCTAAACCACAAGAGCCGTTGCTGCTATATTTAGCAACGACCAATCAAGTGGTTAGTGCCGCACTGGTGGCACGGCGGGAGGTAGATGAAGTAGCAACCACTGCCATCGTCCCCTCTGGAGAGGAAAGTGAACCAGTCCCAGCGAGGTCAGATGCAATTCAAGACAGAGAAGAGCAAGGCAGCGGAGACAGTACCAAGATCACGACAAGGAAGAAGGTGGTGCAGCGCCCAGTGTACTTCGTCAGCTCCCTACTGCAGGGGGCTAGGTCGAGGTACTCTGGCGTTCAAAAGTTGATTTTTGGCCTTATCATGGCCTCAAGGAAGCTGCATCACTACTTCCAAGCCCACGAGATCATGGTTGTCACCCGCTTTCCCTTGCAACGGATACTCCAAAACCCCGAGGCTACTGCAAGATCGTAGAATGGGCTTTGGAGTTATCCAACTTTGGTTTGAGGTTTGAAAGCACATCAACTATTCAGAGCAGAGCACTGGCAGAGTTCATTGCAGAGTGGACGCCAACCCCTGATGAGGAAGTACTGGAAATAGTTATCCCCTGCAAGGAAGCGCCCCAAGAATGGATTATGTATTTTGATGGTGCCTTCTCCCTACAGGGTGCAGGAGCTGGCGTGCTTCTCGTTGCTCCCACTGGGGAGCACCTTAAGTACGTCGTTCAAATGAATTTCCCCTGGGAGGAGGCTACCAACAATACTGCAGAGTATGAAGGGCTCCTTGCCGGGCTCAGGATTGCGACAGAGTTGGGAATCAAGAAGCTGATCATTCGTGGAGATTCACAGCTTGTGGTGAGATAGATCAACAAGGACTACCAAAGCCCATTGATGGAGGCATATGTTGAGGAAGTGAGAAAGTTGTAGGAGCGCTTTGAAGGATTGCAAACAGAACACGTACCACGTGCAGAAAACAGCATTGCTGATCATCTGTCAAAGTGCGCTGCGCAAAAACTCACTGTAGAACTAGGGACTTTTGTTCTCCATCTGACTCAACCCTCCGTATCCCTGGCAACAATGGCCAGCAAGAGGAGGAAATTGAACTCCAGCAAGCCTCTCCCGGCAGAGCTTCTCGAAGCCCCCGGCAGAAGGCTTGGCGGGAACAACTCCCCTTCGACCAGCGAGCTGCACCCTCCCGCCGAATTACCAGTCTTCGCGGTTGAGGCGTGCACTCCTGTCAACGAGGAGGTGCCACTAGTCCTTGCTACCGAGCCCCAGGCTCCAACTTGGGTGTGGCACATTGTTTGTTTCCTCTAAATAGGAGAACTTCCCGAAGAACAAGAAGAAGCTGAAAGAGTAGCCCGGATGTCCAGTATGTATCAGTTCGTTGATGACACGCTATACAGAAGAAGGCCCAACGGTGTGAAATTGAAGTGCATTTGCCGGGAAGAAGGAAAGGAACTGCTGGCAGAAATACACAAGGGTATGTGTGGCTCCCACATCAGATCAAGGGCCTTGGTTGGGAAAGCTTTCCGACAAGGTTTCTACTGGCCCACTGCCCTCCAAGATGCAATTGAGCTAGTCACCAAGTGTGAAGCCTGCCAGTTCCACTCCAAGAATATCCATCAGCCTGCTCAAGCTCTCCAAACAATCCCTTTGTCATGGCCATTTTTGGTCTGGGGGCTCGACATCCTGGGCCCCTTCCCCCGTGCTATCGGGGGCTTTGAATTCTTGTTCCCCGCGATCGACAAGTTTACAAAGTGGCCGGAAGTGGAGCCTGTGAGAAAGGTGACCGTGCAGTCAGCTATCAAGTTCTTGAAAGGATTGGTGTGCCGCTTCGGGTTCCCTGCCCGAATCATCACTGACAATGGCACCCAATTCACAAGCCGCGCCTTCATGCAATACGTTCATGCCCTCGGAAGCAAGATTTCATTTGCCTCTGTGGCCCATCCCAGAAGCAATGGACAAGCTGAGAGGGCGAACGCTGAAGTGTTGCGAGGCCTCAAGACAAGAACTTTTGATAGACTGCAGAAATGCGGCAGGCGATGGATCAACAAGTTGTCGGTGCTTCTTTGGTCCCTCCGTATGACACCAAATCAAGCTACCGGGCAGACTCCCTTCTCCCTAGTCTATGGGGCAGAAGCAGTTATCCCCATGGAACTCATATACGGGTCTCCTCGAGTGCTTGCCTACGATGAAGTAGTGCAGGAACAGCACCGGCGTGACGACGCTGTGCTACTTGAGGAGAACCGTCTCTGGGCTGCTACGCCTGCTGGACGCTACCAGCAAGCCCTGCGTCGCTATCACAGCCACAGGGTTCCTGCCCGGAGTCTTGAGGAAGGCGACCTTGTCCTTAGGCGCGTTCAGTCCACCAAGGGTACAAACAAGTTGACGCCGAAGTGGGAAGGCCCTTACCGGGTAGTACGAGTCACCAGACCTGGCGCAGTCCGTCTGGAGACCGGAGATGGCATTCAATTGCAAAACTCATGGAATATTGAGCATCACCATAAGTTCTACCCGTAAGGCGCGGCTGTCGGGCCCTACCCGGCAGCCACCCTTTTGTACAAGCTTTGCCGAAGTTGCATGTAACCCTTTGTACATAGCCGGGCGTAGACCCTGAGCAACAGAGAAATAAGCGAAGCGCTGGGGGGCCCCCAAAACTTGCATGCATGCACAAGCATATCATGAGCATAGCATGATCATATAGAAGAGGGCGCATGTGGCATTGTTTTCATTTGTATTAAGTTGCAAGATTCTTGCGTGGACTTGGTCCCGAAGAAAAGGAATGAAGACGAGCCCACGTGACGATCCCTGGCAAGCCAAACAGATAAGTTCCTTCTTATCCATGTTTGTTCTGTAATTTGCAAACTTGTGTTGGGAATTGTTGCATGGAAAACAAAAAAAATTCTATGCACACGCAATGATCTATCCATGGAGATGCATAGAAACGCGGGGGAGAGTGTGTCTACATACCCTCGTAGACCATAAGCGGAAGCGTTTAACAACGCGGTTGATGTAGTCGAACTTCTTCGCGCTCCAACCGATCAAGTACCGAACGTATGGCACCCGCGTTCTGCACACGTTCAGCTCGGTGACGTCCCTCGCCTTCTTGATCCAACAAGATGTCGAGGTAGTAGATGAGTTCCATCAGCATAATGGTGTGGTGATGGTGATGGTGAAGTGAGCTCCGTGGGGCTTTGCCTAAGTACTACGAAAATATGATCGGGGGTGTAAACGGTGGAGGGGGGCGCCGCACACGGCTAAACAATTGTCTCGGTGTGCTAGGCGCCCCCCCTCCCACATATATATAGGTGGAGGGGAGGAGGGAGCAGCCAGGAGGGTGCCCCAAGTAGGCCGAATCCTACTTGGGGTCCCCCCAAGTGGCGCACCCCCCTGCCTTATTTGTCGGAGGCGGAAGGAAAGGGGGGGGGGAGAGAGGGAAGGAAGTGGGAATCCTAATCCACACTTACCTTTCCCTTCCCCCTTTCCTTCTCCTCGTTAGGCCGGCCCATATGGGGGGCGCACCAGCCCCTTGTGGCTGGTGCATTTCCCCTCTTGGCCCATAAGGCCCATATCTTTTGCCGAGGGTACCCGGAACCCCTTTCCGGTGACCCGATAAGTACCCGGTGACCCCGGAAACACTTCTGGTGTCCAAATACCATCGTCCTATATATCAATCTTTACCTCTCGACCATTTCGAGACTCCTCGTCATGTCCATGATCTCATCCGGGACTCCGAACAACATTCGGTCACCAAATCACATAACTCATGTAATACTATATCGTTAGCGAACGTTAAGCGTGCGGACCCTACGAGTTCGAGAACTATGTAGACATGACCGAGACACCTCTCCGATCAATAACAAATAGCGGAACCTGGATGCTCATATTGGCTCCTACATATTCTACGAAGATCTTTATTGGTTGAACCATTATGACAACATACGTAATTCCCTTTGTCCATCGGTATGTTACTTGCCCGAGATTCGATCATCGGTATCTTCATATCTAGTTCAATCTCATTACCGGCAAGTCTCTTTACTCGTTACATAATACATCACCATGTGATTTAACACCCATAGTCCACATCGCCATGTGACCAACACCCAAAGAGTTTACTAGAGTCAATAATCTAGTTCACATCGCCATGTGATTAACACCCAAAGAGTACTAAGGGGTGATCATGTTTTGCTTGTGAGAGAAGTTGAGTCAACGGGTTTATCACATTCAGATCCGTATGTATTTTGCAAATTTCTATGTCTACAAAGCTCTGTATGGAGCTACTCTAGCTAATTGCTCCCACTTTCAACATGTATTCAGATTGAGACTCAGAGTCATCCGAATCGGCGTTAAAGCTTGCATCGACGTAACCCTTTACGACGAACTCTTTTATTACCTCCATAACCGAGAAACATTTCCTTAGTCCTCTCAGGTAACTAGGGACAATTTTGACCGCTGTCCAGTAATCTACTCCTGGATCACTATTGTACCCCCTTGCCAAACTCATGGCAAGGTACACAATAGGTCTGGTACACAGCATGGCATACTTTATAGAACCTATGGCTGAGGCATAGGGAATGACTTTCATTCTTTCTCTATCTTCTGCCGTTGTCGGGCTTTGAGTCTTACTCAACTTCACACCTTGTAACACATGCAAGAACCCTTTCTTTGACTGATCCATTTAGAACTTCTTCAAAATCTTGTCAAGGTATGTGCTTTGTGAAAGTCCTATTAAGCGTCTCGATCTATCTCTATAGATCTTGATGCACAATATATAAGCAGCTTCACTGAGGTCATTGAAAAACTCTTATTCAAGTATCCTTTTATGCTATCTAGAAATTCTATATCATTTCCAATCAACAATATGTCATCTACATATAATATCATAAATGCTACAGAGCTCCCACTCACTTTCTTGTAAATACAGGCTTCACCATAAGTCTGTATAAAACCATATGCTTTGATCACCTTATCAAAGCGTATATTCCAACTCCGAGATGCTTGCACCAGTCCATAGATGGATCGCTGGAGCTTGCACACTTTGTTAGCACCTTTAGGATCGACAAAACCTTCTGGTTGCATCATATAGAACTCTTCTTTAAGATATCCATTAAGGAATGCAGTTTTGACGTCCATTTGCCAGATTTCATTATCATAAAATGTGGCAATTGCTAACATGATTCGGACAGACTTAAGCATCGCTACGGGTGAGAAAGTCTCATCGTAGTCAACTCCTTGAACTTGTCAAAAACCTTTTGCGACAAGTCGAGCTTTGTAGACAGTGACATTACTATCAGCGTCAGTCTTCTTCTTGAAGATCCATTTATTCTCAATAGCTTGCCGATCATCGGGCAAGTCCACCAAAGTCCACACTTTGTTCTCATACATGGATCCTATCTCAGATTTCATGACCTCAAGCCATCTGTCGAAATCTGGGCTCATCATAGCTTCTTCATAGTTCGTAGGTTCGCCATGGTCTTGTAACATGACTTCCAGAACAGGATTATCGTACCACTCTGGTGTGGATCGTGCTCTGGTTGACCTACGAAGTTCAGTAGTGACTTGATCTGAAGTTTCATGATCATCATCATTAGCTTCCTCTCTAGTTGGTGTAGGCATCACGGGAACGTTTTTCTGTGATGTCCTACTCTCCAATTCGAGAGAAGGTACAATTACCTCATCAAGTTCTACTTTCCTCCCACTCACTTCTTTCGAGTTAAGTCCTTCTCTAGAAAGGACCCAAACTTAGCAACAAAGACCTTGCCTTCGGATCTATGGTAGAAGGTGTACCCAATAGTTTCTTTTAGGGTATCCTATGAAGACGCACTTCTCCGATTTGGGTTCGAGCTTATCTGGTTGAAGCCTTTTAACATAAGCATCGCATCCCCAAACTTTAAGAAACGACAGCTTAGGTTTCTTGCCAAACCACAGTTCACACGGTGTCGTCTCAACGGATTTAGACGGTGCCCTATTTAACGTGAATGCAGTTGTCCCTAATGCATAACCCCAAAACGATAGTGGTAAATCGGTAAGAGACATCATAGATCGCACCATATCTAATAAAGTACGGTTACGTCGTTCGGACACACCATTACGCTGTGGTGTTCCAGGTGGCGTGAGTTGTGAAACAATTCCACATTGTTTTAAATTAAGGCCAAACTCGTAACTCAAATATTCGCCTCCGGGATCAGATCGTAGAAATTTATTTTCTTGTTACGATAATTCTCCACTTCACTCTGAAATTCTTGGAACTTTTCAAATGTTTCAGACTTGTGTTTCATCAAGTAGATATACCCATATCTGCTCAAATCATCTGTGAAGGTTAGAAAATAACGATACCCGCTGCGTGCCTCAACATTCATCGCACCGCATACATCGAAATGTATTAGTTCCAATAAGTCATTAGCTCGCTCCATTGTTCCGGAGAACGGAGTTTTAGTCATCTTGCCCATGAGGCATGGTTCGCAAGTATCAAATGATTCATAATCAAGTGATTCCAAAAGCCCATCTGTATGGAGTTTCTTCATGCGCTTTACACCAATATGACCTAAATGGCAGTGCCACAAATATGTTGCACTATCATTATCAATTTTGCATCTTTTGGTATCAATATTATGAATATGTGTATCACTATGATCGAGATCCAATAAACCATTTACATTGAGTGTATGACCATAGAAGGTTTTATTCATGTAAACAGAACAACAATTATTCTCTGACTTAAATGAATAACCATATCGCAATAAACATGATCCAATCATATTCATGCTCAACGCAAACACCAAATAACATTTATTTATTTAGGTCCAACACTAATCCCGAAGGTAGAGGGAGTGTGCGATGGTGATCTTATCAACCTTGGAATCACACATCGTCACCTTGTCATTAACTAGTCTCTGTTCATTTTGCAACTCCTGTTTCGAGTTACTAATCTTAGCAACTGAACCGGTATCAAATACCCAGGGGCTACTATGAACACTAGTATAATACACATAAATAACATTTATACCAAATATACCTTTGTTCACTTTGCCATCCTTCTTATCTGCCAAGTATTTGGGGCAGTTCCACTTCAAGTGACCATTTCCTTCGTAGTAGAAGCACTCAGTTTCAAGCTTTGGTCCAACTTTGGGCTTCTTCACGGGAGTGAAAACTTGCTTGTCATTCTTCTTGAAGTTCCCCTTTCTTTCCCTTGCCCCTTTTCTTGAAACTAGTGGTCTTGTTAACCATGAACACTTGATACTCTTTCTTGATTTCTACCTTCGCCAATTTTAGCATCGCGAAGAGCTTGGGAATCGTTTTCGTCATCCCTTGCATATTATAGTTCATCACGAAGTTCTAGTAGCTTAGTGATAGTGACTAGAGAATTCTGTCAATCACTATCTTATCTAGAAGATTAATTCCCACTTGATTCACACGATTGTAGTATTCAGACATTCTGAACATATGCTCACTAGCTGAGCTATTCTCCTCCATCTTGTAGGCAAAGTAATTGTCAGAGGTATCATACCTCTCGACATGGGCATGAGTCTGAAATACCAATTTCACCGCTTGGAACATCTCATATGCTCCGTGGTGTTCAAAATGTTTTGGAAGTCCCGGTTCTAAGCCGTAAAGCATGGCGCACTAAACTATAAAATAGTCATCATATCGAGCTTGCCAAATGTTCATAACGTCTGCATCTGCTCCTGCAACAGGTCTGTCACCAAGCGGTGCATCAAGGACATAATTCTTCTGTGCAGCAATGAGGATAATCCCCAGATCACGGACCCAGTCCGCATCATTGCTACTATCATCTTTCATCTTAGTTTTCTCTAGGAACATATCAAAATAAAACAGGGGAGCTATACGCGAGCTATTGATCTACAACATAGATATGCAAAAACTATCAAGACTAAGTTCATGATAAATTAAGTTCAATTAATCAAATTACTTAAGAACTCCCACTTAAATAGACATCCCTCAAGTCATCTAAGTGATACGTGATCCAAATCAACTAACCCATGTCCGATCATCACGTGAGATGGGGTAGTCATCAATGGTGAACATCTCTATGTTGATCATATCTACTATATGATTCACGTTCAACCTTTCGGTCTCCAGTGTTCCGAGGCCATGTCTGTACATGCTAGGCTCGTCAAGTTTAACCCAAGTATTCCGCATGTGCAAAACTATCTTGCACCCATTGTATGTGAACGTAGGGTCTATCACACCCGATCATCATGTGGTGTCTCAACACGACGAACTTTAGCAACGGTGCATACTCAGGGAGAACACTGTTATCTTGAAATTAAGTGAAGGGATCATCTTATAATGCTACCGCCGTTCTAAGCAAAATAAGATGCATAAAGGATAAACATCACATGCAATCAAAATATGTGACATGATATGGCCATCATCTTGTGCTTTTGATCTCCATCTCTAAAGCATCGTCATGTTCTCCATTGTCACCGGCTCGACACCTTGATCTCCATCATTGCGTCGTGGTCGTCTCGCCAACTATTGCTTCTACGACTATCGCTAACACATAGTGATAAAGTAAAGCAATTACATGGCGTTGGCATTTCATACAATAAAGCGAAAACCATAAGGCTCCTGCCAGTTGCCGATAACTTACAAAACATGATCATATCATACAACAACGTATATCACATCATGTCTTGACCATATCACATCACAACATGCCCTGCAAAAACAAGTTAGACGTCCTCTACTTTGTTGTTGCAAGTTTTACGTGGCTGCTACGGGCTTCTAGCAAGAACCGTTCTTACCTACGGCAAAAACCACAACGGTGATTCGTCAAGTTTGCTGTTTTAACCTTCTTCAAGGACCGGACGCAGTCAAATTCGATTCAACTAAAGTAGGAGAAACAGACACCCGCCAGCCACCTTTATGCAAAACTAGTTGCATGTCAGTCGGTGGAACCGGTCTCATGTGCGTGGACATGTAAGGTTGGTCTGAGCTGCTTCATCCCACAATACCGCCGAATCAAAATAAGACGTTGGTGGTAAGCAGTATGACTATCACCGCCCACAAAGCTTTGCGTTCTACTCGTGCATATCATCTACGCATAGACCTGGCTCATGATGCCACTGTTGGGAATCGTTACATGCAAAACAAAAAAAATTCTACGCACACGCAATGATCTATCCATGGAGATGCATAGCAATGAGGGGGAGAGTGTGTCAATGTACTCTTGTAGACCGTAGCGGAATCATTTAACAATGCAGTTGATGTAGTCGAACTTCTTCGCGCTCCAACCGATCAAGTACGGACCGTGCGGCACCTCCGCGTTCTGCACACGTTCAGCTCAGTGACGTCCCTCGCCTTCTTGATCCAGCAAGATGTCAAGGTAGTAGATGAGTTCCGTCAGCATGACGGCGTGTTGACGGTGATGGTGAAGTGATCTCCGCAGGGCTTCGCCTAAGCACTACGAAAATATGAGCGGGGGTGTAAACGGTGGAGGGGGCGCCGCACACGGCTAAACAATTGTCTCGGTGTGCTAGGCGCCCCCCCTCCCACATATATATAGGTGGAGGGGAGGAGGGAGCAGCTAGGAGGGTGCCCCAAGTAGGCTGAATCCTACTTGGGGTCCTCCCAAGTGGCGCGCCCCCTGCCTTATTTGTCGGAGGGGAAGGAAAGGGGGGGGGGAGAGGGAAGGAAGTGGGAATCCTAATCCACACTTACCTTTCCCTTCCCCGCTTTCCTTCTCCTCCTTAGGCTGGCCCATGTGGGGGGTGCATCAGCCCCTTGTGGCTGGTGCGTTTCCCCTCTTGGCCCATAAGGCCCATATCTTTTGCCGAGGGTGCACGGAACCCCTTTCCGGTGACCCGATAAGTACCCGGTGACCCCCGAAACACTTCCGGTGTCCGAATACCATCGTCCTATATATCAATCTTTACCTCTTGACCATTTCTAGACTCCTCGTCATGTCCGTGATCTCATCCGGGACTCCGAATAACATTCGGTCACCAAATCACATAACTCATATAATACTATATCGTCATCGAACGTTAAGCGTGCGGACCCTACGGGTTCGAGAACTATGTAGACATGACCAAGACACCTCTCCGGTTAATAACCAATAGCGGAACCTGGATGCTCATATTGGCTCCTACATATTCTACGAAGATCTTTATCGGTCGAACCGTTATGACAACATACGTAATTCCCTTTGTCCATCGGTATGTTACTTTCCCGAGATTTGATCATCGGTATCTTCATACCTAGTTCAATATCATTACTAGCAAGTCTCTTTACTCGTTCCATAATACATCACCTCGTGACTAACTCCTTAGTCATTTGCTTGCAAGCTTATGATGTGTATTACCGAGAGGGCCCAGAGATATCTCTCCGATACCCGGAGTGACAAATCCTAATCTCGATCTATGCCAACTCAACAAATACCTTCGGAGATACCTGTAGAGCATCTTTATAATCACCCAGTTACGTTGTGATGTTTGATAGCACACAAGGCATTCCCCCGGTATCCGGGAGTTGCATAATCTCATAGTCGAAGGAATATGTATTTGACATGAAGAAAGCAATAGCAATAAAACTGAACGATCATTATGCTAAGCTAACAGATGGGTCTTGTCCATCACATCATTCTCCTAATGATGTGATCCCGTTATCAAATGACAACACATGGCCATGGTTAGGAAACCTTAACCATCTTTGATCAATGAGCTAGTCTAGTAGAGGCTTACTAGGGACACAGTATTTGTTTATGTATTCACACATGTATTTAAGTTTCCGATCAATACAATTATAGCATGAGTAATAAACCTTTATCATGAATAAGGAAATATAAAATAATAATTTTATTATTGCCTCTAGGGCATATTTCCTTCAACTTGTGCATATGAAAACCCCGCCAACTTCGAAGCATAGGTGCTCCTACCCACTGACTCAAACACTGCTTCGATCAGGGTCGTCGCAGTGGCCTTTGACGGAAAGGGCTTGGCGGGGGGCTGCTCCCTTTCTTATGGTTGTGCCCGGCAGGCCTAGCCCCGTGGCAACGAACTAAGGGTACCGGCAGGATAACTTGCCGGAGAAACTAAAAGTATAGAGGCATTTCACCTCTGCATGGAGATAGTACATGCACAAGTGCCCGGCAAAGTTTGTCTTTTTCATTAATATGATATTTACATTATTTAGACTAAAATTTGGCCCATGCCTACATATTTTCAACTGAAAAAAGATAAGTGCCCCGTAATCCCTTTCTTGTCCTTCTCCTCCTAGGCACTACGGCAGGAGGCAAAGAGGGCAAAAGGGGCAACTAGGCAGAAGCCCAGCCCGACCCCGTTGGGCTCCATGATAGGGAGCTCAACAAGGCCGGGAAGGCACGGACGAAGGCGATGGTGAAGAGAGCGGCGGAAGGGTCCCCCTGACCACCGCCACTAGGGTCAGCAGGACGCGGCAGGGCGAACGAAGCTGCAGCCCGCGAGGAAGCCTACCGGGGTCCAGCTGGGAGACTGCTGGAGGAGCCCGGGGAACCATCCCCACCCCTGCATCCAACTCCCCGGCAAATCGCCTTGCCGGGAATAAGATGCAGGTGCAGATGACGGTGCCGTCACCTGACAGTGATGGTGCGGCTGGCGTTCAGCCAGAGCTGGAGCTGTCGCCCTCCCTGTCGACGTCGTCGTCATCGCCGTCAGTGTCCTCCTCGTCGTTATCGCTCGAGGAGGACATTTCATCGTCAGTCGAGCTCTCCGCGTGGCACCCTAAGCGAGCTCCCGAGCATTCGAAGACCTTGACGGAGAGCAGCTCGGTATCCATTAATTTAAAATGGAGGACGTGCCCCACCGACAAGCTGTGAGCGCGAGCAAAAGTCTTTCAGCCGCGTCGGAAGAGCATGACATGAGGGGTAGGATAATCCACCTCCACCCGCATGCTGCCATTGCAGCAACCCCTCATGTGCAGTTTTAGCGCGCGCGGTCGTTCAAGCTCCATCACCCTCGCAAATGGAGTAGGGAGGCAGAGGCGACCACACGGGGGCTTATACAACCTGATGATGAACTCCAGCGGTTGATCTCCGACGTGGCCTTCCATTGGGGGGTGAGCGGCCGGCGGAGGTGCGACCAGAGCACCACCCCGTCCGCCTCGACCTCGGGCACCACGACGGCCACGACCTCGCCCCCTCCCGCCTCCTCTCACGGTGGGCTCTGCCCCCACGTTCCCAACAGGAGGAGGAAGGCGCTGTCGAGAAGAAGCCCTCGTCGCCACCGCTGGAGAACCGCCACGACCCCTGCCCCTCACCATAGTGGACAGGAACTGCTAAAGGAAAAGGAAGAAGTGAGATGTGTGGAGAAGCATCGTGCCCTACGTCCCTTTTTATAGGCGAACAGGGCAGGGGGCTGGCTCCTCCCCTCGAAGGCAACCGCCCAACTCCTCCAATCCAGCTTCCCCGCGCCACCAACGGCCCGTGGAATCAAGGCCGGCCCTCAGTACCAATCAATGGCGTATGGGTTTCTGCCGTGGCACGCATTTCAATGCCCTTTGCATTCGCCAAACAACCCCACACGACGCATGCGGTGCACGTGGCGGAAACACTGCAAAAGGGCAAAGTTAATGGAATGGCAATTACCACCCCATGAACACGGGATGTGGGTAGCCCAGGGATCGTGGCTCATAATCTCCCCATGACGTCTTGCACGTCGCGTGGGAAAACCGGAAACTGACTCAAGCTCAGATTAATGAAGAAGGAAAGAAGATCTCAAGAGGTGGGCTACTACAGCCTCCCCGCCTATGTACTGAATAGGGCCTACCCCAACGACGCTCGGCAGCGCGTTCAGGCCAGGCCCGGGGGCTCTTGTCAGTGCAACAAACCCCAGGTATGTTGCCCAGACTATACACAGGCTCAAGAACAAGATTGCAGCACCCAGGACAAGGCCAAGCAGAAGAGATCAGCTCTTTGAGGAGTCAAAGGGCGTATCAAGAAGACCAAGATCAACCCAAGGAGTAAAATACCATGATGGGAAAACCTCCCCTGCCGGGCAGGCGAGCCTGGCGGGGACGAGGTTGCCCCAAATACAAGTCTCAAGATTGCCCCAGCAGGCTTGCCGGGGACGATGAGGGCGGATTACCCCGCCAAGGCTCTACCACTCCACCTCACAGCAACACAAGTCACCGATCGGTGTCGTGTCGAGACCCCAAGATGCTAAGTGGCCGCTATTTGGCACGTGGCAGCCATCTCTAGAGGAAATCACCTCGGAATGACACTCGTCCTGCGACGTGTCATGCAGACAGGCAAGAAGGTGGCAAAATAGCACGACAAGGCTTGTCGGGCTAGGCTATGATGTGACACTAAGCGGCGCATTTAATGCGCTCTGTCCAGTCTGCAGAGTTAGGTATGATGGCACTGTTTGCCATCTAATCAGTACACAATGACTGATTTGCCATTGTGGTGACCCCTTGATCTATAAAAGGAGGGCCATGGCGACCTTAGAAAGGATTCGGACCCCTGTACACTCATACGCGCGTAGCTGCTCTCGCCCCGAGTCAACCTTGCCGGGCTAGAGCGCTGCGCCTCCACCACGGTCCTCTCATCAATCCACCAAAGCAGGAGTAGGGTTTTACACCTCACGGCGGCCTGAACTTGGGTAAAAGCTGCTCGTGTGATCGCTGCCGCGCTGCCTCGCGCCCTCCGCTCTTTGTGCAATGCGTCCTTCCCCCCTGCCAAACCACAAGGGGCCGATGGCCCCATAGGTGGCCGTGATTTCCCACGACAATGATAGATGCATAGAAATGCAAATAATACACGCGGATCTGAAGTTGTCAAGATCTGATAGGACGAAGGCAATACCACAAGCAAAGCATGGACAAACGCTGGATTACGATTGGTGTTAAAGAAGATGTGCTAACTAGATTATTGACTCTAGTGCAAGTGGGAGACTGTTGGAAGTATGCCCTAGAGGCAATAATATTGTATTATTATATTTCGATGTTTATAATTAAGAGTTTATATTCTATACTATAATTGTTATGATCCTGGAATATGTGATTCAGTGAAAAACTCATATGCACGTGTGGAATGATAAACGGTAAAATATGATTCCTAGTATCGCCTCTAAGACTAGATCAAGTGTTATTTATGATCATGTTTTCCGGATCTTTAGATATCGTGAAGTGTAACGATAATCTCAAAACAACATTGAGGATATGACGTTAGAAGAACGATCATATTGAATTGACCCAACATTGTTTGTTATACTTTGAGTTGCAATCGTCACAAGTGAATTGTTATAGCATGAAGAGTTAACATATGCTTTAATTCCTTAGACCATGAGAGTATCATAGTCACTTCTTACCGTACGACAAACTTTGGGGTTGCTCAAACGTCATCTATAACACGGTGCTCATAACGACAACTTACAGGTGCACCAGAAAGTTTGACAAACGACTAGATAGCTCAAGATTGGGATTTTCTCCTCCGACGATGAAAAGATATTCTTAAGGGCCCTCTCGGTGTGATGGCATCCGCTATTGTCTAGACAGACACACATGACTATGTCATGGGGATGCTGGAACATGTCAACGAGAAAGAAGAACAAAACCGGTAACGAGGATACCGGATAGTGAGCATGAGAATGACTCAAAGAGATACCGATACATCTCACCTCGGGTTTTGTAAAGTATCACGAAGCAAAGGGAATAGCACATGATAACCAAAGGTTCACTCGAATGGCATTCATGTACTCATAGGGATTGATATGAACGTCCACGGTTCCGCTATCGGTCATTGAGCGAAAGGGGTTTTGTTCATGTCTATGTTTTACCGAACCTACAGGGTGACAAGCTTAAGGTAATCACGATCTGTTGAATGTTAGTAGGACAGGAGTAATGATAAAATATTTTGTGAAAATGTTACACCAATATTCAAAATAGTTTCGAGAGGAACCAGAAGCGTTTCAGGGTCACCGGAAGGGTTTCGGTTTATCGGGCAATACCGGGTATTACCAATAAATAATATATAGGTGGAAAATGTCTTTGGAGATGTCAAGTTAATAATAAAAGGCTCTAATAATAGTTAGGAGGCTTTTATATTTAATTTAATATCAACGAGCCTTAAAAGGCCAAGTGGTGGAAAGCATACTGGGCCACTTGGGCCCAATAGGTGGATGCGTCCCCTTCCTCCTTGTAGAAGGAAGGGGGTGGGCGAATTGGAAGTGGATTGCCCCCTCCTTGGTCGGCCAAAGGAGAGGGCTTCTTTCTCCTTGTGGCGTCCCCTCTCACCTCCCTCCAACCTATGTATACTTGAGGATTTTTGCCCTTTGGACACACAAGTTTTGAAGCCTCCTCTAGTTCTTTAGTCTAGTTCTAGAAGCCTAGTGTGGTTCCAATCTCCTCCCTCTAATTATCCGGCGACGATTAGCTTTGGATGGCAAAGCGCTGCCAGATCGTGAAGACCGTACACTTGCAATCTATGGAGTGGTCATGCTTTCGGCCTTCCGTTCGAGGGACTATTCGTGGGCGATTCACGGGATCGTTCATCTACGGTTCAAGGGACTCCAAGTAAGATCTACACCGCCTCGTCTTCTTCTGTTGCAACTCGGATTCGGAAATGATCTGATGCAAACCGTTTATCGCATCTTCACAGTATTCTTGGGTGATCGTAGGGCGAAAAACTTATGTTTTTCTACTACATTTCCCAACAAGCAGGACATAGGGTTTTACCTCTTCGAGAGGGCCCAAACTTGGGTAAAACTATGTCCCTTTACTTCCTGTTAACCATCATGCCAATATAACCAGCTTGGGACCCCCTACCAGATTTTCGCCGGTTTCAGCACTAACACCCACCTCGTTGGTGTGTCTCACTTTACTTAAATGTTGATAGTCCCATTCCACAAAATATGCAGACCGAACATAAAACATAACATTTTTTGTGTAGCTCCAAGCGACGAATCTAGCATACCATGTTGCGAGAGTGGGATTGCGAGTACCCGTTGTACATCAATGGGCCATAAAAATTTGTCTAATCAGATCTTCATCTCAATTATTCGAAACATGATCAATAAAGTCACCCACCGTAGATAACAACTAGCCCCCCTTCGGAGTAACCACTTTCCTAGCTGCAAAATTTGGAATCTAGACGTCTTCCCGAATATTGATATTTTGGACATTCCCTACTCGCCAAACATAACCATGTTTCAGAGAATTCACACCTATCATAATATTTCGCCATGTAAAAGAGGATCCCTTCTTTAACTTAGTTATGAACAAATCGTCATTTGGATAGTACTTAGCCCTCAAAATAGTAGCACATAAGGAGTCAGGATTCTCAAGAAGCCGCAAGCCTGTGTGGCCAACAATGCCAAATTGAAACAGTGAATATCGCGAAAACCCATCCCCCCTTGATTCTTAGGGACACATTTTTTCTGCCGTGCCATCCAATGCATCCTCCTCTCGTTCTTCTCGTCTCCCCACCAGAAATGTGCCATCGCATAGGTAGGTATGGCTTGGAAAACAGACTTGAGAAGGATCTCCATTCCTCCGGCAGAAAGTAATTTTTCCTTCCAACCATTGATTTTCATAATAATACATTCAATTAAGTATTGGAAGCAATCGGTTTTATCTATTCCCACATTGGAGGGCAAGCCCAAATATCTATCATTGAGGGCATCAGTCATTATATTCAGCATGGTACATATTTGTTCTCTGATCTCCACCTTTGTAATAGAGCTAAAAAAGATATTGGATTTATCAACACTAACCAATTGTCTCGAAACCGCACAATATGAATCTGGAGCTGATTTTTGAGCCTCCGCACTGCGCAGATTAGCTTTCATAAGAATGAGCGAGTCACCGGCAATAAGAAAAAATTGTAATAAGTGGGACATTTCTGCAGACTTTCATGCTTGAAATATTTTCATTTTCCTCCGTGAGTGTGAGAAGAGCAGTCATCCCCTCCGTGCACAATAAGAATAGATAAGGTGACAACGGGTCACCCTGCCTTAACCCCCTTATAGGCATAAAAAAATCACTTTCCTCCGCATTAAACCAAACTCGGCATTCAACTGTTGAGACGCATTGCATATAAAATTTACCCAATTTTCACGGAAACCAAGACTCGGTATAATATCTTTCAGAAAAGGCCACTCAACTCGGCGATAAGCTTTGTGAATATCTAGTTTTATAGCACACAATCGCTCTTTACTTTCTCTTTTGTTCTTGCTTGTATGGAAGCACATGTAAGCCACTAAAATATTATCCGTAATCAATCTACCAGACGCAAAAGCACTCCGAGTTGGCCTAATAATACAAGGTAGGAAAACTTTAAAGCGAGAGGCCACCAACTTCGCAATTATTTTATATACCACATTACACAAGCTGATCGGCCTAAATTAGGTTACCTTTTTTGGAAAATTAATCTTAGGGATCATCACAATCACAGTATCAGTCCAACCAGATGGGATCGTGCAAGTATTTATAGCTTGCAAAACCTCCTTGAAGGTCTCATACACCAGAGGTGGCTCACCCAAGGGAGCCCGGCCTCAGGCTTGACCAGGGGCCCACAAGGCCCAAGACAAGGGAGAAACCCTAAGGAGGGCACTGGAGCCTTCTTATCCTTCAAGACAAGGGCGGCGGCGAAGGACATTGCATCTACCACTGTCAACCCTAGGCCTCCACCACCTATACAAGGGGAGGCTAGGGAACCCTCATTTTTTATCTATTTTCAGATAGAAACCCTCGGTAGCAATCTCATACATCATTGTAACCCCTCGCACGAGATATCCCTCCACCATGAATAACCAAAACAAGCAGGATGTAGGGTATTACTCTCTGGAGGCCTGAACCTAGTTAAAACCCTTGTGTGATCTCCCGATCTAAGACTTCCAGCTGTGCTTGGACCTCTACCGAGGGATCTGACGGTATTTTGCACCGTCAGTTGGCGCGCCAGGCACGGGTGGTGCCGGCTAGAGACTGATCTCAGATTGGATCTTCTTCGTGTCTCGGCAGCCTCTCGCCAGGAGAAAGCCTAATCTTAGGCTCTCTCACCTTCATCGTCGACGGAGCAGCCGGGTCAATGTCAACCCACCGGCCCACCCAAACAATACAACCAAGGTGAACCCAACAGCTGCCATGATCACCGGCAACAAATGCATCCTCCCGAGGAGGCCCCAAGACCAACAGATCATGATGTCGCCCACGGCCTTAACGTCCACGCCACCAACCTCCATACGATCTGGCCCCCAAACTCTCTCGCCATGGTCCTCGGAACCTTACAACGGCAACAAGTGGGCGGCGCCCTCCCCCCGGATAACGGGGGCTCGGGGTTGCTCCGGCTTCATATGCCCAGAGCGGCCCACGCAAACCTCTCAGCTCGTCGTGATTGTCTGCGGCAACTGCCTCATCGGCCACACGCCAGAGGACTGCATCGTCACCTGCTTCACCACCAGCGATGGTACAAACCCCGGTCGACGTCGTGTCGATCTCGAACGACGAAAGCAATATCGGAGAACCAATCTACTTCACGAACGACGAGGAAAGCAGTATCGGTGAACCGATCTACTTCACGAACGACGACGAAAATGTTGGCCTCCCGGTCATCCGAGAGGTCACCTACTCCTATCCTTGGAGAGAATCAGAGTCATCGGATGAGAACGGGAGCTAATTATGTCTAGACCATTAGCCTACATGGATGCACAATATTTGCATGTATACATCGGTGGGGTCATCCATCAATAGCTCTATGTAAACTGTATTTATGTGGGAATTACACTTGTCAGTTGGACTCACTCGTGCCTACATATTTGGGATTTCCCACGTATTTGTAATGGGGCGCTCACATACACTGCAAAGTTAGCTCCATGTATTTACTCTCTTTTTTTTCGAGCAAATAACTTAAAAGGGTCTACACATTTTCCCTTCTGAAGTTGTTTGGTTGGAAAAACTGTGAAAGTAAAAGGTCGAATTATACACAGCAGCAACATGGATATACACTGAAGCAGGTTTTTCAGCAACATCAATTATACCGAATGTCGGGGTAATTGACCACGGGTACCCCGAAGACGGCAAGACAATATTTCAAGATATCGGGGCTAGCAAGCCCCTCAGTCCGACTGCTCAGGCCGCCCCAGGCGGCCTCCTGTCCGACTGCCCGGGCCGACTTGCCACCCGGCCTGCTCCCTGTCCGGCTGCTCCAGCCGGCCTGCTGCGCGGAGTCAACCGCTGCTCCGACCCGACACCGACAAGACCCCGATGAGACGGCCGTACCCGGCACTGCTGGCGAATAGTAGAACACTGTGTACGCGTCACCTCAGCCATCATGTACAGTGTCACTTGTCCCTGGGCACTATTTATGAAGTGACCCAGGGGACAAGCATGACACTCACCCATGCCCACCATGCCAGTACCTAGCTTAGGAAATAAGCTAGCTCACACTATATATAGTGGCATACATCCATCCATCCAAGTCGGCCAGAGGGGCTCCCATGCATGAGCACACACATGCTCCCAGACACACACATATCCATTCGGCCACGAGCCATGGGCATAGCCGGCTACTAGAGCATGCCACATACATACATATACGAGATCAGGTGTCCTTGGCACTGATCTCAGATACAGCTCCAGGAGCAACTCTGTACCAGATATACCACATATATTCAGACATGCAGGAGTAGGGGTATTATCTCTCCGGAGAGCCCCGAACCTGGGTAAACTAGCGCGTGCTACTCGCATACCCGTCCTCGGATATTCCGGCGGCAGTCTTGCCCTCACCTCAAGCCACCCTGTGGCATCTGTCGTCTCGCAACCCCCCGGTTAGAATACCACGACATTTGGTGCCCACCGTGGGGCAAGCTGTTGCTGGAATCGCAGTCCGGGCGGGACCATCTTCGCCTTCACCGCCGCGGCGTCGCGCCGTCTCTCTGATAGCGGTCGGCGGTTCGACATCGACATGCCCCCGGAGTGGCCGCGAGGGGCGGCGCGTCCTCGCCGTCGGCCTCGCCATCTCCATCGTCACCGCGACGTCGCCGCCATCTCTCCGGCACCGGTCGGGGACCCGACATCAGCATGCCCCCGGCGTGACCGTGCTGGACGGCGCGTCGTCATCGTCGTCTGCCCTCGGTCTGCGCACTCACAGCTCCGCTCTGCTCCGCGGCTGTCCCGAGCACCTCCGGTCTCTGTGCATACACGCGTTCGTGCATAGCAAGCTAGCTAGCTTGCGAACCCAATGGATTCGGCAGCAGCAGCAAGCGTACTAGCTTCGCTAGCTAGCTCAGTTCGTGTGCGCGCATGTGACCCGCCGGACGTGTGGGCCTCGCCGTCGCTCCGGCCGGCGACGGAGACTCCGTCGCTGCGCTGCGCTGTTTTCACTGCTACCTACCACCACTCATACATTATCCATGCATTAGTCAATGCAAGTCAAAACTGCCTGTACGCCGCCTCGCTACGGCAGACTGCGCCGCCTTCGCGCCGCATCCCGGCCGGCCCGCGCCTCCGCCTCCATCCCGCGCGCTCCTCGCCCGAGTCCCGCCACTCGGCCGCCGGCTCTGCCCGCGCTGCAGCCGACTGCTCCTCTCCAGAACCCGGCGTCACGCTCAAGCCGGTATCCCTCTGCCCTGGCCGCCTGCCGCGCTGGCCTTCCGCACGTCGCGTGCGGGCCTGCAGTCCCCCCGCCGGCTGCGCGAGCCCGGCCGCGTGCTCCTCCGCCCGTGCCGGCCGTGGCCCCGGCCCGGCCCGGCCGCCTGCCGGCTTCGGCCGGCCGCCTCCCGCGCTGTTTGCCTGTTGGCCGCCCACTGCGCCGCGTCTCCGCCTGCTCCGCCTCCCGCGCCATCCCAGCCGGGTGCTGCCGTCGCCGGCTGCCTCCCGCTGCCGGACGCCCCGCGCTCGCCGACTCCGCCCGGGCCATTCCCGCCTCTGCCCGAGGCCGGATGCCCTGCGCCTGCCTGCTCCGCCTCTGCACGCGGCTGGGCGCCGGTTTCCATGCGCCGGCCTTGGGCCGGCTCCCCATCGCCGCCCAGCTCCGCCCTCGCCCGCCCCGACTGCTCGGTCCGGCCGCCTGCTGGCCTTGCCCTGCACCCAGCCCGGCCGCCTGCAGGCCTCGCCGGCCCCAGCCGGCTGCCGGCTCCGCGCTCACGTGCTGGTTTCCGCCGCTCGGCAGCTGCGGCAGGCCGCCCGTGTGCTCCCGGGCCGGCTGGAGACGAGAAGAAGAAAGAAAAAGGAGCAGTGGCCGGCTGAAGAAAAGAAAGAAAGAAAAAAGGCCGGCTGCCCAGCCGGACAAAAGAGACAGAAAGAAAAGTCAGCGGCCGGGTGCTACAAAAATAATAGTCCGGTTGCTCGCGTGATCCATCCGGTCGTTAAAAAGAAAAACGTCCGGCTGCAGACGAGAAATGAGGCAGAAGAAGAAGTGTCCATCCGGCTGCTCACAGACGGGCAGAGAGAAGAAAGGAAAGCACCGAGCCGGCTGCTTGTGCAGAAGAACGGCCGGCTGTCCGCAGCCGGCGGAAGAAAAAGAAAAAAAGTGTCTGTCCGGCTGCTCACAGACGGCCAGAGAAAAGAAAAAATGTCCGGCTGGCCCGTCCGTCTGCTTTGCCATTCGGACGGTCAGTCGCGACCCGCACTGCCGGCTATGCCAAGCCGGCTGGACCGCCTCCTGCTCCGACGCCTGGCCGGCAGGCGAGCCGGCCCGGCCGCCCGTCCGCCTCGACGCCTGTTCGGTCGAGCCCGACCGGCTGGGGCGTCCCTCGAGCACCCGGAGGCTCGGGCCGTCTGTCGGAGATCATCTCCACCTCGACTGCGCCAAAAGCAATGTGAGCTCCTCACCCGCATATTTTTGCACCGCGCAAACACGGATAACCTCGAGCGATGCTCGGGGGGCTATCTCCGCATTTTATTACAGTTGCATCACTGTTTGCCCCGGCGCCAACCAGAGTAGGCCCGGAGGCTAGCCGCTTGGCCTGAGACGTTCGCTCCCACAGACGGCTTAGTAGCGTGCACGGTACCAAAGGCTCACTCTTAGTCATAGACCGCAGAGCGGCTGTCCGGCTAGCAAGAGCGAACGCTGGAGGACACCCACGCGAAAAACGTCTCGGGAGAAAAAACGGTTCGGGCGACCCGGCCGTTTGCTTTATGAGTATCTGCTCAGTTAAATTCGCTCCCAGAGTCTGAGTACTGTACACTCCACCCCGCGGCCCACTCTCAGCCGCAGACCGCAGAGCGGCTGTCCGGCTAGCGAGAGCGCAAGCCAAAGAACGGAGGGGACATGAAATAGATTGAAGGGGGCTCGGACGAAACCGAGTCGGCACCCTCCGCATAAATCTTGCACTGCTAAAAGTAAACGTTTGATATATCTGCGCAGACTAACTTTGTCTTTTGCATGATCATCTCCGAGGGAACCCCCTCCTCGCCCGGTGGCTCGGAGGCTGATTGCAGGCCCGACGCCGGCTGCAACCGGCATCCCACCGCCTGCTTCATCAACATCAAAACCCTCCGCCCGACTCTTCGAGTCGCCCGGAGGCTCAGAGGCTACAACCAGCGGGTGCGCTGGCGCGCCCCCACTGGAAGCAAGCCGCGCCGGCTGCAGCCCGTAGCCAGCTGTCATTAACGACATCAGTCGGCGGACCCCGCGTCCGCGCCCGACAGCACCAGCCGGTGGACTCCAAGTCCGCGCCCGGCAGGGCCCCGCGCCCATCAGCCGGCGGACCCCGCATCCGCGCCCGGCACCCTCGACGTCGCCGTCAGCTTCATCATCAACAACAAGACCCTCCGCCCAACTTTTCCAAAGTTGCCCGGAGGCTCGGGGGCTACACCCAGCGGGTGCGCTTGCGCGCCCCCGCTCGGAACATGCCGCGCCTGTTGCACGCCCGCCGCCGGTTGCAACCGGCCCCTCGACGCCATCATCTGCACTAACAACCGCGAAAAGCCTCCGCCCAACTTTTCCAAAGTTGCCCGGAGGCTCGGAGGCTACACCCAGCGGGTGCGCTTGCGCGCCCCCGCCGGAAGCAAGCCGCGCCGGCTGCCGTCCGCAGCCGGCTGCCGTCCGCAGCCGGCCGTCATCGACATCTTCTACGTCAACGCCCGCTAAAAAACCTCCGCCCAACTTCGCCAAGTTGCCCAGAGGCTCGGAGGCTACTGTCGGGGTAATTGACCACGGGTACCCCGAAGACGGCAAGACAATATTTCAAGATATCGGGGCTAGCAAGCCCCTCAGTCCGACTGCTCAGGCCGCCCCAGGCGGCCCCCTGTCCGACTGCCCGGGCCGACTTGCCACCCGGCCTGCTCCCTGTCCGGCTGCTCCAGCCGGCCTGCTGCGTGGAGTCAACCGCTGCTCCGACCCGACACCAACAAGACCCCGACGAGACGGCCGTACCCGGCACTGCTGGTGAATAGTAGAACACTGTGTACGCGTCACCTCAGCCATCATGTACAGTGTCACTTGTCCCTGGGCACTATTTATGAAGTGACCCAGGGGACAAGCATGACACTCACCCATGCCCACCATGCCACTACCTAGCTTAGGAAGTAAGCTAGCTCACACTATATATAGTGGCATACATCCATCCATCCAAGCCGGCCAGAGGGGCTCCCACGCATGAGCACACACATGCTCCCAGACACACACATATCCATTCGGCCACGAGCCATGGGCATAGCCGGCCACTAGAGCATGCCACATACATGCATATACGAGATCAGGTGCCCTTGCCACTGATATCAGATACAGCTCCAGGAGCAACTCTGTACCAGATATACCACATATATTCAGACATGCATGAGTAGGGGTATTATCTCTCCGGAGAGCCCCGAACCTGGGTAAACTAGCGCGTGCTACTCGCATACCCGTCCTCGGATATTCCGGCGGCGGTCTTGCCCTCACCTCAAGCCACCCTGTGGCATCTGTCGTCTCGCAACCCCCCCCCCCAAACCCCCACCACCCCCCCCCCCGCGGTGAGAATACCACGACACCGAAGCTGGTGCTAAAAAAGCATATAACTCATGTCTGACGATCACATACGGAGAAAATTAAGGTCGAATACATCAAAGATAGCCACATCCATCCAGTCTAATTATTATATAGCCAGCAAAGCATTGCCCAAATAGTAGAGTCGATCTGGATATTAACACTACACCAGCTACTAGATTTGCAAATACGGCACTACTCCATCAATCGTCACAGCGGAATTAATGCATACTCTACATTATTCCCTAGAACTAGGCTCTCAGCAGTACCTCATGAGCTGATCCACGGACATGATCCCTTGCAGCTTGCTGCTAGCTGAAATAATAGGCTGCGTACTCCCATCACCTCCAAGAAGGTCGGCCAGGCAGGTCAGGTCGAGCACCACGAAGAAGCAAATGAACACGGTGTAAAAGATCCTGCGGAAGATGTATCCCGGGTCGATGGCGGGGGAGATCCAGTAGGAGCTGGCCAACATGCAATGGAAGAGGACAGTGACCGCGAGCGCGAGGTAGGCGAGGGCACGGCGGGTCCGGCGACGGTGGCATGGGCGAAGGCGTTGATGAGCGCCCATGCGCAGACCAGTGGGACATCATCCCGGATCTTCTTTTGGGCCGCGCTGAGAGGCAGCGGATGAGGCGCCTTGCCGTCCATGGCTGTCCAAGCTAGGTAGGAGTAGGACAAGATCAGCAACAGCGTAGGTTAGTTCCCCTTCTCTAATTTCATGTCGCCATTCAACAGGAAGGAAGAAGAAGAAAAGCACATTAGCAAGGTGGCCGGAGATGGAGGGGGGCTCACCGTGGCTGGTCGGATGCAAGCGAGGTTCGTCGCTTGGTGTGCTTCTTTCCTGAAGAGGCTCGAGCTGCAATTGCAGAGCACAACGACGACGCTAGTGGTGGAGGCCGGCCGGGGCTGTTTAAGTGGCCTGGCAGCGAGAGAGAGAAGGAAAGCAACCGCAGCCTGAGCTGCACACACACACACAGAGTGAGGAGAGTCTGGTGCGGTTCGGCATGTAAACAAGCAAGTATGTGACGGTCTCATCCCATGGCAATGACAAAGGGAAACTGCCGCGAAGTTGCGTCCGCCAAGGAGCAATACCCTCTTTGGCAACACGCCAGTGGGACGCTTAATTTCTTTGCAGGTCTACCGAAATGTGAATGAACTACTCAGCACGCGCACATGCATACATGCATGGCACTGGCAGTAAAAGCTAGAGCTTGGAGGCGAGAACGATGGTTTCTTTAGAACCGCCGTACCATTTAAAATTGAACTTGAATTTTGGCGCAGTGAATTTCTTTTGACCGCGCTGGTTTCGACGAGTTCAGTGAGGCCGCCAACTGCGCGGTGCACACTCGCTTCTCATCGCAACATCTCAGCTCCTGTCGCTCACACAAGCATCGAGCCATCATCCACGCATCAGTCCACCACCAGTTAACTGACCATGGTTTCCTTGGATCGCCCGCGCCTTCTCATCCTTGGACCGCGACAGCGACGGCAAGATCTCGGCGGCCGAGCTGCGGCTCTGCGTGGAGGCAACAGCATATCGGCCGACGACGCCGCGGCGATCGTGGACGCGGACGGCGACGGGCTGCTCAGCGAGGAGGAGTTCCTGAAGGCCGAGGAGGACCAGAGGCGCAGGGGGCTGAGTGACGCGTTCGGGGTGTACGAGGTGGAGGGGAGAGGGTGCATCACGCTGGGCCAATTTTTTTTAAATAATACATTTTTTTTAATAATTTTGAAAAATAATACACGATTTGAAAATTTTGAAAAAATAATACACCGTCGGCCTAGGCCGACTAGCAGTCGGCCTAGAGGAAGCCGACAGGCCTCAGTCGGCCTCTACTAGGCCGACAGGTTCCTCCACAAGCCCAATCGGCTTCGCCGAGGCCGACTGGAACCCTGATATAGATTTTTTTTCAAAACTGGCACCAAATGCCCGAGGCAAACTATCCGTTCTTCCACCCCCCGAGGCAAACTCGCACTCTTCATTTTCGTAGGCCTAATGCTTTGATCCGAGCAAGGCAAACTCATAATGACTAGCGCGTTGGTGTTTTGAAGTGCGGCTGGACGATAGAGAAGAGAGTGAGAAAGAGCAAGCAGTGTGGGCAGAAGCAAAGAGAAGGCTAATTTTTTTTTCCGCCAATATTGTTCCCGTAATTTAATTTTCCACATTTTTTCTTTGCCGCCAATATTATTTCGCGCCTTTTTTTTTCCTGGCAAAATTCTTGCTAAATTCTTCCCGCCATTTTCGTTGCCGCGAGTATTGTTCCCGCCATTTTATTTTCATTGCCGCGAGTATTGTTCTCGCCTTTTTCTTTCCTGCCTTTTTCGTTCCCGCCTTTTTCTTTCCCGCCATCTTCTTTCCCGCCATCTTGTCTTCTCAACCTATAAAACCCCCTCCACACTAAGGAGGGTAAGCAGGCCAGTGTAGTCTCGTCAAGATGTCCGGTTATCCTTTCGATCGTAGTTCTTTTCACCCTAGTATGTCCGAATGTCTTCTTAGCTTAGCCTTTGATTTCAAGATAGACAATAGGATAGTTCCATGGGACGAACTCCTCAGTAGTGACACCTTACTAAATGAGTTGGCTCACGCATTAAGTAGGTGCGGGTGGCCTGCAAGGACTTTTGAGGAGATACGAAAAGAACTTATGAGGTTGCAAGGAAGGTGGAAGAAGCAACAACATAAGGGTGAAGTATTCCTAAATGTTGCAGTCACACATACTTATTATGGACCCAAGACAGCGAGGATGAAGACGAAATTTCATGCCGAGCACCAAGGGCAAGAGCACCGCATCGTCGAAGGCCAAAGTTCCACAATCGTCAGGCCAAGACTGCCGCATCGTGGAAGGCCAAACTGCCGCAATCGTCGAAGGGCAAGAGTGCTCATCGACGAGGATGACGATGATGCTTTCATGTAGTTTGTAATTGTATTTTTTAATTCAGATGTACTTGTATCTTAATTTTAGGAGCATTATGTTGTATGTTGCTTGTTCCCGCCATTTATTCCCGCTGTCTACTTCCCGCCATATTTTCCCGCTTCGGTAGTTCCCCCATATTTTCCCGCTCTGTACTTCCCGCCATATTTCCCTCCCTGTCGGTAGTTCCTGCCATATTTCCCGCTTCGGTAGTTCCCGCCATATGTTCCCGCCACAATTTTCCCGCTTTCTTAGTTCCCCCATTTTTTCCCGCTATCAAGTTTCCCGGCACAATTTTTCCCTTTTCTTAGTTCCCGCCATTTTTTCCCGCTATCAATTCCCGCCATTTTTTCCCCGCTCTCAACCTATAAAACCCCCTCGGCAGTAACGTGGGTAAGCAGTCTAGTGCAGTCCGTTTCACCGTTGATCGAAGGCATTCCAAACGAGAAGTAAATCAAATCCACCCCCCCCCCCCACTTATTGGGTTCGTTTAATGTATCATAGTTTTTTGCAAACTCTAGTTTTCTTTGTCGTAGTGGTTATGCTCAAGGGGTAAGTTAGGTGCTGAGTGGGATTTGAGTGAGATTTGTGTGTTGCAGATGGCTAAGGGTACTCAGTGGGTGCTTAGCCCTATTGTTCATGTCCAAGGCTTTCCTCCAAGTGTTGTGCAAGTTAGTGAAGTGGGTCAAATCCTGGCAAATCACAAAGCCCAACAGGTTCTTCCTCCTCGGCCGCTGGTCCTGTTGCTAACTGTGCAGCTACTGCTTCTACATGTGCCCTCACAGCTGCAGCTCTTGCAGCTTTTCTGTCCCTAACATGTCTCAGAGTGCACACATTAAGTCTCTCACGTATCTTCATGTACTTCCATTCCTGGTTCTGCTTGCAAAGTTTTTTGAATAGATTCATAAGGTTCGTATTTCTGAACTGCGAGAAGAAATTGGCCCCCAGGTGACGCATGCACCAACGGCTCTGCAGGTCCTGCCATGGAGTTGGCTCATCAGGCCCAGGGTTTGTCAGTGTCCTTATCGCACTCAGTATACCTGCATGCCTGTCATGAAGGATGCACACATTCGGCTTATCCTTCACAACTGCTATTTTCAGTTGCCTGAAGAACCAAGTCCAACTTTCAATATTCTCGCTCTCCACAAAAGCAAATGCTAGTGGGACTACTTGATTTTGACCGTCTTGACCAATGGCGGTGAGGATCTGACCCTTGTACTTGCCATTGAGAAATGTGCCATCTACACATATCACCGGTCTACAATGACTGAAAGCTTCGATGCATACATCGAAAGAGAAGAACAATCGATGTAGCACCATCACAGTTGGGAACTCAGGCATGTGCAAGTCTTGGATGTTAATATAGGTGCCTGGATTCCGGTACTGCAGTGTGCGGAGGAGACGGACAACACAGTCATATGCATCGATATACGAACCAAATCTCTGCTCAAGCGCCATCTGCTTAGCCCTCCAAGCCTTGCCATAAGAAATTCTGTAATGGAACCTGACGAAGACTTTTGTCTGGATAGCCTTCACTTCCATCGCTTTGCTCTCCACTATCTCGTTGTAAAGCAATCGAGCAATAAGCGTGGATGAAAGGTTACCATAATCTTGAGGGATATACGGAATAACACATGTGTGCTGTACAAAGTCACTGATCACCCAACTTGTGCCATACTTTGGGAGATAGCCATGCACCCTCGCGGGACAATCATTGTTCTTGCATACCATTGTCAAAAATTTCTGACTAGACACGGCAGCTCTCAAAACCCTTTGCGTGGACATTGCCCACTGAGTTATTGCATCCTTCAGAGCTTCCTTGTTGGGGTACATACCACCCGTCGCAATGTTGTTCTGGTGATATTGCCAGGCAGAATCATGGCCATCATTCACGGTCATTGCAGATGAGAAGTCATGATTCCATGCTGCAGGATTAGGCACCACCTCTACGTTCTCATCTTCATCCGACTCGTCGGAATTATCAGCATGACCAATATCAACATCTGTATCTTCATCTTCCATCAGGTTTTGCATTTGGCCATCTACCTCGTCAGCATCAACCTGGCCAACGTCATAACCATCAGCATTTCCTCCTTCTACCTGACTACTCTGCCCTGATTCGTGGTCATCATATCCATCATTTGACGGATCATAACCACCCTCGCCTTCAGGGGCACTGCTCTGACCAGGATCATAACCACCCTCGCCTTCAGGGGCACTGTCCTCCTTCAGGACAGGAAGCACTAAGGCGCAAGGATTTACTATCCTTTTTGCACATCCTTGCAACCAGCGCACCCACTGAGAGTCCCGCTCGATTGGCCTCAAATAAAAGAAAATGTTTGAACTTGACCGGCTCCACAATGCATGAACACCGACGGTGTGAGTTTCAGTATTATACCCTAAACATTTTGTCAACCACTCTGTCAACTGACTAACAGACCATGTTTGAGGGGCACTAATTGGCACCACGATGTTCTCGAACTCACTAAGATCAACTCCCAACTGATTTGTTTGGACAGTACCATGACCGTAGAAAAAAGTGAACTTCACTATATCTGACATATCTGCCGATCTAAAATATTCAACATGAATATCTATTAAGCAACAAGTCAAACTTATAATATATTATGGGATATTATCGGTGCACTTAAAAATATTCATAAACTGAAATATCATACATCTAAAAATATTCCAGACACATAAATATTATCGGACGCCTAAATAATAACGGACAACTCTACATTACCGGACGCCTATATATTACCGGTCACCTAAATATTACCGGTCACCTAAATATTACCGGTCACCTAAATATTATTACCGGTCACCTAAATATTACCGGTCACCTAAATATTATCGGACGCCTATATATTATTACCAGTCACCTAAATATTACCAGACACCTAAATATTAACAGACAACTATATATTACCGGATACCTAAATATTAACAGACAACTATATATTACCGGATACCTAAATATTAACGGACACGTAAATACTTGACAATAAAATATTATCGGACCAACTAAATATGTTATGATATATTACCGAACCAACTAGAAAATCGCACAAATAATATGACACACAAAATTTAACTTATATTATACCCTTGAAGCGTGAGAAGAAACGACGAACGAACGACGCCCCTCAATCACCGGAGAGCACCACCACCACCTCCACGTGCAGCACCCCCTCCTCCACCACCACGTGCAACACCCCCTCCTCCACCACCTCCACCTCCACCACCACCTCCACGTGCAGCACCCCCTCCTCCACCACCTCCACCTCCACCACCACGAGCTATCCCATCGCGAGATCGAGGTCTTCCTTGCCTCCTCCTACTACGGTGGAAAACGGGGAAGAAAATCGGCTAGAAAATGGGTATTAATTTGCCGTAGTTTCGGTTAGAAGACATGAACTGAAGAAGTGAAGGAAGAAGTGAAGGAAGAAGAAAGCTACGGGCAGCAGGAAGGAGGAGGCAAGGAAGTGAAAGGAGGAGGAAGAAAGTGAAAGGAGGAGACAAGGAAGTGAAAGAAGAAGACAAGGAAGTGAAAGAAAGAAAAGATAAAGTGAAAGGGAAAGAAAAGGGCAGCAGCCGGCCAGGCACGGGCGGCCAGGGGAGCTGCGGACGCGCGGGCTGGTGCTGCGCCCCTGTCGGCTTCGGCCAGGCCGACAGGTCGGCAGTCGGCCCAGAGGAAGCCGACAGGAGGCTGCCCGGCCGACTAACGCGTCCACGCGGCCACTTGTCGGCCCAGAGGGTCCTGTCGGCCTCTAATAAGCCGACTGGACCCTGTCGGCTTATTAGAGGCCGACGGTGTATTATTTTTGCAAAATTTTCAATCCGTGTATTATTTTTCAAATTTATTAAAAAAAATGTATTATTTAAAAAAATTAGCTCACGCTGGGACGTCGGCGAGTGCCGCGCCATGACCCATGATGCGTAGGTTCGATCTCAACGGAGACGGGAGACCCCGCTGCCAAGATGTACACCTGCGCCAGGTACTGCGCCACGGCCATCTACTGCCGAGCTGGTGTTTCAGTCTGTGTCTCCAAACTAATCGATCTTTTGATTTCCATATGAGTCAGAATTTTTTTTATTCCACTACCGAGTTATTATTGCCTTGTGGAATACGGGACGGCTCAGTAGAAAATTCAGCCGCCTTTCCACAGTGTGAACGGACGAACCCACTACTAGTTATTCTGATGATCGTTGCACATAAAATGCTCTCATGTACAGTAATAGTTTTGGCTTCAAACAAACACACTCAACACGGAAAATCATCGTCAAAGCATGCATTAGATTAATGAACTCGATAACCTTTAGAACAAAGAAACTCATGATTATTGCTATCATCAAGCAAAAAAATTCTTTATAATGGGTCTAATAAGGAACTAAAGACATAGCAGATAATTTATCGAAAATCAATGTGCACAAAGAAATTACATTTATTTGGTAAACACAAAAAATATCCCTACTTGCGTGTAACTACGCCGACGTACTGCAGGTCAATAGAGCCTATGTAAAGTTTCCCGTTGTCTCTTTCCATGATTTCTGCCGGTTTGACGCGCTTGGGCCCCCTCATCTCTTCGAGTATCTTGCCGTCAGCTCCAATCCTCACAGCAAGAAGATGACTATTGGGACGAGAGGGCAATTCATTCTTCTCGCCATGTAACGCCACCCAGTAGCCTCCCTTTCTGTCAGGCCTTACGTTATCGGGGTAGCCGGGGAGATCGACAAATGGCTCAGACGTCCCCGCGTTGGCCCCTTTGATCCAGTGCCTTAGCAGTTTGCACGGCCCCGTAGATGCGACAATGAGATGGGTACGGTCGGTGATGATAGCGACGCCGTTTGCATACACCAAACGTGTTTGGAGGATCGCGACATCACCGGTATGTGGGTCGTACCTCATGAGACGCCCTGTTGAATCCCATGATCTTGTGACCATCTCATGATGCGTCCTGTCATAGTTCATAGAACTATCGGTGAAGTAGACTTGACCGGTGACCTGGTCGACGTCAACCCCGTTGGTGAAGCGGAGAGGTAAATCATCAATCGCATTGACCAATACCATGGCCTCCCCGCCACCAGGACCAATCCGCATGAGCCCCCTGTAGGCGTCGGCCATGTATAGATCCCCAGACTTGTGGTGAAACTGCAAGCCGAGCGGCCGGCCACAACGACTCTCCGTGGAAGTTGCCGGGCGGAATATCGAAGCCGTGCACATGTCTTCGTCGTAGCCAGGGCCGTATGCGTAAGTAGTCCAGCCTATCTTGTCCCCGTTCCACCTGAGGATGCGGCCGTCGGAGACGCCGCTATATGGGCCGTGCCCTTGGGCGTCGAAGGCGACGCTCTCTGGCCCTTGAAGAAGTCCGTCCGCCAGCGGCAGCTGCTGGATCCTGGTGGCGTCAAAGCTGGTGGCCGCCATTGCGCCGGACATGAAGATCATGACGAGCAAGACGACTGCGATCGTCGCCTTGACGAACCGGCTCATGCAGCAGCCCATTGTTTTTGCTAATTTGGTTGGTCGATCTCGTCGTACGCACGTGGACGTTGGCTAAAGCGCTCGAGTCTTTCGGGCGGATTTCTATCTGGTCTCGTCGATGTTTTTTGGTGCGGAGACAATAGGTGGTCCGCCTGGCCTTTTATATTGGTATACGTACGGTAAGTAGCGTGCTCCAACAGTCCGACTCGATTCTGAGTACGTGTTTCTTCCGGTAAAAATCCTGGATCAATCCGGTTATGATTTTTGAGGAAACGACCCAGCCCACGACTGAGAGCACTAGGATCAATCCGGTTGCTTTTCTTCCGCAGGTTTTTAGCGCTCTGGGTTTCTTCTTCCCGTTTCTTGTTTCTTTGGGTTTTTTGTTTTGTTTTATTCCTTTTCTAGTTTTCAGCTCGGTTTTATTGGTTTTTTTGTCCGGTTTTTAATTTTTATCTATTTTCTCTCCTTTTATTAATTTTACTTCTTCATTGTTTTCCCTACTTTTTCATTTATATAAATATGTTATATGTGCACATTGATGTTTTCAAAAACATAGTGATCAGGTTTTTGAATATGCCATGAATATTTCTTCTAAATATATTGATGTTTTCAAAAACATAGTGATCAGGTTTTTGAATATGCCATGAATATTTATTCTAAATACATGATTAATATATTTTCTTATATTATACACAAACATAATATTGTGTATATGTTCCCTCCAAAATACACATTGAACATCTTTTAAATATACGATGAACATTTTTTTAAATATAAGATGAAGATCTTAAAAACATGATAAAAATATTTTTTTGATACAAAGTGAAAAAAATTCAAACACGGTGAACATTTTTTTTGTACACAGTGAACATTCTTTTAAACACAATGAACATGTTTTAAACACATGGTCATCTTTTTTAAAACGAAGTGACCATTTTTTTAAATACACCGTGAACTTTTTGAAAAATATTCATGCATTCTTTATTTAACACCTCAATGTTTTTTTCACAAATTATATGAAATTTCAAAATTTTGTTCATGTAACTGTAAACTGTTAACATTTTTATAGAAACGTTATGTTTTATGCTAAGAATACCGACCGAAAAGCCTAAGGCAAAAAAAAAGAGACAAAAATTGCACAAAAATGAATTTAAAGAAGAAACAATATGACTCCTTTCGACATGGCGCAAACAATAAGATCGAAGCCACAAAATATAAATGGGCCAACCCATACAGCCCACGAGGATCGCTCTGTGAGTGTTTCCTCGACTAAGGTGTGAGATAGGAGGTCTCATGATCTGCTTCTCAAAATTAGTGCTTTCAGTGTTAGTATATAGAAATCTGGAATAGCCTTGGCTTAGCCCACGTTGGCCTAGGCTCAACTGGCAAACTTTGCAGTCACTTTAAAATGAGTTAGAAATGCTACCAAAAATGAAATGCAAATGCAAAATCTCGTAAACTATTGTCCCAAATTTGCAGCATTGTGAAATTTTTTCCTTCATGAATTAGAAGAACTTTGCCCTTTATCGTCCCTAAACTAGTGCTTAGGATCAGAGTAAACTTTCTCACATTGATTCAATGCACACCAGTAATCCTTATATTATTTTTAATACAAAGAAAATAGATGTTGACCACGAGGATAACTTGAGATCGTTCTCCCTGATGGGGCCATGAGCCGGGGGTGGCCAAGAAAGCCCAACCAAGTGAAGGCATAGGGCCGGCAACCAGGGCCCAACAGGGGGAGGAACCGACCTAACATAGACCTATTTCCCAAGGCAAGGGCGACGGCATCCAAGATCACATCCGGTTACCCTGTAAACCCTAGACATCCCTGCCTGTATAAAGGGAGGTCATGTAGGGTAACGCAACAAAAAAAAATTCCGACCTACGCACCAACCCAGGACCATTATGAAGATGCATACAAGGTTTGATCTAAGCATTACCGAATCGTAGCGCAGCGGAAGGAGAGTCGGTGGAGATCGTTGGTGCGGATCCCTGCAGCTAAGATTTTACAACCTCTCAACCGCGAGGATGTACTCCCTCGGACGGTCCCTCAGACAGCCCTTCGGGAGGCTCTATGACAGAACCTTGGAAAAACCCTCGGACAGCCCTTCGGGGGGCTCTCAGATAGAAGCTCAACCAATCACTCGGACAGTCCTCCGGGAGACACTCGGACAGAAAATCGGTCAGTGCTACTTCTGAGCTGCGTCGGGATTTTCCGCGAAGAGGAAAGGTGAAGTAATATACTCCCTCCGTCCCAAAATAAGTGTCTCAACTTTTAACTAGCTCTAGTACAAATTTGTACTAAACTCAAGACACTTATTTTGGGACGGAGGGAGTAGTAGCTAATAAGTTTTTCCCTCTGTGAGAACCAAGGTTTATCGAACCAGGAGGAGAACCATGCAAATCGTAGTGAACAACAGCTGCACACAGAAAAGCAAATACTTGCACCCAACGCGGGCAAGAGGGTTGTCAATCCCCTTGAACTCGTTACTTGCAAGGATCAAATCTTGTATAGGTAGATAGATAAATTGCAAAACAAAATAAAAGATAAAACATTGCAGCAAGGTATTTTTGGTTTTAGTAATATGATTAAAGTAGACGAGGGGGGCCATAGTTTTCACTAGGGGCTTCTCTCTCAGAACAATAGCATACGGTGAGTAGACAAATTACTGTTGGGCAATTGATAGAAAAGCGCATAATTATGATATTATTCGTGGCAATGATCATGTATATAGGTGATATCTCCTTTTTATTGATCCGGTATTGGAACAGAAAAGAGTATCCCGCACCTATTTTCCCAGAGGTGACCCTGGGTTATCGAACCCACGAGAGGAAGATTCCCTTGAAGCGATGGTCTCTAGCAAGATTTTGTCAAAGTGTCAATTCCAGCTTTTGATCGGATCAGCAAGCAAATAGTGATTCAATGACTTACAATAAAAAGAGGTACGGGTATGAGGTCTTATGCTTACAACCTTGTATTTGCGATGGGATCAAATATGATATTAGTTTCTGCGCTGGAAGTCACCCGTCGAGATGTGCTTGCAACGGACCGAAGTGGGGGATGTGTCCAAATAACATCTTGATCGGCACGAGTCCTGCATCAAGAATTAGTTGTCCTACCGCAGGCCCTATACGTCACGCGGGGTTACCTCGATAATTAATATAATGAAATCAGACAAGATCTTTGGGCATTTGATGACTACACCTTCATGGCTCGTGTCTGCGTCAGTATTTCCGCGAAGAGGAAGGGATGATGCAGCACAGCTACGGTAGGTATTTCCCTTAGTTATGAAATCAAGGTTATCGAACTAGTAGGAGAATCAAGCAACACTATGTAAACGGTACCTGCACACAAAGAACAAATACTTGTAACCCGACGCGTAAGAGGGGTTGTCAATCCCTCTCGGGTAAAAGATAGATTGGTTTGTATGATTTTGGATAAATAGATCTCGCGATAAAGCAAAATAAAATAAATAAAGAAAAAGTGCAGCAAGGTATTTTTGGGTTTTTAGAATAATAGATCTGGAAACAAAAGCAAATAAAAATAGATCTCAAGGCAAATATGATAAAGAATAGACCCGGGGGCCGTAGATTTCACTAGTAGCTTTTCTCGAGAAAAATAGCATACGGCGCGTAAACAAATTACTATTGGGCAGTTGATAGAACGTCAAATAATTATGAAAATATCCAGGCGATGATCATTATATAGGCATCACGTCCAAGATTAGTAGACCGACTCCTGCCTGAATCTACTACTATTACTCCACACATCGGCAGCTATCCAGCATGCATCTAGTGTATTAAGTTCATGGAAAAACGGAGTAATGCAATAAGAACGATGACATGATGTAGACAAGATCTATTCACGTAGGAATAGACCCCATCTTGTTATCCTTAATACCAACGATCAATACGTGTCTTGCTGCCCCTTCTGTCACTGGGAAAGAACACCGCACGACCGAACCCATCACAAAGCACCTCTTCGCATGGCAAGAAAAATCGATCTAGTTGGCCTAACTAAACCAAAGATTCGAAGATGAAATACGAGGCTATAAGTAATCATGCATATAAGAGATCAAAGAAACTCAAATAACTTTCGTGGATAAAATAGATCTGATGATAAACTCAAAGTTCATCGGATCCCAACAAACACACTGCAAAAAGAGTTATATCAAATAGATCTCCGAGAGACCATTGTATTGAGAATCAAAAGAGAGAGAGGAAGCCATCTAGCTAATAACTACGGACCCGTAGATCTACAATGAACTAGTCACGCATCATCGGAGAGGCACCAATTAGGATGATGAACCCCTCCGTGATGGTGTCTAGATTGGATCTGGTTGTTCTGGAACTTGTGGCGGCTGCAATTGTGTTTCGTCGACTCCCCTATGGTTTTTGGATTTTAGGGGTATTTATAGAGCAAAGAGGCGGTGCGGGAGGCGGCCGAGGTGGGCACAACCCACCAGGGCGCGCCTGGGCTCCCAGGCGCGCCCAGGTGGGTTGTGCTCCCCTCGGAGCCCCCTTCTGGTACTTCTTTGGCCCAACAGGTGTCTTCTGGTCCAGAAAAATTCTCCAAAAAGTTTCGCTGCGTTTGGACTCCGTTTGGTACTGATATTCTGCGAAGTAAAAAAACAGCAACTGGCATTGGGCATCATGTCAATAGGTTAGTCCCAAAAAATGATATAAAGTTGCTATAAAATGATTGTAAAACATCCAAGAATGATAATATAATAGCATGGAACAAGCAAAAATTATAGATACGTTGGAGACATATCAGCATCCCCAAGCTTAATTCCTACTCGTCCTCGAGTAGGTAAATGATAAAAACATAATTTTTGATGTGAAATGCTGCCTAACATGTTCATCACATATTCTTTTCTTTTGTAACATGGACATATGGACTTTTACATGGTTCAAAGCAATAGTCTAGTTTTGACATGAAGATTTCAATACTGAAGCATATCAACAAGCAACCATGTCTTTCAAAATATCAACACTAAAGCAAGTTATCCCTAGCCCATTATGCTCAATCATTGATCCATTCATGAAACACACTCGCATATTAGCTACATCAAATGCTCAAGTACGATCATAGTGCCCCTTAGTTGGTGCTTTATAAGAGAAGATGGAAACTCAAATAAAAATAAAAATTGCATAAAGTAAATAGGAAGGCCCTTCGCAGAGGGAAGTAGGGATTTGTAGAGGTGTCAGAGCTCAAAGCGAAAAAATAGAGATAAAACATTTTGGGTGACATGCTTTTCCTGTCAACAAAAACGATCGAGTAGTTCCCAATACTTTCCATGCTAGATATATCATAGGCGGTTCCCAAACAGAAAATAAAGTTTAATCCTTTTTCCACCATACTTTCACATTCCACGGGTAGCCATATCCACGGGTACCGTCGATACCAATACTTTTCAAGGAATTTATTATTTGACAACATAAAATAAATTCATTTTTCATTTCGGGACTGGGCATCCCTAATACCTTTGTCGTACTCTCGTGCAATGACAAGTGAATAAACACTCATCTTGAGAATAACACATCTAGCATGGAAAAATATCAGTCACCCCCTACCATTTCATGAGCGGTACGAGCACACAAAAAGGAAATTATTTTGAAAATTAGAGATGGCACATACAAATTTGCTTAGAACGGCACGGGAATACCACATATAGGTAGGTATAGTGTACTCATATGGCAAAACTGGGTTTAAGGATTTTGGATGCACAAGTAGTAATCCTACTAAGTACAAGTGCGGGCTAGCAAAAAGATTGAGAAGCATCCAACCAAGAAACGAAAAATCACATAAGCGAGCATTAAGCATAACTAACACCGAATAATGCACCACAAGTAGGATGTAATTTCATTGCATAACTATTGACTTTCGTGCTTGCATAGTGAATCACAAACCTTAACACCAATATTCTTACTAAAGCACAATTACTCACCAACATGACTCGCATATCACTATCATCATATCTCAAAACTATTACAAAGAATCAAGTTTATTTTGTCCAATGATCTTCATTAAAGTTTCTATTATATCCCTCTTGAATATCTATCACTTTGGGACTAGTTTCATATGTTGCTTTTGATAAGCTCAAACAAATTTAAGTGAAGAACATGAGCATAAAAATCTTCATCTCTCAAAATAATATAAGTGAAGCATGAGAGAATTTCTTCAAAATTACTAACTCTCAAATAAATCTAAGTGAAGCATGAGATCATTTCTCCAAAAATATTAAAGCACACCGTGCTCAAAAAGATATAAGTGAAGCACTAGCGCAATTCCATAGCTCAAAAAAAATTAAGTGAAGCACATAGAGCAATTCTGACAAATCATAGTATAATTTTGGCTCTCTCAGATAGGTGTGTCCAGCAAGGATACTTGTGACAAACTAAAAAGTAAAACAATCAAAGACTCGTATAATACAAAACGCTCCAAGCAAAACTCATGATATATGATGAATAAAAATATAGCTCCAAGTAAAATACCGATGGTCGTTAGAAGAAAGAGGGGATGCCACTCGGGGCATCCCCAAGCTTAGTTGCTTGTTTCTCCTTGAATATTTCCTTTGGGTGCCATGGGGCATTCCCAAGCTTAGGCTTTTCTTACTCCTTATTCCTTCATCCATCGTGATCTCACCCAAAACTTGAAAACTTCAATCACACAAAACTGAACAAAAACCTTCGTGAGATCCGTTAGTATAACAAAGCAAATCACCACTCTAAGTACGGTTGCAAAGCCATTCATATTTTATTTTTGCATTATATCTACTGTATTCAAACTTTTCTATGGCTTATACCCCTCGATAAAGTCCATAGATTCATCAAAATAAGCACACAATGCAAAGAAAATAGAATCTGTCAAAAACAGAATAGTCTGTAGCAATTTGAAAACTTCGTATACTTCTGTAACTCCAAAAATTCTGAAAATTTAGGAAAACGTAGGAAATTTGTATATCAATCTTTTGTAAAAAATTCAGAATTTTATCGCACTTCTGTAATTTTAAAAAATTCTGTCACTGGCGCACAAAGACTCTGTTTTTCAATAAGATCAAATCAACTATCACCCAACATGATCCGAAAGGCTTTGCTTGGCCCAAACACTAATTAAAACATGAAAAACACAATCATAACAGTAGCATAATTGTGCAAACACTCGATAACAGAAAGAAAAAGGCAAACATAAATTTTATTCATTGGGTTGCCTCCCAACAAGCGCTATCGTTTTACGCCCCTAGCTAGGCATAAAGCATAGATTTAAGTATTGTCGTTTGTAGTTTTAGCAACTTTTGAAAGGGCTTTCTCAAACTTGGGAGGCTCTTTACGCTTCCCTAAATTCTCAGGAAAAGAAACCATCTTGAGATCTAAAATATCCAACCGTTTATTGCAAAGAGTAATCAAAGTATTCATGCGATTGAGGTTTCCACTAATATGTTTGCGAGGTTCATTATATTTTTGCAACTCGACCATATGTTTATGCAAATCACTCAACTTGTCTATAATTTGAACCTCTTCTTGAGTAAAATAAATCCCCTTTTTGGATGGTGGGATTCCCAAGATCCCTTCTAGGATCTCATAAGCAGTATTAGCATCAAGTTCAATAAAATTCCCTTTAGCGGCAAAATCCAAAAGTTATCTATGATGCAAAGCTAATCCAATATAAAAATTTCGAAGCAAAATCCTTGCATCTCCTTTAAGATTGCTAATGCGATAAGATTCCATTAATCTATACCAAGCATCTTTCAAATTTTCTCCTTGTTTTTGCTTGAAGTATAAAACTTGAAAATCCGGTGACAAATGAGTAGTAGTCATGCTAGCCATAAAGACAAAGTAGGCAAGCAAGGTTGCACAAAAAAAACAGATCTGACGAGAAAAGGCGAACGAAAAAGAGATCGAATAAAACGGCAATTTTTTGTGAAGTGGGGGAGATGAAAATGAGAGGCAAATGGCAAATAATGTAAATTGCAAGGAGATGAGATTTGTGATTAGGAACCTGATAGATGTTGATGATGTCTCCATGTCAACGGCGCCAGAAATCCTTTCTTGATGGCTCGTGTCCGTGTCAGTATTTCCGCGAAGAGGAAGGGATGATGCAGCATAGCTACGGTAGGTATTTCCCTCAATTATGAAACCAAGGTTATCGAACTAGTAGGAGAACCAAGCAACACTATGTAAACGGTACCTGCACACAAAGAACAAAAACTTGCAACCCGACGCGTAAGAGGGGTTGTCAATCCCTCTCGGGTAAAAGATAGATTGGTTTGTATGATTTTGGATAAATAGATCTCGTGATAAAGCAAAATAAAAGAAATAAAGAAAAAGTCTACGGGTCCCCTCCGTGATGGTGTCTAGATTGGATCTCGTGGTTCTGGAACTTGCGGCGGCTGCAATTGTGTTTCGTCGACTCCCCTATGGTTTTTGGATTTTAGGGGTATTTATAGAGCAAAGAGGCGGTGCGGGAGGCGGCCGAGGTGGGCACAACCCACCAGGGCGCGCCTGGGCTCCCAGGCGCGCCCAGGTGGGTTGTGCTCCCCTCGGAGCCCCCCTCTGGTACTTCTTTGGACCAATAGGTGTCTTCTGGTCCAGAAAATTCTCCAAAAAGTTTCGCTACGTTTGGAGTCCGTTTGGTACTGATATTCTGTGAAGTAAAAAAACAAGCAAAAAACAGCAACTGGCACTGGGCACTATGCCAATTGGTTAGTAACAAAAAATGATATAAAGTTGCTATAAAATGATCGAAAACATCCAAGAATGATAATATAACAGCATGGAACAAGCAAAAATTATAGATACGTTGGAGACGTATCACACCTCATTTCTCCCCAAGGATCGGATCCATTTTACCCAACTAAACCTTACTATCACCTGTGTTCAATATAACACTTCACGGTCTCCTTGCTCCTAGCCTCACCGGTGCTCGATCTCCATGATCCTGGGTACCTAAGGGGTGAAGATCGCAGACAAGACAAGAGACATCTTCACGTAACAATTTTATTTGACACATACAGTGCGTTTTAGCAAAGTCTTCCATTGATCCCCTCAACAAATACCTTTGGTTGCAAGGCTTATGCCTCAACACATACCTTACCAAACTACTCACACATGGAGATCAGATCGTGGGAAGAAAACATTGAAGAACACATCTTAAGATTGATAGATTGCAATATGTTTTATAGTGGATGCCTTGTGCGATGCACGATTACAAGTATGAATGGGATGGATGAGCTCTATGGTGGTGGTGAAGATGCCTATGGAGATGGCGGAGGCTAGGGTTTGTGGATGATGATGATAAATAGGTTCTCCCTTCTGTGCTCCGTGCTCGTCTCTCTATTCACCTTTCGACGGGTCCCTTTAATGAAAGTTGTTGGGTTGCACGATCTGCCTACAATGGATGCCTTGTGTGATGCTCAATTACAAGTATGAACAGGATGGATGCGATCTATGGTGGTGGTGGAGATGCCTAGGGAGATGGTGGAGGCTAGGGTTTGTGGATGATGATGATGATGATGATGACGATGATGAGGTTCTACCTTCTGTGCTCTGTGCTCGTCTCTCTATTCACATTTCGACGGGGCCCCTTTAATGAAAGTTGTTGGGTTGGACGATCTGCCTCAGAATTCAAGCCATACGGGCACTCATTCGGGCGCTTGTGCCCGTATGGAATGCCGTCTTTTTGTGATGTTTCTGCGCAGACGTTTCCTGGTGATTCCTTCCTCCTCCATTTTTCTTCCATTCCATTTCCACACGTGATTTCTTCCCTTTTTAGCCCATTTCCTATGGAAACACATCAAAGAGAGTATTTTTGGAATCCTTTGCATTCATTATTCATTATTACCAATATCGGAGCCAATATCTCTTTTTAATTGAAATATCGCGGTTTAAACAAAGGTGAAATGAGTGTAAAAATATCACTCATCAACTCCCAAGATAGCCCTCCGCCTAGATAGCCCTCCGCTTACGATCAGTATGCCTAGATAGCCCTCTGCTTCTTGACCTGAAAACTTAGAATAGTTGTAGCAGTGGCATGGTTATAGTGCAAGTGTTAGTGAAGCAAAGGTAATAAACACAAAGTTCTTGATCTACTAGACAAAACAACTTTACAACACTCTATTGTATTTATTCTAGACAACACTTGCTTGCTAGGAATGCACAAAAGAGTTTTTCTTTAGAAACATAGGTTAGGGAGTGAAAGCATGTAGTAAAATATGATGCTTTAATGCTCTTAACCACACCCGCAATCATTTATTCCTCAAGGCTCTTATGCAATTTATTTCAATCATTGTGTGTTGGAACTTTGATTGTCACATGAAGGGATTATGCCAACCAAGTGACCATGCATAGGTTTTCGTTGTGGCTTAATGTTTAGGAACTATGGACCTCTGATATATGTCTCTTGTGAGCTCTTTAGACCAGTCCTTTTATTTACACATACACACCATTTCAAGAGAAAGCCAAATAATATGTGTTTGTAGTGTTGCCACTACATACGATAACAAACTCATAGCTGAAATCCAAGCTATCGCTCTTAGTGGATCATTCATTGGCCAGAGGAGTCCTCAACATAACATCAAGAAAGGTGACGAAGCCGCATTTACACACGTACACGTGCATATAGTAGCAGGGACATGGCACCAGCAAAGAGCTGAAGCACCATGTAAGAGATACAACACAGATTTTTGGCATAATCTTGTTCACCCTTCAACTAAGTTCATCTAGACAATTTAATCCACAAGTGCTATAAAGCCTATTGAAATTAACAACATGGGGTTGAGTAGTTCAAACATCACTTCTACTATAATTTTCTCAACTCGCAAGTCTTGAAATACTTTCTCTTGTGCTAAGTTATCCTTAGTTAATATCATTTCATTCAAAAATAGTCCCACGGCAAGTCTTGGTTGTCTAAACTGAATAGAACAAAGGCTACAAAATTATTTCAGCTATCAGAACAAAACATTTATCTTAACTATCAAGACTTACTTCCATCTGCACATATCACACATACTACTATTACATCTACTCTAAGCATTTCAAGTGCAAAATATGGGGGTCGTAGGACATACCTTCACGGTTGCGAATTTACACACTTCTCTTCCTTACTCTTGTTCCTCATTGCCCGGCATTGATCAACTCCTCTGAAAACAAAAATGCAAACAAACTCTAAAGGGCAAGATAAAGAACACGATCAAAGCGAGGCTTATTCTATTTTTAGTTTTTTGGGTTTTTGAAAACTAACTTCCAAACGAAAAATCGCAAAGGCAAAATAAAAATAAAAAGCAAAAGCAAATAAAAGCAAAGTGTTGGAACAAACCAACATCAGTGTTTTGAAGCTCCTCGAGTTTAATTACAACCTCATTACAATTTATTCAAATACTGCCACATCTTGAAGTAGAAGTGATGATAACCTCCCCCAAGCTTAGGCTTTTGCAAGCCCAAACCGGCGAGATCATTGTGGCGGTTGGTCAGGAGCCCACTCCTAGCTCTAGTTGGAGAAGTTCATGTTCATGTAGGCGAACGTGCCTCGAAGGAATGCGGCGAGGTTGCTCATATCATCAATGGGGCCCTGGAGGCTACCGAGGTCCGCGTAGGTGGTGTAGTCTTGTTGGGGCTGTTCTTGGGGTTGCTCCTCTTCTTCGTCGGTGGTGAGTTCTGCTTCATCTTCTTGTTCTGGTTCTAGGCCTTCTTGGTCAAAAGTTGCATCTCCTTCCAATGCAACATAATGCAATTGTCCATGCTCGATGGAGAAACGGTCAAGCATAGGAGTAGGCAACAAGTGTGCCACTCCAGGAATTCTAATGTAATGGCGGCCATTACAAACTACTACCATTCCAGCGCTAGTAAGAACAAGAATATTAACAAGGGTGTTACAGACAATGGGGCGAAAGTGATTGTAGTTGAGACCAAGGGCGTTGGCCAACACGGTGATCACTCCTCCACACACGATATTTGCTTTTATGATTTGCTTGACGCGCGAGGTGTAGCAAAAGTACTGCCCCTAAGTTGGGCGAATAAGCAACGTTAATGTTTGCTGCCTTCCCGAGAACTAGCATGTTTTCCTCATTCACCTTAGAAACTTCTCCTCGTGCCTGCAACGAGTTAGTGATAACATAATAGAAATAACGTATAGCAGGAATTTCAATGCAACTAGCTCTTGAGCCTGGCGTGCTCATCAAATTAAAGGTTTGCCTTGGGTGTGGTCCAGTGTGATAAAAAACACGGCGGATGTCATCGTCATTGTTGGTGAAGCCAAAGTAATAACACCACTGCTGAAAGGTGATGTTGAAGTCTTGGTCCAGGAGAGGGAAAGTGACCCTCTCCTCCTCATATACATTGAGCATCGAACCAACATTATGAGAGAGAGTACTAAGAAACTCAAGCATTAAGCGTTCATATGTCACACATCCCGGATAAACAAAATGGTGCAACCCGGCATTATGACAAAGCAAATTGAAATCATGAGTAATACCTAGCTTGGCGAGTGTTATCGCACAAGCCCACTTGGTTACTTTGATCTTCCTCGAGCTTAGTTGCCTAAATTTTATTCTTGATTCACGGTCGGTGAAGACGATCCCCTGGGTAAAACTTGTTGTGGCAGTGTGGTGGATGAACTCAAAGCACCGCGTACGTGAGAAGACCTCCATGTAAACATCTATAAAGAAATTTTAGTCGAACACATATAAGCAATATTGATCCTACGGCAATCATAATGTCCTACTCCTCTAAAAAAATCAAAGAATCCTAGCCAAACTCAAATTCGAATAAAAAATATGCATATCCTAGTCATGACAATGCTAGGCATGTAGAACATGGATTCATGAAAAATAACTTGGGGATCGGAGGAGAAACGTACTATAGGTCGATCACACGGAAGGATTCAAACTGAAATTGAGCGAGTAGAGAGATCAGGCGAAGTTTTGCTAGGGTTTGGAGAGGTTTGGAGGAAGAAGAAGAAGAAAAGAGAGAGATGGGGGGGGGAGACACCTCCTTCCTCAGGCTTATTGGGGCTACCAAGATACCAAACGACCGCTCATGCGAACGCAAGCGTTCGCATGGAACACAGTCGTTCTTCCTGATAGCTTACCTGCGTCTATGCTCATCTCATACGACCGCTTATATGGGCGGCAGCGGCTGTTTGACACACCCTCTTTTGATCTGTTGTTCACTTCTTCTAGTCGATGGTGCGAAACGACCGCTTGGACGGCTGCACACGCCCGTTTGGGACGCCGTCATTTGCTATGGAACTTTCTTTGTTTTCTGCAAAAGAGTTAAATGACCACTCGAACGGGCGCTCGTGCCCATTTAAAACACCGTCTTTTTTTCTGATGTCTCTAGCTGTTTTGTGTTGGAAACTCTAGCAGGTCATGCGATGCTCATACGACCGGTTGCGGTTGTCTGAAACACCGTCTTTTCATCTATTTCTTGCGAAAGTTTTCATTTCCTTAGCTCCCCTACGAGGTTAATTCCAAAACAATACATAGAGATTTTTCCAAGCATCCAAACATCGATTCAACACATAATTCAACTTGCACATCGCAAAGCCTTCATTAGAACTCCTCTTCCAAACTTACTTCTTCACCTAAAACTTCAATCACTCTTTTTTTGGAACAAAAATAAAAGGGATAATTGGTTTTATACCCTTAGTTGTGTCCCCCTTGTCAGGATTGCCCCTAGTTTCTGAAAACACGTGGTCTTGCCCAACCCACTTTGGTGTCTTGTGCTTTTGCCATTTGACCGTTTGACCGTCACTTTGAAAACTCCGTAACTAATGCATACTAAATCAGAAAAATTCAAATAAGATACCAAAATGTTCGGAAAAACATCACCTGTATGTATATGTCACCTGCATTCATGACAAAAGTGTTGGAAAGTGCCCATCTGACTTTTAGCTCTTATCATACCACCCTGAACAGTAAAATCTAAAAAAATTCAAAAATAAGTTGGTGGCAAAGAATGACAAATGTTTTAAGTGCTTGCCAAGTTTCATCAGGGAATGACATTCATGGAAGTTGTGGCAAAAAATAATCAACACTCAAAAATAGATTCTTTTTTTTGCCACAACTTCCATGATTGTCATTCCCTGATGAAACTTGGCAAGCACTTAAAACATTTGTCATTCTTTGCCACCAATTTTTTTTGAAATTTTTTATTTTTTTTAGATTTTACTGTTCATGGTGGTATGATAAGAGCTAAAACTCTAATCGGCACTTACCAACACTTTTGTCATGAATGCAAGTGACATTGATATATAAGTGATGTTTTTTCGAACATTTTGGTATCTTATTTGCATTTATCTGATTTAGTATGAATTAGTTATGAAGTTTTCAAAGTGATAGTCAAACGGTCAAAGGGCAAAAGCACAAGACGCCAAAGTGGGTTGGGCCAGACGACGTGTTTTCAGAAACTAGGGGCAATCCTGACGAGGGGGACACAACTAAAGGTATAAAAGAAATTATCCCAAAATAAAAACATACTTGTCTACTTTATCCGTGTGGGTTGCCTCCCATGAAGCGCTTGTTTTTGGTCGGTTAGCTCGACTGTAGTGGTGATCAAGGCAGTGCAAACACACCGAGACCGTAGCTTCGGGCATTCACAATGATGCCTTCTCCTGAGTAGGTCTTTGTTTTCTTTTTCCTGGGGAAATGTCTCACAAAAGGATCTTTAGCAGGTAAATCAAATTTGACATTTCCTTCAGACACATTTATCATGGCTTTGATAGTCCTTAGAAAAGGTCTACCGAATTATAGGATTTATTGGATCTTCAGGCATATCTACTATAACAAGATCAATCATGATAGGGCAATCATTAATTTGAACTATACCACCATGCTTAATGCCTACTGCCTGAGTAAAAGTAGAATTAGCCATATTCAAAAGGATCTCGGTATTAGCATAAGGACCGAGATTGAGACTATCATAAACTGATTTGGGGATTGTGGAAACACTTGCCCCAAGATCACATAAAGCACTGAATTTATTCAATCCTACCTCAATTTATATGGTAGGTTCAAAAGCATCCTCTTGCTTAGCTGGTAACTTACCGTAGAGCTTCTTCCTTTCATCATCGAGTTCACGTACCTTGGCTGCAACTTGTTCAACAAAAACATTATATGCTTCATCGTTATTTACCTCCGGTAGTGGAAACTTCATGGATATCATCTTCACAAAATCTTCAGCAGTATAATTGTACTCTGGCACATGACTTGTGTCAAGTACTTCAGCCTTCTCCTCGTTGCTTCTTACCATTTTAACCTCTTCAATTGGATTAGGCTCTGGTCTACCTGCAAACTTAGCCAAAATTAGTGTTTGGCTCTCTGCTATTTTAGCCACTTGTGCTTCCATATTCTTGGATCTTCCTTCAAGTATCTGAACATCATTCGTTAGTCCGACAACCTTACTGGTTAATTCACCAAGTAAGTTATCATGGCTCTTCAAGATAATCTTGAAGTTTTCATTCTGCTCAGTCTGACTAGCTATAAAACTTTTTAGAGTTTCTTCAAGAGTATTTCTGTTGCTAGCATTAGCTCCATTAAAATTATTGGACACTCCTCCATTACTAGGATTAGGAAGACTAGGAGCATATCCATTATTTTTCCAATTAGGATTGTAGCTATTACGAGCAATAAAGTTTATATCACTGTTTCTTCAATAGTGATAGCATTCACGTTTACCTCTTCTTTACATTTTATCGCGGAGATAAGTTCATCTAGCTTGGTTGTTAACTATGTGCTACTTTCTTCTATCGCATTCACCCGTTTAGTGGTGGTTCTCTCAACATGCCATTGGGCATGGTTCTCTTGCATATCATCCAATAATTTCTTGACATCTTCTATGGGCTTTCTCATGATTGTTCCCCCTGCAGCTGTATCAAGCATAGTTTTTGACATATGATTCAAACAATTATAAAACATATGGAGAATTAACCATTCCTTCCTCCATTCCATGGTTGGGACAGTTTCTAATAGCTTCCTTCATTCTATCCCACCCAAGCGCTAGTGGCTCACGTTCCTCTTGCTTGAAACCTGTAATCTGAGAACTTAATTGCATAATCTTTCCAGGTGGACAATACTTAGATAAAAATTTACTGCAATAATTATCCCAAGAAGTAATACTGCCCTTAGGTAGTGCAAGAAGCCATTCCTTAGCTTTCCCTCTTAAGGAAAAAGGAAATAGGCAAAATTCCAGTGCATCAGGATCATAATCCTTTATGCGTGTCATGTTGCATAATTCAGTGAAATTGTGTAGGTGTATACCGGCATCCGCAGAAGCAGAGCCTCCAAATTGGTCCTGTTGAACCATGGAAACTAAGTTCGGTTTAATCTCATACTCAGCGGCTGCTGATAACCCACAAGTATAGGGGATTGCAACAATTTTCGAGGGTAGAGTATTCAACCCAAATTTATTGATTTGACACAAGGGGAGCCAAAGAATATTCGCGAGTATTAGTGATGACCCACAAGTACTTTCGATAAGTAACAGTGTCAAACCCAACGAGGAGTAGAAGGAAATGACAAGCGGTTTTCAGCAAGGTATTTTCTGCAAGCACTGAAATTATCGGTAACAGATAGTTTTGTGATAAGATAATTCGTAACGGGTAACAAGTAACAAGTGTAACAAAGGTGCAACAAGGTGGCCCAATCCCTTTTGTAGCAAAGGATAAGCCTAGATGAACTCTTATATAAAGCAAAGCGCTCCCGAGGACACATGGAAATTATTGCCAAGTTAGTTTTCATGATGCTCATATGATTCGCGTTCGTTACTTTGATAATTTGATATGTGGGTGGACGGTGCTTGGGTGCTCTCCTTACTTGGACAAGCCTCCCACTTATAATTAACCCCTCTCGCAATCATCCGCAACTACGAAAGAAGAATTAAGATAAATCTAACCATAGAATGAAACATGTGGATCCAAATCAGCCACTTACGAAGCAACACATAAACTAGGGTCTAAGCTTCTGTCACTCTAGCAACCCATCATCTACTTATTACTTCCCAATGCCTTCCCCTAGGCCCAAATCATGCTGAAGTGTCATGTAGTCGATGTTCACATAACACCACTAGAGGAAAGACAACATACATCTCATCAAAATATCGAACGAATACCAAATTCACACGATTACTTATAACAAGACTTCTTCCATGTCCTCAGGAACAAACATAACTACTCACAAAGCATGTTCACGTTCAAGATCAGAGGAGTATTGAATATCATTAAGGATCTGAACATATGATCTTCCACCGAATAAACCAACTAGCATCAACTACAAGGTATAATCAACACTACTTGCAACCCACAGGTACCAATCTGAGGTTTTGAGACAAAGATCGGATACAAGAGATGAACTAGGGTTTGAGAGGAGATGGTGCTGGTGAAGATGTTGATGGAGATTGACCCCCTCTCAATGAGAGGATCATTGGTGATGACGATGTCTTCGATTTCCCCCTCCGGGAGGGAAGTTTCCCCGGCAGAACAGCTCCACCGGAGCCCTAGATTGCTTCTGCCCAGGTTCCGCCTCGAGACGGCGGCGCTTCGTCCTGAAAGCTTCCTTATGATTTTTTCCAGGTAAGAACCCTTCATATAGCAGAAGATGGAGACCTGGAACCTGCCAGGGGGACCACAAGCCCTAGGGGCCCGCCCAGGGGGTAGGGCGTGCCCCCAAGCTTGTGGCCACCTGGTGGGTCCCCTCAGGTATTTTCTTCGCCCAATATTTTTTATATATTCTAAAAATAATTCTCCATAAATTTTTAGGACTTTTGGAGTTGTGCAGAATTCCAACTGTCGGCATTCTCGCTCTTCATGTAAATCTTGTAAAATAAGAGAGAAAAGGCATAAGTATTGTACCATAATGTGTAATAATAGCCCATAATTCAATAAATATCAATATAAAACACTACTGGAATCAGGGAATTTGCCATCAGCCAGTTCTTTGCCGTCTGCTAGCTGACGGCAAAGAAGGTCTTTGATGTCTGCTTACAAAAACAGATGGCAAAGAACTGTCTGATGGCAAAGATATTATTTGCCATCAGCCAGTTCTTTGCCGTCCGCTAGCATACGGCAAAGAGGTGGGGTGGGGTCCAGTGGAGGCCACCGCACGAAGACTGGCCCATCCCCCTTCTTTGCCGTCTGCTAGCTCACGGCAAAGACGGCAAAGAAAAACGCTACAAACGGCCCTAACGGTCACCCCCACCTCGCACTCCTCTATCTCCCCCCCGTTCCCCGCACCCGCCGCCCGTCGCCGCCCCCGACCCCCCACCCTCGCTGGCCGCAACGCGCATCCAAACCCCCGGCTCCCCTCTGCCCCGCCCACACCGCACCTCTTCCCCGACCCCCCCCCCCCTTCGTCGCCCTTCTTCCCCCGCCCACCTGTCACCCCCCACTCCCTTTCCCCCTCCCCACTCCTCCTACCCTTCACCTCCCTCCGCCCCCCCCCCCCCGCGGCCCCGGCCGCCCTGACCCAGACGACCCCGACTCTCCCAACCCCGACTCCGACGACCCCGGCCGCCCCGACCCCGACTCCCCCGGTGAGCATTTTCTTCTCTGTTTTTTTTATTTTCCTCTCTGTTTTTTTAGCATAAGTAGAATCAGTAGGATATATAAAATAGAAAAAGTAGAATAAAGATGAAAAAGAAGAAGGAAGAAGAAGATGAAAAAAAGAAGAAGTAAGAAGAAGATGAAAAAAAGAAGAAGAAGTAGAAGAAGATGAAAAAGAAAGGAAGAAGAAGATGAAAAAAAGAAGAAGAAGAAGAAGTAGAAAAAGAAGGAAGAAGAAGATAAAAAAAGAAGAAGAAGAAAAGAAGAAGAAGTGGAAGAAGATGAAAAAGGAAAATAAAGGAATAAGAAGAAGAAGAGGAGGAGGAGAAGAAAAATAAGAGGAGGAGGACAAAAAAGAAGAGGAGGAAGAGGAGGAGGAAGAGAACGAGGGTCGAGGATCGCCGGTCACCGAGGGGTCGAGGGTCGGGAACGAGGGTCGAGGATCACCGGTCGTGAAAACTAGGGTCGAGGGTCGGGAACGAGGGTTGAGGATTGCCGATCGTCGAGGGTCAGGGCAGAGGGTCGAGGATCGCCGGTCGCCAATCGCCGAGATGATAGATGGTGGAGCCAGTGTGTCTCGTTGGTCCCGGCACCGTCGCCTAGGCCGAGACGGCTATTTAGGTTACGGGGTGCCTTGGCGTCGACGAAAGCCTACATGACATCTATATAGGTTAGGGGTGCCCCGACGTTGACGGAACCCTGAATGACATATATTTCGGTGGCATACTGTTGTAAATATTTAGTTAGGTTGATGGCAAAAAAAATAATGCTATGTTACTCATCTTTGGATTTAAATGTGCAGTTGTTTCGTCGCTGCGAGGGTCTGGTGTTCGACGAGCTCCGCCCCTGCGTTCGCGGGTGACCACAAATGACATCTCCTCCTCCCCCCTTAATTATTTGCTCTGTTCTGTTCTTCGTGCCGATGAAACTTGCTAGCTATAGGTGTCTTCAATCATCAGTATGCGTGACCAGTATGCGTCTCCCGTTCGAAAGGGTTACAGTTATAAATATGCATGCCTTTGCATATTTATAACTGTGATTCTTTCAAATTGTCCAACGTTATCCATGGACAGCCCGAGTATGTGTAGATTGGGTTCGTTTTCCCATATGCTCTGCACCGAATCCGACGCATAAATTTTGTTAGTGCCTCCATGTTGTTCTCCGGGTACACATCCTCTCTGTCTATTGCAGAGACATGTATCAGGAGAACAGCGGGGAGGTGCTGCCGAAATTTTGCGTCGGATCCGGAGTAGAGCATGGAAAAATGAACCCAATCTACACATACTCGGGTGGGATTAGGACCTATCTTTACCTATTAGAGTGTAGGTTGCATGGACGTAATAAAACTGACAAACTAGATTAACGGATGAATATATACATGTTGAATTATATATGTGTTTCTTGTGTGTCCAGTTGCTAGGCAAGATGAGTGATCGTGCGTGGATGTACACTGGTCACACTAGTCAGAAAGACATGACCAATGAATGGTTAACAAAAACCAAGGGGTTTGTGAGAGCCGCATTTTCAAATGGCCAGAAGAAAACCTGGTGCCCCTGTGTCCGGTGCGACAATTGGCACAAGAGGACAGAGGAAGAAATGGGCAAACACCTGCAGAAGAGTGGTTTTACGCCCGGTTATACGGTGTGGACATTTCATGGTGAGTCTGCCCAACATGCCAGAGCTGAGGTGGTTCGTCATCGCACCGACGAGCATGGTACCGGGATAGAAGACATGGTACAAGACTTTGATGATGCTCAGGATTCAAGCGATGAGATGGAGGAATCTGCAAAGGCCTTCAATGAAATGTTGGAGTCTTCAAAACGTCCTCTCCATGAGCACACCGAGCTTTGTCAGCTGGATGCCATCTCATAAGTAATGGCTCTGAAGGCTCAATTCAACTTGGGCAAAGAATGCTACGACGCAATGATGACAGTATTTGGACGCTTTCTACCCAAAGGCCATGTAATGCCTGCAAACCTGTACCAGTCGGACAAAATCCTCCATGCACTTAAGATGCCCTATGAGAAGATACATGCCTGTGAGAAAGGATGTGCCTTATTTAGGCTTGAGTATGTGGACTTGAACTATTGTCCCATTTGCATGTCTTCCAGGTATGTTGTGGTAGACAACGGTATGGGTGAGAAGACGCAGACCAAAATCCCCGTTAATGTTCTTTGGTATTTGCCAATCGTACCAAGACTTCAACGTCTTTTCATGGTCGAAGAGACGGCAAGATAGATGACATGGCACAAAATGGGCAAAAGAACCAAACTAGATGCAGATGGGAATCTGATGATGGTACACACATCGGATGTTTCTGCGTGGAAGTGCTTCGATGCATTACATGAGCAAAAAACGGCAGATCCAAGGCATCCTCATGTTGCCATCAGCACGGATGGGTTCAATGTGTTTGGTCTGATGGCAACCCAATACAGTTGTTGGCCCACATTTGTCATTCCACTCAATCTCCCCCCCCCCCCGGACAAATTATGCAAAGAAAGAACATTTCCCTGACGTTGATAATTCTAGGGCCCAACTATCCGGGGAAGAATATGAATGTGTACATGCAGCCACTCAAGGATGAATTGCAAGAAGTTTGGGATAATGGGTTCAAGACATACGATGCCGCTAGCAAAAAGAACTTCATAATGCGTGTCTGGTACATGTACTCGATGCATGACTTGTCGGCGTATGCGCTATTCGTTGGCTGGTGTGTGCATGGAAGGTTCCCATGCCCCACATGCAAGGCAGCTCTTGAGTTTCGTTGGCTGCAGGCAGGTCGCAAGTTTTCTTGCTTCGACTTGCATAGACAGTTCCTGGATCCTCGCCATAAGTTCAGGAAAGACAAGAAGAACTTCATCAAAGGTAGAGTTGTCAAAAACTCTGCACCACCTGTGTTGACAGGCCAAGAGACCCTTGATTAGTTAAACGCTCTTGAGCCAGATCCAGAGCATCCAGGGTATTTCCAGGGGTATAATTCAGAACACGCCTGGACTCACAAGACATGCTTGTGGGATCTGCCTTACTTCAAGGACCTCCTTTGCCCACATAACATCGACGTGATGCACACTGAAAAGAATATCGCCGAGGCCCTTTTTGCTACATTGTTTGGCATAGAGGGGAAGTCAAAGGATAATACTAAGGCTAGAGTCGATCAAGAGGCGCTATGTGATAGACCGTTACAAAACATGCAAGAACCAAAAGGAAAGCAGAACTGGACGATGCCAAAGGCATGGTTCAATCTTGGAAGGCCAGCTATGAGGGAAATTATCTTGTGCGTGAAAATGCAGTTGATGTTCCCCAATGGGTATGCAGCGAATCTAAAGAGGGGAATGAGTCTTGAAAAATTGAAAATATTTGGTCTCAAGAGTCATGATTGGCACATATGGATTGAGCGGGTAATGCCGGTGATGTTGCGTGGCTTTATCCCTGAGGATGAATGGCTATTACTGGCAGAGCTGAGCTATTTCTTCCATGTTCTTTATGCAAAAGAACTATCGCCTGGCGTGCTAGAAGAAATGGAAGAGTTGGCGCCGGAGTTGATCTGCAAGTTAGAGAAGATCTTTCCGTCGGGCTTCTTTAATCCAATGCAACACTTGATTTTCCATCTCCCGACCGAGGCAAGATTGGGGGGGCCATGCAAAATCGTTGGTGCTATGCAACTGAGAGGGTGCAGAAGATGCTCCGAGCAAAATGTAAAAATAAACATAGAATTGAAGCATCCATGGCCGAGGCATTCATTACTGAGGAGGCGACAAACTTTGTGACAGCACACTACGAAGCCAAAAATCGTCATTTGCATAATCCGAAGCCTCGGTACAATGCTGGCGACCCTTAAAAAGGTGGATCCAACCTTAGCCTATTCAAAGGGAATCTCGCACCAGCCAGTGCTTCGAAACCAATATCGTTGGATGTCAAAGAATGGCGGACCATTTCGTTATATATCTTCAACAACCTAACAGAAGTGCGGCCGTACATCGAGTAAGTTCTTGCGGTACATTGTTTCGCAACTTCTAATTCCTTTGAACTGCTCTTATTCCCGGATATTTGATATAGTCGATACGTCGCCAAATTCTCAGATGGAGCGGAGATCGAAAAGGCATCCATCAAAGAGTATGAGCTTCTGGCAAAGCATGGAGGTGGCTTTCCCGGTTTCATCTCTTGGTTCAAACAAACGGTAATTTCCATTAGACCATTCTCATTTCTTCGTCTAATTTGCAGCTAATGCAACAATCCTTTCGTATTAAACTTGTAGGCTAATTCAGAGTCTATGGACGCCGAATTGAGACAAGTCGCTAATGGTTTTGACTATAAGGTCCGTTCATTTGACAAATACGACATCAACGGGTATCGCTTTCGTACCTTCGGCAAAGAGCTATCTATGGCTGACCGAAAGTCTACAAATTGTTGTGTCTCTGCTATCGGCGAAGGAGGTACCGAGTATTATGGGAGAGTTGAAGCAATTTATGAACTTCTATTCTATGGTGAAAACCCACCGAACGTCGTAGTCTTCAAATGTTATTGGTTCTAGCCGAAGGAGACTAGAAGGACTCATGAACATATAGGGCTAGTCAAAATCAAACAAAGCACCCATTTAGATGTTCTCGATGTCTATATTACGGCTCAACAGGCGACCCAAGTTTTCTATCTACCGTGGGCCTGCCAAACTGATCCAAATCTAAATGGTTGGGATGTCGTTTATGAAGTGCTGCCATGTGTTAGACCACCTCCCCCCAATGAAGAGGATTATGAACCTCACATTAACCCAGACACATATGAAGGTGAATTCTTCCAAGAAACACGTCTTTCCAAAAAACGCTTCAAGAAACGCTCTACTTCACCCCACAACATTGAAGTAGATAGCGACAGTGAATCCGATTTCACCCCTGAGCCGGAACAAGAAGAGCCGGAACAAGAAGAGGTTACTGCTGCGGATGACCTGTCAATGTTTGACCGATTACATAAAGGTGGCCTTCCACATGTTGATGCTGCTGAACCCGATGAGCACGTCAATAATGATAGTGATGATGATGATGCATTTATTGATCCCGGAGCATATATAGACGATCAAGATTATTGTTAGTTCATGTCAGGTATTCAATTTGTATTATATACATATCTATATTGTTAGTTCATGTTAGGTATTCAATTTTTTTATGTATTACTTGATGTATATAGTTACTTGTATGATTGTATGATTTATATAGTTACTTGTATAATTTTCTTACTTGTATGATTGTTTGTTATACATAGTGCCATGGTGTTGATATCCGTCCCCGTCGGCCATCATCCGGTTTATGATTCGGATGTGGTATATTCTCTTTTATAACTATTTGTTGCATTTCGCATTTATGACAATTATGCCCATCAAGTTGACATAGAGATATTTTTATCTAGGAGGTATGCGAACCGGAAATTGCAATCGACCCTCTTGTCGAGAAGTTAAATTTAGTTGAAAAAGAAAACGAGTATTTGAAAGAAAAAATGAAAAGAATTGAAGAAGAGAAGATGAAATTAGAGTTGTATGTTGCTAATGTCATCGATGATTACAAGATCAAGATGGATGCAATGCGCTTGAAGATGGATGCAATGCGCTTGAAGATTAGTAAGATTAGAAAATATACCATTGATAATGAGGCTTGGTATCATTATGCCGTTGGATCAATTGTTACCTTAGTTGCGATCTTGATCGCATTTGTTGTGATGATGGTAAGACAGAGTGGGATAGTGGAAGAAACCTGGATGGGTCTGCATCTCGACCTCGTGGAAGCGCAAGTCTGTAATAGCCGCCATGCAGCAAACTGGATCGCCAGCTTCGGTGTAGAAGCCACTTCGCCCTTGGAGGAGCGAGAAGAGCTTCCAATATCCGAAGTCGCGGTCATGTAAGCCATTGCAAGGTACTCATATATTGACTCGCCCAACTGCTCCCGAAACACCTGGTACACCGGGTCATCACCGTAGGGATACAGCCGAAGCCAGACGCTACAAAGCAGAGCTGGAAAAGTGTGGGGTTCTGGCTCATGATGAAAATGATATGGAACTGGTGCCATCTACACTCACAATGCCAAGGGTTAGTAACATAATGAATTGCAATGCATAAGGCATGGCATGCAACAAACAAATGCAACAAGCAGGATGCACACTCAAAGTCCTATGCTAATCGCAGTCCTAGCGCGGGTTACCTAGGGTGTCCTACAGTCAGCACGGCTCTGATACCAAGTGTTGTGGCACCCCGGCTCAGAGAACCGGTTTACCAGTGTTTCCAACCCAGAGATCAAGTCTTCTAGAAACACACAACAACTTGGAACAGAACATAGCTGAACTTTATTGATAATAGTCGAGTACAAGCTCATATATATTACATGATCATCGAGGCCAAAAGCACATCTAGTGCTATGACAATATCTACATTATTTATCTAACATATCCAGGCCTCGGTATTACTGCGGAATACTACAGCGGAAGACTACTGCGTAGCGAAACATGATAGTAACTCCATCCACAGGGACACTCCTGAGGACACATCCTAGACATCGCAACATGGACCTCGGGAACTCCGTCTCAGTCTTCTACTGCATCTGGCATGACACGCCAGGTGAGTACTTTGAATGTACTCGCAAGCACATGACAACCAAATATGCAGCAAATAATAGCATGGCAATGAACAGGTTAAACTCTAAGTGATTCACTTACTGTCACCAACTTACTCGTATCCGGGTTGTCTCACAACCCCCAGAATACTCGATCTCAATGAGTACTTTTGTTCATAAGACAAGTTCTTCCATCATTACTACGGTTATTATGGTTGATCACCTAGAGAGGTCTGGACGGGCTGTCCAATACCGGGGACGCGGCTATTCGAATAGATTTTACACTCTGCAGAGGTTGCGCACTTTACCCATAGTATGGAGCACTGACCTCGTGACCCCATTCGGTTGGACTAGCGTTGCTCCAACGAAACCCGCCTGACCCGTGACTCTCCCATCGTACCACCGGCAATCACACTCCCTCGGAGTCAAGCCTTGGGTGGCCCTGTGTCACCTCGTGACACCTGCCACCGTCGTGGCCTAACTAAACTGTCCCAAATGCGGACCCCGGCACAAAACTCAACTGGGCTCACAGGGTTATCGCCATCTACCTGATCAGGGCAGCACGCACGCATAACCCTCCCTAGATGGCGGTACTGGTGAAAGAGCACAAAGCAAGACCAAGTCAAGGCCGTCCCATACCGGCAAATGTGGCTGCATGGGTAAGCCCGGACAGGTGACTCTTGATCAACCAACTAAGTTTCATTTAGCAATCACGGTGTTTCAACATCTCAGCTTGAGTTATCAACATAAGGCATTTGAATAATTTACTTTGAATTATCAATGATAATTTAAATGCAATAATGAATATGAATTATGCAATGCTATGAAATGCTTCATAATATGGATGTCCTGGCTTGCCTTGATCAGTTGGGTGGTTCAGAAACTCTTGGCCTTCAAATCCACAAGTTTCTCCTTCTGAAAACATTTTAAAATAACAAAGGAAAATGTCACATCAAGCATTTTCATTTGCCAACAATTCTGTGAGTGTGAGAAAAATACCAAACTTGGTGGAAAAAAAAGAATTATATTATGAACACAATGCAAAAAGAATCAGTTCATTTGGACTTTTCTGTAAAAAGTTATTCATAGTCAACCCTCCTGGTCAACTCTGTTTATAAAATCAAATTTGAATTAACCAGAATGGGCCACGTCGAAGGCGTATTAGCCCAATACGCCTCCACTTACCTCTTCGGTAAGTGGCTGACAGTGGGCCCCTTTGTTTTAAAACAGAGGGAGGAAAGAGAGCAGGGAGGGGAGGCGGCTCACCGGCGATGGTTGTCGGCGATCCCGACGGCGGAGGGGCTCGGAGAGGGCGGGGATGGATTGGGCTCGGTGCGGTGGTTCAACCCGTACCCGCAGCTTGGCCGGAGGTGGACGGACGACGGAGTTCCCTTCTTCTCCGGCGGCGGCAGCTACGGTGGTCGGCGAATTCGAGCACTCCGGCAGCAATCCGACTGGCTGAGGGATCGGGAAGCACCACCGGACCTCACTGATCACAATGGAGGGCTTGGACGAGGCGGAGGAAGAGTGGAGAAGGCTGGTGACAGAGAGGGGTCAGCAGCGGAACTCCGGTGGAGTTCGAGTCCAGAGGCCTCTCTGCCTCGGTTCTTCACTGCTGGCTATCGATTTGAGGAAGGAGGAGAGGGGTGGAGAGCTAGGCGAGGCAAGGCACAGCTATTTATAGCCGGGAGGGGGCGAGTAGCGATCTCTCCCGAAGCGGCTCAATGCGGGCCATGGCGCCAGCGACGTACGCCGCGCTGGCTGGCTGCTTGCGGGCGAGAGGACTTGTGCGAGCAGGCGCATTGAATGCTGGAGGTGATCACTCAGGAGGAAGACGACGGCGTGCCCGCCACTGTGACCGCACGGGCGCCACAGTGCGGCGATGGCGTGGCGGCCGGCGAGGGCTTCTCCGGCGCAGGCGAGGGTTCTGGAGGCACTACGTGTCAACCAGGGGCGATGTCGGCATGCTCGGACACGAAACTAGGGCGAGGGGCAGTCGGACGCGATGGAACAGACACAGGTGCGGCGCAGAGCGCGGCGACAAGCATGCCACAGCCGTGCTCACCATGGTGCTGGCCACCAAGAGGCCACGCAAGCCTGGCATTTCTTGTCTGGCACGTCGACCTTTGATCCCTCACTTCACCTCTGCCCATAGTTTGGCTTGGTTTAAGTAGAACTGAGAGGTATACTCAGCAACAGTTTCTGACAGCAGACTTGGGGAGGTTCTGGAGACAAGATAAGGTGGAGATTGAGCCAAAGCTGGTGTCTGGAGTGATCTTCGTTGGAAGGACTCCAAACTGGCCAAGTTTGAGGTGGTTTGGATAAGAATTGAGGGTAGTTCATGTGTAAGTGGCAAATCTGGTCTGAAACTAAGATTTGAAGTACTGCTCACACTGAACATCTTCAGATGCTGAAACTTGGTGGAGGAAGGTTGTTTGGAGGTGTCCTCATGCTGTAAAAATTTGAGAGCAATTGGACAACCCTAGCATACACTTCCTTCACAATGGTTCAGTCTGACCAGGAGCTAAAATGAATTAATTTGCAAAGTGATTGAACTATACCTCGAAATGTTTTTGGATATTGGGACAAGATATGGTTCAAGGGATTTTTGATAATTATTTGGGAATTTTCTGAGCATCACAACTATAGGTTGCTTCACAACTCATAGTGATGACCTCAATTCTCAAATAAACAAAAAGAGTTATTGACAATGATTTAAATTGGGTTTTGAGTACTTGAGGTACTTGGCAGGGTTTTGGTAAGATGCTGAGGCTTGGAATCACTTGGAGAAGATTTAAGAATGACCAAGACCAAGTGAAAAGGTTCAAAATCCATTCAAATTTCAAATAAAGCCAGGAGAATTTTTGAAAAAAAAGTTGCCAAAATCAGGGTGTCACAAACCTACCGCCCTTAGGATGAATCTCGTCCTCAAGATTCAGTTGCTCAGGGAACAAATATGGGTATGCGGATCTCAGAAAATCTTCTCTTTCCCAAGTGGCCTCTTCCTCAGTATGGTGCTCCCATAGCACCTTGTAAAATCTTATCACCTTACTCCTCGTGGTTCTTTCCATCTCATCCAAGATCCTGATAGGTTTTTCCTCATAAGTTGAATCCTTATCCAACTCTAATTCACTCATATCCGCTTGCTTGGCTGGGGGTGCAATGCATTTCCTTAATTGTGAGATGTGAAAAACATCATGAACGTCTGACAATGCTGGTGGCAATTCCAATTGATATGCGACTCTGCCCTTCCTAGCAATCACTGGAAAGGGACCGATGTATCTTGGGGCCAACTTTCCCTCGGTGCCAAACCTCTTTACTCCCTTCATAGGGGTTACTCGCAGGTAAGCATAGTCTCCAGGCTCGAAAATTACTTCCTGGTGTTTTGGGTCATAATAGCTCTTTTGTCGGGACTTGGCTGCTTGCAGTCGCTCTTGAATATCTCTGACTTGCCTTTTAGCCTCGAGCATCAAATCCGTACCAAAGATGCGACTATCTCTTGTTTGAGACCAGTTCAACGGTATGCGACACTTCCGTCCGTACAATGCCTCAAAAGGCGACATCTTGAGACTTGCCTGATAGCTGTTGTTGTAGGAGAATTCCACGAACGGCAAACTATCCTCCCATTTGGGTCCATGGGAAAGAGCACATGACCGAAGCATATCCTCTAATATTTTGTTCACTCGCTCGGTCTGTCCATCTGTCTGCGGATGGTATGCTGTGTTGTGTTTCAGCATGGTTCCCAAGGATTGATGTAGCCATAGCCAGAATGCTGAGGTAAATAGGGAACCCCTATCTGAAGTGATAGACTTGGGTACTCTGTGCAGACTGACTATCCGAGACATGTAGAGTTGTGCCAGCTGATTTGCGTTGAAAGTGGTCTTTACTGGGATAAAGTGAGCCACCTTCGTGAGTATGTCTACAATGACCCAAATAGCATCATTGCCTCTCGTGGACCTGGGTAGTCCCACAATAAAATCCATATATATGTCGTCCCACTTCCACTGGGGCACTGGTAAAGGTTGCAGTAGCCCAGCGGGTTTCTGATGCTCTGCTTTGACCTTGTTGCAAATGTCACAGCAGGCAACATAGTATGCTATATCTTTCCGCATTCTGGACCACCAAAAGGTTTCTCTCAAGTCCTGATACCTCTTGGTACCTCCTGGGTGGATTGAATATGCGGACTCATGTGCTTCCTTGAGTATTTGTTGCCTCAAGTTGTTCTGATTCGGCACACAAATTCGTTTCTCGAACCACACGGTACCTTGTTCATCTACACGGAAGGACTTGGCCTTCCCTTGCTGAATTAACTCTTTGATCTTCTGAATTTATTTATCTGACTTCTGTGCTTCCTTGATTTCCTCCGTGAGGGTTGGAGTAATTTCCAACGTGTCCGGGGTCATTGGGCCGCATAGCACCATATTGAGCTTGACAAACTCCTCTTGTAAGCTCGGATGCATGCCCTCAAATAGTGCATTCACTACAGCTTGTTTCCTGCTCAGGGCGTCAGTGACCACATTCGCTTTCCCTGGATGATAGTTTATTCCAACATCATAGTCCTTGACTAGCTCAAGCCATCTTCGCTGCCTGAGGTTCAGGTCGGGTTGAGTGAAAATATACTTGAGACTCTTGTGATCTGTGTATATTTCACATCGTTGCCCAATAAGGTAATGCCTCCAAATTTTTAGGGCATGAACCACAGCAGCTAGCTCCAAGTCATGTGTGGGATAGTTCTCCTCATGAGATCGTAGTTGTCGTGATGCATAAGCTACAATCTTCCCTTCTTGCATCAGCACGCATCCGATCCCATGCCTGGATGCATCGCAGTATATGTCAAAACTCTTGTGAATGTGTGGGAGGACTAAGACAGGGGTTGTGGCCAGCCTCGTCTTTAACTCCTGGAAACTGCTGTCACACTCGGCTGTCCAGATAAACCTTTGGTTCTTTTTCAACAAGTCCGTTAGTGGCTTGGCTATCTTAGAAAAGCCTTCAATGAAGCGACGGTAGTAGCCTGCCAAGCCCAGGAAACTACGGACTTCGGTCACCGTGACTGGTGTCTTCCAGTTCAAGACCGCAGTAACCTTACTGGGATCAACAGCTACTCCCTTCTCTGACAGAATATGTCCAAGGAATCCCACCTCTTTTAGCCAAAATTCGCACTTACTGAAGTTGGCATATAAGCGATGGGTTCTCAACCTTTCCAAGATAGCTCTGAGATGTTGCTTATGTTCTTCATCCTTAGAATATATCAGGATGTCGTCAATGAACACCACTACGAACTTGTCCAGAAAGTCCATGAAAACTTTGTTCATCATACTCATGAAGTAGGCTGGAGTGTTGGTCAATCCAAACGCCATACCGGTAAATTCATAAAGTCCATATCGAGTGGTGAATGCTGTCTTGGGGATATCCTCCTTTCAAATTTTCAATTGATGATATCCCATTCTGAGGTCGATCTTAGAGAATACCCGTGCTCCATTCAACTGGTCGAATAAGTCATCAATTCGAGGGAGCGGGTACTTGTTCTTGATAGTGACCTCGTTAAGCTGGCGATAGTCTACGCACATTCGTAGACTTCCATCTTTCTTCTTGACAAATAATACTGGTGACCCCCATGGCGAGATGCTTGGATGAATGTATCCTTTCTGTAGTAACTCGTTCAACTGCTTCTTTAGCTCGGCCAGCTCTGGGCCTGTCATACGATAATATTTCTTGTATATTGGAGCTGTACCAGGAATTAATTCAATGGCGAACTCCAATTCTTGGTCGGGCGACATTCCTGGTAATTCCTCAGGAAATACATCCGGAAATTCACCCACTACCGGAATCAGATTCATATCTGTAACAGTGGTCTGGTATGCCTTGCCCTTTCTTGTTATCATTTTGCTGGCCAGAAATTGAACGGTCTGTCCAGCGGGGTTCACCAATGTCACCGTTCTGGTGGCGCAGTTGATACACACTTGGTTCGGTGCCAACCAGTCCATTCCCAGTATTATATCCAGTCCTGGGGAGTCAATAGCAACAAGGGTGGCCGGGAATTTGACTCCATCAATTGAAATTTCCAGATCCTTGTATATTATATTTGTTTTGAGCATAGAGCCAGGGGATTGTACCACCATGATTTTGTCCAAAAGCGAAGGAGAAAACTTGTGCAAAGTGGCAAAACTTCGCGAAATAAATGAATGGGAAGCCCCAGAATCAAATAAAATTACGACAGGTATGTTATTGATAGAAAACATACCAAGGACAATGTCTGGAGCTTCGCAGACTTCTTCGGCAGAGATGTGGTGGACGCATCCGTGGCTGAAGTTGTGGTTGGGACGACGTCCAAGGTGATTGACTTGTGGCTTGTGGTCAGTTGATTGCTTTCTGTTATTGGTAGGGCACTGCTTGACGTAGTGTCCACTCTAGCCACAAGTGAAACAGGTGTTGTTGTGGCGGCAGTCCTCTATGACTGGCTACTTGCCGAAGGTCTTGTTCTGGTTGCCTGGCTTGCTGTTGTTGCCACCATTGTTCCACACTGGTTTGTTCTCAGATGACCCTGGTTGCCAACTGCGCAGCTTTTGCGCGTACGGCTCCTTGTTGTCCTTCTTGGGCTCGAACTTCCTCTTACGATCATCATTCCCAGACTTGTGTTCTCATTCGGTGATGAAGGCCTTATCCACCAATGTCTGGAAATCGGGGAAGTCCAACATACATAGCTGACATCGGAGGGCGTGATTATGTCCTCCGAGGAACCGGTCTATTTTCCTTTCTTCGGTGGCCACATCATGAGGAGAGTACCGGGCCAAATTGTTGAACTTGTTTAAGTATTCTCCCACAGACATGTTTCCTTGCGTGAGGGCTAGGAATTCCCTCTGCTTCACTTTCATGATACCCATGGGAATATGATACTTGCGGAACAACCCTTTAAATTTCTCCCAGGAAATCTCTTCAGCAGGCCACATTAGCTTGGTGTTATCCCACCATATGGCTGCCGGGCCTTTGAGATAATGAGTGACAAATGGGACTTTATCTATTTCTTCACAACGAGCGATGTCCAATTTCTTTTCCATGGTTCTTAACCAATCATTAGTCTCAATAGGATCCACAGCCTGACTAAAGCTGGGTGGTTTCATACGCTGGAAGTCAGACAGTTTGGAATGCACCCCATTGCCATTGTTTTGACCTACTATTGTCTGCATACTCTTGAGAAATTCCATGAGGTCTTGGTTTCTCTTTTCCTCAAACATTCTCATTATCTGATCTGTGGTTGGTGCTTGAGGTGGTGGTGGTGGTAAGTCTTCGGGCGGTTGCCCTGCCTGCCTGGCGGATCGACGAACGGGGTTTCCATCGCCGCCTTGACTGCTACTTCCTTTCTTCATCCTAATTTTTGTTCCCATGACAAATACCAAATTGATGAGCGACATCCATAAAGAGAAATACAGTAATATGACACCAAAGGAAATTCAAGAAAAAGGCGAAGAAAACAAGATAATTATACAAGATAACCCAACATCATACATGGCAAGCTAGTAGGGGAATAACATGACTATACTGTTCATACGACAGTCGGCATATGCAAAGATGCATGCATTACTACTCAAACTCCAGTCTAGTGCGTCGGTGACATGAACACTGCACATCTGAAGAGTCCTCGTCGTCAGATCCTGAGTCAGAATCAGAACTGATGATGTGAGTCACCGGGTTAAAGGAAACGCGACGTCGCTGCCGAGACGGCTCTCCTTCCGTGGGAGAAAGAGCACGTCGGCTCAGCATCGGCGGAGCAGGAGTGGCTAAGAGTGAGGCCCACTCAACTGGGGTCTCAAGTTAACTAACAGACGATAAGCCTGATGGTCTAGAAGAACCAGAAGGGGTATCAAGCACACGCGGAGGTGGAACTGGTGGTGAATACCCAGGTGAAACTACAGGAGGAGGAGGTGCTGGAGTCACTGCAGCAAGTGCCTCCTGAACATGACACAGCTCCTCAGCCAGGGAAATGATCATACGGTAACTGGCGTTCAGGTAGCGAGACAAAACACCAACCGCGTGATCACACGCCGGATCAATAGGTGAGAAAAGGACTCGCCCTGTCGCAGGCGACAGAGTGGGATAGTGGAAGAAACCTGGATGGGTCTGCATCTCGACCTCGTGGAAGCTCAAGTCTGTAATAGCCTCCATGGCAGCAAACTGCATCGCCAGCTTCGGAGTAGAAGCCACTCCGCCCTTGGAGGAGCGAGAAGAGCTTCCAATATCCGAAGTCGTGGTCATGTAAGCCATTGCATGGTACTCATATACTAACTCGCCCAACTGCTCCCGAAACACCTGGTACACCGGGTCATCACCGTAGGAATACAGCCGAAGCTAGACGCTAAGAAGCAGAGCTGGAAAAGTGTGGAGTTCTGGCTCATGATGAAAATGATATGGAACTGGTGCCATCTACACTCACAATGCCAAGGGTTAGTAACATAATGAATTGCAATGCATAAGGCATGGCATGCAACAAACAAATGGAACAAGCAGGATGCACACTCAAAGTCCTATGCTAATCGCAGTCCTAGCGCGGGTTACCTAGGGTGTCCTACAGTCATCACAGCTCTGATACCAAGCGTTGTGGCACCCCGGCTCAGAGAACTAGTTTACCAGTGTTTCCAACCCAGAGATCAAGTCTTCTGGAAACACACAACAACTTGGAACAGAACATAGCTGAACTTTATTGATAATAGTCGAGTACAAGCTCATATATATTACATGATCATCGAGGCCAAAAGCACATCTAGTGCTATGACAATATCTACATTATTTATCTAACATATCTGGGCCTCGGTATTACTGCGGAATACTACAGCGGAAGACTACTGCGTAGCGGAACATGATAGTAACTCCATCCATAGGGACACTGCTGAGGACACATCCTAGATATCGCAACACGGACCTCGGGAACTCCGTCTCAGTATTCTCCTGCATCTGGCAAGACATGCCAGGTGAGTACTTTGAATGTACTCGCAAGCACATGACAACCAAATATGCAGCAAATAATAGCATAGCAATGAACAGGTTAAACTCTAAGTGATTCACTTACTGTCACCAACTTACTCATATCCGGGTTGTCTCACAACCCCAGAATACTCGATCTCAACGAGTACTTTTGCTCATAAGACAAGTTCTTCCATCATTACTACGGTTATTACGGTTGATCACCTAGAGAGGTCTGGACGGGCTGTCCAATACCGTGGACGCGGCTATTCGAATAGATTTTACACTCTGCAGAGGTTGCGCACTTTACCCACACTATGGAGCACTGACCTCGTGATCCCATTCGGGTGGACCAGCGTTGCTCCAACGAAACCTGCCTGACCCGTGACTCTCCCATCGTACCACCGGCAATCACACTCCCTCGGAGTCAAGCCTTGGGTTGCCCGGTGTCACCTCGTGACACGTGCCACCGTCGTGGCCTAACTAAACTGTCCCAAACGAGGACGCCGGCACAAAACTCAACTGGGCTCACAGGGTTATCGTCGTCTACCTGATCAGGGCAGCACGCACGCATAACCCTCCCTAGATGGCGGTACCGGTGAAAGAGCACGAAGCCAGACCAAGTCAAGGCCGTCCCATACCGGCAAATGTGGCTGCACGGGTAAGCCCGGACAGGTGACTCTTGATCAACCAACTAAGTTTCATTTAGCAAGCACGGTGTTTCAACATTTCAGCTTGAGTTATCAACATAAGGCATTTGAACAATTTACTTTGAATTATCAATGATAATTTAAATGCAAGAATGAATATGAATTATGCAATGCTATGAAATGCTTCATAATATGGATGTCCTGGCTTGCCTTGATCAGTTGGGTGGTTCAGAAACTCTTGGCCTTCAAATCCACAAGTTTCTCCTTCTGAAAACATTTTAAAATAACAAAGGAAAATGTCACATAAAGCATTTTCATTTGCCAACAATTCTGTGAGTGTGATAAAAATACCAAACTTGGTGGAAAAATAAAGAATTATATTATGAACACAATGCAAAAAAGAATCAGTTCATTTGGACTTTTCTGTAAAAAGTTATTCATAGTCAAACCTCCTGGTCAACTCTGTTTATAAAATCAAATTTGAATTAACCAGAATGGGCCACGTCGAAGGCGTATTGGCCCAATACGCCTCCACTTACCGCTTCGGTAAGTGGCTGACAATGGGTCCCTTTGTTTTAAAATAAAGGGGGGGAAAGAGAGCAGGGAGGGGAGGTGGCTCACCGGCGATGGTTGCCAACGATCCCGACGACGGAGGGGCTCGGAGAGGGCGGGGATGGATTGGGCTCGGTGCGGTGGTTCACCCCGTACCCGCAGCTTGGCCGGAGGTGGACGGACGGCGGAGTTCCCTTCTTCTCCGGCGGTGGCAGCTACGGTGGTCGGTGAATTCGAGCACTCCGTCAGCAATCCGATTGGCTGAGGGCTCGGGAAGCACCACCGGACCTCACTGATCACAATGGAGGGCTTGGATGAGGCGGAGGAAGAGTGGAGAAAGCTGGCGACAGAGAGGGGTCAGCGGCGGAACTCCAGGCCAGAGGCCTCTCTGCCTCAGTACTTCACTACTGACTATCGATTTGAGGAAGGAGGAGAGGGGTGGAGAGCTAGGCGAGGCGAGGCACGGCTATTTATAGCCGGGAGGGGGCGAGCAGCGATCTCTCCCAAAGAGGCTCGATGCGAGCCATGGCGCTGACGACGTACGCCGCGCTGGCTGGCTGCTTGCGGGCGAGAGGACTTGTGCGAGCAGGCGCATTGAATGCTGGAAGTGATCGCTCAAGAGGAAGACAACGGCGTGCCCACCACTGTGACCGCACGGGCGCCACAGTGCGGCGATGGCGTGGCGGCCGGCGAGGGCTTCTCTGCGGCAGGCGAGGGTTCTGGAGGGACTGTGTGTCAACCAGGGGCGATGTCGGCATGCTCGGACACGAAACTAAGGCGAGGGGCAGTCGGACGCGACGGAACAGACACGGGCGCGGCGCAGAGCGCGGCGACAAGCATGCCGCAGCCGTGCTCACCACGATGCTGGCCACCAAGAGGCCACGCAAGCCTGGCATTTCTTGTCTGGCACATCGACCTTTGATCCCTCACTTCACCTGTGTAACACCCCCTTGTAATAAGCTCTGTGACACCCTGTTAAAACTGCCAAGTCATGATCATTTGCAGTGCCAAGTCATATGGGTTAATGATCCAATTCAAATTCACATCTGAAAATCAGCCAACTTCAAAAGTGAATTATAAATTTGTTCAAACACTGTTGGGAAAATGTTCACTAAATGTTAAATAATCCAGGAACATTTCTAAAATCAACATCAAAATAAATGGAGTTGGACAAGTGACTCAAACAAGATGAAACAACACCCAAATCAGCAATATTAATCCATTTAAAATCATTACAAATTCAAATGGCTTCCAATTCTGCCCAAACCACTTTTTGGTGAGAGCTAAAATGGCACTGTAATATTTGGACCAAGTTCCATATTTTACAGAAATGCTAAAGTGGCCTAACTATTTTTGCAACAGAAAAGAAAAGAGAAAAGGAAAAGAAATAAAGGAAAAAGGCTAAAACTGGACTGGACCAAGTGCACAGTGCACTGGCCCAGCCCAGCTGGCACATCCCCTTCTCTCGCCCTCGCCGTGTCATCCTCTCTGTGGACGAGCGCGCGCGTGCCGGCGAGACGCCGACAGCGCGACACCGCGGTCGCCCGGGAGGATAAGGGCAAGCCCCAGTGCATTCCCCCTGACCACCTCGACCACTTTCCCCCCCCCCTCTCCCCTCGCGTTCCTCCTTCAGTTCCATCGCCGCCCTAGCACCTCCGTCGCCATGGCCTTGCCGTAGACGTGGCCACCGCCGTGCTCGAGCTCAGCAAGCACGCCTGCGAGCTCCGTCACCCTCGGCTCCTTCATCTTCGACCTCGAGCAGGAGCGGGGAGGCTCTGCAGACACCACACGCCATCGTCCCCCTTCTTCTGCATATCCAGCGCGATTCCGGGGACCTCGACACCCGCTGCTGCTCCTAAACTGTCTCCGGCATTTCGTTGCCACTCAGTGAGCTTCTCCCCTTCCCCATTCCTGTCCCCGGGCCACGTAGCTCGCCTGTAGCCGCCGATCTGCGTGAGCCCGAAACCGCCGCCACTTGATCTCGTCGCCGGCCACATTCCGGTGACCAAATGCACGCGCGAGCCTGTCCGTCAAGTTCGCACGCGTGTGTAGATCGCCACCGTGCCTTTAGCTCGAGCTGCCGCGCGCTGTAAAGCCGTGTTGCATGACGCCCGAGCTCCGGCGCCGCTCCGGTCCTCGCCGCCGGCGCTATAGTCCACTTCAGCTTGCGAGACCGCCGGCGTTGGATGCGCACAATTCCCCTCGATCGAACGCGGCCAGCCCCATGCGTTTTGGTGCATTGTAGCGGGTTTCCGACGCCGGCCGCGCCCCGCCGTCACGTCTGGAGGTTGCCGGCGTCGAGCCGCCGTCCGCCGCCTCGCTGGCAGGCCTGGGGCCGCCCCAGTGACGCTGCCCGTGGCCCCCACTGGCCCCGTTGACTGGTCAAACCAGTCAACGCGCTGACGTGGCCGACCCAGAGCCACTGACATGTGGGGCCCCCATGGCTAATTAACTTAATAAGTGTTTAATTAAATAAAAAAAAATTAGTTAGTCTTTTGTCTCACTGACAGATGGGGCCCACACCCTAATTAACCCTGTTAATTAATCTAATACACTGTTAGTCTAAATAGAGACTGACATGTGGGTCCCACTGGACCCACATGTCATATTTGACTCTGGTCAGCCGCTGTTGACTTGCTGATGTCAGCATGACATCATGCTGACATCATAATTCATTTTTTGTAAATAAAATAAAATTCTAGAAATTCAAATAATCTTTAAAAATTCATAACTTTTAAACCGTAGCTCGGATCGAAAAAGTTAAAACATGAAAGTTGCTCAGAACGACGAGCCGAATCTGATCGTGCCTTCTGTTTCTCCATCGGAACCCCCTACGTAGAAGAACTCTTAACTCCGGACCCGAATCCGGCAGATGAATAGTGCACACACGTCGGATATTAAATCCCAGATTAATTCTAAAAATAACTAAAATGACTTAGATGCATAATTAGGCAACCCTGCACTGCATCATAGCATCACACGCACCGTATTGCATTTGTTTGCATTATGTTTACCTGTTTCTTCCCCCTCTTCTCTCTCGGTAGACCCCGACGTTGACGTAGCTCCCGAGGCAGACGCCGCACAGGAGTACGATTACGTCCCCGACGGTACCACTGAAGACCTTGTCCTTGCCCCAGAGCAAACAGGCAAGCACCCCCATTTTGAGCATGCCTATATCGCCTATTCCCTTCTCTCTTATGCTTGCATTAGAACTGCTACTGCTACTGTTTTCCTATATCTGCTGCATAGCCTGATTATTGTATCCTGCCTTGTTACCTTACTGGTTATCCTAGACTGCTTAGTTTAGGCTGGGTAGAGACACGACAGAGACCCCCACTTGATCCCGACTGCCCTGCTGGACATCAGAAGACCCGAACTTCGGGATTGAAGACTAGACCCTGGCACCGCACATCACTTCCACTTAGTTCCCGACACTGCTGGGTTACCGTCGAGTGCCGAGGGTGATACCTCGTCAGCACTTCTGATGTTAACCTTGTAGGTTAGTTACTCGGTCGTGGTAAGCGAGGGTGATTCCTCCTACACCACCCCCGATAACGACGTCGTCGCGCAACTCCTCAAGTGTGGACCTCGAGGGTGATTCCTCCTTCGTTCACCTTGATGATAACATTGAGCGGGAATTCCATCGAGGGTGATTCCTCAGGGTTCCCTTCGGTGTCAGACACACAGTTACCTTGGATATTATGACTTGACTATGAACCACGATACTAAAGACGGGTCGGCCCTGAGGGGTACCCGCGCGAGCTTAGTGCGAAGTGATGTGGAGTCGGGTTGACCTGGATGGTGCCCGCGAGATAACTACGAGGCGTGGCCGGGCATTCTTAGCCCTTGCCGCAAGTCCTCGAGACGGGGCGACGGGGTCACATCGATCGTGAGTCTCTGCTCGTTTCCGCGCGCTCCTAATCCACTACGGTTTGGATATTTGATCCGAGGGGCCTCTGGCCCGATAGCAATAACCATCACGTGGGCATAGTATGGGCGTTCTGCGTCGTATACTTCTGCCGAAGCTTAATAGACGTCAGCAACTGAGCGGCACACGCTGGGTTGGACTGGGAACGCAACTGCGCTTGTATTAAGGGGTTGCTAGGTCTGCTCACCGGCGGTGTACGCAACGTGCAGGAGCGTCCGGGGCGATGGCCCAAGACCCCTGGGGGCATAGGTTAGTCCGGCGTGCTGACCTCTCTGTTAAGTATTTGGTCGGGTTGCGGCGTGTTGCTTAGCCGAGGCCGGGCATGACCCAGAAAAGTGTGTCCGACCGGAGTTAAGCGAGCGTGGTGGGTAAGTTGGTGCACCCCTGCAGGGAAGAAGCTTCTATCGATAGCCTGTCCTACGGTAACGGACACTCGGAGTTGTATCCCGATCGGTACAACTAGAACTTGATTTGAGAACTGGATATTACGGCTCTGGGATTGCTTTCTCGCAGGGAGTCGAGAAAGGATCTCAGGTCGAGGTTGATGATACTACTACTACTACTTTACATTATGTTCATCTGTTCTCGTCTATTGCTGCAAGACTGTCGAAGATTGTTGAAGATGCTAGTCTTCGATAGGACTAGGCTTCCCCCTCTATTCTGGCATTTCTGCAGCCCAGTCCACATATACAGCCATTCCTTTGACAATGTTGCATATGTAGTGTAGATCCTTGCTTGCTGAGTACTTCGGATGAGTACTCACGTTTGCTTTATTTTCTTTTTTCCCCATATTCCATTTGATGCCACCAGACGACGGAGCCCCTGAGCCAGACGTCCCAGCCGACGACCAGTACTACTACCCGCCTGGCGAGTACTACTACTACGAGGAGCCGTTCGACGACCAGGAGTAGGATCGGAGGGTCCAGGGCAGGAGGCCTACGCCTTTCGATCGTAGTATTTTATTTTACCCAGCCTCTGTGAAGGCCTATTTCTCTCTCTCTCTGTAATATATCTGTACTCAGATATCTGATGCTTCCGCTGACGCTTGTATGCCATCGAGCTATGTATTCGAGCCCTCGAGGCCCTGGCTTGTAATATAAAGCTTGTATGACTTTATTTATGTTTTAGAGTTGTGTTGTGATATCTTCAAGTGAGTCCTTAGGCTTGATCGTGCGCATTTGCGTGTATGGTTAGTGCATGATTAAGCCGGGGGTCGTCACAGGTTGGTATCAGAGCCGACTGCCTCTAGCTATCCCCCTTCCCAATTCCTTGGCCGAAGTTGAGTCTAGTGGCCAAAAACTATTTTTACTAACTTGGCTGTGTGGCTTACGGGCCCACGTCGCCAACTGGGTGGTATTAGGATCTTTTATTCCTCGTCTTTACTCTGGGATTCTAATCTCTCATCTATTCGGGTTTAATAAAATTTACTAACACCGACATTTAGGTTCTCATTAATTCTATCCACCCAGAGAGCTGGATTCAGTGCGATTTCCCTGTCGTTGATCTGATTAGTCTGATAATCATTTTCCTTTCCATTGTTTTGTTTAACCTTTCCTTCTCGGATCGGTTATACTTCTCATTGTCTTATGACAACCCTGAACTTTTCTATTTCAGATGGATCGACTGTTTCCACCGCGGCCTACGACCCAGCTTGTGCTTCGCACTTGGGCTCGTGATGCCCCTGGATTTCCAGCTGTTCTGATCGCCCTCCTGAGTAGACTGGGTTACCGCTGGTATCCCGAGTACATGGTCTATGAGGTTTACCGCGAGTTCAACCAGGAACAGTACTATGCTGAAGTTCGGATCTATGATCAGCAGAACAACTCAGACACCGAGCTACACCTTTTTCATGGATTAGGTGTGACGATTGAGATGGCAGTACATGATGCCGCCTACTCTGCTGTCGCACGTCTCCAAGGAGAGCACAATGCTAACTTGGATGATACTGTGTTTCGGTACATTCCGTATGCACCTGTTGGAGATGCTACTGGATTTTACACAGCTATCTGTGCCCCGTACGAGTCTCGACGCTACGACCCGCAGGTTCTGATTCAGTGCACTCAGGCTCTGGATCGCACTGTTCGGGCTCTGGCCGTCGAGTTGTTCGCCACTCGAGCACGCTACTACGAGGCAATGACACAGTTGCTACCAGCTGTTCGTGCAGGGATACATCCGGAGGATATTCTTTACCCACGCAGGACCGAGATGCCGCCAGGTATTGATTGGCCTGCAGTGGGAGGTCACACGCCTGCACGTGGACCTCTTCTTACAGTTCGAGACCGGGTTCTGCATCAGAGTGCACATGGAGCACAGGATCCTGCCGCGACGAACATTCGTCGCCCGCACTTGCAGTTACCCCGTTTCAGTGGTTTTCTCCGACGCTGATGTAGCCTTTGCTATATCACGTTGTGTACTTCCTTACCGCGTGCCTGCGTGCCGCCTAGTGTGTCTCTAGTTTTTCAATTTGCGTTGTTATGCTGCCCGATTTTAACCGACCGTGTATGGATCTGTATGTCTTAATGACTACTTTAAGCATCTATTGCACTCTTTCAATAATGTCGAGTTACATCATGTTTACTGTTAAACACTTGCATAACCTATTGCTGAAATACCCCTGTTGAAATAGCAGGATGGCTGACAACAACCCGCCACCGCCGCCACCACCTGATTACATGGCAGCGATGATGCAACAATTTGAACTCAACCGCCAGTTTATGACGGGGATTATGCAGCAATTCCCTCGTCCTGATGCTAATCAGCAGCAACCATCCATTACCTTGCCAGAGTTCATGAGGCTTAGTCCATCATTTTTCCGCAACACAGTCAACCCACTAGATGTAGATGACTGGCTGCGTGACATCTCACATGAGATGGAGTCTGCTGGTGTCGCCGAAGTTAACTATGTCACTTTTGCGACTTATCTTCTGAAGGGTCCCGCAGCTCAATGGTGGGCCACCCACCGGCAGACTCTGCCGCCTGGTACTGTCGTCACTTGGTCAGAGTTCAAGATTGCTTTCCGTGCACGCTACATTCCTCTAGCTGTCATAGCTAGGAAGAAGGCTGAGTTCCGTAGCCTTGTCCAAGGAAACAAGACTGTGGAAGTCTATCAGCGCGAGTTTCTAGACTTATCTCGTTACGCTGAAGAGGACATTCCTACTGATGAACGAAGGCAAGAGAAGTTCCGCGAAGGACTGCATCATGATATACAGTTAGCCCTTCTTGTTCAAGATTACCCTGATTTCGCCACCTTGGTGAATAAGGCCATCATGGTTGAAACTGGACTTAAGAAGCATAAGGAAGCGTCCAGACGCACCCGTGAGTCGGGCTCATCTTCGGGCTCGTCTTCCCAGAAGCGACGCATCTGGTTTCCCCAAGGCATGTTCCGTTCAGCAGCTCCTGCGAACAGGCCTTCTTATGCTGCACCACGCCTGCCACCTCCACCACAGAGACAGCCTCTGCCAGCTCCAGCACCTCGAGCTCCAGCACCTCGTCCTGACAGCGGACTATGCTTCAAGTGTGGCAAGCTAGGTCACCGTGCTAGAGATTGTTCTCAGAATCAGAATCAACTAGCTCTCCCTTCTGCTGGCCGTGCAATTGGCCGTGGTATTCCTCAACAGCGCAACTATAATGCCAGACCTCCTTATGGTCGTGGGCAGAGTTACCACGTCAACATGTCTGAAGCTCCAGATCAACCAGATACTGTGATGGGTACACTTCTTGTTAATTCAGTACCAGCATCTGTTTTATTTGATTCAGGAGCATCGCATTCATTCATGTCAGAGCATTTTGCACTATTGCATGACGTTAAATGTGAAACACTACACCACCCTTTGGTAGTGAACACTCCCGCGGGTCGGTGTCAAGCCACCATATTCAGCCCCGAAGTCAATATTATGATTGAAGAGAGAAATTTTCCAGCTTTCCCCATTATTCTGAAATCTTCCAAGATTGACCTTATCTTGGGAATGGATTGGTTGAAGGCTCATTACGCCTCAATCAATTGTGCCACTAAAGTCGTGCATCTCCTGCACCCATCGAATGAGATAGTGAATTATCAAGCTTATCTCACCCAGAACGCTGAGGCTCAAATTTATGCCTTGAATGCGTTGAATGCTTCTCCGCTTGATGGGATCGAGAATATCCTAGTTGTCTGTGACTTCCCGGATGTTTTTCTAGAAGAACTTCCAGGAATACCCCCTGCTAGAGCTGTCGAGTTCGTCATCGACTTGAAGCCTGGCACCACTCCTATTGCGAAGCGTCCCTACAAGATGCCTCCGCACCATCTTATTGAGCTCAAGGAAGAAATTGATAAATCCTTAAGGAAGGGTTTCATTCGCCCTAGTTCCTCTGCCTGGGGAGCACCGTCTCTTTTCGTCAAGAAGAAAGATGGAACGAATAGGTTGGTACAAGATTATCGTCCAATCAACCAGGCAACTATCCAGAATAAATATCCACTTCCCCGGATCAACGATTTATATGACCAACTCACAGGATCTTCGGTGTTTTCTAAACTCGACTTGAGGTTGGGTTATCACCAGATCCGTGTCCGCGAAGAGGATATTCCGAAGACTGCATTCGTTACTCGTTATGGCTCTTACGAGTACACAGTCATGTCGTTTGGCTTAACAAACGCTCCAGCTACATTCTCCCGCCTAATGAATTACATATTCATGGATTACCTCGACAAATTCGTCGTGGTATATATGGATGATATTCTGGTTTATTCGAAGAACAAAGAAGAACATGCTGAGCACCTTCGTCTTGTTCTGGAGAGACTTCGAGAGCACCAATTATATGCCAAGTACTCTAAGTGCGAATTCTGGCTTTCTGAGGTAACCTACCTTGGACATGTCATCTCCAAGGATGGTATCGTAGTTAACCCGGAGCGAGTTCAGGGTATTCTTGACTGGACCCCTCCGAAGAATGTCAAGCAAGTCAGAAGTTTCCTCAGACTTGCAAGTTATTGCCGCCGTTTCATCGAGAATTTCTCTAAGATTGCCAAGCCCCTGACTAATCTGCTCCACAAAGGAGTTAAGTTTGAGTGGACAGACAAATGTCAGGAAAGCTTCCAGACCCTCAAGGACAAGCTGATGTCTGCTCCAGTCCTTGCTCCTCCAGACTCTCGCAAAGATTTTGTGATCTTCTGCGACGCCTCTCGCCAAGGACTAGGTTGTGTCCTAATGCAAGAGCGAAGAGTTATTGCTTATGCTTCGCGACAACTACGACCACATGAAGAGAATTACCCAGTGCACGACCTCGAACTTGCTGCTGTCATTTATGCTTTGAAGCAGTGGCGTCATTACCTCCTTGGTAATCGGTGTGAGATTTACACCGATCATCAGAGCTTGAAGTACTTATTCACACAACCGGAAGTTAATCTTCGTCAGCAGCGTTGGTTGGAAACAATCACCGATTATGACTGTGGAATTTCATACACTCCCGGCAAAGCTAATGTGATGGCTGATGCCTTGAGCCGCAAGTCTTATTGCAACAACCTCATGGTTAAACAAGCTCAACCCCAGCTATATGAAGAATTGCGCAAGCTGAATCTCTGCATTATTCCGCAAGGTTCTCTTAATAACCTTGTGATACAGCCAGATCTTGAGAAAGCTGTCAAGATTGCGCAATCTAAAGATGCTGAAATTGATCTAATGAAGAAAGAGCTTCACCTTCAAAAGTACAGGGATTTCTCGATTGCTGAAGATGGAACCTTGTACTTCCGAGACCACATTGTAGTACCTCGCTTCGAGCTGATGACTGACAAAGTCATGAAGGAGGCCCATGATACACCGCTATCTATCCATCCGGGTAGTACCAAGATGTATCGAGATCTTCGTCAAAGGTACTGGTGGTCTAGGATGAAGCAAGATATTGCTTGTTATGTTGCCGAGTGTGACGTTTGTCGTCGCTTGAAGGCAGAACATCAAAAACCTGCTGGAATTCTGCAACCGCTCCCTATTCCTCTATGGAAGTGGGATAAAGTGCAAATGGACTTCATTACTGGTCTTCCCAAGTCTCAGAAGGGTCACGATGCTATTCTTGTCGTCGTTGACTAACTCTCCAAGGTTGCACACTTTCTGCCAGTTAAGGAGACTATTACTGCTAGTCAGTTAGCAGAGCTATATATCTCCAGAATTGTTTCACTCCATGGTGTTCCCAAAGAAATCAGTTCAAACCGTGGCAGCATTTTTACTGGCCATTTCTAGGAAAGTTTCCAGAAAGCAATGGGAACTCATATTACTTGGAGTTCAGCTTATCATCCACAATCCCAAGGCCAAGTTGAGCGTGTTAATCAAGTGCTTGAAGACATGCTTCGAGCCTGTGTTATATCCTTCGATAAGAAATGGGAGGAATCTCTCCCGTATGCCGAGTTCTCTTATAACAACAGCTATCAAGCCAGCTTGAAAATGGCCCCCTTTGAGGTTCTTTATGGTCGTAAATGTCGAACCCCTCTGAATTGGTCAGAAACTGGGGAACGACCTCTTGTTGGACCGGACATTATTCAGCATGCCGAAGAGCAAGTCCGAATTGTCCGGGAGAATCTCAAAGCAGCTCAAGACTGTCAGAAGAGTAATTATGATCGCAAGCGATGGGGTGTGATCTATCAACCTGGTGATCAAGCGTATCTTCGTGTCACTCCAATGAAGGGCACCCGTCATTTCGGAATCAAGGGCAAGCCAGGTCCTCGCTATATTGGTCCTTTCCGCATCATGGCTAGACGTGGACAGGTGGCATATAAATTGGAGTTGCCACCGCAATTCTCCCATATTCATGATGTCTTCCACGTGTCGCAACTTCGTAAGTGCTTCAAGGAATCCCCGCACCGTGCAGTGGATCATGAGATGCTCGAGCTACAAGATGATCTTTCCTATAAGGAGCATCCGATCCGCATACTCGATGAAGCTGAACTTCGGACTCGTCAGAAGACGACCAAGTTCCTAAAAGTGCAGTGGTCGAATCACACTGAAGATGAAGCCACTTGGGAACGCGAGGATCATCTTCGGGAAGAATATCCCGGACTCTTTCCTTCTACCTCCTAAATTCTCGGGACGAGAATTTCTTTTAGAGGAGGAGAACTTGTAACACCCCCTTGTAATAAGCTCTGTGACACCCTGTTAAAACTGCCAAGTCATGATCATTTGCAGTGCAAAGTCATATGGGTTAATGATCCAATTCAAATTCACATCTGAAAATCAGCCAACTTCAAAAGTGAATTATAAATTTGTTCAAACACTGTTGGGAAAATGTTCACTAAATGGTAAATAATCTAGGAACATTTCTAAATCAACATCAAAATAAATGGAGTTGGACAAGTGACTCAAACAAGATGAAACAGCACCCAAATCAGCAATATTAATCCATTTAAAATCATTACAAATTCAAATGGCTTCCAATTCTGCCCAAACCACTTTTTGGTGAGAGCTAAAATGGCACTGTAATATTTGGACCAAGTTCCATATTTTACAGAAATGCTAAAGTGGCCTAACTATTTTTGCAACAGAAAAGAAAAGAGAAAAGGAAAAGAAATAAAGGAAAAAGGCTAAAACTGGACTGGACCAAGTGCACAGTGCACTGGCCCAGCCCAGCTGGCCCATCCCCTTCTCTCTCCCTCGCCGTGTCATCCTCTCTGTGGACGAGCGCGCGCACGCGCCGGCGAGACGCCGACATCGCGACGCCGCGGTCGCCCAGGAGGATAAGGGCAAGCCCCAGTGCATTCCCCCTGACCACCTCGACCACTTTCCCCCCCTCTCCCCTCGCGTTCCTCCTTCAGATCCATCGCCGCCAGAGCACCTCCGTCGCCATGGCCTTGCCGTAGACGTGGCCACCGCCGTGCTCGAGCTCAGCAAGCACGCCTGTGAGCTCCGTCACCCTCGGCTCCTTCGTCTTCGACCTCGAGCAGGAGCGGGGAGGCTCTGCAGACACCACACGCCATCGTCCCCCTTCTTCTGCATCTCCGGCGCGATTCCGGCGACCTCGACACCCGCTGCTGCTCCTAAACTGTCGCCGGCATTTCGTTGCCACTCGGTGAGCTTCTCCCCTTCCCCATTCCTGTCCCCGCGCCGCGTAGCTCGCCTGTAGCCGCCGATCTGCGTGAGCCCGAAACCGCCGCCACTTGATCTCGTCGCCGGCCACATTCCAGTGACCAAATGCACGCGCGAGCCTGTCCGTCAAGTTCGCACGCGTGTGTAGATCACCACCGTGCCTTTAGCTCGAGCTGCCGCGCGCCGTAAAGCCGTGTTGCATGACGCCCGAGCTCCGACGCCGCTCCGGTCCTCGCCGCCAGCGCTATAGTCCACTTCAGCTTGCGAGACCGCCGGCGTTGGATGCGCACGATTCCCCTCGATCGAACGCGGCCAGCCCCATGCGTTTTGGTGCATTGTAGCGGATTTCCGACGCCGGCCACGCCCCTCCGTCGCGTCTGGAGGTTGCCGGCGTCGAGCCGCCGTCCGCCGCCTCGCTGGCAGGCCTGGGGCCGCCCCAGTGACGCTGCCCGTGGCCCCCACTGGCCCCGTTGACTGGTCAAACCAGTCAACGCGCTGACGTGGCCGACCCAGAGCCACTGACATGTGGGGCCCCCACGGCTAATTAACTTAATAAGTGTTTAATTAAATAAAAACAAATTAGTTAGTCTTTTGTCTCACTGACAGATGGGGCCCACACCCTAATTAACCCTGTTAATTAATCTAATACACTGTTAGTCTAAATAGAGACTGACATGTGGGTCCCACTGGACCCACATGTCATATTTGACTCTGGTCAGCCGCTGTTGACTTGCTGATGTCAGCATGACATCATGCTGACATCATAATTCATTTTCTGTAAATAAAATAAAATTTCAGAAATTCAAATAATCTTTAAAAATTCATAACTTTTAAACCGTAGCTCGGATCGAAAAAGTTAAAACATGAAAGTTGCTCAGAATGACGAGCCGAGTCTGATCGTGCCGTCTGTTTCTCCATCGGAACCCCCTACGTAGAAGAACTCATAACTCCGGACCCGAATCCGGCAAATGAATAGTGCACACACGTCGGATATTAAATCCCAGATTAATTCTAAAAATAACTAAAATGACTTAGATGCATAATTAGGCAACCCTGCACTGCATCATAGCATCACACGCACCGTATTGCATTTGTTTGCATTATGTTTACCTGTTTCTTCCCCCTCTTCTCTCTCGGTAGACCCCGACGTTGACGTAGCTCCCGAGGCAGACGCCGCACAGCAGTACGACTACGTCCCCGACGGTACCACTGAAGACCTTGTCCTTGCCCCAGAGCAAACAGGCAAGCACCCCCATTTTGAGCATGCCTATATCGCCTATTCCCTTCTCTCTTATGCTTGCATTAGAACTGCTACTGCTACTGTTTTCCTATATCTGCTGCATAGCCTGATTATTGTATCCTGCCTTGTTACCTTACCGGTTATCCTAGACTGCTTAGTTTAGGCTGGGTAGAGACACGACAGAGACCCCCACTTGATCCCGACTGCCCTGCTGGACATCAGAAGACCCGAACTTCGGGATTGAAGACTAGACCCTGGCACCGCACATCACTTCCCCTTAGTTGCCGACACTGCTGGGTTACCGTCGAGTGCCGAGGGTGATACCTCGTCAGCACTTCTGATGTTAACCTTGTAGGTTAGTTACTCGGTCGTGGTAAGCGAGGGTGATTCCTCCTACACCACCCCCGATAACGACGTCGTCGCGCAACTCCTCAAGTGTGGACCTTGAGGGTGATTCCTCCTTCGTTCACCTTGATGATAACATCGTGCGGGAATTCCATCGAGGGTGATTCCTCAGGGTTCCCTTCGGTGTCAGACACACAGTTACCTTGGATATTATGACTTGACTATGAACCACGATACTAAAGACGGGTCGGCCCTGAGGGGTACCCGCGCGAGCTTAGTGCGAAGTGATGTGGAGTCGGGTTGACCTGGATGGTGCCCGCGAGATAACTACGAGGCGTGGCCGGGCATTCTTAGCCCTTGCCGCAAGTCCTCGAGACGGGGCGACGGGGTCACATCGATCGTGAGTCTCTGCTCATTTCCGCGCGCTCCTAATCCACTACGGTTTGGATATTTGATCCGAGGGGCCTCTGGCCCGATAGCACTAACCATCACGTGGGCATAGTATGGGTGTTCTGCGTCGTATACTTCAGCCGAAGCTTAATAGACGTCAGCAACTGAGCGGCACACGCTGGGTTGGACTGGGAACGCAACCGCGCTTGTATTAAGGGGTTGCTAGGTCTGCTCACCGGCGGTGTACGCAACGTGCAGGAGCGTCCGGGGCGATGGCCCAAGACCCCTGGGGGCATAGGTTAGTCCGGCGTGCTGACCTCTCTGTTAAGTATTTGGTCGGGTTGCGGCATGTTGCTTAGCCGAGGCCGGGCATGACCCAGAAAAGTGTGTCCGGCCGGAGTTAAGCGAGCGTGGTGGGTAAGTTGGTGCACCCCTGCAGGGAAGAAACTTCTATCGATAGCCTGTCCTACGGTAACGGACACTCGGAGTTGTATCCCGATCGGTACAACTAGAACTTGATATGAGAACTGGATATTACGTCTCTGGGATTGCTTTCTCGCAGGGAGTCGAGAAAGGATCTCAGGTCGAGGTTGATGATACTACTACTACTACTTTACATTATGTTCATCTGTTCTCGTCTATTGCTGCAAGACTGTCGAAGATTGTTGAAGATGCTAGTCTTCGATAGGACTAGGCTTCCCCCTCTATTCTGGCATTTCTGCAGCCCAGTCCACATATACAGCCATTCCTTTGACAATGTTGCATATGTAGTGTAGATCCTTGCTTGCTGAGTACTTCGGATGAGTACTCATGTTTGCTTTATTTTCTTTTTTTCCCCATATTCCATTTGATGCCACCAGATGACGGAGCCCCTGAGCCAGACGTCCCAGCCGACGACCAGTACTACTACCCGCCTGGCGAGTACTACTACTACGAGGAGCCGTTCGACGACCAGGAGTAGGATCGGAGGGTCCAGGGCAGGAGGCCTACGCCTTTCGATCGTAGTATTTTATTTTACCCAGCCTCTGTGAAGGCCTATTTCTCTCTCTCTCTGTAATATATCTGTACTCAGATATCTGATGCTTCCACTGACGCTTGTATGCCATCGAGCTATGTATTCGAGCCCTCAAGGCCCTGGCTTGTAATATAAAGCTTGTATGACTTTATTTATGTTTTAGAGTTCTGTTGTGATATCTTCAAGTGAGTCCTTAGGCTTGATCGTGCGCATTTGCGTGTTTGGTTAGTGCACGATTAAGCCGGGGGTCATCACAACCTGTGCCCATAGTTTAGCTTGTTTCAAGCATAACTGAGAGGTATACTCAGCAACAGTTTCTGACAGCAGACTTGGGGAGGTTCTGGAGACAAGATAAGGTGGAGATCGAGCCAAAGCTGGTGTCTGGAGTGATCTTCATTGGAAGGACTCCAAACTGGCCAAGTTTGAGGTGGTTTGGATAAGAATTGAGGGTAGTTCATGTGTAAGTGGCAAATCTGGTCTGAAACTTAGATTTGAAGTACTACTCACACTAAACATCTTCAGATGCTGAAACTTGGTGGAGGAAGGTTGTTTGGAGGTGTCCTCATGCTGTAAAAATTTGAGTGCAATTGGACAACCCTAGCATACACTTCCTTCACAATGGTTTAGTCCGACCAGGAGCTAAAATGAATTATTTTGCAAAGTAATTGAACTAGACCATGAAATGTTTTTGGATATTGGGACAATATATGGTTCAAGGGATTTTTGAGAATTATTTGAGAATTTTCTGAGCATCACAACTATAGGTTGCTTCACAACTCATAGTGATGACCTCAATTCTCAAATAAAGAAAAAGAGTTATTGACAATGAATTAAATTGGGTTTTGAGTACTTGAGGTACTTGGCAGGGTTTTGGTAAGATGCTGAGGCTTGGAATCACTTGGAGAAGATTTAAGAATGACCAAGACCAAGTGAAAAGGTTCAAAATCCATTCAAATTTCAAATAAAGCCAGGAGAATTTTTGAAAAAAAAAAGTTGCCAAAATCAGGGTGTCACAGTTATAGTATTAATAATATTGGTTTCAACATTTATGGGAGTACCTGAGATATAATGTTTGATTCTTTGCCCATTTACCACCTTCGGGTTATTGCCTTCGGCATTGTTGATCTTGATGGCACCAGAACGATAAACTTCCTCGATAATGTAAGGCCCTTCCCATTTAGAGAGAAGTTTTCCTGCAAAAAAACTTAAACGAGAGTTGTATAGCAAGACATGGTCACCTACATTAAATTCACGCTTTTGTATCCTTTTGTCATGCCATCTTTTAACCTTTTATTTAAACAATTTGGCATTCTCATAGGCTTGGGTTCTCCATTCATCAAGCGAGCTAATGTCAAATAACCTCTTCTCACCGGCAAGTTTGAAATCATAATTGAGCTCTTTAATTGTCCAATAAGCTTTATGTTCTAGTTCTCGAGGTAAGTGACATGCTTTTCCATAAACCATTCTATACGGAGACATACCCATAGGGTTCTTATATGCGGTTCTATAAGCCCATAATGCATCATCAAGTTTCTTAGATCAATTCTTTCTAGATCTATTAACATTCTTTTGCAAGATTGATTTTATTTATCGGTTACTTAATTCTACTTGACCACTAGACTGAGGATGACACGGTGATGCAATTCTATGGTTAACATCATACTTAGCAAGCAATTTACGGAAAGCACCATGAATAAAGTCTAAACCACCATCATCCATTAAATATCTAGGGACTCCAAACCTCGGGAAAATAACTTCTTTAAGCATTTTAATAGAAGTGTTATGATCAGCACTACTAGTTGGAATAGCTTCTACCCACTTAGTAACGTAATCAACAGCAACTAAAATATGAGTATACCCATTAGAGGATGGAAAAGGTCCCATATAATCAAATCCCCAAATATCAAATGGTTCAATAACAAGTGAATAATTCATAGGCATTTCCTGATGTCTACTAATATTACCAATTCTTTGACATTCATCGCAAGATAAGAAAAACTTACGAGCATCTTTGAAGAGAGTAGGCCAATAAAAACCAGATTGTAATACCTTGTGTGCAGTTCTGTCTCCAACATGGTGTCCTCCGTAGGCCTCGGAGTGACACTTCCGTAGGATCTGTTCCTATTCATGCTCAGGTACACAATGTCTGATAACACCATATACTCCTTCTTTATAAAGGTGTGGGTCATCCCAAAAGTGATGTGTTAAATCATAGAAAAACTTTTTCTTTTGTTGGTATGTGAAACTAGGTGGTATAAATTTACCACCGATATAATTAGCATAATCAGCATACCATGGAGTACTATGAGAAGCATTTATGACAGCAAGTTGTTCATCAGGAAAGCTATCATCAATAGGTAGTGGGTCATCAAGAACATTTTCTAACCTAGACAAGTTGTCTGCTACAGGGTTCTCAGCTCCCTTTCTATCAACAATACGCAAATCAAATCCTTGTAGCAGGAGAACCCATCTAATAAGTCTAGGTTTAGCGTCTTTGTTTTCCATAAGATATTTAATAGCAGCATGATCGGTGTGAACAGTTACTTTGGAATCAACAATATAAGATCCGAACATATCACAAGCAAACACAACTGCTAGAAATTCTTTTTCAGTAGTAGCATAATTTCTTTGAGGACTGTCTAGAGTTTTACTAGCATAATGAATGACATTTAATTTCTTATCAACTCTTTGTCCTAGAACAGCACCAACAGCATAATCACTAGCATCACACATAATTTCAAAGGGTAGGTTCCAATCAGGTGGTTGAACAATAGGTGCAGAAATTAAGGCCTTCTTAAGAATTTTAAATGCTTCTACACAATCATCAACAAAAACAAATGGAACATCTTTTTGCAAGAGATTAGTGAGAGGCCTGATATGTTTCCAACGTATCTATAATTTTTTATTGTTCCATGCTGTTATATTATCATTGTTGGATGTTTTACAATCATTTTATAGCAACTTTATATCATTTTTTGGGACTAACCTATTAACATAGTGCCCAGTGCCAGTTGCTGTTTTTTGCTTGTTTTTTACTTCACAGGAAATCAATACCAAACGGAGTCCAAATGCAGCAAAACTTTTCGGTGATTTTTTCTGGACCAGAAGACACAAGTTGGGCCAAGAAAGTACCTGAGGGGGGCTCCAAGGGGAGCACAACCCACCAGGGCGCGCCTGGGGGCCCAGGCACGCCCAGGTGGGTTGTGCCCACCTCGGCCGCCTTCCGCACCGTCTCTTTGCTCTATAAATACCCCAATATTCCAGAAACCCTAGGGGAGTTGACAAAAATCAATTCCAGCCGCCGCAAGTTCCGGAAACCACAGATCCAATCTAGACACCATCACGGAGGGGTACATCATCCTCATTGGTGCCTCTCCGATGATGCGTGCGTAGTTCATTGTAGACCTATGGGTCCGTAGGTAGTAGCTAGATGGCTTCCTCTCTCTCTTTTGATTCTCAATACAATGGTCTCTTGGAGATCTATTTGATGCAACTCTTTTTGCGGTGTGTTTGTTGGGATCCGATGAACTTTGAGTTTATGATCAGATCTATGTTTTTATCCATGAAAGTTATTTGAGTCTTTTGATCTCTTATATGCATGATTACTTATAGCCTCGTATTTCTTCTTCGAATCTTTGGTTTAGGTAGGCCAACTAGATTGATTTTTCTTGCCATGGGAAGATGTGCTTTGTGATGGGTTCGATCTTACGGTGCTTGATCCCAGTGACAGAAGGGGAACCGACACGTATGTATCATTGCTATTAAGGATAACAAGATGGGGTCTATTTCTACATAAATAGATCTTGTCTACATCATGTCATCATTCTTATTGTATTACTCCGTTTCTCCATGAACATAATACACTAGATGCATGCTGGATAGCGGTCGATGTGTGGAGTAATAGTAGTAGATGCAGGCAGGAGTCGGTCTACTAATCTTGGACGTGATGCCTATATGATGATCATTGCCTGGATATCGTCATAATTATTTGAAGTTCTATCAATTGTCCAACAGTAATTTGTTTACCCACCGTATGCTATTTTTCTCGAGAGAAGCCACAAGTGAAATCTACGGGCCCCAGGTCTATTTTCCTCACCATATATTTTCAGATCTATTTTGCTATTTGCCTTTTTATTTATTTGCCACTTTTATTTTCAGATCTATATTATCAAAAACCCAAAAATACCTCGCTGAATTTTATTTGCTTTTATTTGCATCTATCAATCTATTACAACTTTCTCATGTCCGTTTGCCAATTTCTGGCGCCGTTACCCGAAAGGGATTGACAACCCCTTTAACACGTCGGGTTGCAAGTATTTGTTCTTTGTGTGCAGGTGCTATTTACGTAGTGTTGCTTGGTTCTCCTACTGGTTCGATAACCTTGGTCTCATCACTGAGGGAAATACCTACCGTTGCTGTGCTGCATCATCCCTTCCTCTTTGGGGAAATACCGACGTAGTTCAAGCAAACATCAAAAGGAGTTTCTGGCGCCGTTGGCGAGGAGACATCATCAACATCTACCAGGTTCCTAATCACAAATCTCATCTCCTTGCAATTTATATTATTTGCCATTTGCCTCTCGTTTTCCTCTCCCCCACTTCACAAAAATTTGCCATTTTATTCGCCCTCTTTTTCGTACATCGTTTTCTCGTCAGATCTGTTTTTGAGTGCAATATTGTTGCATAGTCATGATGACTCAAGAGAACACCAAGTTGTGTGATTTCTCCAATACCAACAACAATGATTTTATTAGCACTCCGATTGCTCCTCCCACCACTAGTGCGGAGTCTTGTGATATTAATGCCGCATTGTTGAATCTTGTTATGAAAGATCAATTTTCCGGTACTCCTAGTGAGGATGCCGCATCCCATCTTAACACATTCATGGAATTATGCGATATGCAAAAGAAAAAAGATGTGGACAATGATATTGTGAAGTTGAAATTATTCCCGTTTTCTTTGCGAGATCGTGCAAAAATTTGGTTTTCTTCTTCGCCTCGCAATAGTATCAATTCTTGGGATAAGTGCAAAGATGCTTTTATTACTAAGTATTTTCTGCCCACGAAAATTATTTCCCTGAGGACGCAAATCATGAATTTTAAGCAACTTGAGCATGAACCTGTTGCGCAATCTTGGGAAAGAATGAAATTGATGCTAAGAAATTGTCCTACTCATGGTTTAAATCTTTGGATGATCATACAAAAAATTTATGCAGGATTGAATTTTGTTTCTAGAAATCTTTTAGATTCCACCGCGGGTGGTACTTTTATGGAAATTACTTTGGGTGAAGCTACAAAATTGCTAGACAATATTATGGCAAATTATTCACAATGGCATACCGAAAGAGCTCCTACTAGTAAAAAAGTTAATTCGGTTGAAGAAATTTCTTCTTTGAGTGAAAAAGTTGATGCTCTTATGAAATTGGTTGCTAATAAAAGTGCTCCTATTGATTTTAATGATGTGCCTTTGTCTACCTTGATTGAGAAAAATAGTGATGCCGTAGATGTGAATTTTATCTCTCGAAACAATTTCAATAACAATGCTTATAGAGGTAATTTTAATCCTAGGCCTTTTCCTCGTAATTCCTCTAATAATTATGGCAATTCCTATGGTAATCCTTCTCATAATAATAATAGGAACACCTCTGATTTTGAGAATAATATTAAAGAATTTATCAATGCTCAAAAGAATTTTAATACTACGATGGAAGAAAAATTGAGTAAGATTGATGATTTGTCTGGAAGCGTTGATAGAACTTCTCATGATGTAGAAAATCTCAAGATGAAAATTTTTGTGCCTAAGGTTGAAGAATCAATTAAAGCTTTATATGTTTCTATGGATGAAAGTAAGAAAAGAACCGCTAAGCTTAGAGCTAGAAGAGAATTTTTAGAAAAAGCGTTTTCTAGTGATTGCTTTCATAAAAATGATGAAGATCTTAAAGTGATTGGTGTTTCTTCTATTGATTCCTTGTTTAGTAAAATTAAAATTGATGAAAAAGGGACTGAAGAAGAGTCAACTTTCGCTAGAAGGCGTCCCGATCATTTGGAGGGTGAAAATCTTGTTGAGAAAATTGATAAAAGTGGGTTTGGAGAGGTCAAAACTTTAACTAGTGATGTGCACACTCTTTTGGATTACAAAGACTTTAATTATGATAATTGCTCTTTGATTGATTGTATTTCTTTGTTGTAATCCATGATAAATTCACCCCATGCCTATGAACAAAATAAAGCTTTTACTAAACATATCGTTGATGCTATGATGAAAGATTTGGAAGAAAAGTTGGAATTAGAGATTTCAATTCCTAGAAAATTACATGATGAATGGGAACCTACTATCAAAGTCAAGATTAAAAATTATGAGTGTTTTGCTTTGTGTGATTTGGGTGCTAGTGTTTCTACAATTCTGAAATCTTTATGTGATGTGCTTGGTCTTACCGATATTGAAGAATGTTCTTTAAATTTGCACTTGGCGGATTCTACTATTAAAAAGCCTATGGGAATAATTAATGATGTTCTTATTATTGCAAATAGGAATTATGTGCCCATATATTTTATTGTTCTTGATATTGATTGCAATCCGTCTTGTCCAATTATTCTTGGTAGACCGTTTTTGCGCACTATAGGTGCCGTGATTGATATGAAAGAAGGGAACATAAAATTCCAATTTCCTTTGAGAAAGGGTATGGATCACTTCCCTAGAACAATAATTAATCCACCATATGAATCAATCATGAGGGCATCTTATGGATCTAGAAACAAACATGACAATACTTAGATCTTTGCATTATGCCTAGCTAAGGGCGTAAAACGATAGCGCTTGTTGGGAGGCAACCCAATGAATAAAATTTATTTTAGTCTTTTTCTTTCTGTTCTTGAGTGTTTGCACAATTATGCTACAGTTATGATTGTGTTCTTTATGTTTTAATTAGTGTTTGTGCCAAGCAAAGCCTTTGGGATAGCTTTGGTGATAGTTGATTTGATCTTGTTGGAAAACAGAAACTTTTGCGTCCAGTAAAATAATTGTGAAAATTCACAGATGCGACGAAAATTCTGAATTTTTTTACAAAAGATTGATATACAAATTTCCTATGTTTTCCTAATTTTTCAGAATTTTGGAGTTAGATAAGTATGAGAACAATTCGTATCTTTGCAGACTGTTCTGTTTTTGACAGATTCTGTTTTCTTTGCATTGTGTGCTTATTTTGATGAATCTATCATTTGTATTGGAGGTTATAAGACATGTTAAAGTTATAATACATTAGATATAATGCAAGAACAAAATTTGAATGGGTTTTATACAGTACTTAAAGTAAAGATTAGTTTTCTTGTACTAACGGATGTCACGAAGGTTTTGTTGAGTTTTGTGTGATTGAAGTTTTCAAGTTTTGGGTGAGATTACGATGGATGAAGGAATAAGGAGGAAGAAGAGCCTAAGATTGGGGATGCCCCATGTCACCCAAGCCATTATCCAAAAAGAAGCAAGCAACTAAGCTTGGGGATGCCCGAGTGGCATCCCCTCTTTCTTCTAACAACCATTGGTATTTTACTTGGAGCTATATTTTTATTCGTCACATATCATGAGTTTTGCTTTGAGTGTCTTGTATTATAAGAGTCTTTGCTAGTTTTGCTTTTTAGTTTGTCACAAGTATCCTTTCTGGACACACCTATTTGAGAGAGCCAAAATTATGCTATGATTTGTTAGAATTGCTCTTTATGCTTCACTTAAATTTTTTGAGCTATGGAATTGCTCTAGTGCTTCACTTATATCTTTTTGAGCACGGTGTGCTTTAGTAATTTTGAAGAAATGCTCTCATGCTTCACTTAGATTTATTTGAGAGTTAGTAAATTTTTAGAAATTCTCTCTTGCTTCACTTAAATTATTTTGAGAGAAGAAAATTTTATGCTCATGTTCTTCACTTAGATTTGTTTGAGCTATCAAAAGCAACAAATGAAATTAGTCCCAAAGTGATAGATATTCAAGAGGGATATAATAAAAACTTTCATGAAGATCATTGGACAAAATAACTTGATTCCTTGTAATAGTTTTGCGATATGTTGATATAATATGTGAGTCATGTTGATGAGTAATTATGCTTGAGTAAGAATATTGGTGTTAAGGTTTGTGATTCCCTATGCAAGCACGAAAGTCAATAGTTCTGCAATGAAATTACATCCTACTTGTGGTGCATTATACGGTGTTAGTTATGCTTAATGCTCGTGTATGAGATTTTTCGTTTCTTGGTTGGATGCTTCTCAATCTTTTGCTAGCCTTCATTTGCACTAAGTATGATCACTACTTGCGCATCCAAAATCCTTAAACCAGTTTTGCCATATGAGTCCACTATACCTACCTATATGCGGTATTTCCGTGCCGTTCTAAGCAAATTTGTATGTGCCATCTCTAATTTCAAAATAAATTTCTCTTTTGTGTGCTCGTGCCGCTCATGAAACGGTAGGGGGTGGCTGATATATTTCCATGCTAGATGTGTTATTCTCAAGATGAGTGTTTATTCACTTGTCATTGCACGAGAGTACGACAAAGGTATTAGGGATGCCCAGTCCTGAAATGAAAAATGAATTTACTTTATGTTGTCAAAGAATAAAATCCTTGGAAAGTGTTGGTATGGATGGCACCCGTGGATACAGCTAGCCATGGAAAGTGAAAGTATGGTTGAAAAAGGAATAAACTTTATTTTCTGTTTGGCAACAGCCTATGATATATCTAGCATGGAAAGTATTGGGAACTACTCGATCATTTTCGTTGACAGGAAAAGCATGCCACCCAAAATGTTTTATCTCTACTTTTTTTGCTTTGAGCTCTGTCACCTCTACAAATCCCTACTTCCCTCTGCGAAGGACCTTTCTTTTACTTTATGCAATTTTTATTTTATTTTGAGTCTCCATCTTCTCTTATAAAGCACCAACTAATTAAGGGGCACTATGATCGTACTTGAGCATTGGGTGTAGCTAATATGCGAGTGTGTTTCATGAATGGATCAATGATTGAGCATAATGGACTAGGGATAACTTGCTTTAGTGTTGATATTTTGAAAGACATGGTTGCTTGTTGATATGCTTGAGTATTGAAATCTTCATGTCAAAACTAGACTATTGCTTTGAATCATATAAAAGTCCAAATGTCCATGCTACAAAGAAAAGAATATGTGATGAACATGTTAGGCAGCATTCCACATCAAAAATTATGTTTTTATCATTTACCTAATCAAGGACGAGCAGGAATTAAGCTTGGGGATGCTGATATATCTCCAACGTATCTATAATTTTTTTATTGTTCCATGCTGTTATATTATCATTCTTGGATGTTTTACAATCATTTTATAGCAACTTTATATCATTTTTTGGGACTAACCTATTGACATAGTGCCTAGTGCCAGTTGTTGTTTTTTGCTTGTTTTTTACTTCGCAGGAAATCAATACCAAACGGAGTCCAAATGCAGCGAAACTTTTTGGTGATTTTTTCTGGACCAAAAGACACAAGTTGGACTAAGAAAGTACCTGAGGGGGGGCTCCAAGGGGAGCACAACCCACCAGGGCGCGCCTGGGGGCCCAGGCGCGCCCAGGTGGGTTGTGCCCACCTTGGCCGCCTCCCGCACCGCCTCTTTGCTCTATAAATACCCCAATATTCCAGAAACCCTAGGAAAGTCGACGAAAATCAATTCCAGCTGCCGCAAGTTCCAGAAACCACAGATCCAATCTAGACACCATCACGGAGGGGTTTATCATCCTCATTGGTGCCTCTACGATGATGCGTGAGTAGTTCATTGTAGACCTATGGGTCCGTAGGTAGTAGCTAGATGGCTTCCTCTCTCTCTTTTGATTCTCAATACAATGGTCTCTTGGATATCTATTTGATGTAACTCTTTTTGCGGTGTGTTTGTTGGGATCCGATGAACTTTGAGTTTATGATCAGATCTATGTTTTTATCCATGAAAGTTATTTGAGTCTTTTGATCTCTTATATGCATGATTACTTATAGCCTCGTATTTCTTCTTCGAATCTTTGGTTTAGTTAGGCCAATTAGATCGATTTTTCTTGCCATGGGAAGAGGTGCTTTGTGATGGGTTCGATCTTACGGTGCTTGATCCCAGTGACAGAAGGGGAACTGACACGTATGTATCGTTGCTATTAAGGATAACAAGATGCGGTCTATTTCTACATAAATAGATCTTGTCTACATCATGTCATCGTTCTTATTGCATTACTCCATTTTTCCATGAACTTAATACACTAGATGCATGCTGGTTAGCGGTCGATGTGTGGAGTAATAGTAGTAGATGCAGGTAGGAGTCGGTCTACTAATCTTGGACATGATGCCTATATAATGATCATTGCCTGGATATCGTCATAATTATTTGAAGTTCTATCAATTGCCCAATAGTAATTATTTTACCCATCGTATGCTATTTTTCTCGAGAGAAGCCACTAGTGAAATCTACGTCCCCCGGGTCTATTTTCCTCATCATATATTTTCAGATCTATTTTGCTATTTGCCTTTTTATTTATTTGCCACTTTTATTTTCAGATCTATATTATCAAAAACCCAAAAATACCTCGCTGAATTTTATTTGCTTTTATTTGCATCTATCAATCTATTACAACTTTCTCACGTTCGTTTGTCAATTTCTGGTGCCGTTACCCGAAAGGGATTGACAACCCCTTTAACACGTCGGGTTGCAAGTATTTGTTCTTTGTGTGCAGGTGCTGTTTGCGTAGTGTTGCTTGGTTCTCCTACTGGTTCGATAACCTTGGTCTCATCACTGAGGGAAATACCTACCGTTGCTGTGCTGCATCATCCCTTCCTCTTTGGGGAAATACCGACGTAGTTCAAGCAAACATCAAGGCCTAGAAATTTTAGAGAAGTCTTTAATAAATCTCCTATAGAAACTAGCATGACCAAGGAAACTTCTTATACCTTTGATATCTTTAGGACACGGCATTTTTCAATAGCATCAACTTTAGCTTTATCCACTTCGATACCTCTTTCAGAGATTTTATGCCCCAAGACAATACCTTCATTAACCATAAAGTGGCACTTTTCTCAATTCAAGACAAGATTAGTTTCTTCACATCTCTGCAAAACTCGATCAAGGTTGCTTAAGCAATCATCAAAAGAAGTTTCGTAAACGGAGAAATCATCCATGAAAACCTCAACAATCTTTTCACAAAAGTCAGAGAATATAGCAGTCATACATCTTTGAAAAGTAGCAAGTGCATTACATATACCAAAAGGCATACGTCTATAAGCAAAGGTACCAAAAGGGCATGTAAAAGTAGTTTTTTCTTGATTCTCTTGTGACACAGGTATTTGAGAAAAACCAGAATAACCATCTAGAGAAGCAAAAGTGTGTATGTTTGGATAGTCTTTCTAGTATTTGATCAATAAAAGGTAGAGGATAATGATCTTTCCTAGTAGCTTTGTTTAATTTTCTAAAATCAATTACCATTCTATAACCTGAAACAATTCTTTGTGGAATCAATTCATTATTATCATTGGGACGACAGTAATACCTCCCTTCTTAGGGACACAATGAACAGGACTCACCCATCTACTATCAGCAATAGGATAGATTATACCTTCTTCCAGAAGCTTTAATATTTCATTTCTTACCACTTCCTTCATCTTAGGATTTAACCGTCGTTGGTGATCAACAACAGGTTTAGCATCAGGTTCCATATTAATTTTGTGCTGGCATAGAGTGGGACTAAGGCCCTTAAGATCATCCAGAGTATATCCAATAACGGCACGGTGCTTCTTCAGAGTTTTCAATAATTTCTTTTCTTCATGCTTTGAAAGGTTAGCACTAATAATAACAGGATATATCTTCTTTTCATCAAGATAAGCATATTTCAAAGTATCAGGTATTTGTTTAAGATCAAAAACAGGATCACTCTTGGGTGGTAGAGGATCTCCAAGAGTCTCAATAGGCAAATTGTGTTTCAAAATAGGCATTTGTTTAAAGAATATTTCATCTATTTAATTTCTTTCATCCTTGAACATATCATTTTCATGGTCTAGCAAATATTGTTCTAAAGGATCAGTACGAGGCATGACAATAGAAGCAAGACCAATAATTTCATCTTTACTAGGCAATTCTTTATCACGAGGTTGTCTACGAAATTTGGAGAAATTAAACTCATGAGACACATCCTCGAAATTCACCATAACAGTTTCTTTCTTACAACTATCTTAGCATTGACAGTGTTCAAGAAAGGTCTACCAAATATAATGGGACAAAAATCATCTTGTGGGGAACCAAGAACAAGAAAATCAGTAGGGTATTTTATTTTTCCACACAAGACTTCAACATCTCTAATAATCCCAATTGGTGAGATAGTATCTCTATTGCAAGCTTAATAGTAACATCAATATCTTCTATTTCAGCAAGTGCAATATCATTCATAATTTCTTGATATAAGGTAAAAGTAATTGCACTCGCACTAGCACCCAAATCACATAAGCCAAGATAACAATGATCTCCTATTTTAATAGAGACAACAAGCACGCCAACAACAGGTCTATGTTTATCTTTCTCATCGAATTTGGCAATTCTAGCAGCTTCATCACAGTAGTAAATAACATGCCCATCAATATTATCGACCAAGAGATCTTTAACCATAGCAATACTACGTTAAACTTTAATTTGTTAAGGGGGTGTAGGTGTTCTAGTATAACTCTTACGAACCACAGCTTAAGCTTTAGCATGTTCTTTTATCCTAACAGGAAAGGGTGGCTTCTCAAGGTAAATAGTAGGAACAACTGGATCAACATTATAAGTAATAGTTTCTTCTTCAGCTTTAATAGGTTCTACTACTTTTACTTCAATGGGAGGATGATATTTAAACCACTTCTCCTTAGGGAGATCAACATGAATAGCAAATGATTCACAGAAAGAAGCTACTATCTCAGAGTCAAGTCCATATTTAGTGCTAAATTCACGAAAAGCATCGGTATCCATAAAAGATTTAACACAATCAAACTTAAGGTTTATACCTGACTCCTTACCTTCATCGAGATCCCAATCTTCAGAGTTGTGTTTAATTATTTCCAATAAATCCCATTTGAATTCAATAGTCTTCTTCATAAAAGAACCAGTACAAGAAGTATCGAGCATGGATTGATCATTACAAGAAACCCGAGCATAAAAATTCTGAATAATAATTTCTCTTGAGAGCTCATGATTGGGGCATGAATATAACATTGACTTAAGCCTCCCCCAAGCTTGAGCAATACTTTCTCCTTCACGAGGCCAAAAATTATATATATAATTCCGATCATGATGAACCAGATGCATAGGATAAAACTTCTGATGAAATTCCAATTTCAATCGGTTGTAGTTCCAAGCTCCAATATCATCACATAGCATGTACCATGTCAATGCACTTCCATTCAAAGATAAAGGGAAGACCTTCTTCTTGACCTCATCCTCGGGCAAACCTGCAAGCTTAAATAATCCACAAACTTCATCCACATAGATTAGATGCAAATCAGGATGTAGTGTTCCATCTTCTGCATAAGGATTAGCTAGCAGTTTCTCTATCATACCCGAAGGAATTTCATAATAAATATTTTCAGTAGGTGCAGTAGGTTGACGAGCAACTGTTTTCTCTTCCGGTCGAGGTGAAGATACCCCGAACAAGCCCCTCAAAGGATTATTTTCCATAGTGACAAGTGACAGTAAATTTCAGCACGTAATATAAATGTTTCCTTACCAAATTCCACTCACCAAAGGCGCTTCACTTCCCGGCAACGGAGCTAGAAAATAGTCTTGATGACCCACAAGAATAGGGGATCTATCGTAGTCCTTTCGATAAGTAAGAGTGTCGAACCCAACGAGGAGCAGAAGGAAATGACAAGCGGTTTTCAGCAAGGTATTTTCTGCAAGCACTGAAATTATCGGTAACAGATAGTTTTGTGATAAGATAATTCGTAACGAGTAACAAGTAACAAGTGTAACAAAGGTGCAGCAAGGTGGCCCAATCCCTTTTGTAGCAAAGGATAAGCCTGGACGAACTCTTATATAAAGCAAAGCACTCCCGAGGACACATGGGAATTATTGTCAAGTTAATTTTCATCATGCTCATATGATTCGCGTTCGTTACTTTGATAATAGGATCTGAACATATGATCTTCCACCGAATAAACCAACTAGCATCAACTACAAGGAGTAATCAACACTACTAGCAACCCACAGGTACTAATCTGAGGTTTTGAGACAAAGATCGGATACAAGAGATGAACTAGGGTTTGAGAGGAGATGGTGCTGGTGAAGATGTTGATGGAGATTGACCCCCTCTCGATGAGAGGATCGTTGGTGATGACGATGGCTTCGATTTCCCCCTTCGGGAGGAAAGTTTCCCCAGCAGAACAGCTCTGCCAGAGCCCTAGATTGCTTCTGCCCAGGTTCCGCCTCGAGACGGCGGCGCTTTGTCCCGAAAGCTTCCTTGTGATTTTTTCCAGGTAAAAAACCTTCATATAGCAGAAGATGAACACCGGGGACCTGCCAGGGGGCCCACAAGCCCTAGGGGCGCGCCCCCCAGGCTTGTGGCTTCCTGGTGGGTCCCCTCAGGTATTTTCTTCGCCCAATATTTTTTATATATTCCAAACTAATTTTCCATAAATTTTCAGGACTTTTGGAGTTGTGCACAACAGGTCTCCCAAATTTGATCCTTTCCGGTCCAGAATTCCAGCTGCCGGCATCCTCCCTCTTCATGTAAATCTTGTAAAATAAGAGAGAAAAGGCATAAGTATTGTACCATAATGTGTAATAACAGCCCATAATGCAATATATATCAATATAAAAGCATGATGCAAAATGGACGTATCAATTAGCAGTTCAGTTGTCAATTCAACCACACCAGAAAGACTTAATATCTGCAGCAAAATATTTAGTAGCAAAGTAGTGTGGAAGTAACAGTAATAGTGGCAAAAGTAACAATATCAGTTTTGTAGTGATTGTAACAGCAACACGGCAGAAGTAACTTAGCAAAGATCAATATGTGAAAAGCTCGGAGGCATTAGATCAGCGATGGATAATTGTGTTGGATAATATTCATCATGCAGCAGTCATAACCTAGGGTGACACAGAACTAGCTCCAATTCATCAATGTAATGTAGGCATGTATTCCGTATATAGTCATATGTGCTTATGGAAAAGAACTTGCATGACATCTTTTGTCCTACCCTCCCGTAGCAGCGGGGTCCATAAGGAAACTAAGGGATATTAAGGCCTCCTTTTAATAGAGAACCGGAACAAAGCATTAGCACTTAGTGAATACATGAACTCCTCAAACTACGGTAATCACCGGAAAGAATCCCAATTATTGTCACCTTGGGGTATGCGGATCATAACTAGTAAATAGAAGATACCGCGCGCGTTGCTGCAGAATTTCTAGTTGATAAGGTCCTAAATATTCTATGAAGGCTAAATAAAGATTAAAATTGTTGTGATACACTTCTTGAACAAATATGAGCTAAGTTTTAGAAGGTGACAAGGCAAAACCATTTTCAAGTTTCTTGAGGGCTCAAATAAAATTCTACGGCCCTGAATGAACAAATTGAAATAGTTAACTACTTGTGGTGCTGCTGGGAAAGAAGTGCTTATTTGCCACCCAAACATGTGTGCCAAATTCATAAATCATGAGTTCCGAATTCTTGCCATTTTCGAACATATTTTTGACACTTTAGGCTTGCTTATGTGCCGTGGATCAAAATAGTAAAACATATTAATTGTCAGGTTGTTCCTGCAGGCAGTCGACTAAGAATATGTTGACATTTGAATACAGGAGCAGCACCTACAACTAGAACCATATATAAAGGTACCCCCGAGAAATAATTCAGAAAGGGAAATGTCTGGAAGTATATAACAGACACAACAAAAGGTCAAAATGGGTTGACGGCATTGGATCTTATTATAGCAGTTTAAAACATGAAAGTGAAAAGGAAACTACCATGTATATTTGACCTAATGGAAGAAAGCAGACAAATACAATTAATTTGAAGATCACATCAGGAACAGAGAGAGTAAATTGCTTCCTGCCATCCGGTCATGTTGAGTGCGGGATCATCTCACATTCAGCAAACAACAAAGAAAAGCACATAATAACTGACAGTCTCATCAGTGGAAGAACTTTTTGTGACATCGACATGGAAATTAGATTATGCATTTAACACTTGATAAAGGGTCAAATTTGAGTTCTTGAAATTGATACATATGTGGACTGGCATAAACCAAAAACTATATATCTAAACAGAACTACACCTATGTACAGATATGGCAAATCTGACAAAAATGGCAAAAAGAAACCCATTTATTGTCATGGAAGATTCAAAGGTTGTTCATATGAACATACGTGAAAATAAGTTACTACAAATAGGGTGCTGAGCCACTAAGCACAGATGCAAGAGGTGAGCATCAGTAGCACTGAGAAAGAAAGAAAAAGAGGCCCATACAAAAAGATAAACATCTGGGAAGAAAATATGTATTGGTAATACATCTGATTTTGGAGGTTTGTCATTGTAGAAACACTCGAGTGTGCCGCTAGTCCATTGCGACATTTTTCTTAAAAGGCAAGATAGTCCAATGTCCTACACAAAAGTAAACGCTTTAAAATGATATGTGCGGTTAAAATTAGATAAAATCAAAAGACAGATGGCCCAAACTTTTTCTGAAGGAGCAGACGTAGTCTAGTTTTACCACTCTTTTCCACGTCTCCCTCCTTTGGCACATCTCTAGATCTCTCACTGGATCTTCCATTGATCCAGGCTGGCTTTCAAGACCAGATTGAAACATCACATGCTGCTAAGGCCTGCCAAAACCTCTATATTTTCTAATAGGAGAGGAAACCCATCAGTACAAAATAGGAGTGTGTTCCGCAATATTAGACAAAAGCATTAGCTCTAAATTCAAATAGTAGAATAGCCAAAGCTCGGCCTAGCTTGTATTACTATCATTGAAACAGAATTAGCTATCTTAACAGATGTTGCTTGATAAGATGAATGGAGGAAGAAAAATTATGACAATTTACCCACATTCTCCAACATATACTGCTTCGACTAATGAAGTTTATCCCTGCAAAAATAGGCAGACCAACCAGAAAACTTCTTTGTAAAACACATGAAGCAAAATCATGTAATTTATGTATCATATAATGAGTAGAAGATCTGAAATGAAGCAACACATAACAGAGGGAAAGATAGCTTGTCTCACAACTCAAGAAAATGTAATGGTTGCCAATCCAGAAAGTGACAGAGATGAAAAGATAAACACCATATAACACACACTGTTATCTGGATGGACAGGGAGAAAATAAATAGCTTGAGCACATGCCTTCATGGGATCCTGCATGCATGCATGCATGCATATCAAAAGGTTTGAGAAATCAGTACGGAAACATCATTACATGAATCATCGGTATATGTATTGTCAAACAATTAGAGGCGATGCATTGCCAAATGATTAGAGGCCATACTGAATCTCATCGAACCAAGTTGATTCAACCCACAGCGAGCACCATTTACCTACTGCAGGTTTTGTTGCTCAGATCAAAGCTACAACCTGGGCATAGTCCTTTTCCAACTTCAGATCTATGAGAACGTACAATCTAATCATTTGGCAATGGTGCTCAAAGTGAACTGTGCTAAAACGTGAACTTGGCATGAACAGTGTATAATATAAAGGACAGTAGGACACCACATATAAAGAAAATCAATCCAAATAGCAAAAGAGTGATAAGTTGAGCACCTTTTGATCCCTTGCACAACCTGAGAAGTTGAAAAGTGTAATATTGAGGATAACAATAATCAGAGACGATTGAAAATAGGGAGTATGCACCTACACACAGCAAAAGGCTGTTCCCAGATGTGGATGCAAGTAGGCGTCCATGGTCGATGCCTATGGAGGTATAGAGGGGTTTTTAAGCACAGGTTTCTCCACATTTGAAGGGTAACGGAGGAGGAGATAATGAGGGGGCATCAATGGAGTGGCGCGTGAGCGTTTCATGTGCATTTGTGGCATGTTGGTGGAAGGGATTGCGCCAATAAAAACTGCAGCGGGAAGATGGACGAATGACCTGTAGTTAATGCGGCGGCTGGATGGGGGAAGCATGGTGGTGGAGGCAGCGGCTGGCCAGAGATCACCGGGTAAGGGTGGGTCATCGCACACGCGCTGGAAGGGCTCATGGCAGCGGCTGGGCAGGCGAAAGATGCAGGAGATGGAAAAGATGAACGATGGCTATATTTTTTCGGATATATCCTCTGGGCTTCGATCCATGTAAACAACGTTTGGTGATGCTTCGTGTATAGCCCAGGAAAAACGAATAGAGAGTCGAAATTAAAAAAACCGAATCGAGAGTAAGAGGAATAGGCGCAGGAGAGGCAGCGAGCGGGAAAATAGGGGATGATGTAGCTTCACCACAGGCCAGGAAAATCAAGTAGTGGGGAGCTCCTATTTAGATATAGAAGATAGATGTCTACAACTTGCAAGATAGGATCAAGAACACACATATATTCATGAAAACATAATAGGTTCAGATCTGAAATCATGGCACTTGGGCCCTAATGACAAGCATTAAGCATAGCAAAGTCATAGCAACATCAATCTCAGAACATAGTGGATACTAAGGATCAAACCCTAACAAAACTAACTCGATTACATGATAAATCTCATCCAACCCATCACCGTCTAGCAAGCCTATGAAGGAATTACTCACTTCCGGCGGTGAGCATCATGGAATTGGCGATGGAGGAAGGTTGGTGATGATGATGGTGAAGGATTCCACCCTCCGGAGCCCCGAACGGACTCCAGATCAGCCCTCCCGATGAAGAACAGGAGGTGGCAGCGGCTTCGTATCGTAAAACGCGATGAATCCTTCTCTCTGATTTTTTTCTCCATGAATAGGTATATATGGAGTTGGAGTTAGGGTTGCCGGAGCTCCAGGGGACCCACAAGCCAGGGGGCGCGCCCCAGGGCTTGTGGCCTCTGGGTGGCCCCCCTCTGGTATCTTTTTCCGCTAGTATTTTTTATATATTCCAGAAAAAATCTCTGTAAATTTTTAGGTCAATCCGAGAACTTTTATTTCTGCACAAAAATAACACCATGGCGATACTGCTGAAAACAACGCCAGTCCGGGTTAGTTCCATTCAAATCATGCAGATTAGAGTTCAAAACAAAGGCAAAAGAGTTTGGAAAAGTAGATACGATGGAGACGTATCAACTCCCCCAAGCTTATCCCAGTGCTTGTACTCAAGCAATTCAGTTGACAAACTGAAAGTGACAAAGAAAAACTTTTTCAAACTATGTTTGATCTTGTTGTTGCAAATATGTCTAGCCAATGTTCAGGTTTTCAGCAAAGATTATGAACTAACCATATTCACAATAACATTTAGGTCTCATATTTACTCATATCAATAGCATAACAAACTAGCGAGGAATAATAAGATATCTCGGATGACAACATTTTTTCAAAACAATCATGATATAATATGACAAAATGGTATCTCCCTAGCCCTTTCTGAGACTGCAAAACATAAATGCAGAGCACCCCTGAAGATCAGGCACTAACTAGACATTATAATTCATGGCAAAAGAGATCCAGTCACACTCATACTCAACATCAATTAAAAACAAAGCATATAAATGACAATAGTGCTCTCCAACTAATGCATTAATAAGAAGATGATGACTCAACAATAAAAGTAAATAGATAGACCCTTCGCAGAGGGAAGCAGGGATTTGCAGAGGTGCCAGAGCTCGAAGCTTTTAAAACAGAGATGAATATAATTCTGAGAGGCATGCTTTCATTGTCAACATAACAACCAAGAGATCTCACTATCTTCCATGCTAGACACATTATAGGCGGTTCCCAAACAGAATGGAGTAACTACTACTAGAGTCGATCTGGATACTAATTAAAACATGTGTCTTCCTCGGTTACCCGGCTAACACTAAGGGTTATCGCTGCTATGACCCTGTGTCCCATCGTGTCATCACCTCTCGACACGTGTACTTTGATGAGAATGTTTTTCATTTTGCACAGGAACAGGTGGCGCCTTCATCTCCTACCGAGGCCGGTCCCCCGCGTCGCCGCTTTCTGCCGGCTTTGGGCGCTCCTGCGCCGCCGCCCGCTGCAGCCCCCTCCGGGTCGAGCCCCTTCACGGCCGCCTACTCGGGCTCGACGCCCCCATCCATGCCTCTATTGCACGGTGGGTCGGCCTCGCCTGTGGCCGCTTCGACGCCTCCTACGGTGTCTACTTCGCCAGCCAGGCCGGCCTCGCCCGCGGCCGCCTCGACGCCTCCCACGGCGTCCACTTCGCCTGCTGGGCCGGCCTCTCCCGCGGACTCTGTGGCCTCGACGCCGTCTCCTGCTGAGCCGGACTCACCGCCGTCTCCCGATGGGTCGGCCTCGCCCGCGGCTGCGCCCGGGGCTGCGCCCGCTGGTCCCACAGGCCCTCCACCACCAGTGGCCGGTCCGGTCACGCGCTCCCGCACGGGTGTCTTCCGTCCGAGCTCACGCTACGCCTCGGACGAGTATGTCTGCACCGCCTCTACGTCGGCACCATCCCCTCTGCCGTCCTCGGTTCGGCCCGCTCTTCACGACCCTCTCTGGATGACTGCGATGCAGGAGGAGTTCGATGCTTTGCAGAGGAACTGGACTTGGCAGCTTGTTCCCCGACCCCGACCCGCCAACGTGATCACCGGCAGGTGGGTTTTCAAGCACAAGCTCCACCCAGATGGTACCCTTGACCACTACAAGGCGCATTGGGTTATTCGTGGCTTCCGCCAACGTGACGGTGTGGACTTCACCGACACTTTCGCTCCGGTTGTTAAGCCCGGGACGATCCGCACTGTTCTACAGCTTGCGATCTCTCATGCCTGGCCGTGCATCAGATGGACGTCTCCAACGCCTTCCTGCATGGTCATCTCGAGGAGCAAGTTTTCTGTCAGCAGCCCACGGGGTTCGTTGATACGACGTGTCCAGATCATGTGTGCCTGCTTTCCCGCTCATTATATGGGCTCAAGCAGGCTCCTCGTGCCTGGTACCAGCGCATCACGGCGTTCCTTCATCAGCTCGGCTTCCGCTCTACACGCTCCGATGCCTCGTTGTTTGTCTATCGCCGGGGCACCGACACGGCGTATCTGCTCCTCTATGTCGATGACATCATCCTGACAGCATGCACACCTGAGCTCCTTCGTCAGCTTACTGATTGTCTTCGCGCTGAGTTTGCCATCAAGGACTTGGGTCCTTTGCATTACTTCCTCGGTGTTGAGGTGGTGCGCCGTCCCGATGGCTTCTTCCTTCATTAGCGGAAGTATGCTCATGAGCTCCTTGACCATGTTGGAATGCTTAACTGCAAACCCGCGGCCACGCCTGTTGACACGAAGGCCAAGCTCTCCGCTACTGATGGTTCTCCTGCTTCGGATGCTGCCTTCTACCGGTCTATTGTTGGTGCTCTTCACTACCTCACTCTCACTCGATCGGAGCTTCAGTATGCAGTTCAGCAGGTCTGCCTTCACATGCATGCTCCTCGTGACGTTCACTGGGCCGCTGTCAAGCGGATTCTTCGCTACATCCGAGGCGCCATGGACCTTGGTCTCACGTTGCACGCCTCCACCGCCACCGACCTCATCGCATACTCCGACGCTGACTGGGTCGGCTGCCCCGACACCCATCACTCCACTTCGGGTTATTGTATCTTCCTTGGACCATCACTGATCTCGTGGTCGTCCAAGCGGCAGCCCACGGTCTCCCGGTCTAGCGCTGAGGCTGAGTATCGCGCTGTGGCCAACATCGTCGCCGAGTGTTCCTGGCTTCGTCAGCTCCTTCACGAGCTCTCATGTCCTGTTGACAAGGCCACGGTGGTCTAGTGCGACAACGTCTCTACCGTCTACTCTACGCCAACCCAGTTCATCATCGTCGTACCAAGCATATTGAGCTTGATATTCATTTTGTTCGGGATCAAGTGGCTCTTGGTCATGTTCGTGTTTTACACATTCCCACATCCCAACAATTTGCAGATATCATGACCAAAGGCTTGCCCCGACGTCCTTCGAGGAGTTCCGGTCCAGTCTCTGCATCCGGTCCAGTCTCTGCGTCAGCAATGACGTCGCTTCGACTGCGGGGGGTGTTGAGTATATGTATTTAGCACGTGTATTCCTTGTACTCCAAGTCTTCCTCCTTGTGTATATTGAGGATATGACTTCCCCTTGTGTACTATGGTGAGGGCGTTGTGCCGAAGACGATGGCGAGGGCGTTGAGGAGCGCATATTCGTAGACCAGTGGAACGTCATCGCGGGTCTTCTTCTTGGCCGCGCTCAGAGGCAGCAGATGAGGGGTCTTGCCGTCCATGGAATGGAGATCCAAGCTAGGTAGGAGTAAGACAACGTAGGTTAGTTCCCCTTCTCTAACTTCATGTCGCCATTCAACACAACGGTGACGTGGAAGAGGAAGGTGGATGGAGATGGAGGGGACTCACAGATCGGATGCACGGGAGTTTCTTCCTAGCTTGTTTGCTTGGTGTGTGCTTCTTTCTGAAGGGGCTCGAGCTGCAATTACAGAGCACAACGACTACGCTAGCTAGTGGTGGAGGGGCTCCTGTTTAAGTGCCCGAGCAGAGCAGCGCAGCAGCGAGAGAGAGAGAAGCAAAGCGATGTGGGGCCGCCCCAACACCCACTACGTGTCGAGCAGCCGCAACCTGAGCTACACACACACACAGGAGGAGTGTCCGGTCACGACATGTGACGGTCTTATCTCAGGGCAGTGACAAGGGAAACTACCGCGAAGTTGCCCTTATACCCTCTTTGGCAATGGAGTGGGACGCCTCATTTCTTTGCAGGTGTACAAAAACGTGAATGAACACAGCACGCGCACATGCATTTTGATCAACTACACCACTCCTTGGCGTTGGCTCATCCAGATTTTCCTTAGCTAGCTAGCACCAAAATGGTTTGACTAAATTACATTGTTAATCTTTTTTGACGATGATTTACATTGTTAATCTTTTTTGAGGATGATTTACACTGTTGACCGTCATCTATTAGGTTCATTCATCAACTTGTTTAAATCTGTTGAAATGGGAGGTGAAGTTCCACCAAAGGTCTACATGATTCAACTTGACCCTTATCAAGAAAAACACCATTAGCGGCATGCATCTACCAAGGCATAAAGCACCCATACCCTCTTTGGCAATGCTGTGGGACACCTAATTTCTTTGCAGATGTGCAAAAATGAGAATGATACATGACCATGAAAGCTAGCTAGCCACTGGAACGCTTAATATCTTTGCAGTGGACGGTCTCACCACGCGCACACATGCACATGCGTACATGGCAGTATAAAAGCTAGTTAGGCAGCTCTTTTTAGTTAGCTGCACTGTCAGCTTCAACTGGAATAGCTTCATTGTTGGTGAGATTCAATTGCTCATGGAAGAACGAAATTTTTCGATTACTCACACAGGACGAAACCAAAATCTTTGTCAGTCATTTATGGCAGCTTATGATAGAAATTTTGGCCTGGTGAGATTGTTAGACATTGTAATTCTCTACGCAAGTAATACAAGTAATTTCCTTTAAAAAGTTCCAACTACTGTGAGTCTGTGATTTCTAATAGAATACTGCATACGCATGTAATAACCCTAGTTCGTCCACTTTATGAGCAGCTAGCTAGTACAATAATTTGACTGAATTGTTTGGTTTATTTAATCTTATTCTTACGCTTGGATGTCGTCAGCGGGTACAACATCAACTTTCGAGTTACATTGTTGACAGGTCATCGATTAGATCTTTGACGTGCCCATTCATCGGCTTATTTAGCTTTATTGAGAATAAAAGGTGAGGCTCCATTGGTTATCACGATTCAACTTAACCCATATCAAAAGAAGGAAACACGAGATTGGCGACATGCATCTACCAAGGCATAAAGTGGCGCTCCCCTATGGGTCCTAATTGTTAGTACACAGAGAGTTAAATTAGAAGAAGAAAATAACAAAACATGGGGATTCGATCACAGGTTACAATGAGTTGTAGAGGGAACGCTGACAAGTGGGTCCAGCGCATTTTTGTCACTTCCGGGCAATGGCCTTTGACAGTATGGTAATGGTGCCGAGTGGCATTTTTAGGCACACCTTAACGGAAGGATGACATTTTTGAGTAGTTGAAAGTTCTAGTGGCAAAAAGGAGTAGTGTGGCCCAACCAATGACAAAACTGATTAAAAAACCTTTTTTTTAGGGAAGATAACAATTATATTATGTGGTTGTACGCAAGCCCATGCATAAAACCAAAGACCGAACCCATAAAGACCGAGACCGAATCCATAAAGACTGGACTATAAAAAAGACCGAACTAAACTCGGTTGTCAAAACTAGAAGACCGAATTAAGTTCGGTCGGAACGGTCTTGTTTTCTGGATGACCGAATAAATAGAATAGACTGAATTGACACAATTCTCTAGATGTTTATAGCACAATTAGCACAATCTTCGGTCTTCTTCGGAAGTCCACGGCACAATTCTAGTTGCATACATCGTCTACTGTATACACATGTTGCCTGAATATGAATTTTTGTTGCCTACACCTGTTGCACATGCCTATTGTCTACATTCGGCTTGCATACACTTCTACTATAATGTATGTGAATCTGAACTGAAGCTTGAAATTTGGTTTGTTTCGTCAGGACTGAACACCATTCTATAAAGATCGAAGACCGAATAGTGTAGAACTGAGAAGACCGAAATATTTTCGATCGTCAATTATGGAAGCCCAAATTCTTGAAAGAGCAAAAAGACCGGACCGATCAAACAAAAAACAACCAGCCTTTGTTTGAATGATTCTAGCTCTCTTCGCTGGTCCATGTGCTACATAACCATCTCTTCAGATTTTAATGAATTGGATTGGATATGCTTCCTACCACGACGCGGTGCATCGATCTGCACGTACATGTCCCACCATGCTGACAAGTTCATCTTGTGTTGTTGCATGACAACAGCATGTTTAATTCCAGGACAATCTGATCTTCCACCAATTGGGTTGCAGACTTCTTCAACAGTTTGGCGCCCTCCGCTCTAACAACGCCGCCCGTCTGAATCTGATCTCTAATGTCTAGCTCGGCTTGTTAGTTAAACTCATCATCTCTCGTTTGTTCCTTCCACTTTTTTCTTTCTCATTCTTGTTGAGGCGTGTTTCTGCCACCTTTGAGTTCAGCGAATCGTGCTTCGCTACGGACGGCCCTCCGTGCAGTGGGATTTGATTTAGACTGTGGGCTAACACACAAATGCGAAACAATATAACCAGTCCAGCTACCTAACCACTCAGTTGAGTAGGAAGACAGGACATGCATTGAGATGGAGATATTGCTCAACAAGCATGATCCAGATTTGAGACTCAACAAACAAGATACAGACTCAACAAGCAAGATCCAGATTTAGGACTCCCGAGAGTAAAAAGAAGTTTTCTCCTCGAACTCAAAGAGAGGAGAATACGGAAACAGAAATAGTTTGCGACTGTGGTTGTTCTACACCCACGAACAATGCATTGTTGGGGAACGTTGCATGGAAAATTAAAAAAAAATTACGCACGCGTAAGATCTGTCCATGGAGATGCATAGCTACGAGAGGGGGAGAGCATCTACATACCCTTGTAGATCGTTAAACGGAAGCGTTTATCATGCGGTTGATGTAGTCATACTCTTCGCGATCCGATCATGATCGAACCGATCTAGTGCCGAACGAATGGCACCTCCGAGTTTAGCACACGTGCGGCTTGATGACGTCTCCTCCTTATTGATCTAGCAAGAGGGAGAGAAGAAGTAGATGGGATCACAACCAACACGACGGCGTGGTGGTGATGGTGGTGGTGGAGCACCGACAGCTCTTCGCTAAGCGTCGCCGGGACGAGGCGGTGGAACTACGGAGTAACGGGAGAGAGATGGGTGCCAAGGGCTTGGTGTGTGCTCTTGGGGCGCCCCCTCCCCTCTATATATAGGTGGAGGGGCATGGGAAACAGCCCCTCCAAGCCCTAAGGCGCAGCTAAGGGGGAGAGGACTTGGACTCCAAGTCCAATCTTATTCCTAGTAGGACTCCTTCCATTTTTGCCTTCCCTAGCCACATGGGCTTTTAAGGACTTGGTGCGCCTAGCCCAATAAGGTCAGGGCGCCTCCCCGCGGCCCATGATAGCCCTTGGGTCATGGTGGACCCACTTGTGGACTTCCGGACTCCTCCAGAATCCTCCAGAACCTTCTGGAAGCTTCCCAGTACAATACCAAAAAAACTGCACCTTTTTTCGGAACCCAAAATATGACTTCCCATATATAAATCTTTACCTCTCGACCATTACGAGACTCCTCGTGATGTCCGGGACTCCGAACAACATTTGGTTACTACTCATCAAATATCCTAATACTACTCTAGCGTCAACAAACATTAAGCGTGCGACCCTGCGGGTTCGAGAATTATGTAGTCATGACCGAGACACCTCTCCGGTCAATAACCAATAGCGGGACCTGGATGCCCATATTGATTCCTACATATTCCACGAAGATCTTTTATCGGTTGAACATTTATGACAACATACGTAATTCCCTTTGTCTGTCGGTATGTTACTTGCCCGAGATTTGATCGTCGGTATCTCTATACCTAGTTCAATCTCGTTACCGGCAAGTCTCTTTACTCATTCCGTAATACATCATCTTGCAACTAACTCCTTAGTCACTTTGCTTGCAAGCTTATTGTGATGTGTATTACCGAGAGGGCCCAGAGATACCTCTCCGATACACGGAGTGACAAATCCCAATCTTGATTCACGCCAACTCAACAGACACCTTCGGAGATACCTGTAGAGCATCTTTATGATCACCCAGTTACGTTGTGACGTTTGATAGCACACGAGGTATTCCTTCGGTATCCAGGAGTTGCATGATCTCATGATCGAAGGAACATGTATTTGACATGAAGAAAGCAGTAGCAATAAACTGAACGATCATATGCTAAGCTAACGGATGGGTCTTGTCCATCACATCATTCTCCTAATGATGTGATCCCGTTATCAAATGACAACTCATGTCTATGGTTAGAAAACCTTAACCATCTTTGATCAACGAGCTAGTCTAGTAGAGGCTCACTAGGGACACGGTATTTGTTTATGTATCCACATATGTATTTAAGTTTCCGGTCAATACAATTCTAGTATGAATAATAAACCTTTATCATGATTAAGGAAATATAATAATAACTATTTTATTATTGCCTCTAGGGCATATTTCCATCATGCACCCCTGCTACACCCACGATTTAAAACTTAGCAAAACAAATCAAAAAAATCTGAAACTTCGCAGATCCGGTTATGAGCAAATGTTTTAGGTGCTTCCAAAATTTTGTGGCCAAATGACATCTGAAGAGCTTTGTATAAAAAAACAAAGTTTGTGCTCAAATATAAAATCTAAAACGTGGGTGTAGAGCAAGAGTTTGTATTTCATATGGAGATCATTCGATGTTATTTGGGGACCAAACATTGTAAGGTTGTAAAACATTTGCTCATAATCAATGCCACGAAGTTTCAGATTTTTTTCTTCATTTTTTTAGTTTTTTTACTATAATGTCATTGTGTGGGCACACAATCAAATTTGTTGAACTAAGTGCTACTTTCTAGGTTATCCCAAATTGTTGGGTATTCCTCTATCATTACACCGAGGCAAAGTGTTTTGCCACAGAGTGCTGAAATTTTGAAGAAAATGTTTTGTGCAAAAGAGGGAGTGGGAGGACAATGCAACTCGACAAGGTTGCAGAATCTTCATGATCAGGCCAAAAAAAGAAATGCAAGAAGTGATTCTAGAATTTCCTACCGCGACTCATACGAAAGCCTCTGCATGAGATATAGAGACTTCGGACGAACTTGCAGCTAAACTATATAGGTTGGGCAAATTCATACAGACCTTTGTGGTGTGCAGACGAAATATTGTTGAACAAACAATGGACATATAATACACAAAGAATTGTTGATGGTCCCTAACTCCGCAAATTGGCTATATGCCAAAGTTATCCGTGATATTATCCATTTGCATAATTCAAGTTTAGAATTTGATAAACCATCCGAAAAGTAATGGATCTATAAACTAAAAAAAATAAAATGTTTTATAAAGTTTGACTTGTTACTAATAGCTAGACAAGATCAAGAACTTAACTATAACAAAATTGTCTCATCATGGCAAAACTTAAAGTTAGTTAGGGTTAAACTAGCAATTGTTAAATATTTCAATTATGAGATATAATAGATGGATGTCAAAATGATTTCCATAAGATTGAAATAGAACCAAGGTTGTATATGTGATACGGTCCAAGGTAATTTTTCGATCCAGAGGATGCTAGTAAGTGTGCAAACTTCAAGAGATCTTATAATGGACTGAAGAAAGCATAACGGAATTGAATCTTTGTTCCGATGGAGTGGTCAAATAATTAGGTTTCATCGAGGAATGCAAAGATTCTTGTATTTACAAGAAAGTAAGTGGGAGCATGATAATATTTCTAAATATTGTGTGTGCATGACACATTGTTAATTGGAAATTATATAAATTTCTTGACACGAAATAAAAGTTTATTGAAACTAGTTTTTCAGTAAAGTACTTAGGCAATAGAGCATTGGAATTAGGCATAATTATCTATGGGGATAGTAGTATCTAATTGAGCTTAGCCAAAATACATATTGACAAGATACTAAAACAGTTTATTATGAAAAACGCCAAGAAGAGTTTCTTGTCAAAGTCACATGGAAGGAGTTTTAGCAAGAATCGGTATCCCGAAATACTGATGAGCGAAATATATGATTTCAATCACACTTGTATTCCATGGTATGTAAACAACCAGATATGTCGAGTACTCCAAGCTAGTTGTGAGTAAAGTTATCAGAATGATCAAATTGTTGATCATAGGACAACAGTGAAAATATCGTTAAGTACTGACGATATGTTTCTCACATGCGGACAAAATGAAGAAATTGTTGTAAGGATTTACATCAATACAAGCTTGTTACAAGTAGTGCATCGATAAAATCATCATCGGTGCTCCAAGGAATTTTCGATTTCAAATTAAATGATTTATGGTGGCATAGTAAGTTGGAATTGATCCAAGAAAGTTACTATGGTGAATTCTATAACAAAAGGCTGTGTATATTGTCGATTTAGAAGCAACAATGGAGGGTGATGAATCAAAAGTTCATTTATGAACTTGGTATGCTTTCTAGATGATTGTGCCAAGGGACAATGTTCTTAATAGTGGTTCCATAGCTCAGTCTAAGGAATCAAAAGTCCTACCAGTGATTCGATACATACACAGTCAGTTTCCCACAAATTGTGAACTCGAGCATCACGCGGATCTGAAGTTGTCAAGATCTGATAGGACGAAGGCTATACCACAAGCAAAGCATGGACAAACGCTGGATTACGATTGGTGTTAAAGAAAATGTCCTAACTAGATTATTGACTCTAGTGCAAGTGGGAGACTGTTGGAAGTATGCCCTAGAGGCAATAATATTTTATTATTATATTTTGATGTTTATAATTAAGAGTTTATATTCTATACTATAACTGTTATGATCCTGGAATATGCGATTCAGTGAAAAACTCATATGCACATGTGGAATGATAAACGGTAAAATCTGATTCCTAGTATCGCCTCTAAGACTAGATCAAGTGTGTTTATGATCATGTTTTCCGGATCTTTAGATATCGTGAAATGTAACGATAATCTCAAAACAACATTGAGGATATGACGTTAGAAGAACGATCATATTGAATTGACCCAACATTGTTTGTTATACTTTGAGTTGCAATCGTCACAAGTCAATTGTTATAGCACGAAGAGTTAACATATGCTTTAGTTCCTTAGACCATGAGAGTATCATAGTAACTTCTTACCGTACGACGAACTTTGGGGTTGCTTAAACGTCATCGATAACACGGTGCTCATAACGACAACTTACAGGTGCACCAGAAAGTTTGACAAACGACTAGATAGCTCAAGAGTGGGATTTGCTCCTTCGACGATGAAGAGATATTCTTAAGGGCCCTCTCGGTGTGATGGCATCCGCCATTGTCTAGACAGACACACGTGACTATGTCACGGGGATGCTGGAACATGTCAACGAGAAAGAAGAACAAAACCGGTAACGAGGATACCGGATATTGAGCATGAGAATGACTCAAAGAGATACCGATACATCTCACCTCGGGTTTTGTAAAGTATCACGAAGCAAAGGGAATAGCACATGATAACCAATGGTTCACTCGAATGGCATTCATGTACTCATAGGGATTGATATGAACGTCCACGGTTCCGCTATCGGTCATTGAGCGAAAGGGGTTTTGTTCATGTCTATGTTTTACCGAACCTACATGGTGACAAGCTTAAGGTAATCATGATCTGTTGAGTGTTAGTAGGACAGGAGTAATGAGAAAATATTTTGTGAAAAAGTTACACTAATATTCAAAATAGTTCCGAGAGGAACCGGAAGCGTTTCAGGGTCACCGGAAGGGTTTCGGTTTATCGGGCAATACCGGGTATTACCAATAAATAATATATAGGTGGAAAATGTCTTTGGAGATGTTAAGTTAATAATAAAAGGCTCTAATAATAGTTAGGAGGCTTTTATATTTAATTTAATATCAACGAGCCTTAAAAGGCCAAGTGGTGGAAAGCATATTGGGCCACTTGGGCCCAATAGGTGGAGGCGTCACCTTCCTCCTTGTAGAAGGAAGGGGTGGGCGAATTGGAAGTGGATTGCCCCCTCCTTGGTCGGCCAAAGGGGAGGGTTTCCTTCTCCTTGTGGCGTCCCCTCTCACCTCCCTCCAACCTATGTATACTTGAGGATTTTTGCCCTTTGGACACACAAGTTTTGAAGCCTCCTCTAGTTCTTTAGTCTAGTTCTAGAAGCCTCCTCCCTCTAATTATCTGGCGACGATTAGCTTTGGATGGCGAAGCAATGCCGGATCGTGAAGACCGTACGCTTGCAATCTGTGGAGTGGTCATGCTTTCGGCCTTCCGTTCGAGGGACTATTCGTGGGCCATTCACGGGATCGTTCATCTACGGTTCGAGGGACTCCAAGTAAGATCTACACCGACTCGTCTTCTTCTGTTGCAACTCGGATTTGGAAACAATCTGATGCAAACCATTTATCGCATCTTCATAGTATTCCGGGGTGATCGTAGGGCGAAAAACTTATGTTTTTCTACTACATTTCCCAACAAGCAGGACATAGGGTTTTACCTCTTCGAGAGGGCCCAAACTTGGGTAAAACTGTGTCCCTTTACTTCCTGTTAACCATCATGCCAAGATAACCAGCTTGGGACCCCCTACCAGATTTCCGCCGGTTTCAGCACTGACACCCACACTACTAGGAAAATGCTTATACACAGTAGCATAGTAGTAGCGCTGTAAAATAGTAACCGCTGCTGCTATTTAGCAGTAGCGCTTTTCCTAGAAAGCGCTACTAGTAAAACTCTAGTAGTAGCGCAGGTAAGCAAAAACGCGCTACTACTATGTGGGACCAGACGAGGCCACCGACGGTCGCTGGAGTTGTAGCGCTGTACAGAAACAAGCGCTACTACTAACAGTTTAGTAGCATCGCTTGATTGTACTGCGCCGCTACTGCTAATGGGCCCCAATTAGTAGTAGCACTATTCCAGGAGAGCGCTACTACTAAGTCCCATAGCAGCAGCGCTTTTTGCTAAGCAGCACTACTGCTAGTTGCGGCTGGTGCCACCTTTTCCACCCCCTCCCCTCCTCCCCCACTTTGCCCTCTCTCCCCCTCCCTTCCCCTCTCCACTCTCCACCATTGTTGCTCTTCTTCTCTCTTCCTCCTACCTCTCTTCTCTTCTCTCCTCATTAATGGCACCCTCCTCCATAAATGGCCTCTCTCTTTCTCCTACACCTCTCTTCTCTCCCCCATTAATGCCCCCCTTCACCATAACCCCTCTCCATTAGTTAGCTAGCTAGATTCACCTCTCCTCCCCAACAACTAGATCTAGCTAGCTATTTAGCCAACCACACGTGCTCTCTCGATCGTTCTCTCTCATCATCTAATTAACCGCGCGTGCTCTCGGTCTCTCTCGGGAGATATATAGGTGAGTAAAAAGTTGTTCATTTCAAGAATGGGAATATGTGTGTGAATGAGAATATGTGTGTTTGGGATATATATATGGAGAGATTTGTGCGAGTGACATGCCCTCGAGTTGCTTATGTTTTGCCGAAATGTCGATTTATTTCCGTTTCGGTGAATTTCGAGCAAACTCAATATGTCCTATTTTTAGGCAAGGTCATGCCAAAATTTTATATATATGACTTTGAAGCATGCATTATTTATTTTATAACCCTTTTGCTTGTTATACCGTGCAGTCGGTCATGAAGGTGAGTGGATGGAAGGTGGAGCGGTACATGCAATCCGCGGTGATGGACATGTATGCAAATAATCGGACTAGGATTAGATGTCCGTGTGCAAGATGCAAGGAAGGAGTCCTTTTGGACCCTTTTGATCGTGGCACTTTGAAGGCGCACCTGCTGATGAACGGTTTCATGGATGGCTATACTCAGTGGATAAGTGAAGAAGATGATGATGATGAGGACGTCCACATGGCAGGGAATAACGACATGGGGCTAGACGAAGAGATGACCGATCGACATGAAGACGATGGCGCCGGACATGTCGGCGGGGAAGAGTCCGGAAATGACGACAGCGGCGGAGAAGATTCCGGACACGGCGAAGAAGAGTCCGGACATGGCGGAGAAGAGGTGGCGGTCACGCCGCAGTCTTCGACGGTACTAAGTGCAGTCATGCAGGACCCTCATGTTCGAGACCTCCTTCGCAAGAGTACGACTAGCAAGAGAGCTGCTTCTAGAGAGGAGGCCAAGCTGGCGCAACTTGAAGTAGACTCAAGGACTCCATTGTATGACGGTTGCGATCCCGAGGTGACCCGCTTGAGTTTCACGCTCGAACTTCTAAAGACGAAGGCCAAAAACAAATGGACAGACAAAAGCCTCGATGAGCATTTGAAGTATCAACATAATAAAGTTCTTCCCGCGGGGAACCTGTGTCCTACTAGTGTCGAGGAGGCCAAGAAAATCGTTTGCCCTTTTGATTTGCCGCACATTAGGTACCACGCATGCATCAACGATTGCATCATTTATCGGGGGGAGCACGCGGAAAAAAACAGTTGTCCAGTGTGCAATGCTTCTCGATAAAAGAAGGCAGGAAAGAAAGCTCCTCAGAAAGTTGTATGGTACTTTCCGATCACTCCCCGTCTACAGCGGTATTTCGTAGATCCTAAGGAAGCAAAGCTCATGCGCTGGCACGTGGAGAGGAAGAAGCCCGACGATGGAGATGATCCGAGGTTGAGACACCTCGTAGATGGTAGCCAGTGGAGAGCATTCAACGCCGTATATGGATTTGCTACAGAAGATCCAAGGAACATCGTGCTTGGTGCGAGTACTGATGGCATGAATCCGTTTGGAAACCAGAACACCAACCACAGCACATGGCCCATGTTTGTATGGATGTACAACCTCCCCCCATGGAAGTGCATGAAGACAAAGTACATACACATGAGCATGCTGATTCAAGGGCCGAAACAACCGGGAAATAGTATTAACCTGTATATGGGGCTTCTGCAAGAGGAGCTAGACACGTTATGGAAAACACCGGCATGGACATGGGAAGCCAGCAAAGGAGAATATTTCCATATGAGAGCCGCGCTGATGACGACGGTGCACGACTATCTCGGTTACGGGTACACCTCAGGCAAGGTGTGCCACGGATACTGCGGATGCACGAGGTGCATGGATGATACAATGTCTCAGCAGCTTACGTCAACGAAAGATGGCGGGTCCGGGAAAATTGTGTACATGGGGCATCGTAGATGGCTCGAGAAGGATGACCCGTGGAGAAAGCGTGGAGATCTATTCAATGGGTCTGCTGAGCTTCGAGGACCTCCACATAAGAGGAGCAACGCCGAAATCGACGAGCTGTTGAGAAACTGGGAACAATGCCCCGCACCGAGAAAGATCAAAAAGGCACCGGAGCCACTGCTGAAGGTATGGAAAATGAGGTCTGTTTTCTAGCACTTGGAGTACTGGCCCAATCACGACACGCCTCATTGCCTTGATCAGATGCATATCACGAAGAATGTCCTCGAGAGCTTGCTTGGCACACTGATGAACATGCCAGAGAAGACCAAGGATGGGCCGAAGGCAAGGAAAGACTTGGAAGATTTGAAGATCAGGAAAGAGCTCCACCGTAAAAAGTCGATGGAGGAGACGGAGACGGAGACGGAGGAAGGGGAAAGGGGCAGAAAATTCAACAAGAAGGAGGAGAATTATTGCCCCCCTTCTTGCTTCACCTTAAGTGCGAAGGATATCGATCAATTCATCAAGTGCCTTATGGGAATCAAAGTCAGTTCCGGTTACTATGGGAAGATAAGCAGATTTCTAGACCCCAAGAAGAAAAGGTTCATCGGGATGAAGTCTCATGACTGTCACATGATGATGACGCAGATACTCCCGGTTGCCATTAGAGGTATAATGGACAAGCACGTCCGTGACACGCTTACTGTTCTTGCAACTTCTTCGACGTTATATCTCGAAAGTCCATAAGTGTGAAGCAACTCCGAAGGCTACAGGAAGAGATCATTGTCATACTATGTGAGCTTGAGATGTACTTCCCGCCCGCGTTCTTTGACGTCGTGGTGCATCTGTGTGTCCACATCGTGGACGACATCATTGACCTCGGGCCGACATTCCTTCACAGCATGATGCCTTTCGAGAGGATGAATGGGGTCATCAAAGGATTCGTTCGTAACATGTCCCGTCCCGAAGGGAGCATCGTCCAGGGGTATCTGACGCATGAGTGTGTCTCCTTTTGCGAGAATTATATAAGCGTCGGAGACCCTGTTGTTGGTTTGCCCGTCAAGAAGCACGATGGGAAGCTCGAAGGAGATGGTCACAACAACGGTCGGAGGAAATTGCACGTGGACTACTCGGATCGACGGAACAACTTTGACAGGGCTAACTTAGTAGTGCTACAACACCTAGATGTGGTAGATGATTATGTGGCACAGCACAAAGAAAGCATCGCAAAGAAGTACCGTGATAAGGGGATGCTCAAGACGGACGACGAAGTTACTGTAGAGCACAACGCTACTTTCTTGCGTTGGTTCAAAGAGCAAGTTCTTGAAAATCCCCCGGAAGAGGGCAGTTCAGACGGATTGCTCATACACACCTTAGCATATGGCCCCGCGCCCAAGCTCGTGACCTATCAGTACTACGATATCAATGGGTACACATTCTACACGGAGGCCAAAGGCATGGACAGTGATTACCAGAACTCCGGGGTGACAATTCAATGCGTGACTGACGCCAACGGCACAACTGAAAGATTCTACGGAAGGGTCGAAGAGATCTGGGAGCTTGACTATGCTGGAATGCATGATGCGACGATGTTCCGTGTGAGATGGGCCAAGGACGTCGTAAGAGAAAACAAGTATTTCACCACCATGTCTATACCCGACGCGAAGAGCACTCCCGTGAACGTTAACGTCATCGCCAAAAATGAGCCATGGGTACATGCTAAGCACGTGACACAATGCTTCTTCATAACCGACCGGGCCAATCCCAGCCGTGTTGTCGTGAGGAGATCCAAAAGGAGCATCGTCGGAATGGTGGAGTCGCCAACGAGGAAGACTACGACCAATACGGCAACCCGATGAGGGAAGATGACGATGCAGCATACGTGAAAAGAAGAATCAATACTACATTACCTAAGAAAGATCGTAATCCATGGCTTCGGAAAAGTCACAAGGAGGGGCTCAATTACTCGGCAACGAATAAGAAAGGGAAGAAGCTCAATGTGAAACGTCGTCGACGCAGCTGATCAGAAACCTACATTTATATGTATGTATCTATTTTGTGTACGCACTTAAGTAACCATTATCGGTCAACTGATATGTTACCACCACATGCATGGTTCCGGTGATATTCGCGCAGTGGGGGAGAGGGAGACGCCGTCGTCGGGAGAAAAAAAACAAAAACAAAAAGGGAGAAAGCAGTACAAAAGAAAAAGAAAAGTAAACAAAAAAGAAAAGGAAAATAATAAAAGAAAAGAAAACTAAAAACTATAAAAGGAAAATAATAAAAATTGGAACAGTTAGCAGTAGCGCTGGATTGTGAACCAGCGCTATAGCTAATATAGCTATAGCGCTGGGTTCCAAAAAAGCGCTACTACTATGTGCCATTAGCAGTAGCGCTGCATTACAACCCAGCACTATAGCTAAGTTAGCTATAGCGCTGGTTCACAATCCAGCGCTACTACTATTTTGAGTTAACCCGCGAGGGCTCAAATTTTGCCAAGCCCGCCAAGTCCCAATCCCCCACTCTTCCCCCACTCAGTCCCCGCCGCCGTCGCCCTGCCCGCCCTCGCGCCGTCCGTCGCCCTCGACCACCGGCCGTCGCCCCTGGCCGCCGTCGCCATCGGCCGCCGTCGACCTCATCGCCGGCCGTCTCCCGATCCCACCCTCGACCTCACCGGCGTCTCCCCTACCCGCCCTCGACCACAACGCCACCCCCGCCTCTCCCCAGCCCGCGCGCCCTCGACCTCGCCGCCGCCGCCGTCCGCCGCCCTCCACCTCCATCCTCAGCTTCTCCTGCATCGTCGTAAGCCTCTCCTCTCCCCTGCCCTCCTCTCCCTCTCCTCTCCCCTGCCCTCCTCTCTCTCTGTTTAGGGCTTTTAGGGCAAGTTAGCAAATTTAGCAAAAAAAATATAGCAAAGTTAGCAAATTTATCAACTTTTCTTAGCAAATTAGGGCAGTAGCTGATTAGCAAATAGGTATAAAAAATAGTAGCAAAAAAATTTCAAAAAACAGTAGCAAAGTTTAGAAAAACAGTAGCAATTTAAAAAAACAGTAGCAAAAAATTAGGTATAAAAACAGTAGCAAATTAAAAAAACAGTAGCAAATTAAAAAAAACAGTAGCAAAGTTAGCAAAATTTTGAGCAAGTTAGCAAAAACAGTAGAGAGAGAGAGAGAGAGAGCAAGTTTGTAGCTATTTTTGTCATTTTCGTGCATTTAAGTACAAGCATGCTTTTGCTTGAATGATATATGTCATTGATGTTATATGTTGGTTTTGCAATGTTGGTTGAATGTCGAAAAATATCCGAGTGGCCTATGTTTTGCTGGAATATTGATTCATTTCCGTTCCGGCAAAATTCAGGCGCTCCATATGTCCACTTTTTAGCAAAGGTCATGCCTAAAATTTCCGTGATTTTCGGCATGACTTGTGCTAGAAACTAGGACATATGGAGTACCCGGGATTTGCCGGAAGGGGAATGAATCAACAATCCGACCAAACATAGGCCCATTTTTCCTCTTCATTATATCTTTTATTTACAATTGTTGATCTATAGGAAACATGTCTACCGACGCCAAAGTCGTGGGTGGTTCTGCTCGCCTCGAAGACCCCATCGAGGCAGCAAATCACTATTTCGATTACTTGGACGAACACCAGATGGGGTTGCATGGTGGCGGCAGTGGCACCAACCCCGACACCGACGCCGACGCCGACACCGACACCGGCACCGGGACCGACACCACCCCCGAGACCAGCAGCGATGCTGTCGTAGCCGGTAAAGCACCGAAGAAGAAGAGGACACGAAGACCAAACGAGCTTGGCATCGGACAAATTGTGGTCACGGAGATGCACCCCAAGAAGTTAGAGCCAACGGCGCCGGAGGATGCGCGCTCTTGCTGGGGCAATTAACTTGGATGCATCCTCAGGGAAACCGCCAACATCAACGATGAGAGGTTGAAGCAGATACCACATATGGAGCACATGCTCCTAAAGAAGTTGCACAATAGGTTCCTGTTCCCCGGCCGGAATGAAGGCAAATATAAAGAGCCGTGGGACGACGTCGCCATGACAAAGATAAACGACAAGGCGATGGTGACGTTCACCAACGACTTGTCCTCCTGGAAGTTCGGGTGATAAAAGCGATTGGGAAGAATGAACCGTGGTCCAAGATTCATGCTGATAATCCGACAATAACGGAAGAGGACTTTGCAAAATTCAAGGAGAATTGCGGTAAAGAAGAAGTCAAGGCAAGGTCGGAGAAAATGAAGGCGCTCCAGGCCAGGAACACACCTCCCCACCGCCTCGGAAGCCATGGTTACGAGGGGAAGAGGCACGTATGGGCCAAGGAGGACGCCGAACGTGAAAGTCACGGAATCCCAGACCCCTTGGCGGAGTTCACCGACCCGCTGGAGCATGACTGGATCAGGGCCCGGTACAAGTGGGACAAAGTCAAAAAGATCTTTTACACGGACCCGAACACGAGGGAGTTCATGAGACTTTTGGTAATTGTTATATTACCACATTATCATATTAGCTTCCAATCAATTCAACTGCAATTTTTGTCACATTAGTAAACCATCCACGTTCCTTTTGCAGAAAGAGCAGCACCAAAAGGCAGCCGAAAGCGACGAGTCGTCACAGTCGTCGGCGAGGCCCAAGTGGGACACCCCATTCAACCGGGCCCTGAACATACTGAAAAAGGTCCCGGTGGACAAGCCGCCGTCCTATGGACGTGTGCACGGCGTCGGAGATGGTGCCTCGTGGAAGACGTGCTACCACGAGGAGCCAGAGGAAAGAAGGAAGAGACGGTCGGTCGTCACTCAGCAGAGCATCGACGAGAAGGTCGCAATTGCGGTCAATAAGACCAAAGCTAAGACCAAAGAAGAGTTGCTCGGGGCCGTCAATGCAGTGGTCACTGACGCGGTGGTCAGCTTGCTTCCGGCACTTTTCGATTTCATGAAGAACAATCCAAATGCACGGCCGGAGGACTTTCCCCTTCCCATCTTTGTCGGGAGCAATTCGGCGAACACCATAGCATCAGCACCTGCTCAAGCAACCGCAAAAGGTACCGCTCTGGTTCATAGCAGCCCGACCTTCGTCTCTTGCATGCTCGGTGGGCCTTCATCGCTGGCTAAGCTCGACGCCCTCACGGTAATTACGCGTCATACCCTTTTCACCAGCATGTCTATAGTCTTCCGTTTCAGTTGCCTTTCGGATGTTTGACGTCGCAGACATGTCTCCTTCGTAGGCCGACGACACCCCGTGCACCCTACTCTACGACATCAAGGGCCAGAAGGTGGCCGTGGGAAAGGCAACGATCGTGAAGCCGAAGGACCGCATGTTCCACAACCGAGAGATGCCTGATGGCGTCTTCAAGGTTAACGTGGCCAGTGTCTTAGCGGGCTTCGAGGATTTGCCTCCTCCGGTACCAGTCGATGACGATGAGACCCCTAAGATGATTGGCGCATGTAAGAGCTGGTTCTTGCCTTGGCCGAAGTCGCTTCGTCATCTCGAGGCGCCCAGTATCACGCCAACGCCACCTTCTCAAGAAGGTATGAACACCACCCCACCTACCACATTACCTGCACCTGTCGTGGCGAGTGATAGCGGACGACGCGAGGGAGAGCCTCCATTAGTGCCAGATGATGTAGCCCCCACTGTTAAAGAAGCAAATGTTGATGATGACATGGAGGATGATGATGATGACCCAGACAAGTATTTCAATACTGCCTATGATGATGGAGGATCGATGGCTCAGGACGACGAAGACTCAGGCTATGAGCGTGGAGATGATGACTTGATGCTGCCTGAATTGCCGGAGCCGAAACGTCCTAAGGCGGAATGCAAAAAGTCTCTCTTCAAGCGATCCTCGCAGGAGACGCCTCCAGATGCCGCCTGTACCCAGCAACCCCCCGAGGCCCGTCCACTGATTAGCCCGACGACACTGGGGGTGGTGGTTAGGGAAGGTATGGTGGGCTCACTACCGCCACCCGCCAAGAAGCAAAGGAGGAGACCGGACAAGAAAGGCCCTAAAGGCGCCAGAGCTGCTTCAAGCAGCCAGCCGCCTCCGAAGCCCCGGGTGGTAGACAGAATACCTGTCAAAGGTAAGAAGCGTTTCCATGTCGCCGGCGACCCGATCCTACCTGCCAAAGCGCTAGAGCACATACTGAACAATGATCTAAGGAGACTCCATGCAGATGTGCTGGCCAGAGAGAAAAGCCTTCTGATCGCGGAAAAACCAGGATACCCGCTTTACGCGGCTCAGGTGCCGGGTGGGAAGTTGTACGTCGAGAGATGGCCCGCGAATAAGTTCATCCTGCGATTTGACTACATCTACGACATGTTCCACATGACCAAGCTGGATTTCCAGTTCATCCGCATGTATGCACTGTATCTGAACTACTTCATCAGGGTCGAAAACATCAAATATATCTGCGTCGCGGACCTGGTCTATATGCACGAGAGCTTCTTGGCAGTTTGCAAAGAGCACCGTGACTATGCGAGCAAGTACCTCGGCGACTTCATGATCTCTAATAAGGACAAGGAAGTGATTCTCGTGCCTTATCATCCCACGTAAGTCATCCGCACATATCCCTTCGTAAGTGTTAATCATTCCTTTGCAAGCATGGAGGCTAATTTGAGGTGTACTTAATTTGCGCAGCGGGGGGGGGGGGGGGGGGCGCCGTCCTCATCGTTCTGTACCCGGAATACTCCCATGCTATGTACTTGGACTTATCGAAGAACCTCAGGAAAATGGATTACAAGCACATAAAGAGTGTTCTCGATAGTGCCTTGTTAACCTTCAGCCTGTCTGGTGGATATATCAAGGTGAAAAAGTACAGGAATCGCGGGCTGGCTTTCGGTCATAAGACCGACTTCTGCTGCATCCAGCAACTGCACACCAGTATGGCTGATGGATCCTACCTCATGCATCACTTGCTCGAGTACAGAAGGGATAATCAACGCCTTCGCATGTCACCTACTACCAATGATGCCGAGATTGTCAGCTGGGCCACAAGCATAGGAAAGACACCGGATCATCGAATCAGAGCTGAGTTTTATCGCGTACAGTGTGAACTTGCCCAAGTGATCATGAAGCAGGTCCTCGAACCAACAGGGATGTTCTACCATGGGCCAATCACGCGGGAAGATGTCCGAGCACTGCTACTCGCTCAGCGTCTGGACCTGAAGCCTCTCAAGAAGCTCGGGTGCTTCCTCCCTGACTATGAAGATTGGACCGCCGACATGGAGGACCGATTGTTCATGACAATGTGTCACTACTGTCTTTTTCTATGGCAAAACTTTGAATTTATGCACGGCGAAACTATGTGATGTAACTAAACCGTGGTCCTGAACTAGCGTAGATCGCTCTAGTTAATTAGTTTGGGTATGAGGAACTTCGTCATTTATGTTTACTATTGGTTGCTTGTATTTTGCTAATTATGCCTCTTTGTTTTCTTAAGTACATTATGTTGCATATTATCGTTCAATTCATCAACTCACGATGCAGGTACATAGACCAAAGATGGCGAAGGGCTACTACGTCGTGTACGTTGGGAGGGTTCCAGGAGTCTACGACCACTGGCCAGCCGCTTAGGCCCAGGTGCACAGGTACCCGGGTGCTAGCCATAGTGGGTTCGACAGTAGAGCCGAAGCGGAAAGTAGTTACTTGAGGTGGACACTCCAGCATGAGCAGGGGCGGGACCGCCAGTACTACATAGTCGCGCTCTTGCTCATGCTGATCGCTCTTCTCTTCTACATCATGGTTTAGATAGAGATGATGAAACTTGTGTGTGTGCCATGACCATGCAGTTGCACTTATTCGAGACATGACATGATCGCACTTGTATATCGCTACTTTCGAGATGTGATGATATTTGTGTTGAATGATGATGATGATGATGGTATGACGAGACTACTGTATGTCTATGATATGATGAGAATAGTGTATGTTTAGTATGATTTGATGAAACTTTTGCATAGAGCCTGTATAAATACAGCACAAATACGTAGAGGGGTGCGGATCGGTGAAAGCAGGAACATTAGCAGTAGCGCTGGAAAGCACCTAGCAGTAGGGCCGGCTTAGCAGCAGCGCTTCCTGTGAACAAGCGCTACAGATAGTTATCAGTAGCGCTGGTCCAGGAAGCGCTACTGCTAACAATATTTACCAGTAGCGCTGCCCGTTACAGCGCTACTGCTACAACTTAGCTGTAGCGCGCTAGCAGTAGCGCTGGACCCAGCGCTACTGCTATGCATATTTCAAGCGCTACTACTAGGGTTTTCCCTAGTAGTGCCATCTCGTTGGTGTGTCTCAGTTTACTTAAATGTTGATAGTCCCATTCCACAAAATATGCAGACCGAACATAAAACATAACTTTTTTGTGTAGCTCCAAGCGACGAATCTAGCATACCATGTTGCGAGAGTGGGATTGCGAGTACCCGTTGTACATCAATGGGCCATAAAGTTTGTCTAATCAGATCTTCATCCCAATTATTCGGAACATGATCAATAAAGTCACCCACCGTAGATAACAACTAGCCCCCTTTCGGAGTAACCACTTTCCAAGCTGCACAATTTGGAATCTAGGCGTCTTCCCGAATATTGATATTTTGGACATTCCCTACTCCCCAAACATAACCATGTTTCAGAGAATTCACACCTACCATAATATTTCGCCATGTAAAAGAGGATCCCTTCTTTAACTTAGTTTTGAACAAATCGTCATTTGGATAGTACTTAGCCCTCAAAATAGTAGCACATAAGGAGTCAGGATTCTCAAGAAGCCACAAGCCTGTTTGGCCAACAATGCCAAATTGAAACAGTGAATATCGCGAAAACCCATCCCCCCTTGATTCTTAGGGACACACTTTTTCTGCCACGCCATCCAATGCATCCTCCTCTCGTTCTTCTTGTCTCCCCACCAGAAATGTGCCATCGCATAAATAGTTCCTTTACTATTTTTTTAGGAATTTTAAAGACCTACATTGCATAGCTAGGTAGGTATGGCTTGGAAAACATACTTGAGAAGGATCTCCATTCCTCCAGCAGAAAGTAATTTTTCCTTCCAACCATTGATTTTCGTAATAATACATTCAATTAAGTATTGGAAGCAATCGATTTTATCTAATCCCACATTGGAGGGCAAGCCCAAATATCTATCATTGAGGGCATCAGTCATTATATTCAGCATGGTACATATTTGTTCTCTGATCTCCACCTTTGTAATAGAGCTAAAAAAGATGTTGGATTTATCAATACTAACCAATTGTCTCGTAACCGCACAATATGAATCTCAAGCTGATTTTAGAGCCTCCGCACTGCGCAGATTAGCTTTCATAAGAATGAGCGAGTCACCGGCAATGAGAAAAAAATGTAATAGGTGGGACATTTCTGCAGACTTTCACGCCTGAAATATTTTCATTTTCCTCCGCGAGTGTGAGAAGAGCAGTCATCCCCTCCGTGCACAATAAGAATAGGTAAGGTGACAATGGGTCACCCTGCCTTAACCCCCTTATAGGCATAAAAAATTCACTTTCCTCCGCATTAAACCAAACTCGGCATTCAACTGTTGAGACGCATTGCATATAAAATTTACCAAATTTTCACGGAAACCAAGACTCGGTATAATATCCTTCAGAAAAGGCCACTCAACTCGGCCGTAAGCTTTGTGAATATCTAGTTTTATAGCACACAATCACTCTTTACTTTCTCTTTTGTTCTTGCTTGTATGGAAGCACATGTAAGCCACTAAAATATTATCTGTAATCAATCTACCAGGCACAAAAGCACTTCGAGTTGGCCTAATAATATCAGGTAGGAAAACTTTAAAGCGAGAGGCCACCAACTTCACAATTATTTTATATACCATGTTACACAAGCTGATCGGCCTAAATTAGGTTACCTTTTTTGGAAAATTAATCTTAGGGATCATCACAATCGCAGTATCAGTCCAACCAGATGGGATCATGCAAGTATTTATCACTTGCAAAACCTCCTTGAAGGTGTCATACACCGGGGGTGGCTCACCCAAGGGAGCCCGGCCTCAGGCTTGACGAGGGGCCCACAAGGCCCAAGACAAGGGAGAAACCCTAAGGAGGGCACTGGAGCCTTCTTATCCTTCAAGACAAGGGCGGCGGCGAAGGACATTGCATCTACCACTGTCAACCCTAGGCCTCCACCGCCTATACAAGGGGAGGCTAGGGAACCCTCATTTTTTATCTATTTTCAAATAGAAACCCTCGGTAGCAATCTCATACATCATTGTAACCCCTCGCACGAGGTATCCCTCCACCATGAATAACCAAAACAAGCAGGATGTAGGGTATTACTCTCTGGAGGCTTGAACCTAGGTAAAACCCTTGTGTGATCTCCCGGTCTAAGACATCTAGCTGCGCTTGGACCTCTACCAAGGGATCTGACGGTATTTTGCACCGTCAGTTGGCGCGCCAGGCACGGGTGGTGCCGGCTAGGGACCGATCTCAGATTGGATCTTCTTCGTGTCTCGGCAGCCTCTCGCTGGGAGAAAGCCTAATCTTTGGCCCTCTCACCTTCATCGTCGACGGAGCAGGCCAGGTCAATGTCAACCCACCGGCCCACCCAAACACTACAACCAAGGTGAACCCAACAGCTGCCATGATCACCGGCAACAAATGCATCCTCCCGAGGAGGCCCCAGGACCAACAGATCATGATGTCGCCCAAGGCCTTAACGTCCACGCCACCAACCTCCATACGATCTGGCCCCCAAACTCTCTCGCCATGTGCCTCGGAACCTTACAACGACAACAAGTGGGAGGCGCCCTCCCCCCGGATAATGGGGGCTCGGGGTTGCTCCGGCTTCATATGCCCAGAGCGGCCCGCGCAAACGTCTCAGCTCGTCGCGATTGTCTGCAGCAACTGTCTCATCGGCCACACGCCAGAGGACTGCATCGTCATCGGCTTCACCACCAGCAACAGTACAAACCTGGTCGACATCTTGTCGATCTCGAACGACGAAAGCAGTATCGGAGAACCAATCTACTTCACGAACGACGAGGAAAGCAGTATCGGTGAACTGATCTACTTCATGAACGACGACGAAAATGTTGGCCTCTCGGTCATCCGAGAGGTCACCTACTCCTATCCTTGGAGCGAATCAGAGTCATCGGATGAGAACGGGAACTAATTATGTCTAGACCATTAGCCTACATGGGTGCACAATATTTGCATGTATACATCGGTGGGGTCATCCATCAATAGCTCTATGTAAACTGTATTTATGTGGGAATTACACTTGTCAGTTGGACTCACTCGTGCCTACATATTTGGGATTTCCCACGTATTTGTAATGGGGCGCTCACATACACTGCAAAGTTAGCTCCATGTATTTACTCTCTTTTTTTTCGAGCAAATAACTTAAAAGGGTCTACACATTTTCCCTTCCGAAGTTGTTTGGTTGGGAAAACTGTGAAACTAAAAGGTCGAATTATACACAGCAGCAACATGGATATAACTGCAGCAGCAATTTCAGCAACATCAATTATACCGAAGCTGGTGCTAAATAAGCATATAACTCATGTCTGACGATCACATATGGAGAAAATTAAGGGTCGAATACATCAAAGATAGCCACAATCCATCCAGTCTAATTATTATATAGCCAGCAAAGCATTGCCCAAATAGTAGAGTCGATCTGGATATTAACACTACACCAGCTACTAGATTCGCAAATACGGCACGGCTCCATCAATCGTCACTGCGGAATTAATGCATACTCTAAATTATTCCCTAGAACTAGGCCCTCATCAGCACCTCATGAGCTGATCCACGACCACGAACATGATCCCTTGCAGCTTGCTGCTAGCTGAACTAGTAGGCTGCGTACTGCACTACTGCTTGCCCCAACCATCACCTCGAAGGAGGTCGGCCAGGCAGGTCAGGTCGCGCACCACCATGTAGCAGATGACCACGGTGTAAAGGATCCAGCCGAAGATGTATCCTGGGTAGGCGGCGAGGGAGATCCAGAAGTGGCTGGCGTACATGCAATGGAAGAGGACAGTGACCGCGAGCGCGAGGTAGGCGAGGGCACGGCGGGCCCGGCGATGGTGGCATGGGAGTAGCAGCGCCAGCGCCGCCACGGCCGACTGGGTTGCGGCGCAGCACAGCATCCCGATCCAGAGGCAGGGCAGAATGGATGACTGCAGAGGACACCATATCAACTTGGCGCATGATGAATCGGTCGCAATGTCAAGCATCCGAGGGGTAGTACACGGGCAGGTAGTTAGTTACCTGGATGCACGCGAGGTGGGTCTAGCCAGCTATGTAGCGGGACGCTTGGCCGCAGGCGATGGCGAAGGCGTTGAAGAGCGCCCATCCGCAGACCAGTGGGACATCATCCCGGATCTGCTTTTGGACCGCACTCAGAGGCAGCGGATGAGGCATCTTGGCGTCCATGGGTGTCCAAGCTAGGTAGGATCGGAGTTGGGCGAGATCGGCAACAACGTAGGTTAGTTCCCCTTCTCTAATTTCATATCGCTATTCAACAGGAATGAAGAAGAAGAAAAACACATTAGCAAGGCGGCCGGAGATGGAGGGGACTCACCGTCGCTCACTGGTTGGATGCACGCGAGGTTCTTCGATCGCTTGGTGTGCTTCTTTCCTGAAGGGGCTCGAGCTGCAATTGCAGAGCACAACGGCCACGCTAGTGGTGGAGGCCGGCCGGGGCTGTTTAAGTGACCGGGCAGCGAGAGAGAGAAGGAAAGCGACTGGATCGGCGTGGGGCCTCCCAACACCGACTACGTGTCGAACAGCCGCAGCGTGAGCTACACACACACAAAGTGAGGAGGAGAGTCTGGTGCGGTTCAGCATGTAAACAAGCAAGCATGTGACGGTCTCCTCCCATGGTTGTGGTGGTAATCTCACGTCAGATGTCAGGGGGTGGCTTATCATGAGCGAACCCAAGAGGACGTCGTCGGGTCCTGGAAGCGGGAGTGAGCATGAGCTCGATCGCACACGAGACGTACCCAGGTTCGGGGCTCTCCGGAGAGATAACACCCTTAGTCCTGCTCTGCGGGGTCTCCGCACGATGACTATGATCAAAGAGTGTACAAAGTTGCTCCTTGAGCTGTGTTGCTAGACGAAGAAGAAGGGTAGAGCTACCTCTCCTCTCCTAGCTATGATGTGTGTGGGATGAAGGCTGAACCCTTTGCATGGGTGAACCCTGGGGGGTTTTATAGGCCAACCCCCCAGGGGTACAATGGTAATACGGCCGGATGTAGGACCCGGACGTCAGCGTCTAAGGTCGCCGGGTTCTCCGCCGGCTACTGGGGCCCGCCTCTGGAGGGTCCCGCCGGCTGCCGAGAATCCGGCCGACAGGTAGGGCCCGCCGCCTGCGGGCCATGCTGATTGCCTTTGGCTATAGCTCTGTCCTGGATGACGGAGGCCGCGTCACGAGTTGTATGGCTACAGTCCTACGCCAGGCGGGTAGGTGGCCGCTTGTTCAGCGCACACTGTAGCCATGCTCCGTCTTGTCATAGTGGGTGAGTGCAGACTCCGAGAGGAAGGAGGAGCCGGCTGCTAGAAGCCGTCCCACCCCCGAGGCCGCCTCCGAGGGATGCGCCGCCTTCTGGAAGCCTGTGGGCCACGCCGATTGCCTTCTGCCGCAGCACGGTCCTTGCTGACGAGGGCCGTGTCATGAGCCGCATGGCTATAGTCCTAAGCCAGGCGGGTAGCTAGCCGTTGGGTCAGCTCGTACTGTAGCCACGCTCCTTCAGGATTCGGGGGTGCAGGTGGCACTATTGCCACGCCTCGTCCCGTCGTAGTAGGTGGGTGCGGACTCTGAGGGGGAACGAGGGGCCGGCTGATGGAAGCCGGCCCGCCCCCAAAGCCGCCTTCCATGGGTGAGCCGTCTTCTGGAAGCCGGCCCGCGTGGCCAGCCGGCAAGAGGGGCTTTGCCAGCCCCGATGTCTTGAAAAGTTATTGAGTCCGGATGAGGCTACCCGGGGTCCATCCCCCCGACAGTAGTCCCCGAAGCTGGTGAGGCGCCATGGCTCAATCGTCGGAGTGCCTCAGTAGTTTCCTCCTCTGAGAGATCCTGCGTCTTTGCTTCGTCCGCATGCCAGAAGCCGGCAGAGGCGAAGCCAGCCGCTTTGGTGAGTTTGAATCGTCGTGCCTGCCGCCCGTTGTACGCACGTCACGCGCCGCCAGCAGGCCAGACCGGCCTGCCAGCCCACACGCGCGATGGGACGCCGCCACGAGCCCGGGCCCACCACCACGGGCCCGGGCCCACCACTACACAGCCTCGACGCGCGCGCGGATCCGCTGCGGCCGAGGCAGATGGTTGCCCTTCCGTGGCGAAATAACTACGCGCCATTAAGGCGCGGGATTTGCGGGGGCGTGCGGGACGAGGGCATAGTTAATCCCATGCCCCCGCCCCCATGAAGCGTCGGCTCGGCCTTGGCATTTCGGCCGTATAAGTAGGATGGAGGGGAGCGGCCAAACGCACGCGCGCCCCCTCCACTCTCTTCTTCTTCTCCCTCGCCCCTTTGCTTCCTTGCTGCCGCTGCGCCGCCGCGCCGAACGCTGCCGAAGCGCCGCCGCAGCTTCGCCACCGTCCAGCCTCGCCGCGTTGCCGCCAGGCCACCGCAAGCTATGGCGCGAGGCGAGTGGGACGACTCCAATGTCCATGAGGGCCACATCGAGTTCCTCCGCGCGACGTGGAGGCTTCCTGCCGAGGTGGTCATGGGGACGCGGATCCCCGGCGAGAGGGAGATCGGTGCCGGCGAGTTCGTCATCTTCCGGAGCCATTTCCTCAGCGGATTTGTTTTGCCTGCGAGCGGCTTCCTCCGCTCCTTCCTCAGCTTCTACCATCTTCAACCTCATCAACTCACTCCCAAAATGGTGGTGCTGCTCTCTGCCTTCGTGACCTTCTGCGAAGGCTACCTTGGCGTCCTGCCCACGCTCGAGCTGTGGGGCAGGTTCTTCTACCTGAAGTTGGGTACCCAGGCCAAGGGCGAGCCGGCCCAGTGAGGATCCAGCGTCGCCGTGCGGCACACCGGCTCTGGGACCCGCTTTCCTCCCATGGCTCTGCTAGAGTCGGCGAAGCTATGGCAGAAGTCGTACTTCTACGTCCGCAACGTCCACCCGACTCGCGACTACATCAACCTGCCTGCCTTCGCGATCGGCCCGCCTGGCGAGCCGTGAAACAACTGGGGGCAACAACCCAAATCGGTGCCAGCTTCCATCACCAACGTCCTTGTCCGGCTTCAGGAGATGACGGACTCAGAGGGCCTCAAGCCGGCGGACTTGCTGGCCGCCTTCGTCTACCGCCGGGTTTTGCCCCTCCAAGCCCGGCCGCACCTGATCTGGGATATGAGAGGCCGCCGGGACCCCTGCCGGATGTCCACGAAGGAGCTGCCGATGGTGGAGGTTGTCCGCCATGTCAACTACTTCTCCGACAGCAAGCTCAGTGAGTCCGACTGGCAATTCGGCAAGCAACCGTACAGTCACGCCAACCCTCCACCGCTGGTTAGTATCTGGTCCCCATTATTTGCTTACGCAGTGCTCCTCATCCGACCTGACCACCCGGGCGCGGGGCAGCGCTTCCCTGGTCAGGTAGCAACCGGCACGTCGGCTCCAGGCCATCAATGGATGCCGGACCGCGAGGAGAGCGACATGGGCGACCCCGAGCTAGGAGCGGCCGCGTTGGAAGACGGAGGCGAGGACGATGCCACCGGGGGAGGCGGCGATGGAGGAGGCGGAGCCGCAGGAGGTGGTGCAGGAGGAGGCGGGGCCGCAGGAGGCGGCGCATGCGGAGGCAGAGCCGCAGGAGCCGGCGCAGGCGGAGATGGCAACGTCCGGTCCTGGCCGGATGACGATGAGGACGAAGAGGGGTAACGCCGCCCCGAAGGCGTCGAGGGGGCAGGCGGCGGACCTTCGACGGCGCGGCCGCCAAGCGGAGCGCCAACTGGCGCACCCGGCACGGCTCAACGTCGCGGCGAGGGGCTGTTTGGCAGTCGGCCGCCCAAGAAGGCCAAGCAAGCGGCCGCGACGAAGCGGCAGGAGGCCGCGAAGGTGGCTGCCATCCGAAGGGCCCCAAAGGATCGCCCCATGGTGTCCGGGTAAGTGCGTTAAGCGCACCGCCTTGGTTGCTTTTCTTTCTCGCAGACTTCTCATCTCTGCTTGCTTTGCTGAGCAAGGCCGCCATCTCCATATCACGGGCTCCATCTGCCTCGCTGATCCGGTCGGCAGGCGGCTCTGAGGAGGCCCGGCGCGTGGACCCGGCCGCTGCCCTTCGGGAGGCGACGGAAAGGAACACGCGGGAGGCGCAGGAGGAGCGGGAAGCCGCTGCGGCACGGGCGGACGACGATACCCAGGCTGCCGCGTGTGTGCAGGCGGAGGCCCACGCCACGGCGGAGGCCAACGCCAAGGCTGCGGAGGATCTAGCTGGCAGCGGGATCCCGGAGGCTCCGGATCTTGAGCAACCGGAGGTACTGGTGGTGGAGGCCCAGGTGCCGACTGGGACAGCCGGAGCCGACCAGACGGCGCCGGAGCTGGAGGTTGCTGACTTCGTCATCCCGGAGACGGAGGTGACTCAGCGCGCGTCGGGTGCTGGCGAGCGGGGTGACGGCCACCCCGGAGGGCCGAAGATGCCGCTGGCCAGCGTCGGGTTGGCGACGAGCCAGGCCATGACGACACGCACCCCCGTGCGCCTGCGCCCGGCGCGGGTGGCTTCCGCGCCGAGGCCGGTAGAAATCGGGGCCGCGAGCTTGCAGGGAGCCGACACCGAGGCCACAAGTTCCGCTCCGCCTGGTTGGGCACCAGGGGCCGGCCCGGCCGCCTTGAACCTCGCGGTGCAAGACGTCCTAGACAAGTTCTCGCCCACGGCACCACCCTCCTGAAAGCAAGGAGCGAGATGGTGGAGATGCAGACGTCTGTCCGGGTACGCTTTTGACCTTGTTTTTTGTTTTTGCGATCTTCAGTGGGGGCGCGCCAGTGCACCCACTAGGTGTAGCCCCCGAGTTCCAAGCTGGCTGCTGAGCAGGCGGGTTGGAACTTTAAGGCGTGTTTCCGAATGCTGAGATATCGTGCTTGCCGCAGGACTACCACAACCTGCGTGCGGCCGCCTTCAACTCCCAAAACCAGACGCTCGCCAACCGGACCGCCGAGTTGAAGAAGAGTCGAGGTACGTAGGCCGGCTTTCATTGGGGGCGCGCAAGCGCACCCACTGGGTGTAGCCCCCGAGATTCGGGCCGACTGCTGAGCAGTCGAGCCGGATCTTCCCGGCGACTTTTTGTCTTTGTTGATGCTATTGCTGATGATTCCTCTTTGCCTTTGCAGAGGCTGCCGCCCATCTGCGGGACCGTGTGCATGAGCTCGAGGGCCAGCTTCAGGCCAAAGAGCTGGAGCACAGCCAGGCGGCCGCGGGGCGCAATCGGCTCGAGAAGGAGCTGGCTGACCAGGCGACCCGGCATGCGGAACAGGTCCGGCAGCTGAAGGACGAGAAGGAGCGCCTCAAGGCCGAGTTTGAGTCCCAGCGCTCAGGCTGGGCCGAAAAGGAGAAGTACCTGTCGGAGGGCTACTCGGTGATTGAGGATCTACTCGAAGGTAGATTTTCTTTCTTCCTTGATTGGTTAGTTGCCGGCTACCGTGGTCAGCCGGCTTCTAATTATTTTGCCTTCTTTTGGGCAGAGTACTTCCCGGATCGCTCTGGTGCCATCAGCCAGGCAATTGAGGCACGGCGCGACCAGCGGAGGAGTATGGGCATGGAGATTGCGTCGGACCGGCCTCGGAACTTGGGTGAACAGTTCCTGGCCGTTCGGCTGCGTCTTGAGCCGGTGCGCCGCCTGCTCCGCCGGTTTCAGCGCATCGGGTCGTAGGTCTTGGAAGGGCTCTGGCCGGGTGTGCCGGTCCCCTGGACTCCTAGCCGGACCGCTGACTGGTTGGAGGTGGCGGGGGAGCGGCTCGACGCCTGGAAGGGCGCCGCGGCACGGGCCGTCGCCAAGGCGGCGCTGTAGTTCGTGAAGGCGTGGTACCCGGGCGTGAGCCTGGCGCAGCTCGCCACCTTCCGCCAGGAGGCGGCGCCAGAGCTGGAGGCGGAGTGCGAGGAGATCGCCGTTCGCACGTCTGCCCTCGCCGAGTACACTGACGGCAACGTCTTCATCCCGAAGTGGGCAGAAGACGGCACCGAGGTGCCGCCGTCCTGGTTCGGGCTGAACCCGGATGAGGGGGAGGACCCGGCGGAGGATATCGCCTGCAGCGACGAAGCCACGGAGGAGGACGAGGACGAGGAAGGCGATGGCATCGCTCCAGATGACGGAGCGACCAGCCGGAATCAGCCCGATCCGGCCTCAGCCGCCGACCAGACCGAGACCAACCAGCCGGAGGCCCCGCCAGCCGGTGCCACCGCCACCTTCGACTCGTCCGAGCAGCCTGCAGTTCCTCCGGCCTAGGCGGCCCTTATCTCTTTAAGTTTTTCTGTCTTGTGCTCAAGAACAAGTTAGTTATGTGCAGTTCCACCCAATGGGGGTGTATTTTAAACCTTGATGAGTGCCGGCCGCTGGCCTTTTGCAATGTAAATGAATTTATTTTTCCCGCATGCTTGTGTGCCTTACCGAGTTCTGACTCGATTTTGCCTTTGCTTTCTTTGCCTTTTTCTTTTGCCGTGTTCCTTTGGCTGCCGCCCTGCCAGCCGGACAACCGCGCTGCGGTCTGTGGCCGGGTCAGGGACTTGGCCGTTTAGAGTAGGCAGATTACTTCAACCGCTTAAAGCGTGGCTAGTCAAGCGAGAAGTCGGCCGGCCGGCTGCTGAGCAGCCGGACGGGGTAGGCCAGAGGCCGGCTTGGCCTGAACTGGCGTTCTTCCTTAGTCGTTTTTTCGTGTGGACAGCGTTTCCGGCCTTTAGCTCTTGCTAGCCGGATAATCACGCTGCGAGCTGTGGCTGGGGCGAAGACAGGGCTTTGGCATCGACACACTACTGAGCCGACTTCGGATGGTACCAACTTGGGCCAAGTCGGCGAGCCCCCGGGCCGGCTGACTGGACCCGAGCAGGGCCAAAAGAATGAATACTCATACATAGGAGAAGCTTATCATATAGATAAAAAGGTAGCCCCCGAGTGCGCCTCGGGGTACCTGTTGTCTTTACTTAGTACAAAAGATAGGGTGGTACATACACTGCATCAACTGTAAAATGGGCGGAGAAGGTTCGCGTTCCATGAGCGCTCCGACTCCTGGCCGGCTGTGTCCCTCTTGCGTGCCCTGGGCTTCTGTGCGTCGATGAGGTAGTAGGACTCGTTGCCCAGGGCCTTGCTAATGATGAAAGGCCCCTCCCAAGGAGCCGAGAGCTTGTGCTGGCCGGCTGTTCGCTGGATCAGCCGGAGCACAAGGTCGCCCTCGCGGAAAGCACGCGGCTTGATCTTCTTGTTGTGGTAGCGACGCAGGCTCTGCTGGTAGATGGCGGACCGGCTGAGTGCTAGCAGCCGGGCCTCTTCCAGCAAATCGACGCCGTCTTCGTAGGCCTCCTTTGCTTCCGCCTCCGTGTACAGGGTGACGCGAGGCGAGTCGAACTCGATGTCCGTTGGGATGACGGCCTCGGCCCCGTACACAAGGAAGAAAGGTGTGAAGCCGGTTGATCTATTTGGCGTGGTCCGGAGACTCCAAAGGATGGCCGGCAGCTCCTCAATCCAGCAGCCGGCCGAGCGCTCCAGCGGCTCGACCAGCCGAGGCTTGATGCCAAAAAGAATGAGGCCGTTTGCCCGCTCCACCTAGCCGTTTGACTGCGGGTGAGCAACCGACGCGAGGTCCAGTCGGATGCCCTGCGTTGCGCAGAAACGAGCCAAGGCGCCTTTGGTGAAGTTCGTGCCATTGTCAGTGATGATGATGTGCGGGATCCCGTATCGAACGGTGATATCCGCGATGAATGTAACGGCTGTGGGGCCGTTCAGCTTCTTGATCGGCTTTGCTTCAATCCACTTCGTGAACTTGTCCACGGTAACCAGCAGATGGGTTAGGCCGCCGCGTGCAGTCTTGAATGGGCCCACCATGTCCATCCCCCATACGGCAAACGGCCAGGTGATGGGAATAGTCTTGAGGGCTAAGGCCGGCTAGTGCTGCTTGGTGCTGAAACGCTGGCACCCTTTGCACTTCCGGACCAACTCCTTGGCGTTGTCCAGAGCAGTCGGCCAGAAGAAGCCATGGCGGAAAGCATTGGCGACGAGGGCTCTGGAGGCGGCATGGTGGCCACATTCGCCTTGATGAATGTCCCTGAGGATTGCTATGCCCTTCTCCGGCTCGACGCAGCGCTAAAAAAGGCCAGTCGGGTTGCGCCTGATGAGCTCTCTGTTGATGATCGTGTATGCAGTCTCCCGGCGTTGCACTTGCCGGGCCAACACCTCATCGGCTGGGAGCTCGCGGCTCACCAGAAAATTGAGGATGGGCTACCCCCAAGACGGGGCTTCTACCACCGTCATGACGGTGACCGGCGCTAGGGTGGCCGGGTTGCGAGGCGGCCGCTCCCTGTTGCATCACGGAAGTCCCCGGGCTGATTGCAGCAGTCCCCGGGCCGGGTTCTAGAGTTCCCAGGCCGGGTTTAGGTGCTGCAGCCCCCAGGCCGCCTGCAGAAGTCCCCCGGCCGGCTGCTGAATTCCCCGAGCCGGATCCGGCTGCTCCGGGGTCAGCCGGCACGAAGATGGATTTTGATTCTGGCGAAGGCTGGATAGACGGCTTGCGCAAGCACTCGAGGGAAACGCCAGCTAGTATGGCCTGCCGGGTAGAGCCAATCCGTGCCAGGGCGTCAGCTGCTTCGTTGTCGGCCCGTGACACATGGATGAACTCGCAACCATCGAAGTATCCGCTGATCTGCTGGACGAGGGAGTGGTAGCTGGCCATGTTTGCGTCCTTCGCGTCCCAGTCGCCAGAAGACTGTTGGACCACAAGGTCCGGGTCGCCGTAGCACAAGATGCGGCGGATGCCGGTCTCCTTGGCCAGTCGGAGCCCATGAACGAGTGCCTCGTACTCGGCCACGTTGTTGGAGGTCCGGGTCGCCTTTGGGAGAGGTGAGGACGATGTCGGCTCCCAAACCGGTGCGCATCTTCGAACCGTCGAAGTGGATCCGCCAATGCGTGGAATCCGACGCAGGCGGTAGGTACTGGGTCTCGGCCCAGTCGACAAGGAAGTCGGCCAGCGCTTGGGACTTCATGGTGGTGCGGGGCTGGTAGAGGATGGTGTGGGGAGCCAGCTCGATGGCCCACTTGGCCACCCGGCCCGAGGCATCTCGGTTGCCCATGATCTCGGCAAGGGGGACGGTACTCCGAAGACGCACTTCTCCGGGTTGAGCTTGATCTGAAAACGGCGCAGGTTGGCGAAGGTCTCCTAGAGATCCTCCAAAAGGGTACCGCGCTTCTCCGTCTTCACCACTATGTCATCCACATAGATGTGGGCGTTTCTGCCGAATTGCTTCAAAAGGCACTTCTGCATGCAGCGCTCAAAGGTGGCGCCGGCATTCCTCAAGCCGAACATCATGGTGATGTAGCAGAAGGCGCCGAAAGGGGTGATGAAGGCGGTCTTCAGTCGATCGGCCGAGTCCAGCTTGATCTGGTGGTAGCCGGAGTAGGCGTCCAAAAAGGACAAAAGCTCGCAGCCGGCCGTGGAGTCGATCACTTGATCAATCTGGGGCAAGGCAAACGGATCCTTGGGGCAAGCTTTGTTGAGGCTAGTGTAGTCGATACACATGCGCCACTTGTTGTTTTTCTTCAAAACGAGGACTGGGTTGGCAAGCCAGTCTGGGTAGAACACTTCCATGATGAAGCCGGCTGCCAGAAGCTGGGCGATTTCTTCACCAACGATCCTTTTCTTCTCTTCTGATAGGCGGCGGAGGGGTTGCTTGACCGGCTTAGCATCCGGCCGCACATGCAGCTTGTGCTCGGAGAAATCCTTCGGAACACCCGGCATGTCCTTGGGGGACCATGCAAAGATGTCCCGATTCTCACGGAGGAATTCGACGAGCTCGCTTTCCTATTTGCTGTCGAGGTTAGCCCCCACGACAGCGTACTTCTCCGGGTGCGACGGGTCCAAGATGATCTTCTTGGTTTCCTTGGCCGGCTGGAAGGAGCCCTCGGCCTCAACCTCCTTGGGGTCAGAAGGCATGGCTGACTGCTCGCTGGCCATGGCCACAGCCCGATCAAGGAGGCGTTTCTCTTCGGTGATGACGAGGGACTCAGCCAGCTGGGAGCTGGCCGCGGCGCACGTGAGCGACTTCTTGTAGTCGCCAGCAATGGTGATGATGCCCTTGGGACCCGGCATCTTCATCTTCAGGTACGCGTAATGCGGAACCGCCATGAATTTGGCCAGTGTAGGCCGGCCCAAGAGCGCGTGGTAGGGGTTGTCCAAGTCAACCACCTCGAACCAGATGGGCTCGCGGCGGAAGTGGGTCTTGTCGCCGAACAGGACGTCGATCTTGAGCTTGCCGATTGGAGAGCAGGAAAGCCCAGGGACAATGCCATGGAACACGGTCCGGCTGGGCTGGAGTTGCTTCTCCTTGATACCCAACTTTTCCATGGTATCGCAATAGAGGATGTTGATGCTGCTGCCGCCATCTATCAGGACTCGGGAGAAGCAGCAAGCCCGCCTCTCGGTTGAGAAGGTGGAGTCCAGCACCATGGCATAAGCACCCAGCGAAGGCATCACAGCCGGATGGTCGTCACGGCTCCAGGTGACGGGCCTTTCGGACCAGTGCATGAATTGGGGGACCTCTGGAATGACAGCGTTCACCTAGTGGTGTTGCTGACGCCGACTGTGCTTGTCGTCGGCTTCACTGGTGAAGACGACGTAAGTGGCGTTCTCGTTAGGGAATTCATCTTGGAGCATGCCGACAGGGCGGGCCGGCTGCTGAGGAACCGGAGCAGCCGGGCCGGCTGGAAGAGGTGGCAAGCCCTCACCCTTGGTGATTCGGGTGAGCCAGCTGCACTGCCGGGTCGTATGGTTGGACGGTTTCGTGCCGCTGTGGAACTTGCACGGAGCGTCGAGGGCCTGCTCGAAGGAGAAGGCAGGCAACTAGGCACCCTTGCCGCCCCGCTGACGCTTGGGGCCGGGTTTCCCGGCCGGCTGCTAATCCTCGACGGTGGCCACCTGCCGGTTGTTGGAAGCCGGCTGCGGGGCCTTGCGCTTTATTGTCGTTCGGCTGTTGGCGCTGGTTGGAGTCACCAGCCGGTGCTGGAGAAGCCGGCGGGATCACCTTCCCGGACGCGTCAACCCGGATCTCCGACTTCATGGAGGAGTCGGCCATGGCGTACTTGTCCGCCACCACCAGGAGCTCGTCCAAGGTAGCCGGCTCATCGCACAGAAGCTTGTGCTTGAGCAGGGTGCCTTCTCGGCACCCGACGGTGAAGTACTCGATGGCCTGCACCTCGTGCACCACTTCGCAGGAGTTGCGCAACTCGGCCCAACGCGTCTGGTAGTCGCGAGCAGACTCGTCCAGCCCTTGAACGCACATAGAGAGCTGGCGAGGCTTGGGAGGCCGCTTGTAGGTGTTGTTGAAGTTGCGGACAAAGACGTCGCTGAAGTGCAACCAGCTGTTGATGCTGTTGGCCTTGAGGCTGTTCAGCCATGTCCGGGCCATGCCCTGCAGCATGAGTGGACACATACTTCACGGCAACGCGCTTGTTGCCGTTCACTATACTGACGGCTGTGGCGTAGTCGGTCAGCCAATCCTCCAGCTTCACGGCGCCGGTGTACTTGGGAGTGTCGCGAGGGAGCGTGAACCCTTTGGGGAAGGGCTCGTCACGGATGCGGGGGCCGAAGCAGGCCGGGCTGACTGTATCCTCCTCCTCCACTGCCAGGGACCGAGCCAGCCGCTCGATACGGTGACGAGCGTCATTCTCACCGACTGCTTCGCGGGGGCCTAGCCGGCCCCCAGGGTCGGGTGGTCAACCGGTGCGGAGAAGCCCGCCTCTCCCAGCGGGAAGGAGGAGGATGTTCATCCTGCTGGCAACGGCCTTCCGCTCTTGTAGGAACTTGCCGGCTGTTCGCAACCATCGCGTGGGAGCGCCGGCTGCGGCTAGCAGCCGGCTGCGGGTTCCGCTGGCCGCGTGTAACACCCCCAGTGGTTAACTACAGTAATCACCCTTTTGATTATGCCAAGTCAGCATGATTAACAGTGCATGATCATCATTTGCATCATATTGCATTCCAACTCCTAAGTCAAATTCAAATTTAAACTAAAGTGGAAAATAAAAGTTGTTCAGATCCAGAAACAAAAATGTACATCATGTTGCAAATAATCCAGAGGATAATATAAAATTAGCAGCAGTGTTAACTAAAATATTTAAGTGGCTCAAACAAATAGAAACAGCAGCAAGACAGCACTATTTAATCTTTTCTCAATTAAATTAAATCCAAACAAAAAGATATGGACACCAAGCTATTTTATTGCAGTGGTATACAATACCCTGTGATTTGGGGGACAGGTACAATTTTACAAAAGTCATTTGGGTGCCTAGCTAATTACAAAACAGAAAAGGAAAATAAATAATAAAAAAAAAGGAAAAGCCCCCCCCCCCCCCCGGACCAACTGGGTCGTGGCCCAGGCCACCAGGCCACCACCCAGGCCGGCCCACCCCGGCCATAACCCCTCCCCTCACCCCCCCAACCTAATCCCCCCCCCCTCGCTCCTCTCCCCCCCCCTGATCCAGAAATTCTGGATCGGGATCGAACCCCGTGCCCCGCGCCCGCTCGGCGCCCGTCGCCGGCGGCCTTCCCCGACGCCCATTGCCGGGCCTGCCTGCCCCGCCGCCGGCCGCCTCCTCCTCCTTGCCACGCTCGCAGCCCCGCGCCTCACCGCGCCCTCGGCGCCCGACGCCACCTCGCCGCGCGTGGACGCCGTCGCCACCTCGTCTCCGTCGCCGGACGGCCTCCCCGCCTCCGACGCCGTCGTCCCCGAGCCCCGCTGCCCGTGCCCTACAACGCCGGTGAGGCCTCGGCCTCGGCCTCCCTCCCTCGCGCGCGCACCCCACGCCGCGCCCCGGCCGAGCCCGCATCGCCCTCGTCGCGCTCCGCCGCTCCCATCGCCGTCGCCGCGCTCCTGCCGTCGCCGCGCGCGCGCGCGCGCCCGCGCCAGCGCCGCACCGCGCGCCCGTCGCCCGCGCCCGCCCGTGGCCCCTGGGTCACCGCCAGGTGGGGCCCCCGCCCCCCTGAGCCACTGGCCGGTGGGCCAAGCCCCCCCGGCCCGCTGACAAACGGGCCCCGCCCGAAAACTTTTAAATAAAAGAAATAAAAAGAAAAATAAATAAATAAATGATTAATTAATTAGTTAAATAATTAGGCTAATTAACTCTGTTTAGACTAATTTAATTTAATTAATTAGTTTAATTAATTGTTAATCAAATAATTAACCCTAATTAACCAGACAGCCTATGATAGGTGGGACCCACATGTCAGGATGCCTGCTGACATCATGCTGACGTCATGATGACGTCAGCATACACTGTTTTGGATAATGTTCTGGATAATTCGAATTTAAATAAATAATAAATTCCAGAAAATTAATAAAAACTTTAGAAAATCATATAAAATAATCCGTAACTCAGATCGAAAAACTTTGTACATGAAAGTTGTTCAGAACGACGAGACGAATCCGAATACGCGATCCGTTCGTCCGCCACATGTCTCTAACTATCAAAACATGCAACCGTTCCCCTCCGGTCATCTGTCTAACAAATGTCCGGAACCGGGAAAACATTCCCGGATGGATTCCTCCTTCCTCGGTGACGTGCAACCATACGTTAGGACACACCCGGCACTGCATATTGTCATGCCGTACTTTGTGTTGCTCATGTTTGCTCTATATTTATACTGTTTCCTCCCCCTCTTCTCTCTCGATAGATCCCGACGCAGCTCCGGAGACCGAAGACAGCATTGACAACCTTGCCCTTGCCGCCGAGCAACCAGGCAAGCACCCCCTTTTGATCATCCCGATATCGCCCATTCTATTTCCCATGCTTGCATTAGAATTGCTGCTACTACTGCTTTACCTATTCTGATGCATAGCCTGTTCATTGTAACCTGCTGTTGATAATTACCTACATATCCTAAACTGTTTAGTCTAGGCTGGGTAGAGACCTATCAGTGACCCCACTTATCCCGACTGCCGCGCTGGATCGTCAGAAGACCCGATCAACGGGATTGAAGACCAGGCCCCGACACCGCACATCACCCCCCCTTAGTTGTAACGACACTGCAGCGTTACTATCAAGTGCCGAGGGTGAAACCTCATGTAGCACTTCTGATGTTAACTCTGTAGAGTAGCTATTCGATCGTGGTCATCGAGGGTGATTCCTCCTTCTCCACTTTCGATACGACGCTGTCGTACAACACATCAAGTGTGAACTCATCGAGGGTGATTCCTCCTAAGTTCGACTTGACGGTTACATCGAGTGGGCATCCGTCGAGGGAGATACCTCGGATTTCCTTGATGTTATGGACACACGGTTACTGTGACTTTACTGCTGAACCTTGATAGAGACGGGTCGGCCCCGAAGGGGGACCCGAGGAAGCTACTTTTACTACAGGACTGAAGGGACAGGCGGTACCACCCAGTAGAGGTGGACCTGAGTTCCCGACAGTCTTTTAAGAGACGGGTTGACCTGGATGGTACCCGAGTGTTGAATACGAGGCGTGGCCGGGCATTCATGGCCCTTGCCGCAAGTCCTTGAGACGGGGCGACGGGGTCACATCTTTCGTGAGTCTCTGCTCGTTTCCGCAAGCCCCTAGTCCTAACGATTTGGATATTTGATCCGAGCAGGCCTCTGGTCTGATAGCACTAACCATCACGTGGGCATAGTATGGGCGTTCTGCATCGTAGCATCAGCCGAAAGCTCTGTCAGACGTCCAGTTCAACATGGCGGCACGGACGGACCGGCGCCCTCCTGGTGCCAGGCTTCTCCCTGCGCGCAACGACTCGGAGTGCACAGGGCGATGGCCCAAGACCTCTGAGCGCTTAGGATGTAGACCGACGGGGACCTCTCTGCTGAGCTGTAGGTCGGGTTGCGGTGTGTTGTTTGGCCGAGGCCGGGCATGACCCAGGAAAGTGTGTCCGGCCGGAGTTAAGCGAGCGTGATGGGTAAGTTGGTGCACCCCTGCAGGGAAGAACATTTCTATCGATAGCCGGTCCTACGGTAAAGGACACTCGGAGTTGTATCCCGATCGATACAACTAGAACTGGATACCTGTGATGAGACCTGGATACTATGGCTCTGGGATTGCTTCTCGCAGGGAGCCGAGAAGGGATCTCCGGACGAGGTTGATGACTGTATGGCTCTGGGATTGCTTTCTCGCAGGGAGTCGAGAAAGGATCTCTGGGTGAGGTTGATATTATTACTGCTACATTATATGGTATTGTTCTACTCTCTTCTACTGCTGCAAGACCGCTGAAGATGCTAGTCTTCGATAGGACTAGGCCTTCTCTCTATTCTGGCATTTCTGCAGCCCAGTCCACATATACAGCCTCCCCTTGAAAATGTTGCATATGTAGTGTAGATCCTTGCTTGCTGAGTACTTCTGAGTACTCACGGTTGCTTTGTTTTCCTTTTTCTCCCCATATCAGTTTGATTTGACCAGAGGACGGAGCCCCCTGAGACAGATGCCCCGACGATCGCTACTACTACTACCCAGAGGATGGATACTACTACGAGTTGACTGACGACCAGGAGTAGGATCGGAGGGTCCCAGGCAGGAGGCCTTCGCCTTTCGATCGTAGTGTTTTATTTTGCCCCGCCTTTCTAAAGGCCTTTCTGTACTTTCTTTTATATCTGTACTCAGATATCTGATGCTTCCGCTGACGCTTGTTCGCAAGCTTATGTATTCGAGCCCTCGAGGCCCTGGCTTGTAATATAAAGCTTGTACGACTTTATTTATGTTTTAGAGTTGTGTTGTGATATCTTCCCGTGAGTCCTTAGGCTTGATCGTGTGCATTTGCGTGTATGATTAGCGCGCGATCGGGCCGGGGGCGTCACACCGCGGCCGCCACCACTTGGGATCCGGGGGGTCGCCCCTTTCTCACGGCGGGGTGGAAGGTTTCCTTCTGAGGGGTCGGCCTGCTGGCCGGCTCCCACCACGCAGTTGCACGCGTCTTGCTGCGTGTTCGCAGCGTTGAGGAGCTCCTAAAGGCGGTCTAGCTGGCTGCGCCGTTCGTCGCCCTCCAGGTTCTCGAGTTCTTCTACCGTCGCCTGCGCGGCGCACAGGTTCTGCACTAGGGTGTTGTAGATCGGACGCCCGACTCCCAGCATGCTGGCGATGGCCGCACCGTGTTGCCGGACGGCGCCAGCACGGCTGGGCTTGGCCACAGCTGGCGTGCCGCCAGCTATGCGGTCGATCTCGCGCTGGTTGGCCTCAGCGCGGTGCTTCATGGCCGCCATCTTGGTGGCACTATCGAGGAGCTTGATGCGGATTTCTTCTATCGCCGCCGCGTCGGTGTTGGCTCCGACGGGAGCCGCCAGGTCCTGTATTGCTGCTCGCAATGGATCCTGGATGGCCCCACCAAAGTCATGGCTGTTGCCAGTGACCATCACCTCCGTGAAGACGCTGGCGTCGAGCGCACCGGCAGAGGCGATGCTAGAGACGGGAGGGAGCGGGTCGTCGATGACCACCACGTCGCCGGGGAACCCGTTGGCGGCGTCTGCATCGAAGAGGCTGAGCTTCCCGAAGAGGTTGACGAGGCAGCTCGCGGGGCAAACGGCTCCCACGTCAGACGATGTGCTGGTGCGAGCGCAAGCGAACGTATCGGGCTGGCTGATCCGGCCGGCCACGACGTGCTCGCCGGAGAGGAAGGCGGTTCCCGTCCAGAGCGTATCTCCGGCCGATGCCGCGAATGGCCCCACGGTGGGTGCCAACTGTCGTGGTAATCTCACGTCAAATGCTAGGGGGTGGCTTATCATGGGTGGAGCTAAGAGGACATCGTCGGGCCCTGGAAGCGGGAGTGAGCACGAGCTCGATCGCACACGATACATACCCAGGTTCGGGGCTCTCCGGAGAGATAAGACCCCTAATCCTGCTCTGCGGGGTCTCCGCATGATGACTATGATCAAAGAGTGTACAAGGTTGCTCCTTGAGCTGTGTTGCTAGAGGAAGAAGAAGGGTAGAGCTACCTCTCCTCTCCTAACTATGGTGTGTGTGGGATGAAGGCTGAACCCTTTGCATGGGTAAACCCTGGGGGGTTTTATAGGCCAACCTCCCAGGGGTACAATGGTAATACGGCCGGGTGTAGGACCCGGACGTCAGCGTCTAAGGTCGCCGAGTTCTTCGCCAGCTGCTGGGGCCCGCCTCTGGAGGGTCCCGCCGGCTGCCGAGAATCCGGCCGACAGGTAGGGCCCGCCGCCTGCGGGCCATGGTGATTGCCTTTCGCTGTAGCTCTGTCCTGGATGACGGAGGCCGCGTCACGAGTCGTATGGCTACAGTCCTGCGCCAGCACGGGTAGTTGGCCGCTTGGTCAGCGCACACTGTAGCCACGCTCCGCCGTGTCGTAGTGGGTGAGCGCAGACTCCGAGGGGAAGGAGGAGCCGGCTGCTGGAAGCCGGCCCTCCCCCAAGGCCGCCTCCGAGGGATGCGCCGCCTTCTGGAATCCTGTGGGCCACGCCGATTGCCTTCTGCCGCAGCACAGTCCTTGCTGACGAGGGCCGTGTCATGAGCCGCATGGCTACAGTCCTGCGCCAGGCGGGTAGGTAGCCGTTGGGTCAGCTCGTACTGTAGCCACGCTCCTTCAGGATTCGGGGGTGCAGGTGGCACTATTGCCACGCCCCATCCCGTCGTAGTAGGTGAGTGCGGACTCTGAGGAGGAAGGAGGGGCCGGCTGATGGAAGCCGGCCTGCCCCCAAAGCCACCTTCCATGGGTGCGCCGTCTTCTGGAGGCCGGCCCGTGTGGCCAGCCGGCATGAGGGGCTTTGCCAGCCCCGATGTCTTGAAAAGTTATTGAGTCCGGATGAGGCTACCCGGGGTCCATCCGCCGACAATGGCAATGACAAAGGGAAATTGCCGCGAAGTTGCGTCCGCCAAGGAGCTATACCCTCTTTGGCAACACGCAGTGGGACGCTTAATTTTTTTGCAGGTCTACCGACATGTGAATGAACTACTCAGCATGCGCACGTGCATACATGCATGGCACAGGAAGTAAAAGCTCGCTAGCCAAAATCTTTGTAAGCCATTTACTGGAAGCTAATGAGAGAAATTCTGGCCTGATGAGGTCGTTAGGCAATGTGATTCTCTACATGAGTAATACAACCAATTTTCTGAAGAAAAAAAGTTCCAACTAGCGTGTTTTCTACGTAGTGGAATACTGCATGTAGAATAGGCTGCGCAAACACAATGCATTGATCGGTGCACCAGGCACGTATATATGAGTACAGAGGGGGGCCACAACCTCAACTATACAGATGAACTAGGAGGTGGGCCCAAGACACAATATACACGTACACATATATTCAACACCCCCCCCCCCCCCCCCCGCCGCGCAGTCGAAGCGGCGCCGGAGACGCAGAGACTGGAACGAAACTCCTCGAAGGTGGAAGTCGGCAGTCCCTTAGTCATCACATCGGCGAACTATTGTGCAGTCGAAACATGGAGGACCCGAATGCATCCAAGGGCCACCTGCGCACGGACAAAGTGAATGTCCAGCTCAATGTGCTTAGTCCGGCGATGATGAACGGGGTTGGCGGAAAGATACACCGCAGAGACGTTGTCACAGTAGACAACTGTAGCCTGGGAGACGTCATGATGCAACTCCTGAAGTAGCTGTCGTAGCCAGGTGCACTCGGTGACGGCGTTACCCACAGCTCGGTACTCAGCCTCCGCGCTAGAGCGCAAAACCGTAGGTTGTCGCTTGGACGACCTCGAGACGAGTGAAGGACCGAGGTAGACGCAGTAGCCGGAGGTGGACCGATGAGTGTCAGGGCAGCCGGCCCAGTCTGCGTCGGAGTAGGCCACCATCTCCAGAGAAGTGGACGCCGTGAGAGTGAGCCCAAGAGCCATCGTGCCGCGCAAGTAGCAGAGAATTCGCTTCACGAGGGTCCAATGGGAGTCAAGAGGGGCGTGTATATGGAGGCATACCTGCTGAACAGCATACTGAAGATCCGGCCGGGTGAGAGTCAGATACTGAAGAGCCCCAACAATAGACCGGTAGAACGGAGCATCCGACGCGGGCGAGCCCTCTAGAGCGGAAACCTTGGCCTTCATGTCAACAGGAGTAGCGACAGGGTGGTAGTTGAGCATGCCGGCACGCTCAAGTAGCTCATGCGCATACTTCTGCTGATGAAGGAAGAAGCCGTCGGGTCGCCGAACAACCTCAATGCGAAGGAAATAATGTAGAGCGCCCAGGTTCTTGATGGCAAACTCATCACGCAGCCGGAGAGTAATCTACTGAAGAAGGGCTGCGGAGGAGGCCGTCAGGATGATGTCGTCGACGTAGAGAAGCAAATATGCAGTCGTGTCGCCATGGTGATAGACAAACAACAAGGCATCCGAGCGAGTAACGCTGAAGCCCAGTGTCTAAATAAACCCGGCGATACGCTGGTACCAGGCGCGAGGTGCTTGCTTGAGCCCGTAGAGACAGCGGGACAACAAACACACATGCCCAGGAAGAGATGCGTCGACGAAGCCGGTCGGCTGCTCACAGTACACCTGCTCCTGAAGATGGCCGTGAAGGAAGGCTTTGGAGACATCCATCTGATGAACCGGCCAGCTTCGGGAAACCGCCAGCTGGAGAACAGTGCGGATCGTGCCCGGTTTGACAACCAGTGCAAACGTCTCAGTGAAGTCGACACCAGCGCGCTGCCGAAAGCCACGGACCACCCAGCGGGCCTTGTAGCGCTCAAGTGTACCATCCGTGCGGGTCTTTTGGCGAAAGACCCACTTGCCGCTGATGACATTGGCGCGAGAAGGCCGAGGAACCAGTGTCCAGGTACGGTTCCGCTGAAGAGCGTCGAACTCTTCTGACATCGCAGCAAGCCAGTGAGGATCACGAAGGGCTGCTCTGGCAGACGCAGGGATCAGGGACGGCTCAGTGGTGGAGGCGGCAAGGAGATACTCGTCGCTGGAGTACCGTAGACTCGGGCGATGAACGCCGGCTCGAGCCCAAGTGACGGGGCAAGACGGCAACTCCGGGACAGCCGGCGAGCCGGCTGGCGAGGCAGCCGAAGAAGGGGCAGCCGGCGAGCCGGCTGGCGAGGCAGCCGACGAGGCAGCCGGCGAGGAGGCAGCCGGAGAGGGCGCCAGCGACGAAGCTGGCGTGGATAGCGACGGCGGCGTGGGGGCGCGAGGTGTAGCTCGTCCCACGGCGCGAGGACCGCCAAAGCCCGGAGGCGGTCTGGGAGCCGCACGGGGCCTTCCACCTGACGGGGTCGCCGAAGGGCCGCCGGTGGCCGGCGGCAACGGGGCGACGAGAGGTACCTGCTGCTGAAACGGAAACACCTTCTCATCAAAGTAAACGTGTCGGGAGGTGAACACACGATGTGAGACAGGATCGTAGCAGCTGTAGCCTTTGGTGTTAGGTGGGTAGCCGAGAAAGATGCAGGCGACGGAGCGGGGTGCAAACTTATGAGGCGCAATGGCGGCGATGCTAGGGTAGCAGAGATAGCCGAAGATGCGAAGCTCATCATAAGAGGGCGGTGCACCGAAGAGGAGGTGATGAGGTGCAAAGTTCCCGCGAGTGCGACACGGGCGAATGTTAATGAGAAGTGATGCAGTGGCGAGAGCGTCAGGCCAAAAGCGCGGAGGCACATTGGCATGAAAAAGAAGGGTCTGAACACAGTCATGAAGAGTGCGAAGGACACGCTCAGCGTGACCATTCTGCTGCGAAGTGTACGGGCATGTGAGACGAAAAATCGTGCCATGTGTGGTGAGGAGAGTGCGAACAGCTAAGTTGTCGAACTCCTTCCCATTATCAGTCTGAAGCGCAAGAATGTGACGACCAAACTGTGTGAAAAGATAGGAGTAGAAAGCGGCGAGAGTGGAGATGACATCTGACTTACGACGCAATGGGAAGGTCCACACATAGTGCGAAAAATCATCAAGTATAACAAGATAATAAAGATAGCCCGTATTACTTGCAACAGGAGAGGTCCAAACATCACTATGAATTAATTCAAACGGGTATGATGCAACATGATAAGATGCCCTAAACGGAAGACGAGCATGTTTGCCGAGGCGACATGCAAGACACGAGTGATCTTCAATCTTATTACACGTGAAAGAAAAACTCCGAAGTATATGACGAAGGGTGGCGGGGTTGGGATGACCCAAGCGAGCGTGCCTAAGATCCACTCCGGTGGCAAGAGCGACGGGGGCGGCGGAGGTGGTGGAGGCGGTGGAGTGGACTGGGTAGAGCTCGTCGGGGCTGTCACATCGGTGGAGTACCATCCGGGTACGAGCGTCCTTAACAGAAAAACCACACTCGTCAAACTCAACGGTAACAGGATTTTCACGTGTGAAAGAACGAACAGAGACAAAAATTTTAATAACATCAGGAGAAACTAAGATGTTAGATAGTGACAATGGAGTAGAATTAGATGGAAAAAATGCATGTCCTATGTGAGTAATGGGAAGGGAGGAACCGTCACCGACGGTGATGCGAGCGGAAGTGTGGACGGGATAGGAGGTGTGGAGGTTACCGGGATGAGCCGCCAATGTGCGCGGTAGCTCCAGTGTCCATATACCAGTCGCCGCCGCCGGTGTAGGTGGACGGTGAGGGAGCGGAGTGCAGAGCCGCCAAGAGAGCTGGGTCCCATGGCGCCGGTGGGAGGGCGTGCTGCTGGCGCGGGGCCGTCAGGGGCAGCAGGGGCAGCCCACCTGGCTGCAGCGGCTGGCCGTAGGAGAGGGGCCCGTAGGGCGCCGCATATGGCTGCGGCGCGGCGTAGAACGCTTGGTGAGACGGAGGCCGGGCGCCGAGGATACCTGGGGCAGGGGCGCGGGGAACTGGCATGGAGTAGGCGTGCACGACGCCAGTCCAAGGGTTCTGACCGGCGTACCACGGGGCCGGCTGGTATTGCTGCTGCTGAGGGCGGGTTGCTCCTCCCTGAGCGCCCTAGCCCTGCTGCTGCTTGCGGCCTCCATGACAGCCGCCGCGGCGGCCACCGTTAGCGGCCGGCTGGGGCAGCGGGAAGGGGGCGGCCGGCGCCTGCGGGAGGGCGGGCACGGGACGCGGCGGCGGTGGCTCCTGGCCCCCGCGGGTGCCGGCAACGAGAGTGGTGTGGGTCGCCCGAGTCCAGGCCATCTTCATCCGGCACTCCTCCAGCTTGAGGTACGCCACCACCTTAGCGAAGGAGGCTCCGGGATGAGGGTGAGGTTGGATGCGGCGCTCCCAAAGTCCTCGTTGAGGCCGGCGGTGAGGGTGTTGATGAGGAGCTCGTCGCCAACCGTCTCGCCAAGCTTTTTAAGGCGCATGCAAAAATTGTCGATGGACGAGTCAAGTTGCTGGCACCCGTATAACTCGCCGTGAAGGAGGACCTTGCGCTGTAGCTTGTTGTCGATGAAGAGGCCATTGAGCTTGGTCCAGACGGTGTAGGCGTCGTCGTCATCATCCACCACGGTGTGGAAGAGGTCGCTGGAGATGGTGAGGTAGAACCAGGGGATGATGGTGGCGTCGAGGATCATCCACTCCTCGTCGTGAATCATGAGACTCGAGTCCACGGTGCCGTCGACGTGGCCATGGAGTAGGTACTCGCGAAACACCAAGGAGAAGTACCGCTTCTAAGCGGAGTAGGAGGCGGTGGATTGATCAAGCACCACCGGGATGCGCTCATGGATGTTGAGGTCGCGGACGAGGGTGACGTCGGGACCGGCGAAGGGGTTGGAAACGGTGGAGGAGGAGGAGCTCATGGCGCGGGTTGGAGGCGGCTAGGGTTCGGGTGGCGCGGGTGGGGGCGGCTAGGGTGGGAGGTGGCGTTGGTTGGGGAGGAGGAGATTGCGGAAGCGGGAGGGAGGAGTGCAGCGGCGGCCGGCGGCGGTGACGGTGACGCTGAAGACGCGCGGCAGCAAAAGCGGCGGGTGGCGGCGGCGTGAGGTGGGCGGGGCAGTAGCGACCGGCGGCGGCGGCGGCGGCGCGGAGGGCGCGCGGTGGCGGGCGGCGGCGGCGCGGAGGATGCACGGCGGCGGCGGTGGCGGCGCGGAAGATGCGCGGCGGCGGCGGCGGCTTAGGGTTAGGTCGACCAACCTGCGATAGATACCATGTAGAATAGGCTGTGCAAACACAATGCATTGATCGGTGCATCAGGCACGTATATATGAGTACAGAGGGGGGCCATAGTCTCAACAATACAGATGAACTAGAAGATAGGCCCAAGACACAATATACACGTACACATATATTAACACTGCATACGCATGTAATAACCCCGGTTCGTGCACAGTGCATCAGCCACACCAGCCCAATGACTGGAGGTGGCCGTCCAGTTTTTGAGCAGCTAGTACAATAGTTTGACTGCATAGTTTGTTTTATTTAATCTTACTATTACGCTTGGATGTGTGGGCACAATATTCTCATGCCATCATCATCATGGTCTTGAACTCGTCGAAGGTGAGCACCCCGTCGTCGTTGAGGTCGAACCGGCGGATCATGGCCTGGCACTCGTCGACGTCCAGGTGCAGCCCCAGCCTGCTCATCATCAGCTTGAGGCTTAGCGGGGTGATGCAGCCCCTCCCTTCCATCTCGTACATCCGGAACGCTTCCCTGCACCTATCCCCCTCTTCCTCCTGGCTGGCGTCTGTCTCACGCACCAGCATCAGGAACTCTTCCTCGTCCAGCAGGCCATCGCCGTCGGCGTCCGCGGACGCCATCAGGGCCTGCACCTCCTCGGCCGACATGTCGCCGCCCAGAGCGGCCTTCATGCAGAGCCGCAGCTCGGCGGCGGAGATCTTGCCGTCGCCGTCCTGGTCGAACGCCTTGAACACACACCTGAACTCACCTGTTGTAGCCATGCTCACTCACTCGGCTGGAAAGGCTGGGTGCAGGTGGGCTTGTCTTCCGGTGCTTGATGATGGTCGTCAGATCGGAGCTGGTTTGCTGCTGGTTGAGAACGAGCTCTTCTCTGTTGGTATTTATAGTTGATTGAGAATCTTGGTATGGGCGAGCAAACAGGGAATGGAAGTTCAGGAACTAGCCAACTAGCCAATCCATCGTAGTGCTGCATTCCTACGGTGACACCAAGAGCGAGTTCAATTTTGGACCAGGATAAAGATAAATAAAATGAGTGAACTTGTTTGACGGAATATATACCAGAACTTGGAGGCGAGAACCATGGATTTGTTTAGAACCGCCGTGCCATTTAAAATTGAACTTCAATATTGGCCCGGTGAACTTCCTTTGACTATAGTGGCGGGCGCTGAGACGGCTGGGCGCCAGCCGGGACGTCGGCGAGTACCGCGCCATGATGCGTAGGTTCGATCTCAACGGAGCCGGGGTGCTCACCTTCTATGAGTTGAAGACCATGATGATGAAGTCGTAGAGGACCCTGTAGGCCTGTATTGTACCCCGCTGCCAAGATGTACACCTGCGCCGGGTACTGCGCCACGGCCGCCATGGAGGCCAAGGCGTGCCCGCAGTGCGAGCTGGCGATGGCGACCAAGGTGATGTTCGTGCTGCCGTCTGCTGCGCCCACGTCCTCGGCGTCGTCGTTGGGAGGCGCCGGCGGCGACGAGAGCGGTGGGTACGTGAAGGGCCTGGTCACCGATTGGCTGGAGCGCCGAGAAGTTCAGCCATCTCCAGCATCACGCTCATCAAGTTCAGCGTCGACCAGGAAATGGAGCGACGAGAACTTCGTCGGCGTCGGCATGGACGAGGGGCTCGGCCTCCTCAGGGCGGCGGCGCTCCGCTCCGACACCATCCTCTCCGACGTGTTGCTCGCCAAGAAGAAGTGATCGACGCACGTACCGATCTTTTTATTTCCATCCGAGTTATTGCCTTATGGAATACGGGAGACAACGCAACGGGGCAATCGACGGAAAATTCAGCCACCTTTCCACAAGTCTGAACGGACGAACCCACTACTAGTTATTCTGATGATTGCTACACATAAAATGCTCTCATATAATAGTTTTGGCTGCATAAAATGTTCTCTGTGGTTCAAAACACACTCAACACGGAAAATCATTGTCAAAGCATGCATCAGATTGATGAACAGTTTGTCATATGAAAAATGCACTTACCGATCGGTAACCATTACAACAAAGAAACTCATGATTATTGCTATCAAGACAAGAAATCTATGTGCATAAAGAAATTACATTTATTTGCGAAACACAAAAAATATTCCAGCCTCCCTACTTGCGTGTAATTACACCGACGTAGGACAAGTCAATAGAACCTATGTTACACTTGCCGTTGTCTCTTTCCACAACTTCTGCCGGTTTGACGCGCTTAGATCCCCTCATCTCTTCAAGTATCTTGCCGTCAGCTCCGATCCTCACAGCGAGCAGATGGCTATTGGGGCGAGAGGGCCATTCATTCTTCTCGCCATGTAACGTCACCCAGTAACCTCCCCTTCTGTCAGGCCTCACATTATCGGGGTAGCCCGGGAGATTGACAAAAGGCTCGGACGTCCCCGCCTTGGACCCTTTGATCCAGTGCCTTAGCAGCTTGCACGGCCCAGTAGATGCGACAATGAGATGCGTACGGTCGGTGCTGATAGCGACGCCGTTTGCGTACGCCAGGCGTGTTTGCAGCACCGCGACGTCACCAGTATGTGGATCGTACCTCATGAGACGCCCTGTTGAGTCCCCTGATCTTGTGACCAGCTCATGTTGCATCCTGTCATAGTTCATAGAACTGGCGGTGAAGTAGACTTGACCGGTGACCTGGTCGACGTCAACCCCGTTGGTGAAGCAGAGAGGTAAATCATCAATCGCATTGACCAATACTGTGGCTTCCCCGCCACCAGGACCAACCCGCATGAGCCCCCTGTAGGCGTCGGCCACGTATAGATCCCCAGACTTGTGGTGAAACTGCAAGCCGAGCGGCCGGCCACAACGACTCTTCGTGGAAGTTGCCGGGCGAAATATCGAAGCCCTGCACATGTCTTCGTCGTAGCCAGGGCCGTATGCGTTTTTTTTAGAAAAGGAGGAGGACCCCCGGCCTCTGCATCTGGACGATGCATGCAGCCACTTTATTAATTATTCATACAAGACTTTACAAAGTCATACAACAGTAAGACTAAAGGCACCGTCTAGGCAACATCTGTCGCTACTCCTATCTAGTTGATGAAGGGATGCTGATAGTCTGGGCCTAATACCAAACAGACCTCGCAGCCAAACCTAACATCTAAGACCTGAGGTCCCAACCAGGACGCCTGCCGGGTATGGGGCACCCACCAGTCCGGCGCACTCCTCAACCAGGATGCCTGCCGGGTATGAGGCCGCCGCAGCCACCTGTCACCAATCCATCTTCAGTGTTGTACTGCTGCATCTACCTTGCCCGGTCTCGCTGCCGTCGACGCCACCATGGCGCCAGACAGCTCCACCGCCCTGTGCTCGTCCATCCAGCCGCATCCGTCGTCGATATGCAGCTGCACCATGCCGCTAGAACTCGTCGTCATCGATGCGGTAGATACAACGCTGCACCATCTGGCAACCTCCACACCGTCGCCACTGCTGGAGGTACTCGGAGCCCACCATCCACAGCATCTCTCCCCCGAACAGCAGGTCCTCCCAAGACGGCGCCTCCATGGAGGATACGACGCGCAGGACGCCGCCGCCGCCCAATCCAGACTGAATTTTGGACTTTCGTCCGGGAGGGGTTCGGAGGTGGATAGGAGAGACCTCGGCTTCGCCTCCACGGAGGGTAACGGCGTCGAGTGACGTCGCCGATGCCGGGCCGGCCTAGCCGACCAAAGTTTCCTCCGGTCCCCATCCTATGCCACCAAACCTCCGTCTGCTCCAGATCCGGCAACGAGCCACGATCCGAAACCTGCGAAGATGCAAGAGCCATGGGGCTCGACCCACCAGAAAGGAGGATCGAGAAGAACCTGTTGTAGATCTCCAGACGCCGAAACCAGCGGTCCGACGTGGCCAGTGACGACCATCACCACCCCGCGGCGGCCGACGGAGTCCGAAGACAGGATCCAGATGGATCCGATCTGGATCCGGCGGCACCCGCGACCACCGGGCAGGCCCAACGCAGCCACCACCTCGCGACACGCAGGCCGCCACCGCCGCGCCACGCACGACGCCGCCGGGAGACCCGCCCGCCGCGCCGTCGAACCCCACGTTCGCCCGGCGCTCCTCTCGACCCCGCTGTCCCGCGCCAGCCAAGACGAAAAGGATGGGGAGAAGCCCCGCCGCCGTCCAACCGGCCAGGCTTCGCCCGGCGGCGCTGCGGACGGCGGCGAGAAGGGAAAGAGGCGGAGGAGGTGCGAGAAGCGGCGGCTAGGGTTTCCCCCCGGGTCGCGGGCGACGCGAGGGGGCGAGGCGGGACGCTCTTGAGCTTTAGTGGCCTGGTAAGGCAAACTAAACTAGTACTAGGGCCGTATGCGTAAGTGGTCCAATTCCATCTGTGGATGCGGCCGTCGGAGACGCCGCTATATGGGCCGTGGCCTTCGGCGTCGAAGGCGACGCTCTCTGGCCCTTGGAGAAGTCTGTCCGCCAACGGCAGCTGCTGGACCCGGGTGGCGTCAAAGCTGGTGGCCGCCATTGCGCCGGACATGAAGATCATGACGAGCAAGACGACTGCGATCGTCGCCTTGATGAACCTACTCATGCAACAGCCCATTATTTTGCTAATTTTCTTGGTCGATCTTGTCGTACGCGTGGTTGGCTAAAGCGCCGACGGATTTATATCTGGTACTATCGTCGATGTTTCGATGGAGACAATAGGGTGGACGCCCCTGCCTGGCCTTTTATATTGGTACGTATGGTAGGTGGCTGGTGCTCCAACAGTCCGACTCGATTACGTGTACTGGTGTACGTGTCTCTTCCGGTAAACTGGAGCTCCGAGTACGTGTTTCTTCCGGTAAAAATCCTGGATCAAACCGGCTGCGATTTTTGAAGAAACGACCCAGCCCACGACCGAGCGGGTAGAAAGTTGCCCGTTTCAATCAAACGTAATAAAACTACGCGCAGGCCGCACAGCACAGAGAGCTAGGACTCCGACTGTTTTTGCTTTTCTTCCGCAGGTTTGAGAGCGCTCTGGGTTTCTTCTTCCCGTTTCTTGTTTCTTTGTTTTTTTGTTTCCTTTTATTCCTTCTCTAGTTTTCAGCTCGGTTTTATTTGGTTTTTGGTTTTTCGTCCGGTTTTTCATTTTTATCTATTTTCTCTCCTTTTATTAGTTTTCCATCTTCATTGTTTTCCCTACTTTCTCATTTATATAAATATGTTATATGTGCACATTGATGTTTTCAAAAACATAGTGATCATGTTTTTGAATATGCCATGAATATTTATTCTAAATACATGATGAATATATTTTCTAATATTATACATGAACATAATATTGTGTATATTTTCCCTTCAAAATACACATTGAGCATCTTTTAAATATACGATGATTTAAAAAAAAATAAGATGAACATCTTAAAAACATGATGAAAATATTTTTTGGTACAAAATGAAAAAAATTCCAACACGGTGAACATCTTTTTTGTACACAGTGAACATTCTTTTAAACATGATGAGCATGTTTTAAACACATGGTCATCTTTTTTAAAACGGGGTGACCATTTTTTTTAATACACCGTAAACTTTTTGAAAAATATTCATGCATTTTTTTTATTTAACACCTCAATGTTTTTTTCCAAAAATTATATAAAATTTTCAAAAATTGTTCATGTAACTATAGAATGTTCACATTTTTATAGAAACGTTGTGTTTTATGCTAAGAATAATGGCTGGAAAGCCTGGAGCAAACAAAAAAATCAGACAAAAATTGCTACAAAAATGATTTAAACAAGAAACAATACGACTCCCCTCGACATGGTGCAAACAATAAGACGGGAGCCACAAAATATAAATGGGTCAACTCATACAACCCACGAGGATCGCTCTGTGAGTGTTTCCTCGACTAAGGCGTGAGATAGGAGGTCTCATCATCTGCTTCTCAAAATTAGTGCTTTTGGTGTCAGAATAGAAATCTGGAATAGCCTCGGCTTAGCCCACGTTGCCCTGGGCTCAAAGGGCAAACTTTGCTGTCACTTTAAAATGAGTTAGAAATGCTACCAAAAGTGAAATGCAAATGCAAAATCTCGTAAACTATTATCCATAATTTGCAGCATTGTGATATTTTTTTTTCCTTGATGAAATAGAAGAAGTTTGCCCAGTATCGTCCCTAAACTAGTGCTTAGGATCAGAGTTAAACTTTCTCACATTGATTCAATGCACACCAGTAATCCTTATATTCTTTTTAATACAAAGAAAATAGATGTTGACCATGAGGATAACTTGAGATCGTTCTCCCTGACGGGACCATGACGCGGGGGTGGCTAACGAAGCCCAACCAAGTGAAGGCATGGGTCGGCGACCAGGGCCCAACAGGGGGAGGAACCGACCTAACCTAGACCTGTTTCCCAAGGCAAGGGTAGCGGCAGCCAAGATCACATCCGCTTACCCTGTAAACCCTAGATCTCCTTGTCTGCATAAAGGGAGGTCCTATAGGGTAACGCAATAGAAAACAAAAAAAATTCCAACCTACGCACCAACCCAGGACCACTATGAAGATGCATACAAGGTTTGATCTGAGCATTACCGACTCGTAGCGCACCGAAAGGAGAGTCTGTGGAGATCGTTGGTGCAGATCCCCATAGCTAGGATTTTACAAACTCCCAACCGCGAGGATGTACTCCCTCGGACGGTCCCTTGGACAACCCTTCGGGAGGCTCTATGGGAGAACCTTGGAAAAACCCTCGGACAGCCCTTCGGGAGGCACTCGGATAAAAATTCGACCGGTCACTCGGACAGCCCTCTGGGAGGCACTCGGATAGAAAATCAGTCAGTCACTCGGACAACCCTCTGGGAGGAACACGGTCAGATCCTTGGATAGAACCTTGATGTCTACTATGCAACCTTCTTCTTGTAGACTCGTGTTGGGCCTCCAAGCGCAGAGTTTTGTAGGACAGTAGCAAATTTCCCTCAAGTGGATAACCTAAGGTTTATCAATCTGTGGGAGGCGTAGGATGAAGATGGTCTCTCTCAAACAACCCTGCAACCAAATAACAAAGAGTCTCTTGTGTCCCCAACACACCCAATACAATGGTAAATTGTATAGGTGCACTAGTTCGGCGAAGAGATGGTGATACAAGTGTAATATGGATGGTAGATATAGGTTTTTGTAATCTGAAAATATAAAAACAGCAAGGTAACTAGTAACAAAAGTGAGCAAAAACGGTATTGCAATGCTTGGAAACAAGGCCTAGGGTTCATACTTTCACTAGTGCAAGTTCTCTCAACAATGATAACATAATTGGATCATATAACAATCCCTCAACGTGCAACAAAGAATCACTCTAAAGTTTCTATTGGAGAACGTAGGACGAAAACGTGCATCAACCCCTATGCATAGATTGCCCCAATGTCACCTCGGGAATCCACGAGTTGAGTGCCAAAACATACATCAAGTGAATCAATAGAACATCCCATTGTCACCACAGATATCCCATCGCAAGACATACATCAAGTGTTCTCAAATCCAATACTCAATCCAACATAACGAAACCTCAAAGAGCAAGACTCAATTCATCACAACAAGAGATAGAGAGGGAAGAAACACCATATGATCCAACTATAATAACAAAGCTCGCGGTACATCAAGATCGTGCCAAATCAAGAACACGAGAGAGAGAGAGATCAAACACATAGCTACTGGTACATACCCTCAGCCCCGAGGGTGATCTACTCCCTTCTCGTCATGGAGACCACCGGGATGATGAAGATGGCCACTGGTGATGGTTTCCCCCTCTGGCAGGGTTCCGGAACGGGCTCCCGATTGGTTTTTCGTGGCTACAGAGGCTTGAGGCGGCGGAACTCCCGATCTAGGTTTATTTCTGGAGTTTTCTCTATTTATAGGAGTTTTTGGCGTCGGGGACAAGTCAAGGGGGTCCACGAGGCGGCGGCAAGGCCGGGGGGCCCGCCCTAGGGGGGCGCCCTCCACCCTTGTGGTTGCCTCGGGACTCCTCTTTGGTATCTTTTCGCTCCAGTATTTTTTTAATATTTTCCAAAAATATTCTCCGTAAATTTTCAGCTCATTCCGAGAAAAAAAATTCTACACAAAAAACGACACCATGGTAGTTCAGCTGAAAACAGCGTCAGTCCGGGTTAGTTCTAATAAAATCATACCAAAACCATATAAAATTGTTGTAACATGGCATGAATACTTCATAAATTATAGATACGTTGGAGACGTATCAAACCTCAGCGTATCTCTCGAACTAAGATCGAAACTACGACATCTCTACCGGGTTGCACACATCCTATGTCGGCCTTCTGGCAGGGCTTCGCCGTCCAGAACTAGCCCCTACCAAAGACTAGACAACCTTTCGGCTCTACGAAACTATTTCATGTGAGGGAGAGAGAGATGGCAGATCATACATGCCTTGTGTTTGAGAGAGAATGAGTGAGTTGGAGAGCTCCTCTCCACCTCTGTTTATAGGGTGAGGCAAGGGTAGAGGCCACTTGAAAATACCAAAATGCCGATGATATATTTCCTTCATAAGGGCAAAATGGGGCGAAAAGTTCAAGTAGCAACCGAGCTCCATAGAACCCTTTATTTTTCTTTGGAAATACTTTTTCACACGTCAAAAAAATCTAAAAAAAAGTATACACATAGACATATGTTTTCAGTATACATGTGTAAAATTTCATAAACATATATGTTAATATGTGATGTTTTCAACAAAGACAAATACATGGAGTAAAATAGGCCTTTTCCTTTTTGTGTTTTGGGACTGATATTTGTCTTTTCTGTGTAGCATGCAAATAGTCAAATTAGTTGATGAAATTTTATACATATTTGGAGAGCATGCATATGTATTTATAGAAATGACATGTTTTGAAACTTTTAAATATATTTTGATTTTTTTTGTTTTGCAAAACGGGCTCCATGGAGCCCGGCCTCTGTAATGCCATACTCCAAAATGGGGTGGCTTCCAAAAAGCAAATAGTGTTACCCGCATCACCATGCCTGCATCATCCCCTAATAGTGTTTCCACTATTCGTAATAGTTTTTCCACCTTTCATAAGATATTTTCTCTTAATGGTGTTTCCACTATTCACTCTACTATCATAATAGTGTTTTCACTATTCATAAGATATTTTCTCCTAATGGTGTTTCCACTATTTATAGATCCGATGTATTTTGTGCGAACAAGTTTTTTTTACAAGAAGACTCTTGGCTTCAAGTTGAGTACGCGCAACGTGTGGCCATGAGCCATGCCTCTACTGCTTTATGCTTATTATTTATTTTGACTCAACCATGACCGCTTAAACATGTAGTTGGCTAGTCGTCGACTTTTACCCCTTAGTAGAAACTATTTAGGGTGTTTCCTTCTCTGATTGTAACCCTTAGCCCATGTCTCGGTACTCGGAGGTGATTATATTAGCGGAACCAAAGCAATCATTGAAGGAAATATGTCCTAGAGACAATAATAAAGTTGTTATTTTATATTTCCTTATTCATGATAAAAGTTTATTATTCATGCTAGAGTTGTATTGATCGGAAACCTAAATACATGTGTGAATACATAAACAAATACCGTGTCCCTAGTAAGCCTCTACTAGACTAGCTCATTGATCAAAGATGGTTAAGGTTTCCTAACCATAGACATGTGTTGTCATTTGATAACGGGATAACATCACTAGGAGAATGATGTGATGGACAAGACCCATCCGTTAGCTTAGCATAATGATCATTCAGTTTTATTGCTATTGCTTTCTTCATGTCAAATACATATTCTTTCGACTATGAGATTATGCAACTCCCGGATACCGGACGAATACCTTGTGTGCTATCAAACGTCACAACGTAACTGGGTGATCATAAAGATGCTCTACAGGTATCTCCGAAGATGTTTGTTGAGTTGGCATAGATCGAGATTAGGATTTGTCACTCCGAGTATCGGAGAGGTATCTCTGGGCCGTCTCGGTAATACACATCATAAGCTTGCAAGAAAATGACTAAGGAGTTAGTCACAAGGTGATGTATTATAGAACGAGTAAAGATACTTGCCGGTAACGAGATTGAACTAGGTATAGAGATACCGATGATCGAATCTCAGGCAAGTAACATACCGATGGACAAAGAGAATTACGTATGTTGTCATAACGGTTCGACCGAGGGTGTGCAAACGGTGGAGGGGGGCGCCGCACACGGCGAAGCCCTAAGGAGATCACTTCACCATCGCCATCACCATGCCGTCGTGCTGACGGAACTCATCTACTACCTCACCGTCTTGCTCGATCAAGAAGGCGGAGGACGTCACCGATCTGAACATGTGCTGAACACGGAGGTGCCATATGTTCGGTACTAAATCGGTTGGATCGCGAAGTAAGTTCGACTACATCAACCGCGTTGTGAAACGCTTCCGCTTACGGTCTATGAGGGTACGTAGACACACTCTCCCCTCTCATTGCTATGCATCTCCTTGATAGATCTTGCGTGTGTGTAGACATATTTTTGTTTTCCATGCAACGTTTCCCAACAGTGCCATCCGAGCCAGGTCTATGCGTAGATGACATGCACGAGTAGAACACAAAGAGTTGTGGGCGGTGATAGTCATACTGCTTACCACCAACGTCTTATTTTGATTCGGCGGTATTGTGGGATGAAGCGGCCCGGACCAACCTTACATGTCCACGCACATGAGACCGGTTCCACCGACAGACATGCAACTAGTTTTGCATAAAGGTGGCTGGCGGGTGTCTGTTTCTCCTATTTTAGTTGAATCGAATTTGACTGCGGCCGGTCCTTGAAGAAGGTTAAAACAACAAACTTGATGAATCACCGTTGTGGTTTTTGCCATAGGTAAGAACGGCTCTTGCTAGAAGCCCGTAGCAGCCACGTAAAACTTGCAACAACAAAGTAGAGGACGTCTAACTTGTTTTTGCAGGGCATGTTGTGATGTGATATGGTCAAGACAGGATGTGATATTCATTATTGTATGAGATGATCATGTTTTGTAAGTTATCGGCAACCGGCAGGAGGCTTATGGTTGTCTCTTTATTGTATGAAATGCAAACGCCATGTAATTGCTTTACTTTATCACTATGCGTTAGCGATAGTTGTAGAAGCAATAGTTGGCGAGATGACCACGACGCAACGATGGAGATCAAGGTGTCGAGCCGGTGACGATGAAGATCATGACGATGCTTTGGAGATGGAGACCAAAAGCACACGATGATGATGGCCATATCATGTCACATATTTTGATTGCATCTGATGTTTATCTTTTATGCATCTTATTTTTCTTAGTATGGCGGTAGCATTATAAGATGATCCCTTCACTAAATTTCAAGGTAAAAGTGTTCTCCCTGAGTACGCACCATTGCTACAGTTTGTCATTTCGAGACACCACGTGATGATCGGGTGTGATAGACTCTACGTTCACATACAACGGGTGTAAGACAGTTTTGCACTTGCAGAATACTTGGGTTAAACTTGACGAGCCTAGCATATACAGGCATGATCTCGGAACACTGGAGACCGAAAGGTCGAACGTGAGTCATATAGTAGATATGATCAACATAGAGATGTTGACCATTGATGACTACCCCATCTCACGTGATGAGCGGATATGCGTTAGTTGATATGGATGATGTATCACTTAGACAACTTGAGGGATGTTGATTTAAGTGGGAGTTCATTAGTAATTTGATTAATTGAACTTAATTTATCATGAACTTAGTCCTGATAGTATTTGCAAATCTATGTTGTAGATCAATAGCTCGCGATATAGCTCCCTTATTTTTTGATATGTTCCTAGAGAAAAATAAGTTGAAAGATGATAGTAGCAATGATGCGGACTGGGTCTGTGATATGAGGATTATCCTCATTGTTGCACAGAAGAATTATGTCCTTGATGCACCGCTAGGTGACAGACCTATTGCAGGAGCAGATGCAGACGTTATGAACGTTTGGCAAAGCTCGATATGATGACTACTTAATAGTTTAGTGCGCCATGCTTTACGGCTTAGAACCGGGACTTCAAAACGTTTTGAACGCCACGGAGCATATGAGATGTTCCAAGAGCTAAAATTGGTATTTCAGACTCATGCCCATGTCGAGAGGTATGAGACCTCTGACAAGTACTTTGCCTACAAGATGGAGGAGAATAGCTCAACCAGTGAGCATGTGCTCAGAATGTCTGGGTACTACAATCGCTTGAATCAAGTGGGAGTTAATCTTCCAGATAAGATATTGATTGACAAAGTTCTCTAGTCACTATCACCAAGCTACTAGAACTTCGTGATGAACTATAATATGCAAGGGATGACAAAAATGATTCCCGAGCTCTTCGCGATGCTGAAATTGGCGAAGGTAGAAATCAAGAAAGAGCATCAAGTGTTGATGGTTAACAAGACCACTAGTTTCAAGAAAAAGGGCAAGGGAAAGAAAGGGAACTTCAAGAAGAATGGCAAGCAAGTTGCTACTCCCGTGAAGAAGCCCAAAGCTGGACCCAAGCCTAAAACTGAGTGCTTCTACTGCGATGGAAATGGTCACTGGAAGTGGAACTGCCCCAAATACTTGGCGGATAAGAAGGATAGCAAAGTTGTAACACCCCCAGTGGTTAACTACAGTAATCCCATTTTGATTATGCCACGTCAGCATGATTAACAGTGTCTGATCATCATTTGCATCATAATGCATTTCAGCTTCTAACTCAAAATCCAAATTTAGATGAAAGTGGAAAATAAAAGTTGTTCAAACTGGAAAACTAAAATGTGCCTCATGTTGCAAATATTCCCATAGCATTTATAAAAATGATTGCAACATTAGTTGGAATTGTAAAAGGACTCGAACAACTAGAAACAGCAGCAACATAGCGCTATTCAATCCTTTTTCAATTTAAATAAAATCCAAACAAAAAGATATGGACCCCAAACCAATTTCTAGCAGTGACAGATAATGCACTGTAAATAATGGAGCAAGTCTCATATTTTACAAAAGTCTTTTGGACTAAAAATAAAAGACAAAACAGAAAAAGGAATAAAGAAAAACAAAATAAAAAAAAGGAAAACCCTCCCTTCCCCCCCCCCCCGACTGGGCCAACCCAGCTGCCTCAGCCAACCAGCCGGCCCAGCAGCCCCTGGCTAAACACCCCCCCCCCCCCGAACCCTAGCCACAGGTCACCCCACTCCCCCCCCCACTCATCCCTTTTCCCCTGGATCGGATCGGGGCAGAGGCGCCCCGATCCGACCCCGCCGCCGCCGGCCCCCGCGGCCCTGACGCCGGCGCCGCCCGCTCCGTCCCGCCTGTCCTTCTCCTCGCCTCGCCCGTCGCGCCTCCTCGTCTCCTCCCGACGCGTGACCCGGACGACTCGCGTCGCCCGGAGCCACCCCAACGCCCCGACACCACCCACGCCCCCACCGCCGCCCGAGACCCTCTCCTCCCCGTCGCTTCCTCCTCCTCCCTCCCCCTCCTCACCGACGCCATCAAGCCTCGCCGCCGCCCCCCCCCCCCCCCCCCCCGTTCCTCTACGCGGCCGTGAGCCCCTCTCCTTCACTCCTCTCCTCTGCAGCTCGAACGCGCCCCGCTCCCCGCAGCTGCACCGCCACTTGCCGAACCCCGTCCTGGCGCCGCGTTGCCTCTGCTCTGCCACATCCAGCCGCGCGCCGACCCGTGCTGCTGCTGCTCGCTGCGCGCGCTCGCCCGTCCATCCCCCATGTGCCTTGCCGCACATCCGCGCCACGCCGCGCTTCCCCTCGTCCGCCACGACCTCACCCCCCCCTCACCCGCGCTGCAGCTGCTCGTCGTTCGCCGGCGCCTTCCCGCGCCTCCACCCGCTCCGGCCACCGCGCCGTCGCCCGCGCCGCGCCCCCCCTAGGCGAGCGCCCGTGCGCCCGTGCCCGTGGTGGCCCGGACTTGTCCGGCCCCACGCAGCCGCGCCGCGGACATGTCCGCCCCTGGGCCACTGACCCCAGGGCCCCACCCCGAAACGTTTTTTTTGAAAAATTAAAAATTATAATTAATAAAAATAATTAATTAATAATTAGTTAATTAATTAAGTTAATTAACCCTGTTTAGATTAGTCTAATTTAATTAATTAGTTTAATTAAATGTTAATTAATTAGTTAATCACTAATTAGCCTAATGTGAGTATGACAGGTGGGACCCACTGGTCCTGACGTCATGCTGACGTTATGCTGACGTCAGCAAGACACTGTTTCGGATAATGTTAATTTAAATAATTAATTAAATTCCAGAAATTAATAAAAACTTTAGAAAATCATATAAAATAATCCGTAGCTCAGATGAAAATACTTTGTACATGAAAGTTGCTCAGAACGACGAGACGAATCTGAATACGCGGTCCGTTCGTCCGTCACGCGTCCCTAACTATCCGAACTTGCAACCGTTCCCCTCTTATCCTCTGTCCGATAATTCCAAAGACCCGGGAAATATCGTCAGATATTCTCCCGCTCCGTCTGTTACGTGTGATGCTGCGTTAGACTACCCCTAGCACCGTGTATCGTATTTGTCATGCTCATGTTTGCTATATATTTATACTGTTTCCTCCCCCTCTTCTCTCTCGATAGCCCCCGACCCCGACGTCGTCCCCGAGACCGACGCAGCTCCGGATCCCGAAGACACCATAGACGACCTTGCCCTTGCCGCCGAGCAACCAGGCAAGCCCCTCCCTTGAGCATACCGATATCGCCATTCTAATTTCTCATGCTTGCATTAGAATTACTGCTGCTGCTGCTTTACCTATTCTGATGCATAGCCTGTTCATTGTAACCTGCTGTTGATAATTACCTACATATCCTAAACTGTTTAGTCTAGGCTGGGTAGAGACCTATCAGTGACCCCACTTATCCCGACTGCCGCGCTGGATCGTCAGAAGACCCGATCAACGGGATTGAAGACCAGGCCCCGACACCGCACATCACCCCCCCCCCTTAGTTGTAACGACACTGCAGCGTTACTATCGAGTGTCGAGGGTGAAACCTCATGTAGCACTTCTGATGTTAACTCTGTAGAGTAGTTATTCGGTCGTGGTCATCGAGGGTGATTCCTCCTTCACCGCTTCCGATAACGACGCTGTCCTACAACGCCTCAAGTGTGGACCCAGTGAGGGTGATTCCTCCTAGTTCACCTTGATGGATACATCGAGTGGGAATTCAATGAGGGTGATACCTCGGATTCCCTGATGTTATGGACACACGGATACTTGGACCTTACATTGTTACTTGGAAAGGCGGGTCGACCCTGAGGGGTACCCGCGTGTGATGTGAAGGCGGGTTGCCAGTGTGGTGCCCGAGTGGTGAATACGAGGCGCGGCCGGGCATTCTTAACCCTTGCCGCAAGTCCTCGAGACGGGGCGACGGGGTCACATCTTTCGTGAGTCTCTGCTCGTTACCGCAAGCCCCTAGTCCTAGCGATTTGGATATTTGATCCGAGCAGGCCTCTGGTCTGATAGCACTAACCATCACGCGGGCATAGTATGGGCGTTCTGCATCGTAGCATCAGCCGAAAGCTCTGTCAGACGTCTAGTTCAGCCTTGCGGCCGGGACGGACCGGCGCCCCCCTGGTGCCTGGCTTCCCCCTGCACGCAACGACTCGGAGTGCACAGGGCGATGGCCCAAGACCTCTGAGCGCTTAGGATGTAGACCGACGGGGACCTCTCTGCTGAGCTGTAGGTAGGGTTGCGATGTGTCGTTTGGCCGAGGCCGGGCATGACCCAGGAAAGTGTGTCCGGCCGGAGTTAATCGAGCGTGTTGGGTAAGTTGGTGCACCCCTGCAGGGAAGAACATTTCTATCGATAGCCGGTCCTACGGTAAAGGACACTCGGAGTTGTATCCTGATTGATACAATTTAGAACTGGATACCTGTGATGAGACCTGTATATATGGCTCTGGGATTGCTTCTCGCAGGGAGTCGAGAAGGGATCTCAGGACGAGGTTTGAAGACGTTATGGCTCTGGGATTGCTTTCTCGCTGGGAGTCGAGAAAGGATCTCTGGGTGAGGTTGATATTATTACTGCTACATTATATGGTATTGTTCTACTCTCTTCTACTGCTGCAAGACCGCTGAAGATGCTAGTCTTCGATAGGACTAGGCCTTCTCTCTATTCTGGCATTTCTGCAGCCCAGTCCACATATACAGCCTCCCATTGAAAATGTTGCATATGTAGTGTAGATCCTTGCTTGCTGAGTACTTCTGAGTACTCACGGTTGCTTTGTTTTCCTTTTTCTCCCCATATCAGTTTGACGTGACCAGAGGACGGAGCCCCCTGAGACAGATGCCCCGACGATCGCTACTACTACTACCCAGAGGATGGATACTACTACGAGTTGACTGACGACCAGGAGTAGGATCGGAGGGTCCCAGGCAGGAGGCCTTCGCCTTTCGATCGTAGTGTTTTCTTTTGCCCCGCCTTTCTAAAGGCCTTTCTGTATTTTCTTTTATATCTGTACTCAGATATCTGATGCTTCCGCTGACGTTTGTTCGCAAGCTTATGAATTCGAGCCCTCGAGGCCCCTGGCTTGTAATATAAAGCTTGTATGACTTATTTATGTTTTAGAGTTGTGTTGTGATATCTTCCCGTGAGTCCTTAGGCTTGATCGTGTGCATGTGCGTGTATGATTAGTGCACGATCGGGCCGGGGGCGTCACAAGTTGGTATCAGAGCCGACTGCCTGTAGGAACCCCCTTTCCAACTCCTTGGCCGAAGTTGAGTCTAGAAACCGGAAAACTGTTTTACTAACTTGGCTGTGTGGCTTACGGGCCCACGTCGCCAATTGGGTGGTACTAGGATCTTTTACTCCTCGACCTTTACTCTGGGACTCTGACCTCTCTTCTATTCGGGTTAAATGATTTTACTAACTCCAACATTAGGATCTCGTGCTCACATCCACCCGGAGTTCTGAAAATATTCCCCCTTACTTCAAGATTATGGGCCAGGTTCTGCTTACAGGATCCTCTTATCGAGGGCACCCTGTGTTGTCACTTGCAGATTCCTCGCTCCAACAGTTTTCTCCGACGAGGATCTAGCCTTTGCTATGTCTCGTTGTGTACTTCCATATCGCGTGCCTGCGCGCCGCCTAGATGTCTAGCCCTTTCCTTTTCAACTGTCGTAATGCCGGATGCTAACCGAGGCTATGTGTGGCTTTGAATGTCTGGTGCGAATATGATGAAGTATCTATTGCACTTCCTTCTGTTGTGCGTGTTACTTCATAAATAATTCCATACACCTGCAAGTTACTAGCTAAATTGCCCCTGTTGATTTGGCAGGATGGCTGATGATCCTCCACATCCACCCTATATTGCCGCAATGATACAGCAGTTTGAAATCAACCGTCAGCAGTTTGAGCTTAACCGTCAGTTTATGACCGGGGTATTGGCTCAGCTTCCAAACCAGAATGCTCAGCAACAGACTGCTCCAATAACTCTGCCAGAATTCGTGCGCCTCAATCCGTCTGTTTTCCGCAACTCCACCAATCCTATGGATGCTGATGATTGGCTTCGTGACATCCTGTTTGAAATGGAGTCAGCTAATGTTGCCCCTGACAGTTACGTCACCTTCGCGACATTCCACCTAAAGGGCCCAGCTGCTCAATGGTGGGAAAGCCACAAGGGTATGTTGCCTGCTGAAACCGTAACCACTTGGCAGGAATTTCAGTCAACTTTTCGTGCACGGTACATTCCTCAAGGCCTGATGGACCAGAAGAAGCAGGAATTTCGCAAAACTTACCCAGGGCACAATGACTGTGGATGAATATCAGAGGAAATTTCTCGAATTGTCCCGCTATGCTAAAGATGACGTCTGCACTGACGCCCGCAAGCAGGATAAATTCCGTGAAGGACTCCGTTCTGACATAAAACTCGCACTTGCAGTCCATGATTGCACAAACTACGCAACGCTTGTCAACAAATCTTTCCAAGTTGAAACAGCTCTGACTGAATGCCAGGAGTCGCTCAAGCGCACTCATGGAGCTGGCTCATCATCGGGTCAGCCTGTTCAGAAACGACGAGTCTGGATCCCACACAATGTTCATCACCGACCTGCTCCAACACCAAGGCCGTCATATGTTGCACCTCGTCTGCCTTCACCGCCGAGACAGCTATCGGTTCATGATGGACCGCCTAATGTTACGGCTTCTCCTCAGGATGCCCCATGTCCTCCCGATGGTCGTACGAAGGGCCATCGAACCCATCGTTGTAGGAATCGTAAGGCCAGGATGTCTGCTATGGACCGAGGCCAGGTCACTCACGTCAAAATGGGAGAAGCTCGTGAGTCTACAAAGATCGTGATGGGAACTCTGTCAGTTAATTCAGTCGCAGCTTCGTCAATGCTTCAAGGAATCTCCGCACCGAGCAGTGGATCACGAGATGCTCGAATTGCATGATGATCTATCTTATAAGGAACATCCGATCCGCATTCTCGATGAAGCTGAACGTCGAACCCGTCAGAAGGTTACCAAGTTCCTCAAAGTGCAGTGGTCAAATCATACTGAAGATGAAGCCACTTGGGAACGCGAGGATAATCTTCGTGCGGAATACCCCGAACTTTTTCCTTCTACTTCTTAATTCTCGGGATGAGAATTCTTGTTAGTAGAGGAGATTTGTAACACCCCCAGTGGTTAACTACAGTAATCCCATTTTGATTATGCCACGTCAGCATGATTAACAGTGTCTGATCATCATTTGCATCATAATGCATTTCAGCTTCTAACTCAAAATCCAAATTTAAATGAAAGTGGAAAATAAAAGTTGTTCAAACTGGAAAACTAAAATGTGCCTCATGTTGCAAATATTCCCATAGCATTTATAAAAATGATTGCAACATTAGTTGGAATTGTAAAAGGACTCGAACAACTAGAAACAGCAGCAACATAGCGCTATTCAATCCTTTTTCAATTTAAATAAAATCGAAACAAAAAAATATGGACCCCAAACCAATTTCTAGCAGTGACAGATAATGCACTGTAAATAATGGAGCAAGTCTCATATTTTACAAAAGTCTTTTGGACTAAAAATAAAAGACAAAACAGAAAAAGGAATAAAGAAAAACAGAAAATAAAAAAAAGGAAAACCTCCCCTTCCCCCCCCCCCGACTGGGCCAAGCCCAGCTGGCCTCAGCCAACCAGGCCGGCCCAGCAGCCTGTGGCTAAACACCCCCCCCCCAACCCTAGCCCACCGGTCACCCCACTCCCCCCCCCACTCGATCCCCTTTTCCCCTGGATCGGATCGGGGCAGAGGCGCCCCGATCCCGACCCCCCGCCCCCCCGGCCCCGCGCCCTGACCCGCCCCCCGCTCCTCGCCGCCTTCTCCTCCCTCCCGTCGCGCCTCCTCGTCTCCTCCCCCGACGCGTGACCCGGATGACTCGCGTCGCCCGGAGCCACCCCGACGCCCTCGACACCACGCCGCCGCCCGAGACCTCGCCGCCCGCCCGAGGACCTCGCCGCCGTCGCTTCCTCGCCTCCCTCCTCACCGGACGCCATCAAGCCTCGCCGCCCCCCCCCCCCCCCCCCGTTCCTCTACCGGCCGTGAGCCCCTCTCCTTCCCTCCTCTCCTCTGCAGCTCGAACGCGCCCCGCTCCCCGCAGCTGCACCCCACTCGCCGAACCCCGTCCTGGCGCCGCGTTGCCTCTGCTCTGCCACTCCAGCCGCGCCCGACCCGTTCTGCTGCTGCCGCTGCGCGCGCTCGCCGTCCATCCCCCTGTCCTTGCCCACATCCGCGCCACGCCGCGCTTCCCCTCGTCCGCCACGACCTCACCCCCCCCTCACCCCGCTGCAGCTGCTCTCGTTCGCCGGCGCCTTCCCCGCCTCCACCCGCTCCGGCCACCGCGCGTCGCCCGCGCGCGCCCCCCTAGGCGAGCGCCGTGCGCCCGTGCCCGTGGTGGCCCGGACTTGTCCGCCCCACCCCCGCGCCGCGGACATGTCCGCCCCTGGGCCACTGACCCCAGGCCCCACCCCGACGTTTTTTTTGAAAAATTAAAAATTATAATTAATAAAAATAATTATTAATATTAGTTAATTAATTAAGTTAATTAACCTGTTTAGATTAGTCTTTAATTAATTAGTTATTAAATGTTATATTATTTATCACTATTCCTAATGTGATTATGACAGGTGGGACCCACTGGTCCTGACGTCCATGCTGACGTCAGCAGACACTGTTTCGATAATGTTAATTTAAAATTAATTAATAATTCCAGAAATTAATAAAACTTTAGAAAATCATATAAAATAATCCTTAGCTCAGATGAAAATACTTTGTACATGAAAGTTGCTCAGAACGACGAACAATCTGAATACGCGTCCGTTCGTCCGTCACGCGTCCCTAACTATCCGAACTTGCAACCGTTCCCCTCTTACCTCTGTCCGATAATTCCAAAGACCCGGGAAATATCGTCAATATTCTCCCGCTCCGTCTGTTACTGTGGATGCTGCGTTAGCCTACCCCTAGCACCGTGTATCGTATTTGTCTGCTCATGTTTGCTATATATTTATACTGTTTCCTCCCCTCTCTCTCTCGATAGCCCCCGACCCCGACGTCGTCCCCGAGACCGACGCAGCTCCGGATCCGAAGACACCATAGACGACCTTGCCCTTGCCGCCGAGCACCCAGGCAAGCCCCTCCCTTGAATACCGATATCGCCATTCTAATTTCTCATGCTTCAATTAGAATTACTGCTTGCGCTGCTTTACCTATTCTGATGCATAGCCTGTTCATTGTAACCTGCGGTTGATAATTACCTACATATCCTAAACTGTTTAGTCTAGGCTGGGTAGAGACCTATCAGTGACCCCACTTATCCCGACTGCCGCGCTGGATCGTCAAAGACCCGATCAACGGGATTGAAGACCAGGCCCCGACACCGCACATCACACCCCCCCCTTAGTTGTAACGACACTGCAGCGTTACTATCGAGTGTCGAGGGTGAAACCTCATGTAGCACTTCTGATGTTAACTCTGTAGAGTAGTTATTCGGTCGTGGTCATCGAGGGTGATTCCTCCTTCACCGCTTCCGATAACGACGCTGTCCTACAACGCCTCAAGTGTGGACCCAGTGAGGGTGATTCCTCCTAGTTCACCTTGATGGATACATCGAGTGGGAATTCAATGAGGGTGATACCTCGGATTCCCTGATGTTATGGACACACGGATACTTGGACCTTACATTGTTACTTGGAAAGGCGGGTCGACCCTGAGGGGTACCCGCGTGTGATGTGAAGGCGGGTTGCCAGTGTGGTGCCCGAGTGGTGAATACGAGGCGCGGCCGGGCATTCTTAACCCTTGCCGCAAGTCCTCGAGACGGGGCGACGGGGTCACATCTTTCGTGAGTCTCTGCTCGTTACCGCAAGCCCCTAGTCCTAGTGATTTGGATATTTGATCCGAGCAGGCCTCTGGTCTGATAGCACTAACCATCACGCGGGCATAGTATGGGCGTTCTGCATCATAGCATCAGCCGAAAGCACTGTCAGACGTCTAGTTCAGCCTTGCGGCCGGGACGGACCGGCGCCCCCCTGGTGCCTGGCTTCCCCCTGCACGCAACGACTCGGAGTGCACAGGGCGATGGCCCAAGACCTCTGAGCGCTTAGGATGTAGACCGACGGGGACCTCTCTGCTGAGCTGTAGGTAGGGTTGCGATGTGTCGTTTGGCCGAGGCCGGGCATGACCCAGGAAAGTGTGTCCGGCCGGAGTTAATCGAGCGTGTTGGGTAAGTTGGTGCACCCCTGCAGGGAAGAACATTTCTATCGATAGCCGGTCCTACGGTAAAGGACACTCGGAGTTGTATCCTGATTGATACAATTTAGAACTGGATACCTGTGATGAGACCTGTATATATGGCTCTGGGATTGCTTCTCGCAGGGAGTCGAGAAGGGATCTCAGGACGAGGTTTGAAGACGTTATGGCTCTGGGATTGCTTTTTCGCAGGGAGTCGAGAAAGGATCTCTGGGTGAGGTTGATATTATTACTGCTACATTATATGGTATTGTTCTACTCTCTTCTACTGCTGCAAGACCGCTGAAGATGCTAGTCTTCGATAGGACTAGGCCTTCTCTCTATTCTGGCATTTCTGCAGCCCAGTCCACATATACAGCCCCCCTTTGAAAATGTTGCATATGTAGTGTAGATCCTTGCTTGCTGAGTACTTCTGAGTACTCACGGTTGCTTTGTTTTCCTTTTTCTCCCCATATCAGTTTGACGTGACCAGAGGACGGAGCCCCCTGAGACAGATGCCCCGACGATCGCTACTACTACTACCCAGAGGATGGATACTACTACGAGTTGACTGACGACCAGGAGTAGGATCGGAGGGTCCCAGGCAGGAGGCCTTCGCCTTTCGATCGTAGTGTTTTCTTTTGCCCCGCCTTTCTAAAGGCCTTTCTGTATTTTCTTTTATATCTGTACTCAGATATCTGATGCTTCCGCTGACGTTTGTTCGCAAGCTTATGAATTCGAGCCCTCGAGGCCCCTGGCTTGTAATATAAAGCTTGTATGACTTATTTATGTTTTAGAGTTGTGTTGTGATATCTTCCCGTGAGTCCTTAGGCTTGATCGTGTGCATGTGCGTGTATGATTAGTGCACGATCGGGCCGGGGGCGTCACAAAAGTGAACAAAGGTATATTTGATATACATGTTATTGATGTGTATTTTACCAGTGTTCGAAGTAATCCCTGGGTATTTGATACCGGTTCATTTTAGTAACTCGAAACAGGAGTTGCAGAGACTAGTTAAAAACGAGGTGACGATGTGTGTTGGAAATGATTCCAAGGTTGATATGATCACCATCGCACACTCCCTCTACCTTCAGGATTAGTGTTGAACCTAAATAAATGTTATTTGGTGTTTGCGTTGAGCATGAATATGATTAGATCATGTTTATTGCAATACGGTTATTCATTTAAGTTAGAGAATAATTGTTATTCTGTTTACATGAATAAAACCTTCTATGGTCATACACCCAATGTAAATGGTTTATTGAATCTCCGTCGTAGTGATACACATATTCATAATATTGATGCCAAAAGATGCAAAGTTGATAATGATAGTGCAACATACTTGTGGCACTGCCGTTTAGGTCATATTGGTGTAAAGCGCATGAAGAAACTCCATGCGGATGGACTTTTGGAATCACTTTATTATGAATCATTTGACACTTGCGAACCATGCCTCATGGGCAAGATGACTAAAACTCCGTTCTCCGGAACAATGGAGCGAGCTAACGACTTATTGGAAATAATACATACCGATGTATGCGGTCCAATGAGTGTTGAAGCACGCGGCGGGTATCATTATTTTCTGACCTTCACAGATGATTTGAGTAGGTATGGGTATATCTACTTGATGAAACACAAGTCTGAAACATTTGAAAAGTTCAAAGAACTTCAGAGTGAAGTGGAGAATCATCGTAACAAGAAAATAAAGTTTCTGTGATCTGATCGTGGAGGCGAATATTTGAGTTACGAGTTTGGCCTTCATTTAAAAACAATGTGGAATAGTTTCACAACTCACGCCACCTGGAACACCACAGCGTAATGGTGTGTCAGAACGTCGTAACCGTACTTTATTAGATATGGTGCGATCTATGATGTCTCTTACCGATTTACCACTATCATTTTGGGGTTATGCATTAGAGACAGCTGCATTCACGTTAAATAGGGCACCGTCTAAATCCGTTGAGAGACGACACCGTATGAACTATGGTTTGGCAAGAAACCTAAGCTGTCATTTCTTAAAGATTGGGGATGCGATGCTTATGTCAAAAGGCTTCAGCCTGATAAGCTCGAACCTAAATCAGAGAAGTGCGTCTTCATAGGATACCCTAAGGAAACAATTGGGTACACCTTCTACCACATATCCGAAGGCAAGATCTTTGTTGCTAAGAATGGGTCCTTTCTAGAGAAGGAGTTTCTCTCGAAAGAAGTGAGTGGGAGGAAAGTATAACTTTGATGAGGTAATTGTACCCTCTCTCGAATTGGAGAGTAGCACATCAGAGAAAACCGTTCCCGTGATGCTTACACCAACTAGAGAGGAAGCTAATGATGATGATCATGAAACTTCAGATCAAGTTACTACAGAACTTCGTAGGTTGACCAGAACACGTTCCGCACCAGAGTGGTACGGTAATCCTGTCTTAGAAGTCATGTTATTAGACCACGGCGAACTTATGAACTATGAAGAAGCTATGATGAGCCCAGATTCCGACAGATGGCTTGAGGCCATGAAATCTGAGATAGGATCCATGTATGAGAACAAAGTGTGGACTTTGGTGGACTTGCCCGATGATCGGCAAGCCATTGAGAATAAATGGATCTTCAAGAAGAAGACTGGCGCTGATAGTAATGTCACTATCTACAAAGTTCGACTTGTTGCAAAATGTTTTTGACAAGTTCAAGGAGTTGACTACGATGAGACTTTCTCACCCATAGCGATGCTTAAGTCTGTCCGAATCATGTTAGCAATTGCCACATTTTATGATTATGAAATCTGGCAAATGGACGTCAAAACTGCATTCCTTAATGGATATCTTAAAGAAGAGTTGTATATGATGCAACCAGAAGGTTTTGTCGATCCTAAAGGTGCTGACAAAGTGTGCAAGCTCCATCGATCCATCTATGGACTGGTGCAAGCATCTCAGAGTTCGAATATACACTTTGATGAGGTGATCAAAGCATATGGTTTTATACAGACTTACGATGAAGCCTATATTTACAAGAAAGTGAGTGGGAGCTCTGTAGCATTTCTGATATTATATGTGGATGACATTTTATTGATTGGAAATGATATAGAATTTCTGGATAGCATAAAAGGATACTTAAATAAGAATTTTTCAATGAAAGACCTCGGTGAAGCTACTTGCATATTGAGCATCAAGATCTATAGGGATAAATCAAGACGCTTAATTGAACCTTCACAAAACACATACCTTGATAAGATTTGAAAAAGTTCAAAATGGTTCAGTCCAAGAAGGGGTTCTTGCCTGTATTACAAGGTGTGAAGTTGAGCAAGACTCAAAGCCCGACCATGGCAGAAGATAGAGAGAGAATGAAAGTCATTCGCTATGCCTCAACCATAGGTTCTATACGATATGCCATGCTGTGTACCACACCTGATGTGTGTCTTGCCACTTATCTGGCAAAGAGGGTACAAGAGTGATCCAGGAGTGGACCACTGGACAGCAGTCAAAATTATCCTTAGGTGCCTTAAAGAGGACTAAGGAAATGTTTCTCGGTTATGGAGGTGATAAAGAGTTCGTCGTAAAGAGTTACGTCGATGCAAGCTTTGACATTGATCTAGATGACTCTAAGTCTCAATCTGGATACATATTGAACGTGGGAGCAATTAGCTAGAGTAGCTCCATGCAGAGCATTGTAGACATAGAAATTTGCAAAATACATACGGATCTGAATGTGGCAGACCCGTTGACTAAACCTCTCTCACAAGCAAAACATGATCACACCTTAGTGCTCTTTTGAGTGTTAATCACACGATGATGTAACTAGATTATTGACTCTAGTAAACTCTTCGGATCTTAGTCACATGGCAATGTGAACTATGGGTGTTACTCACATAACGATGTGAACTAGATTATTGACTCTAGTGCAAGTGGGAGACTAGAGGAAATATGCCCTAGAGACAATAATAAAGTTGTTATTTTATATTTGCTTATTCATGATAAAAGTTTATTATTCATGCTAGAATTGTATTGATTGGAAACCTAAATACATGTGTGAATACATAAACAAATACCGTATCCCTAGTAAGCCTCTACTAGACTAGCTCGTTGATCAAAGATGGTTAAGGTTTCCTAACCATAGACATGTGTTGTCATTTGATAACGGGATCACATCATTAGGAGAGTGATGTGATGGACAAGACCCATCCGTTAGCTTAGCATAATGATCGTTCAGTTTTATTGCTATTGCTTTCTTCATCTTAAATACATATTCCTTCGACTATGAGATTGTGCAACTCCCGGATACCAGACGAATACCTTGTGTGCTATCAAACATCACAACATAACTGGGTGATCATAAAGATGCTCTACAGGTATCTCTGAAGGTGTTTGTTGAGTTGGCATAGATCGAGATTAGGATTTGTCACTCCGAGTATCGGGGAGGTATCTCTGGGCCCTCTCGGTAATACACATCATAAGCTTGCAAGCAAATGACTAAGGAGTTAGTCACGAGGTGATGTATTATGGAACGAGTAAAGAGACTTGCTGGTAATGAGATTGAACTAGGTATAGAGATACCGACGATCGAATCTCAGGCAAGTAACATACCGATGGACAAAGGGAATTACGTATGTTGTCATAACGGTTCGACCGATAAAGATCTTCGTAGAATATGTAGGAGCTAATATTGGCATCCAGGTTCCGCTATTGGTTATTGACCGGAGAGGTTTTTCGGTCATGTCTACATAGTTCTCGAACCCGTAGGGTCCGCACGCTTAACATTCGATGACGATATACTATTATATGAGTTATGTGATTTGGTGACCGAATGTTGTTCGGAGTCCCAGATGAGATCACGGACATGACGAGGAGTCTTGAAATGGTCGAGAGGTAAAGATTGATATATAGGACGATAGTATTCGGACACCGAAAGTGTTTCGGGGGGGTACCGGGTACTTATCGGGTCACCGGAAGGGGTTCCGGGCACCCCCGGCAAAAGTTATGGGCCTTATGGGCCAAGAGAGGAAACGCACCAGCCACAAGGGTCTGGTGCGCCCCCATAGTAGGCCGGCCTAGGTGGAGAAGGAAAGAGGGGAGGGAAAGGAAAGTGTGGAGTAGGACTCCCGCTTCCTTCCCTCTCCCCCTCTTTCCTTCCCCCTTGTTCATACAAGGAAAGGGGGGCGCGGCCAGGGCAGGCACCCTAGGGCCGGCCAGCCACCTATGTGGTGCGCCAGGCTGCCTCCCCTTCCCCTCCAACCTATATATATGTGGGATGGGGCGCCTAGCACACAACAGATCAATTGTTAGCCGTGTGCGGCGCCCCCCTCCACCGTTTACACCCCCGGACATATTTTCGTAGTGCTTAGGCGAAGCCTTGCGGAGATCACTTCACCATCGCCATCACCATGCTGTCGTGCTGATGGAACTCATCTACTACCTCGCCGTCTTGCTGGATCAAGAAGGTGGAGGACGTCACCGAGCTGAACGTGTGCTGAACGCGGAGGTGTCGTATGTTTGGTACTAGATCGGTTGGATCGCGAAGAAAGTTCGACTACATCAACCGCGTTGTGAAATGCTTCCACTTACGGTCTACGAAGGTACGTAGACACACTCTCCCCTCTCATTTCTATGCATCTCCTTGATAGATCTTGTGTGTGCCTAGAATTTTTTTTGTTTTCCATGCAACATTTCCCAACTATCATACCTTAGGGCTAAAACATACACTTTAGTCGTGGGAGCTTTGAGGTGGGTGGCAAGTTAATAGCCCCGGTATATGTTGATTCCTCAAAAATTTCAAGGTCGAGATACCAACACTTCGGCTTTTTTAAAAAAGAAAGCCCCCCGTTTTATACGGTTAGCCGCTATCGCCTATTTAGTTTAACATTGCCTAGGTTTCGCCAACCGATTTACACGTATTTTGATAGTCAGCTTTCGGCTTTATCCATCTGAGGTAATTGACCACTTAAACCAGAAGTAATAATCATAGTGGTTCTCCCTTTACACCCTTAACTGAACAAAGTGAAAACGTAAGGGTTAAACACAGGAGCCGGGCAACCCAGCTATTAACCAAAGACGCAAGTCAAAATCAATGCATATAAGTGCGAAATACCGAGGGTGTTTTTCCGAGGACTCCATGGAGTACCTTAGCTTTTGGTGGGTTCGGCTCTAGTCGCAGCCCCCCTTTAGTATTGTCGATCCTTTAAAGGCGTCTGGCATTGTATTGCGAGAGTGATGCTCAGTGTGTTTTTTCTTTCTAAAAATAGAAAAAAGGATGCACCATGAGTGTATGCGTGGCCCGAAGATTGGGGCATCTCTTGGTGCCAATCCAAAATAGGTTTTTAAAATTAATTTGTGCTTTTGCCGTGCTTTAACATGACACATCCGATCTCTTGACTTCAAGTGGGTCAGCCTTCAGCTTCAACCTCCTTTTCCTGAAGGCGGAGTGCTTCCCATGCCAGTTTAGCGAACTAAACTCGAGCAGCTTTAGCGAGAAATCAGGCTATCCAGCTATTTGACCACACACTTGAGTCGAAAAATGAGTGACAGAAAAAGACTTTGCAACCTCTTAGAAGAAAATAATTAAAAATGACACTTATAAGTTTATGAGCCCCCAATTAACTTGGTTAAAGGAAGTTGTTTTTAACAAACAACTTTTTTTTGTTTAACAAAAATGTAACGCTTGGTTGAACCGCACAAAAATTTAAAAATTGAAAAAATTGAGCATGAAAGTGACATATAGCTGTTTAATGTGCTCGGTGTTGATGATGTGGTCCGGGCTTGTGGCTAGATGAGGACGCCCATCGAACTTTGACAGATCCAACATGGTGCATGGTACTCGGCTTGACCGAGGTCCCAGCCCCCAAGCCCATCCCGAGGTGATCGAGCAAGAAGCTCGGCACTCCAAAGTGGCAACACAGTTCGGCCGATGTGGCGAGGCGAAGCCCCCTGTCCAGCTGAAGTGACGTAGTAGTGTCGGCAGGGTGATGCTGTAGCCCCTAGAGTAGGTTGATGAAGTGATGGCGAAGCCAACGATTCAGCCGTGACCATCTTTAGAGCCATCTACATAGCCCTCCAGGCCTTTCCTTAGTTCACATTATACTCAAATATCATGCTTATGTAATCCTGTAGCTGTGATGCAGACCGCGTCGGCTGCTTGGAGATGGCACACGTTTCAGGCGCTGGCCGATGAAGCTGGACAGCTGCCGGTGATGACCTTCTATGCGATCGCACCCGCATTAGTGCGATCCGACGCAGCTAACGATCTTCCATCGATCGTCTAGGTTACGCTTCCGGGCGCAGACCTTCCAGGGACAGCCCTGCTCCCTGTTCTCACACCGCACCACGAATCTCTTTGTTTTGCCTGACTTGCGGACTAGGTAAGGCCGATAGTGTCTCACTGCATACTCCTGTAGCCATATCTTCATATCTAGCATTGAGCTGAACACAAGCCCTAGATATATTAAAGTCTTGGACCTTGGATTTATCTTCTCTGCGTCCGCTCTCTGAGGCCTTAGGCACCACTAATGGCTCCATATCATACATATCTTCCTCGATAACAACTGCTAGGTCAACGCCACTCAAATCTCTAAACTCATGTGTGCTCACGTCTCTCTGGTATATAGTGCGGAAGACTATCTTTTCCAACAAGCTAAACTGGAATTCATCAGCCGGGACATCGTCATCGGAGTCATCTTCCAGCCTCGTCAGGTATTCCAACTTGGCATCCTCCTCCCCCTCTTCATGATCAGCATAACTTGTGTCGCCAAGATCATGTGATGCAAAAAGTTGTTTCATGTGAGCATAACTCAGTTGATATTTCTATGAGAGGAAGCTCTGGGGCCATTGTTTCCAAAACTGGCTCTTCCTCTTCATTGTATTCCTCCACCTCCTCTGCATCCACCTCTTCCACCGCCTCTTCTTCCTCCAACTGAGTCCTTTCTGGTGAAATTGCATCACTGTCGTCCTCGCTCACTGCATCGTTGTTCAGATCAAAATCACCAACCACATTTTTGTCAGATTCTACAAACTCCTGTGTTAGAGGGATGCTAACTTCTGCCATGGGCTGACTCCCGGTCATGGTATCGTAGATCTCTGGACTAGGTACACTATGGATGCCTACTCCTGACCTATGGCCATGGCCATCATAGCCTGTCGGCATGCGATTGAGGTCTATGTCAGAGAGGTTGTGACCTGGCTCGACCACTGCATACATAACGAGGATCTTCATGCAAGATTCACTGACCATTGCCTTGTAGTTATCCCAAGCATAAGCCTCGGCCAGGGGGATCATGCTGCAGAACGACCTAGTGCCTGTGCCGGTGTCATATCTTCCTTCCAACCTTACTAGAGAACTTTCTTCCACATCCATCACTTGCCTCACCTTATCAACAAGTTCAGCAAGAGTTGGATCCTTAGGGAAACACAACGCATGGCTTTGGGTGTTCACAAACTCCACACCGGTGCTTCCATATTTGATGTTAAGAGCATCTCCATGATGTAAATGCACTATGTTATGATACGCCATCCTACATAAAAAGGCAATATAGCCAACATTAACCCACTTCACACGTGACAGGTTCGACATACCATCATATGTAAAAATGATATGCACTGGTTAGCACCCTCCTATTACCTAATGATATGTCATATACAACTGATATACATCCTCTGAAGTTGATTCATAAGAAGATTACCAGCTGGTTTCGCCAGATCTGCCTGCTTCTGCGTCGTCTCCACCCTTGGACTCTACGATGACTGGGGATTTGGGGTTAGGGTCGAGGTTGGTAGGAGGAGGCTATGCAGCGAGGGACCATAGAGAAGAGGGGTGGGCACCGGTACCAATCCTTCCTGGAATGGGCGCTGGGTCCATGGGAAACACCAGGAGGAGCCGGCGAGGTAGGGTGACCTGCGAGTGTGACTCTATGGAGAGGCAGGGGATGACTTGTTTCGGGGGAAGGTGGTTGGGGGCGGGGTGAAGCTCAAATGGACAAATTCCACCATTCCCAATCCTAAAAACAAGAACCAAACCGCTTAATTTTTTTGGGGGGTCAGTGGGCGCGAAGGGAAGGGGTCAGGCAACAAAAAAAGTTTTGGGGGGGGGCGGGGGTCGGTGGGCGACATAAGATCCTCCAGGGGTCATTTAGTAAAAATAATACCACTTTGTGGTCCTACCATGCGCCCTGCTCCACTAATCGCTAGGGCTTTGGCTGGGCATTTTAGCGTCTGTACGCGTGCTTCCATCAGGCAACTCCAATGCGCAAATCAAAAATGGACGCGCGTTTTGTCCACTTTTTACCCATTTGGGTCGGCCAAGCAGACAGGCGCTTCCGTTTTTTGGTTTAGGTCGGCCGGTGCACCCAATGGGTGGCCGACCCATCGTTCCTACGTCCAAAAAATACAATTTCGAAATCATGCAGCCGAAATACTCATAATTAAACATTAATGGTCGGTCAACCACCGGCCAAAGTCCACTTAAACATTAATAAAATATTCAAAAAACCATGTCCGCACGCTGCCCTAGGCCTCGCCCTTGCCGACATCGCTATCGACGGTGAGGTCGATGAAGGGTGGCGGCGGCTCAGCCCACAGGAAAGCGCTCTGCCATGCCACCAATGCCGCCTCCTCCGACGTCTGCTGCGGCGGCTCCATTACGCCGTGGCGGGCGGGCTCCTCCTCCTCTTGCTCACGACGTGCCTCCTCCTCCTCCTCGCACTCCCACAATATCTGCCACTCGCCGTCGGCCCGCTCCTTCGCGAGCCAGTGTGATACGTCCATTTTGCATCATGATTTCCTACTATTATTTACAATGTTTTTATGCATAATAAAGCTTTATGGAGTAATTCTAATGCCTTTTCTCTCATAATATGCAAGGTTTAAGGGAGAATGCCGGTAGCTGGAATTCTGGACCTGAAAAAGGTACGTCAGAGTTACCTATTCTGCACAACTCCAAATAAGCAGAAACTTCACAGAGAATTATTTTGGAATATATGAAAAATACTAGAGCAAATAACTACCGGAGGGAGGCTACCTGGTGAGCACAATACACTAGGGCGCGCTAGGCCCCCCAAGCGCCCTGGTGGGTTGTGCTCAGCCCAGCCCACCTCCGGTGCGCATCTTCTAGTATATAAGTCATTTTGACCTAGAAAAATAAGGAGAGGACTTTCGGGACGGAATGCCGGCGTCTCGAGGTGGAACTTGGGCAGGAGCAATTTTGCCCTCTGGCGGAGCGATTCCACCGGGGGAACTTCCCTCTGGGGGGGGGGAATCAAAGCCATCGTCATCACCAACAACCCTCTCATCTTTGGGAGGGAAATCTCCATCAAGATCTTTAACAGTACTATCTCCTCTCAAATCCTAATTCATCTCTTGTGTTCAATCTTTGTACCAGAACCTTAGATTGGTACTTGTGGGTGACTAGTAGTGTTGATTACATCTTGTAGTTGATTACTATATGGTTTATTTTGTGGAAGATTATATGTTCAGATCCATTATGCTATTTAATACCCTTCTGATCTTGAGCATGATTATCATTTGTGAGTGGTTACTTTAGTTCTTGAGGTCACGGGAGAAATCATGTTGCAAGTAATCATGTGAACTTGCTATGTGTTCGATATTTTGATGATATGTATGTTGTGATTTCCTTAGTGGTGTCATGTAAACGTCGAATACATGGCACTTCACCATATTTGGGCCTAAGGGAATGCATTGTGGAGTAGTTATTAGATGATGGGTTGCTAGAGTGATAGAAGCTTAAACCCTAGTTTATACGCTACTTCGTAAAGGACCGATTTGGATCCAAATGTTTAATGTTATGGTTAGATTTTATCTTAATACTTTTCTCGTAGTTGCGGATGCTTGCGAGGGGGTTAATCATAAGTGGGAGGTTTGTTCAAGTAATAAAAGCACCCAAGCACCGGTCCACCCACATATCAAATTATCAAAGTAGCGAACGCAAATCAAACCAACATGGTGAAAGTGACTAGATGAAATTCCCGTGTACCCTCAAGAACACTTTGCTTATTATAAGAGACCATTTTGGCCTCTCCTTTGCCATAAAAGGAATGGGCTACCTAGCTGCACTTTATTTACCGTTACCGTTACTTGTCTGTTACAAATTATATTGCTATCAAACTACCTGTTACCGACTATTTTAGTGCCTTGCAGAAAATACCTTGCTGAAAGACACTTGTCATTTCCTTCTTGTCGCGGGAAACCACGGCCACCTATGGGGCCAAGGGGCCCCTTGCTGGTTCAGCAGGGGGGTGTCACCTTGCACAAAGAGCAGAAGAACGTGGGGCAGCACGGCAGAGATCACACGGGCAATTTTACCCAGGTTCGGGCCGCTCCGAGGTGTAAAACCCTACTCCTGCTTTGGTGGATTGATGGTGGAAAAGTGGTGGTGGAGCGTAGTATACTTGCCCGGCAGGCTCGCCCTGGGAAGGCAGTGACTATACTCGCACACGAGCGTGGGGGTGTTCAACTTTCCAACCCCTGCTGCGGTTGCCATGGGCCTCCTTTTATAGGTTAAGGGGTCACCATAGTGGCAAAACAGTCATTATGCACTGATAAGATAGCAAACAGTGCTATCATACCTAATTCTGCTGGCTGACAGAGTGCATTAAATGCACCGCTCAACGTCACATCATTGCTTGCCCGGCAAGCCTTGCCGGGCTCGTCTTGCCAGCTCCATGCCTGCTTGCTTGACATGTCGCAGGACGGGTGTCATCTGTAGGTATTTCCTATAGAAAGAGGCCGCCATGTGGTGAATGGCTGCCACTTAGTCACTTTGCGGCTTGACACCGCATTGATCAACGACGTGGGTCGTGGTGAGATGGCTTGGTGAGGTGTCTTTGCCCTCGTGAGTCCCGGCAGGCCCTGCCAGGACGTCTTGAATGCTTTCTTCCGGGGGAGCCCTTGTCCTTGCCAGGTCCACCTGCCCGGCAAGGGAGGCTTTTCTCCTGGTGGTGTCTCGCTTCTCTGTCTTGGTCTTGGCCTTCTTAATCTGCCCGATGGTTCTTTGAAGATCTTGGTCTCTTGTATCTTGACATGGCCTTGGGGTTGTAATCATGTTCTCGTGCCTGTGCACAGTCAGGGCAACAGACCCAGGGTTTGTTGCACCAACAGAAGCCCCCGGGCCTGCCCCGATCGCGCTGCCGGGCGTCTTCGGGGTAGGTCCTAATAAGTGCATAGGCAGGGGTGCTGAAGAGGCTGATCTCTTGGAGTCTTCCTTGCTTCTTCATTAATCTTGATTCTGGGCCAGTTTTCGATTTTCCCGTGCGTCGTGTATAGCCAATTGTGGTTGGGCCATCTTTGCAATGGCCCGTGAATGACTTTAACGCACGGGGTAGAAACTGCCAATTCACTCTACCCACCACGCCCTTATCCTTAGCCATGTATGTGGCATGCATTGCGCAGGGTAGGTAACGGAGGCGCGTGGCGTGGGAGAGCATCAAGGCGAGGGCCCGGTCTTCTTGAATTGGTGGAGAGGGGCGGCGATTGCTTGTTGAGGGAGCGGCTCCCTTGCTTGCTCCGCCTATAAAAGGAGGGGCGGAGGGAGAGCCGAGCCATCCATCTCCGGATCCTTTCTTCCCCTGTTTCTGCCTTTCATTGGTCATGTTGAAGCGAAGGGCCCGGGGCCAAGCTCCGGGCTCCAGCTTGCGCCTAGAGTTGTTGAGTGTTGGCGTTCGGGGAGTGAGCCTGGTCCATGCTCGGAGAAGGCGTCGTGGACGGGCTGCTCGTAGTGCGGGAGATACCAAGCTCTCCCGTTCTGAGGGAATGCTTGCTCCTTTTGCCACGGTCGTCTGCCCGTTGGGTAGTGCGGTGTCCAGCCTCGGGTCACCGCCGCTCGTGGTCTTGGCGATCGGGTGCTTGGCATCTCTGGGGCGTGCCTCGGAGGCAGGGTTGGGAATTGTCAGTAAACCCAGCTCTGCCCCATCCGGGAGCCGTGGGGATGATGTCGACGAGAGGCGCGCCTTCCTGCCCGCCAAGGCGGGGAGGGGCGTGTCCCGAGCCCTCTGGTCGTCTTGGTCGCTCGCCGTCTCTCCGGGGAAGGCGTCGGGCTGGAGTCCTGGCGCTCCCCGAAGGCGATGGTGATGGAGAGAAAACGAGGTAAGGTAGAGAAGGCGGGTGGTGGGAGGTTAGGTCGGAGTACGATGGCGTGGATGCCTTCGCCTCCGACCGAGGACCTGCCGCCTCGTCTTTCCGCTCTTCCCCTCCCTCCCCGGCACCATCATCACCAGCCTCCTTGGGTGACAGCCGGGGAGGGATGTTCCCTTGGTGTCTTCACCTCCCCTCCAGCAGTCTTCTGGCTGAGCTTTGGTGGATGACTCCACCGGGGCCCAAGCCGGGGCTTCTTGCTGGTCCTGGAGGTGGTGACCAGGGAATGCCGCCCTGCTCCCGCGCTCCTCCTTCGCAGCCTTGCCACTCCCGGTCTTGTCAGACTGCGCCAGGTGGGTTGCGACGGGACTGGGATGGGCTCCTGCTTGGGTGCCCTTTCTCGTCTTTTCCTACTTCCACCGCAGTGCCTGGTGGAGGGAAAACAAAAAGAGGAGATTACAGGGCACTTATCTTTTTTCAATCTTAAACTCGTAGGCATTTGCCAAATTTTAGTTCAAATAATGTAATCTCTCGAGTCCATATCTGTGTTCTGTAAGGTTGGTACTTGTATGGCCAGCATATTAATGAAAAAGATGAACCTTGCCGGGAACTCGTGCATGTATATGTCCACGCAGAGGTGAAATGTCTCTTTATTTTAAATAAACGAGTTTTCCCCGGCAGGCTATCCTGCCGGTGCCGTTTCTTCATTGTCGGGGAACTGAGCCTACCGGCAAGAAATAGAGGGACCAGCCCCCCGCCAACTTCTTTTCATCAAAGGCCACTACGACCATCCAGGCCGAAGCAACGTTCGATCCAGGGATGGGAGCACCTAAGTTTCGAAGAGTGGCGGGGTTTTCTTATGCACAAGTTTTAGCTTACAGAACACTTATGGACGAGAGGTAGAACTTATTTGTTTGGTTCGCCGGGGATCGCAGTGTTGGTTCATCCCCCCATCTTCTTGCAGAAACCGAGTTCTCGGCAGGAACCTGCAGCTTTATGCAGATGAGAATGATGCAGGATGCGATCCTATCTATATGCATATGCAAATGCTCATGAAATGCTTATGCAAATGCTCTTGGAATGCTTATGCATGCATGCAACTTGGTCGGGGGCCCCCCCAGCGCTTCGTTTATTTCTCTGGTGCTCAGGGTCATCGCCTGGCTTTGTATGAGGGGTTACATTCAACTGAGGCAAGGCCTGTACAAAGGGGTGGCTGCCGGGCAGGGCCCGACAGCCGCGCCTTACGGGTAGAACTTGCTGAGATGCTCAATATTCCATGAGTTTTGCAATTGAGTGCCATCTCCGGTCTCCAGACGGACTGCGCCAGGTCTGGTGACTCGTACTACCCGGTAAGGGCCTTCCCACTTCGGCGTCAACTTGTTTGTACCCTTGGCGGACTGAACGCGCCTAAGGACAAGGTTGCCTTCCTCACAACACCGGGCATGAACCCTGCGGCTACGATAGCGACGCAGGGCTTGCTGATAGCGTGCAGCATGCGTAGTAGCCCGAAGACGGTTCTCCTCGAGTAGCACAGCGTCGTCACGCCGGTGCTGATCTTGCGCTACTTTGTCGTAGGCAAGCACTCGAGGCGACCCGTAAATGAGTTCCGTGGGGATAACTGCTTCCGCCCCATAGACCAGGGAAAAAGGAGTCTGCCGGGTAGCTCGATTTGGTGTCGTTCTGAGGGACCATAGAACTACCGGCAGCTCATCGATCCACCACCTGCCGTGCTTCTGCAGCGTATCAAAGGTTCTTGTTTTGAGTCCCCGCAGCACTTCAGCGTTCGCCCTCTTAGCTTGCCCGTTGCTTCTGGGATGTGCGACAGAAGCAAACAAGATCTTGCTTCCGAGGGCATGAACATATTGCATGAAGGCGCGGCTCGTGAATTGGGTGCCGTTGTCGGTAATGATCCTTGCCGGGATTCCAAAATGACACACCAAATCTTTCAAGAACTTGATAGCTGATTGAGCAGTCACCTTTCTCATGGCAGCAACTTCCGGCCACTTTGTAAACTTGTCGATAGCAACGAACAAGAATTCAAAGCCCCCGATCGCTCGGGGAAAAGGGCCAAGGATATCGAGCCCCCAGACCGAAAATGGCCATGATAAAGGGATTGTCTGAAGAGCTTGGGCAGGCAGGTGGATTTTCTTGGAATGGAACTGACAGGATTCACATTTAGTGACTAGCTCAACCGCATCTTGGAGGGCTGTGGGCCAATAGAATCCTTGCCGGAATGCTTTCCCAACCAGCGCCCTTGATCCAATGTGGGAGCCGCACATGCCTTTGTGTATCTCAGCCAGCAGTTCCTTCCCTTCTTCCCGGCAGATGCACTTCAATTTCACACCGTTGGGCCTCCTTCTGTACAGAGTGTCATTGACAAACCGGTACATACTGGCCCTCCGGGCTATTCTTTCAGCCTCATCTTGGTCATTGGGGAGTTCTCCGGTTTGGAGAAAGTGGATTATGTGCCCTGCCCAAGTTGGAGCCTGGGGCTCGGCAACAAGGACTAGCGGCACCTCCTCAACTGCGGGGGCACATTCCTCGTTCGCAGGGACCATGGGTCCGGCTGGAGGGTGCGGTCCGGCAGGTTGTGAGGAGTTGTTTCCGGCAGGGTCCCTGCCAGGAGCGGATGGCTCTACCGGGAGAGGCTTACCGGAGTCCAGCTTTCTCCTTTTCCGGGCCATTGTTGCTGGGGATATGGAGGGCTGATTAAGATGGAGAACAAATGTTCCTGGTTCCACAGGAAGCTTTTGGGCAGCACACTTTGACAGGTGATCAGCTATGCTATTTTCCGCACGAGGTATGTGCTCTGTTTGCAACCCGTCAAAGCGCTCCTCCAATCTTCTCACTTCCTCAACGTATGCCTCCATCAATGGACTTTGGTAATCCTTGTTGACTTGTCTCACCACAAGCTATGAGTCTCCTCGAATGATCAGCTTCTTGATTCCCAATTCTGCGGCAATCCTGAGCCCGGCAAGGATCCCTTCATACTCTGTTGTATTGTTGGTTGCCTCTTCCCGGGCAAAATGCATCTGGACGACGTACTTCAAGTGTTCCCCAGAGGGAGCGACGAGAAGCACGCCAGCTCCTGCACCTTTTAGGGAAAAAGCACCATCAAAATACATGATCCATCCTTGGGGCGCCTCCTTGCCGGGGATAACTGTTTCTGGCACTTCCTCGTCAGGGGTTGGCGTCCATTCTGCAATAAACTCTGCCAATGCCCTGCTCTAGATTGTTGATGTGCTCTCAAACTTCAACCAAAACTGGATAACTCCAAAGCCCACTCCACTATTCTGCCAGTAGCCTCAGGGTTCCGGAGTATCCTTTGCAACGGGAAGTGAGCGACAATCGTGATCTCATGGGCTTGGAAGTAGTGGCGCAGTTTCCTTGAGGCCATGATGAAGCCAAAGATCAACTTTTACACGCCAGAGTACCTCGATATAGCCCCCTGTAGCAGGGAACTGACGAAGTACACTGGGCGCTGCACCACTTTCTTCCTTGCCGTGTCCTTGGGATTGTCTTCGCTGCCGTGCTTATCTCTGTCCTGATCCCTTTCTAACTCTGCCGGTCTTTGCTCACTCTCTGTTTCATCCACTTCCCGCTGCGCCACCAAGGCTACAATAACCACTTGATTGGTTGCTGCCAAGTATAACAGCAATGGCTCTTGCGGTTTGGGAGCAACCAAGGTGGGCACAGAATATAGGTAGGCCTTCAATTCTTGCAAAGCCGCATCTGCTTCTGGAGTCCACTTCATGGGCCCTGCCTTATTCAAGATTTTGAAGAACGGCAAGGCACGCTCGGCAGACTTGGAAATGAATCTGCTTAGCGCGGCAACGCACCCTGTCAGATGCCTTACATCTTTGACCGTCTTTGGTGCTTGGATCTGTTCAATGGCTTGGATCTTATCGGGGTTGGCTTCGATCCCCCGATGGGATACAAAGTACCCGAGCAGCTTGCCGGAGGGAACACCAAATACACACTTCTCCGGGTTGAGCTTCAAGTTGATCTTGCGCAAATTGGCAAATGTCTCCTCTAAATCCTGGATAAGGGTTGATCTGTCCTTGGTTTTGACCACAATATCATCCATATAAGCCTCAATGTTTCTGTGTAGTTGTGGCCCAAAACCAATCTGGACTGCCCTTGCAAAAGTAGACTCGACACTCTTTAATCCGAAAGGCATGCGGATAAAACAGTACGTACCACACGTGGTGATGAACGAGGTCTTCTCTTCGTCTTCCTTGGACATGAAGATTTGATGATACCCAGAATATGCATCCAAAAAGGAGAGCAAATCGCAGCCTGAAGTGGAGTCCATGATCTGGTCGATGCGCGGCAAGGGAAATGGGTCTTTCGGGCGACCCTTGTTGAGATCTGTGAAGTCTATGCAAAGTCTCCATTTCCCATTGGCCTTCCGGACAACCACTGGATTTTGCTAACCACGTTGGATGCAGCACTCCTCTGACCAAACCAGTTGCCTCAAGTTTCTTGATCTCCTCTGTAATGAACTGCTGCCTCTCTAAGGCCTGCTTCCGGACTTTCTGCTTGACAGGTCGGGCATGTGCGCAGACAACAAGGTGGTGCTCGATTACCTCCCTGGGAACACCGGGGATATCAGATGGTTGCCAGGAAAACACATCAATATTCGCCCGTAGGAAGGCAACGAGCGCGCTTTCCTATTTGTCATCGAGGGTGGCGCTGATGGTGAAAGTACCATCAACGCCAGCCAGCCCTGCCGGGACCTTCTTCACTTGTGAAGCAGCAACCTTGGATCTCTTGCTATTGGAACTCTTCGGCAAGTCATCAACAGGCGCAGTGCACTCCGGAGAGGTGCGCTTCCCGAATTCCTTGCCGGAGCCTTTACTATCCTTCTTCTTCCCTCTGTTCTCCTTGGTGGGAACTGCCGCTGCCTCTGCCGCGACTGCGTCCCAGTACATCTTGTCCACACAAATGATTGCGTCTTTCTCATCTGATGGGACGAAAATGACTCCAACTGGCCCTGGCATATTCAAGACGTTGTAGGCATAGTGGGATGCCGCCATGAACTTAGCCAAGACTGGGCATCCAAGGATTCCATTGTACGGCAAGGGGAGGTCAACCACATCAAACCCAATCTTTTCAGTCCGGTAGTTCAGCTCTCCCCCAAACGTCACAGGCAATGTGATCTTTCCCTTAGGATGACTCCTGCCGGGATTAACTCCTTGAAATGTGCCGGTGACTTTTAACTCATCCTCTGCTATCTGAAGCTTGCTGATAACCTTTGGGGAAATCAGATTCAACCCGGCCCTACCATCCACCAACATCTTCGTGACCTTGAGGTTGCGGATTGTTGGAGAGGCCAACAACGGCAAACATCCTACCGCGGTGGTGCGGTCAGGATGATCCTCTTCGTAAAAAATGATGGGCGTGCGTGACCATTTGAGTGGTTCCTGGGCCCCTGGCGCTGGTTCCACGGCATTAACCTCACGCGCCCACCGCTTGAGTTGGCGGTGAGAGGCGTGTAGGGACGCACCCCCGTCAATGCACAGGGCGTCAGTGGCCTTCTGGAACTCCTGCTCACTTGTTTCCTCTTCATCCCCTTCATCACTCTCATCACCGCATGCTTCCTTCTCTCGATCCCTGGCGGGTTTCCCTTTGTTCCGAAGAGGTCTGTCGGGGCGATTTACTTCACCGCCACGACCCTTACCGCCAGCAACATTTTGTCCCTTTTCCTTGTCACGCTTCTCATATTCTGCTTTCTGTCTCTTGACAAGCTGCTCAACCTGATAACACTCTAGAAGGTCGTGGCCCTTGGTCCGATGGATCTTGCAGTACGGTCCATCACCTTTCCCGGCCCTTTCGGTGGCCGCGGCCTCCCGGCAGTCAGAGCACACGGCAGCCTCCTTGCCGGGGGTTTCGGCCTTAACCTTCTTGCCGGTACTAGGGATACCCGACCCTTCAACAGACATTACCGTCTTATCCTTGCGCTTCTTGCTCTTCTTCTGACTGGTGGACTCATCATCATCCTCTGAATCAACATTAATGCAATCCTCCTCTCCGGGTAATTTTCTACCCTCCTCCATCCGAGCACACTTATCCACCAAGGTGTAAAGTTGCTTCACACTCTTGGGCAACCGTACATTCATCTTGGAACGAATATTCTGGTTGCGCACATTGGACTGGAAAGCGGCTATCACAGTTGCTGGATGGATATTTGGGATGTTTCTGTGGACTCTGCTAAATCTCTGCAAATACTTCCGGAGAGTCTCTCCTTCTTTCTATTGAAGAAGCTGCAGATCGCTGGGCCGACCTGGTTCTTGATGGCCGCCAGTGAAGGCGCCAATGAACTCATGGCACAAATCAGCCCATGACGAAATGGAGTTCTCTGGCAGGTGCATCAGCCAAGACCTCACATTGGACTTGAGAGCCAAAGGGAAGTAGTTGGCGAATACCTTCTCATCTCTTCCCCTGCAGCTTGAACAGCGATGGTGTAGATGCTCAGAAACTCTGCCGGGTTCAGCCTCCCATCGTACTTCTCAGGTATCTCTGGCTTGACCGTGCGGACGGACGGCCAACGGACTTGCCGCAGCTCACGAGTAAAGGCAGGGCACCCAACCTCGAAAGGTAGGTACCCGCCAGTATCGAGTGCAGGATCGTCGACATCGAGACTGTCACACCCATTGGCCCGGCGGTGAACGTCGCGGCGTTACTCAACGACAACGCGCGCGTTTCCCCTCCGCCTATCCTCCGGGGCACGCTGCCGGCCTGGACGCGCTCGAGGGTCAGAAGAGGTCGTCGAGACGCCATCAGGTTCTTGATTCCGCTGCGCCCGTGCTAGCTGCCGTGGCGGGGATTGTACCCTGGGGGTGGCCCCTTCCGTACGACCAGCAGCACGGGCCGTTGTCGTCGCTTGGGGAGGCCGTGGCGGGCCAGCTCACTGTGAGCCCCCAGCCTCGGCGAAGCCGAGCAGGCTCTGGATGGTGGCACGCCATTCATCCATCTGCTCGGCTGCTGGCGGAAACCTCAGTAGCAGTTGAGCCCGCGCCATGGCCTCCGAAGGAGTACTTGGTATGGGCGATGATGATGCAGATCGCACCGTCGCTCGGCTCCTGACGGGGCCAGCAGCGACCGTATCACGTCCCCGCTGTTGCGGGGCGGCCACCTGGATGGCATGGTGGCGCGGTGATGGCGCTTGAGGGTCAGCAACTCCACTAGGCGCAGCAGCCTGGTCGACTCGTCCCGGGGGAGGTGCACACGCTGCGGCCGCCCCTGTGGTGGGGGCAACTGGAGGGCGGTGCTTCGCCCCGGACCGAGCGCCATTGCTGCGGTTGTGCCCGTCGGCGAGGGGAAGGAGTGTGGATGGGGTAGCCCCTTCACCCGTACCTCACGGAGCATGGCCATCGGGGTGTTGCTGATGTGGCTCTCCTCCGGCGTCTCCTGCTCCTGCTTCGACCGCAGGGGAAGTGGTGACGGTGCCGCCTGCCCCGACCACACCCCCAGCGGCGTCCACACTCTCGTGCGCCTCCGCGTCCCCTGCAGCATTGGTGGCTGCGGGTGGCGGCGCCTTCGAGGTGGATGGGTGAGCAGCAGCACCGGGCTTCTTCTTGGGCGCCATTGCCGACAGCGCCGTCGAAGACGAAGATGGTGATGAAGATGACGTGTTGCACACGCTTTCGGGTTCGCGCAAGCGATCCCCCTACCTGGTGCGCCAAAGATGTCGCGGGAAACCACGGCCACCTATGGGGCCAAGAGGCCCCTTGCTGGTTCGGCAGGGGGGATGTCGCATTGCACAAAGAGCAGAAGAACGTGGGGCAGCACGGCAGAGATCACACAGGCAATTTTACCCAGGTTCGGGCCGCCGCGAGGCGTAAAACCCTACTCCTGCTTTGGTGGATTGATGGTGGAAAAGTGGTGGTGGAGCGTAGTACACTTGCCCGGCAGGCTCGCCCTGGGAAGGCAGTGACCATGCGCGTACGAGCGTGGGGGTGTTCAACTTTCCAACCCCTGCTACGGTTGCCATGGGCCTCCTTTTATAAGTTAAGGGGTCACCACAGTGGCAAAACAGTCATTATGCACTGATAAGATAGCAAACAGTGCTATCATACCTAATTCTGCAGGCTAACAGAGTGCATTAAATGCACCGCTCAACGTCACATCGTTGCTTGCCCGGCAAGCCTTGCCAGGCTTGTCTTGCCAGCTCCATGCCTGCTTGCTTGACATGTCGTAGGACGGGTGTCATTTGTAGGTATTTCCTGTAGAAAGAGGCCGCCATGTGGCGAATGGCTGCCACTTAGTCACTTTGTGGCTTGACACCGCATTGATCAATGACGTGGGTCATGGTGAGATGGCTTGGTGAGGTGTCTTTGCCCTCGTGAGTCCCGGCAGGCCCTGCCGGGACGTCTTGAATGCTTTCTTCCGGGGGAGCCCTTGTCCTTGCCAGGTCCGCGTGCCCGGCAAGGGAGGCTTTTCTCCTGGTGGTGTCTCGCTTCTCTGTCTTGGTCTTGGCCTTCTTAATCTACCCGCTGGTTCTTCGAAGATCTTGGTCTCTTGTATCTTGACATGGCCTTGGTGTTGTAATCTTGTTCTCGTGCCTATGCACAGTCGGGGCAACAGACCCATGGTTTGTTGCACCGACACTTCTGCTCCTCGTTGGGTTCGACACTCTTACTTATCGAAAGGACTATGATTGATCCCATATACTTGTGGGTCATCAAGACTCTTTTCTGGCGCCGTTGCCGGGGAGTGAAGCGCTCCGGTAAGTGTAATATGGTAAGGAAAAATTATTACTACGTGTTGAAATTTATTGTCACTTGTTACTATGGAAAAGCATCCTTTGAGGGGCTTGTTCGGGGTATCTTCACCTCGACCGAAAGCACAACTAGTTACCCCTCAGCCTACTACACCAACTGAAAATATTGGTTATGAAATTCCTTCGGGTATGATAGAACAACTGCTAGCTAATCCTTATGCAGAAGATGGAACAGAACATCCTGATATGCACTTGATATATGTGGATGAAATTTGTGGATTATTTAAGCTTGCAGGTTTATCCGGAGATGAATCTAAGAAGAAGGTTTTCCCTTTATTGTTGAAGGGAAAAGCATTGACATGGTATAGGCTATGCGATGATATTGGATCTTGGAACTGGAATCGATTGAAATTGGAATTTCACCAAAAAAAATATCCTATGCATCTAGTTCATCGTGATCGGAATTATATATATAATTTTTGGCCTTGTGAAGGAGAAAGTATCGCTCTAGCTTGAGGGATGCTTAAGTTAATGTTATATTCATGCCCCAATCATGAGCTCTCTAGAGAAATTATCATTCAGAATTTTTATGCTCGGCTTTCTCGTGATGATCAATCCATGCTAGATACTTCTTGTACTGGTTCTTTTATGAAGAAGACTATTGAATTCAGGTGGGATCTTTTAGAAAGAATTAAATGCAACTCTGAAGATTGGGAACTCGACGAAGGTAAAAAGTCAGGTATTAAGCTTGAATTTGATTGTATTAAATCTTTTATGAATACCGATAGTAGCCTCTTTCTGTGAATCATTTGCTACTCATGTTGATCTCCCTAAGGAGAAGTGGTTCAAATATCACCCCCTATTAAAGAAGACATTAAAGAACTGATAATAGCTAAAGATGAAACTATTATTTACAATGTTGATCCAGTTGTGCCTACTGCCTATATTGAAAAACCACCTTTCCCTCTTATGATAAAGGAACATGCTAAGGTATCAACTGTGGTTCGCAAAAGTAATATTAAAGCACCTAAACCCTATGAACAAATTAAAGTAGAACCTAGTGTTGCTATGGTTAAAGATCTCTTGGTAGAAAATATTGATGGCCATGTTATTTACTTCTATGATGAAGCTACTAGAAGTGCCAAACCAGATGAAAAAGATAAACATAGACCTGTTGTTGGCATGCATGTTGTCTCAGTTAAAATAGGAGATCACTGTTATCATGGTTTATGTGACTTAGATGCTAGTGTCAGTGCTATTCCTTTTACCTTATACCAAGAAATTATGAATGATATAGTACCTGCTGAAATAGAAGATATAGATGTTACTATTAAACTTGCTAATAGAGACACCATCACACCACTTGGGATTGTTAGAGATGTTGAAGTCTTGTGTGGGAAAATAAAATACCCTATTGATTTTCTAGTTCTTGGTTCCCCACAAGATGACTTTTGTCCCATTATCTTTGGTAGACCTTTCTTGAACACCGTTAATGCTAAAATAGATTGTGAGAAACAAATTGTCGGTGTTAGCTTTGGTGATGAGTCTCATGAGTTTAATTTCTCCAAGTTTAGTAGACAACCTCATAAGAAAGAATTAACTAGTAAGGATGAAATAATTGGTCTTGCTTCTATTGCCATGCCTCCTACTGATCCACTAGAACAATATTTGCTAGACCATGAAAATGATATGCATTTACGTGAAAGAAATGAAATAGATAAAAATTTTCTTTGAACAACAACCTCTGCTTAAACACAATTTGCCTATTGAAACTCTAGGAGGTCCTCCTCCACCTAAAGGTGATCCTGTGTTTGAATTAAAGCAATTGCCTGACACTTTGAAATATGCTTATCTTGATGAAAAGAAGATATATCCTGTTATTATTAGTGCTATCCTTTCAGAACACATGAAGAAGATAGATTATTGAAAAATCTAAAGAAGCACCGTGCTGCTATTAGATGTACTCTTGATGATCTTAAGGGAATTAGTCCCACTCTCTATCAGCACAAAATTAATATGGAACCTGAAGCTAAACCAGTTGTTGATCACCAACGATGATTAAATCCTCAGATGAAAGAAGTGGTGAGAACTGAAATACTAAAACTTTTGGAAGCAGGTATAATCTATCCCATAGCTGATAGTAGATGGGTAAGTCATGTTCATTGTGCCCCTAAGAAGGGAGGTATTACTGTTGTTCCTAATGATAAAAATGAACTTATTCCACAAAGAATTGTCACTGGCTATAGAATGGTAATTGATTTTAGAAAATTAAATAAAGCAACAAGAAAAGATCATTACCCTCTGCCTTTTATTGATCAAATGTTGGAAAGATTATCTAAGCACACACACGTTTGCTTTCTTGATGGATATTCTGGTTTCTCTCAAATACCGGTTTCACTACCTGATCAAGAGAAACCCACTTTTACTTGCCCTTTTGGAACTTATGCTTATAGACGTATGCCTTTTGGTTTATGCAATGCACCTACTACCTTTCAAAGATGTATGATATGTCCATTTTGCATCATGCTTTTATATTGATATTTATTGCATTATGGGCTGTTATTACACACTATGGTACAATACTTATGCCTTTTCTCTCTTATTTTACAAGGATTACATGAAGAGGGAGAATGCCGGCAGCTGGAATTCTGGACCGGAAAGGAGCAAATCTGAGAGACCTATTCTGCACAACTCCAAATGCCCTAAAAATTTACGAAGAATTATTTTGGAATATATAAAAAATATTGGGCGAAGAAAATAGCAGAGGGGACCCACCAGGAGTCCGCAAGCATGGGGGCGCGCCTCTGGGGCTTGTGGGCCCCCTGGCAGGCCTCCGGTGCCCATCTTCTGCTATATGGACGGGTTTGACCTGGAAAAAATCATAAGGAAGCTTTCGGGATGAAGCGCCGCTGTCTCGAGGCGGAACCTGGGCAGAAGCAATCGTCATCACCAACGATCCTCTCATTGAGAGGGGGTCAATCTCCATCAACATCTTCAACAGCACCATCTCCTCTCAAACCCTAGTTCATCTCTTGTATCCGATCTTTGTCTCAAAACCTCAGATTTGTACCTGTGGGTTGCTAGTAGTGTTGATTACTCCTTGTAGTTGATGCTAGTTGGTTTATTCGATGGAAGATCATATGTTCAGATCCTTAATGATATTTATTACTCTTTGATTATAAACATGAATATGCTTTGTGAGTAGTTATGTTTGTTCCTGAGGACATGGGAGAAGTCTTGTTATAAGTAATCATATGAATTTGGTATTCATTTGATATTTTGATGAGATGTATGTTGTCTTTCCTCTGCTGGTGTTATGTGAACATCGACTACATGACACTTCACCATGATATGGGCCTAGGGGAAGGCATTGGGAAGTAATAACTAGATGATGGGTTGCTAGAGTGACAGAAGCTTAAACCCTAGTTTATGCATTGCTTCAGAAGGGGCTGATTTGGATCCATATGTTCATGCTATGGTTAGATTTATCTTAATTCTTCTTTCGTAGTTGCGGATACTTGCAAGAGGGGTTAATCATAAGTGGGAGGCTTGTCCAAGTAAGGACAGCACCCAAGCATCGGTCCACCCACATATCAAATTATCAAAGTAACGAACGGCGATCATATGAGCATGATGAAAACTAACTTGAAAATAATTCCCATGTGTCCTCGGGAGCGCTTTGCTTTATATAAGAGTTCCTTCAGGCTTGTCCTTTGCTACAAAAAGGATTGGGCCACCTTGCTACACCTTAGTTACAATTGTTACTTGTTCCCGTTACGAATTATCTTATCACAAAACTATCTATTACCGATAATTTCAGTGCTTGCAGAGAATACCTTGCTGAAAACCACTTGTCATTTCCTTCTGCTCCTCGTTGGGTTTGATACGCTTACTTATCGAAAGGACTACGATAGATCCCCTATACTTGTGGGTCATCAAGACTCTTTTCTGGCACCGTTGCCGGGGAGTGAAGCATCTTTGGTAAGTGGAATTTGGTAAGGAAACATTTATATAGTGTGCTGAAATTTACTGTCACTTGTTGCTATGGAAAATAACCCTTTGAGGGGCTTATTCGGTGTATCTTCACCCCGACCGGTAGAGCAAGAAGTTTCTCCTCAACCTACTGATCCTACTGAAAATATTTATTATGAAATTCCTTCAGGTATGATAGAGAAACTGCTAGCTAATCCTTATGCAGGAGATGGAACATTACATCCTGATATGCATCTAATCTATGTGGACGAAGTTTGTGGATTATTTAAGCTTGCAGGTTTGCCTGAGGATGAAGTCAAGTAGAAGTTCTTGCCTTTGTGTTTGAAGGAGAGGGCATTGACATGGTATAGGCTATGCGATGATATTGGGACTTGGAACTACAACCGATTGAAATTGGAATTTCATCAGAAGTTTTATCCTATGCATCTAGTTCATCGTGATCGGAATTATATTTATAATTTTTGGCCTCGTGAAGGAGAAAGTATCGCTCAAGCTTGGGGGAGGCTTAAGTCAATGTTATATTCATGCCCCAATCATGAGTTCTCAAGAGAAATTATTATTCAGAATTTTTATGCTCGGCTTTCTCGTAATGATCCATCCATGCTCGATACCTCTTGTACTGGTTCTTTTATGAAGAAGACTATTGAATTCAAATGGGATTTATTGGAAAGAATTAAACACAACTCTAAAGATTGGGAACTCGACGAAGGTAAGGAGTCAGGTATAAACCTCAAGTTTGATTGTGTTAAATCTTTTATGCATACCGATGCTTTTCGTGAATTTAGCACTAAATATGGACTTGCCTCTAAGATAGTAGCTTCTTTCTATGAATCATTTGCTACTCATGTTGATCTCCCTAACGAGAAGTGGTTTAAATATCATCCTCCCATTGGAGTAAAAGTAGTAGAACCTATTAAAGTTGAAGAAGAAACTATTACTTATAATGTTGATCCTATTGTTCCTACTGCTTATATTGAGAAACCACCTTTCCCTATTAGAATAAAGGAACATGCTAAAACTTTAGCTGTGGTTCGTAAGAGTTATACTAGAACACCGACACCCCCTGAACAAATTAAAGTTGAATCTAGTATTGCTATGGTTAAAGATCTCTTGGTCGATAATATTGATGGGCATGTTATTTACTTCTGTGATGAAGCTGCTAGAATTGCTAGACCCGATGATAAAGATAAACATAGACCTGTTGTTGGCATGCCTGTTGTTTCTGTTAAAATAGGAGATCATTGTTATCATGGCTTATGTGATTTGGGTGTTAGTGCGAGTGCTATTCCCTTTACCTTATATCAAGAAATTGTGAATGATATTGCACCTGCTGAAATAGACCATATTGATGTCACTATTAAGGTTGCCAATAGAGATACTATATCACCAATTGGGATTGTTAGAGATGTTGAAGTCTTGTGTGGGAAATAAAATACCCTACTGATTTTCTTGTTCTTGGTTCCCCACAAGATGATTTTTGTCCCATTATATTTGGTAGACCTTTCTTGAACACCGTCAATGCGAAAATAGATTGTGAGAAAGAAATTGTTACTGTAAGTTTTGGGGATGTGTCTCGTGAGTTTAATTTCTCCAAATTTCGTAGACAACCCCATGATAGTTAAAGAATTGTCTAGTAAAGATGAAATTATTGGTCTTGCTTCTATTGCTGTGCCCCCTACTGATCCTTTAGAACAATATTTGCTAGACCATGAAAATGATATGTTTATGAATGAAAGAAGGGAACTAGATGAGATTTTCTTTAAACAGATGCCTGTTTTGAAACACAATTTGCCTGTTGAAACTCTTGGAGATCCTCTACCACCCAAGAGTGACCCTGTGTTCGATCTTAAACAATTACCTGATACACTGAAATATGTTTATCTTGATGAAAAGAAGATATATCCTGTTATTATTAGTGCTAATCTTTCAGAGCATGAAGTAAAGAAATTATTGAAAACTCTGAAGAAGCATCGTGCCGCTATTGGATATACTCTTGATGATCTTAAGGGCATTAGTCCCACTCTATGTCGGCACAAAATTAATATGGAACCGGATGCTAAACCAGTTGTTGATCACCAGCGACGGTTGAATCCTCAAATGAAAGAAGTGGTAAGAAATGAAATATTAAGGCTCCTGGAAGCAGGTGTAATTTATCCTATTGTTGATAGTAGATGGGTAAGTCCTGTTCATTTTGTCCCTAAGAAGGGAGGTATTACTGTTGTTCCTAATGATAAGAATGAATTGATTCATCAAAGAATTGTCACAAGTTATATAATGGTAATTGATTTTAGAAAATTAAACAAAGCTACTAGGAAAGATCATTACCCTCTACCTTTTATTGATCAAATGCTAGAAAGACTATCCAAGCATACACACTTTTGCTTTCTAGATGGTTATTCTGGTTTTTCCCAAATACCTGTGTCACAAGAGGATCAAGAAAAAACTACTTTTACTTGTCCTTTCGGTACCTTTGCTTATTGACGTATGGCTTTTGGTTTATGTAATGCACCTGCTACTTTTCAAAGATGTATGACTGCTATATTCTCTGACTTTTGTGAAAAGATTGTTGAGGTTTTCATGGATGATTTCTCCGTTTACGGAACTTCTTTTGATGATTGCTTAAGCAACCTTGATCGAGTTTTGCAGAGATGTGAAGAAACTAATGTTGTCTTGAATTGGGAGAAGTGCCACTTTATGGTTAATGAAGGTATTGTCTTGGGGCATAAAATTTCTAAAAGAGGTATTGAAGTTGATAAAGCTAAAGTTGATGCTATTGAAAAAATGTCGTGTCCTAAAGATATCAAAGGTATAAGAAGTTTTCTTGGTCATGCTGGTTTCTATAGGAGGTTTATTAAAGAATTCTCTAAAATTTCTAGGCCTCTCACTAATCTCTTGCAAAAAGATGTTCCATTTGTTTTTGGTGATGATTGTGTAGAAGCATTTGAAATACTTAAGAAAGCGTTGATTTCTGCACCTATTGTTCAACCACCTGATTGGAACCTGCCCTTTGAAATTATGTGTGATGCTAGTGATTATGTTGTTGGTGCAGTTCTAGGACAAAGAGTTGATAAGAAATTAAATGTTATCCATTATGCTGGTAAAACTCTAGACAGTGCTCAAAGAAATTATACTACTACTAAAAAAGAATTTCTAGTAGTTGTATTTGCTCGTGATAAGTTTAGATCTTATATTGTTGATTCCAAAGTAACTATTCACACCGATCATGCTGCTATTAAATACCTTATGGAAAAGAAAGATCCTAAACCTAGACTTATTAGATGGGTTCTCTTGCTGCAAGAATTTGATTTGCATATTATTGATAGAAAGGGAGCTGAGAACCCCGTAGCAGACAACTTGTCTAGGTTGGAAAATGTTCTTGATGACCCACTACCTATTGATGATAGCTTTCCTGATGAACAATTAGCTGTCATAAATGCTTCTCGTAGTGCTCCTTGGTATGCCGATTATGCCAATTACATTGTTACTAAATTTATACCACCTAGCTTCACATACCAACAAAAGAAAAAGTTTTTCTATGATTTAAGACATTACTTTTGGGATGAATCACACCTTTATAAAGCAAGAGTAGATGTTGTTATTAGATGTTGTGTACCTGAGCATGAACTGGAACAGTTCCTACGCAAGTGTCACTCCGAAGCTTATGGAGGACACCATGCTGGAGATAGAACCGCACACAAGGTATTACAATCTGGTTTTTATTGGCCTACTCTCTTCCAGGATGCTCGTAAGTATGTCTTGTCTTGTGATGAATGTCAAAGAATTGGTAATATTAGTAGACGTCAGGAAATGCCTATGAATTATTCAGTTGTTATCAAACCATTTGATGTTTGGGGCTTTGATTATATGGGACATTTTCCCTCCTCTAATGGGTATACACATATTTTGGTTGCTGTTGATTATGTTACTAAGTGGGTAGAAGGTACTCCAACTAGTAGTGTTGATCATAACACCTCCATTAAAATGCTTAAAGAAGTTATTTACCCGAGGTTTGGAGTCCCTAGATATTTAATGACTGATGGTGGTTCACACGTTATTCATGGTGCTTTCCGTAAATTGCTTGCTAAGTATGATGTTAACCATAGAATTGCATCTCCTTATCAACCTCAGTCTAGTGGTCAAGTAGAATTGAGTAATCGAGAAATAAAGTTGATTTTGCAAAAGACTGTTAATAGATCCAGAAAGAATTGGTCTAAGAAACTTGATGATGCATTATGGGCTTATAGAACTGCTTATAAAAATCCTATGGGTATGTCTCCATACAAAATGGTTTATGGAAAAGCATGCCACTTACCTCTTGAACTAGAACATAAAGCTTATTGGGCAATTAAAGAGCTCAACTATGATTTCAAACTTGCCGGTGAAAAGAGGTTATTTGACATTAGCTCACTTGATGAATGGAGGACCCAAGCCTATGATAATGCTAAGTTTTTTAAAGAAAAAGTTAAAAGATGGCATGACAAAAGGATACAATAGCGTGAATTTAATGTAGGTGACCCTGTCTTGCTATACAACTCTCGTTTAAGATTTTTTGCAGGAAAGCTTCTCTCTAAATGGGAAGGTCCTTATATTATCGAGGAGGTTTACCATTCCGGTGCCATCAAAATCAACAACGCCGAAGGCACCAACCCGAAGGTGGTAAACGGGCAAACAATCAAACATTATATCTCAGGTACTCCCATAAATGTTGAAACCAATATCATTAATACCATAACACCGAAGGAGTGCATAAGGGAGACCTATCAGAATGTTTCAGACTCCGAAAAGGAATAGGTATGTGGTACGGTAAGTAAAACGACTCCAAAACTTTTCCAATGGCAATTTTACTCTGTTTTGGAATATTTAAAAAATTAGGAAAATAAAAAGTACTCCGAAAAGTGCACGAGGAGGCGACAAGCCCTGGGGGCACGCCTCCCTGACTTGTGGCCACCTCGTGTGCCCTCTGGACTCCGTTTTCTTGTAGTGCACTCCTTTTGGTTGGTAAAAATTCATTATATAATCTCCCGAAGGTTTTGACCACCGTACCATGACAAAATCCTCTGTTCTTGTTTCGAGCTATTTTTCTGATAGATCTAGATCGCTATGACGTCCCCAAGTGCTCCGAAGGACAAGTTCTTCGAGAAGGTCATCAACCCCTACCTCGCGGAGGTGCTGCAACACCTTCAAACCATTGAGATGTGTGAGGGGGTGCTGCACATCCGCGATGTTCAAGGACCAAAGGGGACCGGAAGTGTGGAGACAAGGCTCAAAGCAATGGAGCAGCAAGTCTTCAAGTGCCAAGGGATGGTGGAACACGGACTCAACTCCAATCACTCCATGATCATGGAATTTACCCATGACCACAAGCTGGATGCCAAGAACATCGGAGAGGACATCTTCAAGCTTCATGAGAAAATCGAGCATCTCCAAGCCCAGATCTATGACCTGCAAAACCAAAACTGTGAGTATGAATACATATTTAAGAGGATGAGTTTGGCTGCAGATTTGAGGATCCCGGAGACTCGTTCATCTTTTTACGATGGTGAACCTATGCCTTGGAAGACGGGGGATAAGATTCTTTCATCATCAACAACTCCATCATCACCACTTCCGAAGAAAGAGACCTAAATACATGGGTATGGGCACTCCCCTTGGCAGCTGCCAAGCTTGGGGGAGGTGCCCCGATATCGTATCACCATCACATCTTTACCTTTATTGTTTTTCTTAGTTCGATCCTTTTGGTTATATCTCGGTTTAGTAGAATAAAGTTTTAGTATGATCTAGCTTTGAGTTTTGCTCTGTGTTCCCTCTACGTAATCGAGTCCGAGAGTTATATAATAAAGATTAGTTTTGAGTTGAGGGCTTTGCTTTCTTGCTATGATCTTGAGAAAAAGAAATAGAGAATAAAAGAAATAAAAAGATTATATAATGATCTTATGGGAAGTGACGACTTCACATATAAGAAGTATGTCATATGAAATGTGTTGGGAGTTGACAAACATAGTTTTGGTAATTGTTGCAATTAATAGGAAGTAATAAAGAAAGAGAGGTTTTACATATAAATATACTATCTTGGACATCTTTTGTGATTGTGAGCACTCATTAAAATATTACATGCTAAAAAGTCGATGTTGGACAAGGAAGACAACGTAATGGGTTATGTTTCTTTATATCCGAACAGAAGTTATATTGTCATGGATCCTCCAACATGTTGAGTTTGCTTCTCACCCCATGCTAGCCAAATCTTTCGCACCAAGTAGAGATACTACTTGTGCATCCAAAATCCCTTAACCCAGTTTTGCCATGAGAGTCCACCATACCTACCTATGGATTGAGTAAGATCCTTCAAGTAAGTTGTCATCGGTGGAAGCAATAAAAATTGCTCTCTAAATATGTGTGATCTTTTAGTGTGGAGAAAATAAGCTTTGTACGAACTTGTGATATGGAAGAAATAAAAGCGACAGACTGCATAATAAAGTTCTTTATCACAAGCGGCAATATAAAGTGACGTTCTTTCGCATTAAGATTTTGTGCATCCAACCATAAAAGCGCATGACAACCTCTGCTTCCCTCTGCAAAGGGACTATCTTTTATTTACCCTCTACCCTAATGCAAGAGTCATGGTGATCATCACCTATTCTTTTTACACTTTTTCTTTTTGGCAAGCACTATATGTTGGGGGGAGATCCAAATATATATATCCACTCGGATGTAGATATTCATAAACTATTATTGTTGACATTACCCTTGAGGTAAAAGGTTGAGAGGCGAAACCATAAGCCCTTATCTTTCTCTGTGTCTGATTGAAACTTTGATCTAATAAGTATCGCGTGAGTGTTAGCAATTATGAAAGACTAAATGATAGTTGAGTATGTGAACTTGCTGAAAAGCTCTTATCTTGACTCTTTCCTACGTTATGATAAATTGCAATTTCTCCAATGACTGAAATAATAGTTTGTTAGTTTTCAATAAAGTTCTTGTTCCATACTTTACCATGTGAACAAATTGTTACTTTGACATAAGAAATTATATGACAAAATATGTTGTTGTTGTAAAGATGATCATAATGCCTTCATGTCCATATTTTATTTTATCGACACCTCTATCTCTAAACATGTGGACATGATTATCGAATTCGGCTTCAGCTTGAGGACAAGCGAGGTCTAAGCTTGGGGGAGTTGATACTTCCATTTTGCATCTTGCTTTTATATTGATATTTGTTGCATTATGGGTTGTTATTACACATTATGGTACAATAATACTTATGCCTTTTCTCTCCTATTTTACTATTAAACTTGCTAATAGAGACACCATCACACCACTTGGGATTGTTAGAGATGTTGAAGTCTTGTGTGGGAAAATAAAATACCCTACTGATTTTCTAGTTCTTGGTTCCCCACAAGATGAATTTTGTCCCATTATCTTTGGTAGACCTTTCTTGAACACCGTTAACGCTAAAATAGATTGTGAGAAACAAATTGTCAGTGTTAGCTTTGGTGATGAGTCTCATGAGTTTAATTTCTCCAAGTTTAGTAGACAGCCTCATAAGAAAGAATTACCTAGTAAGGATGAAATAATTGGTCTTGCTTCTATTGCCATGCCTCCTACTGATCCACTAGAACAATATTTGCTAGACCATGAAAATGATATGCATTTACGTGAAAGCAATGAAATAGATAAAAAATTCTTTGAACAACAACCTCTGCTTAAACACAATTTGCCTATTGAAACTCTAGGAGGTCCTCCTCCACCTAAAGGTGATCCTGTGTTTGAATTAAAGCAATTGCCTGACACTTTGAAATATGCTTATCTTGATGAAAAGAAGATATATCCTGTTATTATTAGTGCTAACCTTTCAAAACACATGAAGAAGAACGATTATTAAAAAATCTGAAGAAGCACCGTGCTGCTATTGGATATACTCTTGATGATATTAAGGGAATTAGTCCCACTCTCTGTCAGCACAAAATTAATATGGAACATGATGCTATACCAGTTGTTGATCACCAATGACGATTAAATCCTAAGATGAAAGAAGTGGTGAGAACTGAAATACTAAGACTTCTGGAAGCAGGTATAATCTATTCCATAGCTGATAGTAGATGGGTAAGTCCTGTTCATTGTGTCCCTAAGAAGGGAGGTATTACTGTTGTTCCTAATGATAAAAATGAACTTATTCCACAAAGAATTGTCACTGGCTTTAGAACGGTAATTGATTTTAGAAAATTAAATAAAGCAACTAGAAAAGATCATTACCCTCTACCTTTTATTGATCAAATGTTGGAAAGATTATCTAAGCACACAAACTTTTGCTTTCTTGATGGAAATTCTGGTTTCTCTCAAATACCTGTTTCATAACCTGATCAAGAGAAAACCACATTTACTTGCCCTTTTGGAACTTATGCTTATAGACGTATGCCTTTTGGTTTATGCAATGCACCTGCTACCTTTCAAAGATGTATGATACGTCCATTTTGCATCATGCTTTATGTTGATATTTATTGCATTATGGGCTGTTATTACACATTATGGTACAATACTTATGCCTTTTCTCTCTTATTTTACAAGGTTTACATGAAGAGGGAGAATGCTGGCAGCTGGAATTCTGGACCGGAAAGGAGCAAATCTGGGAGACCTATTCTGCACAACTCCAAAAGCCCTGAAAATTTATGGAGAATTATTTTAGAATATATAAAAAATATTGGTCGAAGAAAATACCAGAGGGGACCCACCAGAAGGCCACAAGCCTGGGGGGCGCGCCCCTAAGGCTTGTGGGCCCCCTGGCAGGCCTCATGTGCCCATCTTCTGCTATATGGAGGGTTTTGACCTGGAAAAAAACATAAGGAAGCTTTTGGGACGAAGCGCCGCCGTCTCGAGGCGGAACCTGGGCAGAAGCAATCTAGGGCTCTGGCGGAGCTATTCTGTTGGGCAAACTTCCCTCCGGGCGGGGGAAATCGAAGCCATCATCATCACCAACGATCCTCTCATCAAGAGGGGGTCAATCTCCATCAACATCTTCACCAGCACCATCTCCTCTCAAACCCTAGTTCATCTCTTGTATCCGATCTTTGTCTCAAAACCTCAGATTGGTACCTGTGGGTTGCTAGTAGTGTTGATTACTCCTTGTAGTTGATGCTAGTTTGTTTATTCGCTGGAATATCATATGTTCAGATCCTTAATGATATTTATTACTCCTCTGATTATGAACATGAATATGCTTTGTGAGTAGTTACATTTGTTCCTGAGTACATGGGAGAAGTCTTGTCATAAGTAATCATGTGAATTTGGTATTCGTTCGATATTTTGATGAGATGTATGTTGTCTTTCCTCTAGTGGTGTTATGTGAACGTTAACTACTTGACACTTCACCATGATTTGGGCCTAGGGGATGGCATTGGGAAGTAATAAGTAGATGATGGGTTGATAGAGTGGCAGAAGCTTAAACCCTAGTTTATGCGTTGCTTCGTAAGGGGCTGATTTGGATCCATAAGTAGGAGACTTGTCCAAGTAAGGACAGCACCCAAGCACCGGTCCACCCACATATCAAATTATCAAAGTAATGAACGCGAATCATATGAGCATGATGAAAACTAACTTGACAATAATTCCCATGTGTTCTTGGGAGCGCTTTGCTTTATATAAGAGTTCCTTCAGGCTTGTCCTTTGCTACAAAAAGGATTGGGCCACCTTGCTGCACCTTAGTTACACTTGTTACTTGTTACCCGTTACGAATTGTCTTATCAGAAAACTATCTATTACCGATAATCTCAATGCTTGCAGAGAATACCTTGCTGAAAACCGCTTGTCATTTCCTTCTGCTCCTCTTTGGGTTCGACACTCTTACTTATCGAAAGGACTATGATAGATCCCCTATACTTGTGGGTCATCAATGTATGACTGCTATATTCTCTGATTTTTGTGAAAAGATTATTGTTGAGGTTTTCATGGATGATTTTCCGTTTATGGAACTTCTTTTGATGATTGCTTAAGCAACCTTGATTGAGTTTTGCAGAGATGTGAAAAAACTAATCTTGTCTTGAATTGGGAGAAGTGCCACTTTATGGTTAATGAAGGTATTGTTTTGGGGCATAAAATTTCTGAATGGGGTATTGAGGTGGATAAAGCTAAGGTTGACTCAATTGAGAAAATGCCATGTCCTAAAGATATTAAAGGTATTCGTAGTTTCCTTGGTCATGCTGGCTTCTATAGGAGGTTTATTAAAGACTTCTCTAAAATTTCTAGGCCTCTTACTAATCTTTTACAAAAGGATGTTCCCTTTGTTTTTTATTATGGTTGTGTAGAAGCCTTTGAAACACTTAAGAAAGCCTTAACTTCTACACCTATTGTTCAACCACCTAATTGGAACTTGCCTTTTGAAATTATGTGTGATGCTAGTGATTATGCTGTTGGTGCTGTTCTAGGGAAAAGAGTTGATAAGAAATTAAATGTTATCCATTACGCTAGCAAAACTCTAGACAGTGCCCAAAGAAATTATGCTACTACTGAAAAAGAATTTTTAGCAGTTGTGTTTGCTTGTGATAAATTCAGATCTTACATTGTTGATTCTAAAGTAATTGTTCACACTGATCATGCTGCTATAAAATATCTTATGGAAAAGAAGGATGCTAAACCTAGACTCATTAGGTGGGTTCTCTTGCTACAAGAATTTGATTTACATATCACTGATAAGAAAGGAGTTGAGAACCCCGTAGCAGATAACTTGTCTAGGTTAGAAAATATTCTTGATGACCCACTACCTATTGATGATAGTTTTCCTGATGAACAACTAGCTGCAATAAATGTTTCTCATAATACTCCTTGGTATGCTAACTATGCTAATTATATTGTTGCTAAATATATACCACCTAGTTTCAGATACCAACAAAAGAAAAAATTCTTCTATGATTTAAGACATTACTTTTAGGATGGCCCAGATCTTTAAAAAGAAGGAGTAGATGGTATTATTAGACGTTGTGTACCTGAGCATGAACAGGAACAAATCCTACGAAAATGTCACCCCGAAGCTTATGGAGGACATCATGCAAGAGATAGAACCTCTCACAAGGTATTGCAATCTGGTTTTTATTGGCCTACTCTCTTCAAAGATGCCCGTAAGTTTGTTTTATCTTGTGATGAATGTCAAAGAATTGGTAATATCGGTAAGCATCAAGAAATGCCTATGAATTATTCACTTGTCGTTGAACCATTTGATGTTTGGGGTTTTGATTATATGGGACCTTTTCCTTCCTCTAATGGGTATACACATATTTTGGTTGTTGTTGATTATGTTACTAAGTGGGTAGAAGCTATTCCAACTAGCAGTGCTGATCATAACACTTCCATTAAAATGCTTAAAGAAGTTATTTTCCCAAGGTTTGGAGCCCCTAGATATTTAATGACTGATGGTGGTTCACACTTTATTCATGGTGCTTTCCGTAAAATGCTTGCTAAATATGATGTTAACCATAGAATTGCTTCACCCTATCATCGTCAATCTAGAGGCCAAGTTGAACTTAGCAATAGAGAAATAAATTTTATATTACAAAAAATTGTCAATATGTCCCAAAAGAATTGGTCTAAGAAATTAGATGATGCGCTTTGGCCCTACAGAACAGCATATAAAAATCCTATGGGTATGTCTCCATATAAAATGGTTTATGGAAAAGCTTGTCATTTGCCTCTTGAGTTAGAACATAAAGCATATTGGGCAATTAAAGAACTCAACTATGATTTCAAACTTGCAGGTGAAAAGAGGTTATTTGATATTAGCTCACTAGATGAATGGAGAACCCAAGCTTATGAAAATGCCAAATTGTTCAAAGAAAAAGTAAAAAGATGGCATGACAAAAGATCCAAAAGCGGGAGTTCAAAGTTGGAGAATATGTTCTTTTGTACAACTCTCATTTTAAATTCTTTGCAGGATAACTTCTCTCCAAATGGGAAGGACCATATATTATAGAGGAGGTTTATCGCTCTAGAGCTATCAAGATTAATAATGCCGAAGGTACTACCCCGAAGGTGGTCAATGGACAAAGAATTAAACACTATATCTGAGGTATGCCTATTAATGTTGAAAGTAATATTATCCAAACCATGATACCGGAGGAACACATAAAAGAAACCTTACGGAACACTCCATAATCCTGAAAAAGAGGAGGTACGTGATACGGTAAGTAAACGGACTCCAAAAAATCTACAAAAATATTTTCTGTCAGTTTTGGAGTATTATAAAAATTAGGAAAATAAGAAATAACCAGGAAGGCAACCGAGGAGGGCACGATACACCAGGGCGCGCCTGCCATCCCTAGCTTACACAAGTGGGTTGTGCCCACCTCGAGAACCCTCCCGACTCTGTTTTCCTCTCGTTTGCTTGATTCCCAAGATAAAAAAATCTTTATATACCCCCCCAAACATATTAACCACCGTATCATGGAGAAATCTTATGATCTTGTTTCTTGCTGTTTTCTCACAAATCTGAAATTATGTCATCTCAAGATTCAGACGGAGAGAGCCCTGTTTCCTACCAACCTCTAGATCCAAATGTCTTCAAGAAGATCTTCCCATATTTTTGGTTCTCTGATGAGGAGGAGGCCACCGATTCGGAGGAGGAGGTAGCATCCTCGGATGAAGATGAAGTTCCGCTACCACAACCTGGAGATACGCGTGTGGAGCTCAAGAAGTCAAGCCTCCCCAACAAAACTAAGACCCAATCTATCCCTTCTCGTTTTCTGCAGGATAGCAAGGCAGCATTATGCAAGAAGATATTAAAGCTTGAGCTAGAGGATGAGGATCTTAGGGAGGATAATTTTAGCCTCCGACGCAAGCTAGAGAAGAAGAACATGGCTACCTCATCACCACCACCATCGTCGTCTTCCCCACCAAAGGAGACTTGAGTACATGGGTATGGGCACTCCCCTTGGCTTTTGTCAATCTTGGGGGAGATGCCCCGGTATCGTATCACCATCACTTTTATTGCCTTTACCTATCTTAGTTCGATCTTTAGTTTTATCATGAAATAGTTGAAATAAAGTTTTGCATGATCTCCTTTTGAGTATTAGTTTCGTGATCCACCTATCTATGTAATCGAGTGAGAGATATACAATAAAATTTAGTTTGAGTCTTTGCTTCTTTACTTTTATGTTGCAATCAAATAAAAGGAAATAAATGAAAAAGATCATGTGCTAATCTTATGGTAGGTAATGACATCACATAAGGAAAAGTATAAGTGGTAAAATTTATCGGAGATTGACAAACATAGCATTGGTCAATGATGCAACTCATGAAAGAATTAATAAGGGAAGAGGAGTTCGCATGCAAATACACTATCTTGGACATCTTTTATGATCGTGAGCCCCCATTAAATATTATATGTCAAAATTGTTGTCGTTGGACAAGGAAGACTACGTAATGATTTATGTTTGTTCATATTCACATAGAAATTATATTGTCATAGATCCTTCAACATGTGCTGCTTGCTCAATATCTTTGCTAGCCAAAATTCCGCACTAAGTAGAGATACTACTTGTGCATCCAAAAACCCTAAACCTAAATTCATGTTTTGAGAGTCCACCATACCTAACTATGGATTGAGTAAGATCCTTCAAGTAATTTGTCATTGGTGCAATAAGGCAATAAAAATTGCTTCTAAATGTGTTGGATCATTTAGTGTAAGAGAAAATTGAGCGTTGTACGAACTTGTGATGGCAAAGTAATAAAAGCGACAGATTGCATAATAAAGGTTGCTATCATAAGGGGCAATATAATGTGACATTCTTTTGCATTAAGGGATTTGGCATACAAACCAAAAAGTGCATGACAACCTCTGCTTCCCTCTACGAAGGGCCTATCTTTTACTTTATGTATTTACTTTTTATGCAAGAGTCAAAGTATTCTTCCCTATTCCTTTTTATTTTCTCTTTTTGCAAGAATCATGTGGTGGGAAAAAGATCTAGGCACATATATCCAGTTGGATATGAGTGAGCATGAGTTATTATTGTTGACATCACCCTTGAGGTGAATACGTTGGGAGGCGAAACTATAAGCCCCTATATTTCTATGTGTCCAGTCGAAACTTTTTGCTCATGGGTATGCTGTGAGTGTTAGCAATCATAGAAGATTAAATGATGGTTGAGTATGTGGACTTGCCAAAAGGCTCCGATACGAGATCCTTCCTGAAAATATAATGAATTGTAGTTACAAAGTTGAGTGAGAACATAGTTTGTTGGTTTTCAATAGAGTTTCTGCTTTTTACTTCGATGTTGTGATGAATTATTACTTGTTCATGAGAAGTTATATGACAAGAGTTATACGATAAAAGTTTTATGATAAAGTTTGTTGTTGTTATGATAATAAGCATGATGCTACTATGTCCGTATTTTGTTTTTATCGACACCTCTCTCTCTAAGCATGTGGGCATCTTTTTCGATGTTGGTTTTCGCTCAAGGACAAGCGAGCTCTAAGCTTGGGGGAGTTGATACGTACATTTTGCATCATGATTTCCTACTATTATTTACAATGTTTTTTTATGCATAATAAAGCTTTACGGAGTAATTCTAATGACTTTTCTCTCATAATATGCAAGGTTTACACAAAGAGGGAGAATGCCGGCAGCTAGAATTCTGGACCTGAAAAAGGTACGTCAGAGTTACCTATTCTGCACAACTCCAAATAAGCTGAAACTTCACGGAGAATTATTTTGGAGTATATGAAAAATACTAGAGCAAATAACTACCGGAGGGGGTCACATGGTGAGCACAATACACCAGGGCGCGCCAGGCCCGCCAGGCACGCCCTGGTGGGTTGTGCTCAGCCCACCCCACCTCCGGTGCCCATCTTCTAATATATAAGTCATTTTGACCAAGAAAAAAATAAGGATAGGACTTTCGGGATGGAACGTCGCCATCTCGAGGAGGAACTTAGGCAGGAGCACTTTTGCCCTCCGGTGGAGCGATTCTGCCGGGGGAACTTCCCTCCCGGAGGGGGAAATCGAAGCCATCTTCATCACCAACAACCATCTCATCTTTGGGAGGGTAATCTCCATCAACATCTTCAACAGCACCATCTCCTCTCAAACCCAAGTTCATCTCTTGTGTTCAATCTTTGTGCCAGAACCTTAGACTAGTACTTGTGGGTGACTAGTAGTGTTGATTACTATATGTCGGGGACGAATCCGCGATCACCCATGGGACCCAGGGAAGGACCCCTTTACGTTCGGCAGGGAGAGACGGTCGCACGAAGAGCAAATCTAGCGAAGAACACGACAGTGCACGAGAGAGATTTACCCAGGTTCGGGCCGCACGGATGCGTAAAACCCTACTCCTGCTTTTTGGTTTATTATCTGTATGATTGTTCTAGCTCCAGGAGCGCTACAGTACCGAGTAGCTGCGTACAATACTGGAGTTCTCCATCTCCCAGTTCCTCTTTTTCTTCCATGTTGCCTATGGGCCTCCTTTTATACGCACAAAGGGGTCACCAACAGGTGGCAAACAGTAAAGGTAGAGGTGGAAAGTTGCTACAGTAAGGCCACTATTACCAGGATGACATGTCCTACCTACCACTGACGGCAGGGGACAAGGGCATTAAATGCCCATGCCTTTGCTGTCCACATACATGTACCCGGACGTCTTGGACGTGGGAAAAGCCTATCCCACCTGCTCCTGCACCGCTAGCTACAGTGCACCGCCGTCTACACAGTGCCCTGCCACGCACGCTTGGAAGGACCCAGAGCGCCACGCTGGCAGAGGCACTGGAGCAGCAGCACAGTAGCACAGTGGTACAGTAATGCTTGCCGCGGCAAGACCTTGCCGCACTTGATAGCTTGCCGCAACCAATAGCTTGCCGCGCAAGGTAACTTGCCGGGGCAAGTACCTTGCCGCAGCTGCTATCTTGCCGTAGCCAATACCTTGCCGCAGCCAATGACTTGCCGCGGCAAGTATTCTGCTACAGCATTTACATGCTTATCACCGACGGGTCAGGACAAGCGCATTAAATGCTTTGTCTAGGTGTCCCTTAGCTTCTTAGGGATGGGAAAAGGGGCCATCCCATCAGCACCGCTTGGCACAGTGCTCTGCCACGCATGCCTGGAGAAGGGTCCAGAGTGCCATGCTGGCGGCCGCACTGGAGCAGCAGCATAGTGGCATAACCTTGCCGGGCAGGAACCTTGCCGGGCTCAGCTGGTCATCCCAGCAAGAACCTTGCCGGGGCCTTGTCTCCAGTCTAGCTGTCCCCCGGCAAGCCATGCCGGGTTCAGCTGGTCATCCCGGCAAGAACCTTGCCGGGGCCTTATCTTTAGTCTTGTCGAGTCCTGAGCTTGCCGGCCCTGATCTCGCCGGCAGTAGTAGACTTGATCTTCTGGTCGACCCGCCTGGAGTCTTGTCTTGCCAGCTCTGCCTTGCCGGCGTCGCGTGGACCCATTCCCGGCAAGTAGACCTTGCCGGGAACCGGGCTTCGAATGTACTCTTGGGTGGATTCCTCCTCTGCCATGTCCTTCCCGCCTGGAGGCTGCGACTTGCCGGTGCGTGTCCAGGGGTAGTGAACACCCCCCTGTTTACTACACCGACACTATATGGTTTATTTGGTGGAAGATTATATGTCTAGATCCATTATGTTATTTAATACCCCTCTGATCTTGAGCATGATTATCATTTGTGACTAGTTACTTTAGTTCTTGAGGTCACGAGAGAAATCATGTTGCAAGTAATCATGTGAACTTGATATGTGTTCGATATTTTGATGATATGTATGTTGTGATTTCCTTAGTGGTGTCATGTGAACGTTGACTACATGGCACTTCACCATATTTGGGCCTAAGGGAATGCATTGTGGAGTAGTTATTAGATGATGGGTTGCTAGAGTGACAGAAGCTTAAACCCTAGTTTATGCGCTACTTCGTAAGGGACCAATTTGGATCCAAATGTTTAATGCTATGGTTAGATTTTATCTTAATACTTTTCTCGTAGTTGCGGATGCTTGCGACGGGGTTAATCATAAGTGGGAGGTTTGTTGAAGTAAGAACAGCACCCAAGCACCGGTCCACCCACATATCAAATTATCAAAGTAGCGAACGCAAATCAAATCAACATGGTGAAAGTGACTAGATGAAATTCCCATGTACCCTCAAGAACACTTTGCTTATTATAAGAGACTGTTTTGCCTGTCCTTTGCCATAAAAGTATTGGGCTACCTAGCTGCACTTTATTTACCATTACCGTTACTTGTCCATTACAAATTATCTTGCTATCAAACTACGCGTTACCGACTATTTCAGTGCCTTGCAGAAAATACCTTGCTGAAAACCACTTGTCATTTCCTTTTGCTCCTCCTTGGGTTCGACACTCTTACTTATCGAAAGGACTACGATTGATCCCCTATACTTGTGGGTCATCACAGTGCTGTTTCTAGCACTCTAGGTGGGCCGCCTCCTTCTCCTCCATCTAGCCGAAGTGGACTAGAGGCTTGCTAACCCACTCGCAGACCGCACCGGTCCATGAGTACATCTCCTCGGGCGAAGTAGTTGGCGGCGAGCGCTTACGCGTGGGCTCGGGCTCGTCCTCGGGCTCGAGGACAAGCTGTGGCGGCGGGGGGGAGGGGGACAGGGCGAGGGCCTGCTTCAGGCCTTCCCAGTGTGTGTCCTCCTCGCATCGGCTTTCCTCCAGCGCGAGCTGCAAGGCCGCCTCGAGCGCGGCCTGGTACGCGGCCTCCTCCTCCTCCTCCGGCAAGACCTCTGGGGGCGGTGAGGGGATGCCGGGGTGGAGCTGCATGCCACGTTGGCGCACTGATAACCCACTAGTATAGGGGATCATTTGTAGCTTTTTCGATAAATAAGAGTGTCGAACCCAACGAGGAGCTAAAGGTAGAATTTGTATTCCCTTCAAGTTCTATCGATCACCAATACAACTCTACACACTTAACGTTCACTTTACCTAGAACAAGTATGAAACTATTTTGTAGGTGATAGGATAGGTTTGCAAGAATAAAACTAGGAGTACTAATAAAAGTGGTTTGTCCATAGGCAATCGATAACTAGACCGCTAAGCATTATTGCATTTATATATGAGGGAGAGGCATGATCTAACATACTTTCCGTACTTGGATCATATGCACTTATGATTGGAACTCTAGCAAGCATCCGCAACTACTAAAGATCATTAAGGTAAAACTCAACCATAGCATTAAGTAACAAGTCATCTTTACTCCCATATGCAACAACCCCCTTACTCGGGTATAAGCTTCTATCACTCTCGCCACCTACTATAAGCGAATTATGAACGTATTACAACACCCTGTAGTGGTAATCCCACATGCTTGCGTGACACAGAGGGCACCATAGGAAAGCACCAAAATAAAACATACAACTCAAACCAATCACAATCATTAATCAACCCATAGGACAAAATGAATCTACTTAAACATCATAGGATGGCCATACATCATTGGATAATAATATATAGCATTAAGCACCATGTGTAAGTAGAGATTATAGTGGGGAGAAGAGGTTTTACACCGCTGCATAGAGGGGAAGAGAGGTGGTGATGACGGCGGCGAAGTTGTTGGTGTAGATCATCGTCACGATGGTTGCCCTACGGCGTTTCGGCGCCACTGGGAGAGAGGGGGAGAGAGCCCCCCTCCTCCTTCTTCGTCCTTGGTCTCCCCCTAGATGGGAGGAGAGTTTCCCCTCTGGTCCATGGTATCCATGGTTCCCAGAGGGCAGGAGCCCCTCCGAGATTGGATCTTTTTCTCCCTATTCTCTTCTGTTTTGCGTTCCTGTTTTCTGGCCCTTCACCGTTTCTTAAATTCCCGGAGATCCGTAACTCCGATTGGGCTGAAGTTTTCAAACGATTTTTTTCTGGATATTATATTTCTTGTGGTGAAAGAAGGGGGTCAACCGAATTACGAGGTGCTCACAAGCCACCACGGTGCGGCCACCCCCTTGGTCGCGCCCTAGTGCCTCGTGGCCACCTCGGTACTATCTTGTGTTGATTCTTCTTCCCAAAAATCATATATATTCCAAAATAAATCTCCATAAATTTTTATTGCATTTGGACTTCGTTTGATATGGATATTCTGCGAAACAAAAAACATGCAACAAACAGGAACTGGTCACGGGATCAATATGTTAGTCCCAAAAATAATATAAAATGTTGCCAAAAGTATATGAAAGTTGTAGAATATTGGCATGAAACAATTAAAAGTTATAGGTATGACAGAGACGTATCAGCATCCCCAAGCTTAATTCCTGCTCGTCCTCGAGTAGGTAAATGATAAAATGGATAATTTTTGATGTGGAATGCTACCTAGCATAATCTTGATCATGTAATCTAATCATGGCATGAATATTAAGACACGGGTGATTTAGGGCAATAGTCCATAATTTGATATAAAGACATCAATACTCAGGCATACCAACAAACAATCATGACTTTCAAAAATAGAAGTGTTAAAGAATGCTATCCCTAGCTCGTTATGCTCAATCATTGATCCAGTCACGATGCACACAATATTTAACTATACTCAATGCATAAGAATGACAATAGTGCTCTCCAACTTGTGCTTGAATGAGAAGGTGATGACTCAACAATAAAAGTAAAATAACCTAAAAGTAAATAGATAGGCCCTTTGCAGAGGGAAGCAGGGATTTGCAGAGGTGCCAGAGCTCGAAGCTTAAAACAGAGATGAATACATTTTGGGAGGTGTACGTTTCCTATCAACGTAACGACCGAGAGTTCTCAATATCTTCCAGGCTAAACACATTATTGGCGGTTCCCAAGCAGAAAGGTAAAGTTTACTCCCCCTCAACCATTCAAACACAAGCCATGGCTAGTCAAACCCTCGGGTGCCCTCCATACAATCAACTTTCTAGGGGAGTTTGTTTCATTATTTCTTTCGTATTGATCATAGGACTGGGCATCCCAAATACCAGCCTCTCTCGTGCAATGACAAGTGAATAAACAACACCCATCGTGAGAATAACCCGCTTAGCATGGAAGATACTGATCACCCCTTGCCGCCCCATGAGCGGTACGGGCACACAAAACAGATGCTTATTTGAATGATTAGAGGTGGCACATGCAAATTTACTTGGAACGGCAGAGTAATACCGCATATAGGTAGGTATGGTGGACTCATCTGGAACAACTTTAGTTTAAGGGTATGGATGCACAAGCAGTATTCCTGTTTAGTACAGGCGAAGGCTAGCAAATAGATTGAGAAACGACCAACCAGAGAGCGATAACATTCATAATCATACATTGCGAATAATTAACATTGGATACCAGCATGAGTAGGATATAACTTCGTTGCACAACTAGAGACTATACATGCATGCTTAGTGAATCACAAACCTTAACACCAATATTCTTACTAAACCACAATCATTCACTAGTACCTCCCACATATTATCTCGATATCGTAAAACTATTGCAAGGAATCAAACTTATCATATTCAATGATCTACAAGTTTTATGTAGGATTTTCTGACTAACCATGTGAATCACCAATTCCTGTTGACTCTGTAAATAGATATAAGTGAAGCAAGAGAGTTTAATTATTTCTATAAAGGACCAAGCTCTAATAAATATAAGTGAAGCAAATGAGCATTCTACAAATAATGTATTTTCTATAAGTAGAGAAACAGACATCCAAACTTCAAATGATATAAGCAAAGCACATGAAGCATTCTATAAAGCCATACTCAAAAGATATAAGTGAAGTGCAAAGAGCATTCTATAGATCAACCAAGGATTGTCTCATACCAGCATGGTGCATTACTAAAAAAATAAAAAGCACATGACGCTCCAAGAATTTACCCATATCATGTGAACAAATCAAAAACCAAAATATACCAATATTATTGAAGAAAGATGGGATGCCTTCCGAGGCATCTGATACATCCATTTTGCATCATATTTTTATGTTGATATTTATTGCATTTTGCACTGATATTTCACTTTATGATATAATTTGTATGCCTTTTCTCTCTTATTTTTCAAGTTTCACATAAAGAAGGAGATTGCCGGCAGCTGGAATTCTGGACCGAAAAAGGCTACATGCATCGAAGGCACTTTTTCTGAACCTCTCCAAATGAGCTGAAAATTGTGGAGAATTATTTTGGAATATATTAAAATTATTCGTGAAAGAAATACCAGCGGGGGACCCATCAGGCAGACACAAGCCTGGGGGCGCACTCCACACCCCTGGGCAGGCGCGCGCCCCGAGCTTGTGGCGCCCCTAGCAGGCCTTCGGGGCCCATCTTCTCCTATATGATGCCATTTTCCCTAGAAAAAAATTAGAACGAAGGTTTCGGAATGAAGCGCCGCCGTCTCGAGGCGGAGCGAAGCACTTTTGCTCTCCGGCGGAGCGATTCCGCCGGGGAAACTTTCCTCCAGGAGGGGGAAATCGAAGCCATCGTCATCACCAACGATCCTCTCATCATTTGAGGACCAATCTTCATCAACATCTTCACCAGCATCATCTCATCTCGAACCCTAGTTCTGTTGGGAAACGTTGCATGGAAAACAAAAAACTTCTATGCACATGCAAGATCTATCCATTGAGATGCATAGCTACGAAGAGGGGGAGAGCATCTACATACCCTTGTAGATCGCTAAGCCGAAGCGTTTATCAACGCAGTTCATGTAGTCGTACACCTTCACGGTCCGTCCTGATCAAGTACCGAACCTACGGTACCTCCGCGTTCAGCACACGTTCAGCTCGATGACGTCCTCGCCTTCTTGATCTAGCAAGAGAGGTGAAGTAGTAGATGAGATTCGGCAGCACGACGGTGTGGTGACGGTGGTGGTGAAACTATCCGTAGGTCTTCGCCAAGCACAACGGACATGGACGGAGGAGGAACTAGAACTAGAGGGAGACAGGGCGCCGCACACGGCTTGGGGATCATGGTGTGTCTTGCCCCTCTCCCTCCTCTCATATATATAGGTGGGGGAGCAAGGGAGGCAGCCTAGGGCGCCCCCAAGGCGGTCGGCGGCCAGCTCTAGGGCCTGCCCTGGCCGCCCCCCATCCCTCCCTTCCTTCTTCGGCGCTTGGGGAGAAGGCAGGAGGGGAAGCACCCCCCTTTCCTTTCTCTCATGTAGAAGAGAAGGCAGGAGGGGCTAGCCCTCCCCCTTTCCTTCCCTAAGGGCCGGCGACCTAGAGGTAGGGCGCACCAGCCCCTTGTGGGTTGGTGTGCCTCCCTCATTGGACCAATGAGCCCAATAACTCCCCATGGCCTTCCCAGAACCCCTTCAAGTGATCCGATAAATACCCGGTGCATTCCAAAACTTTTTCGGAGACCAAATAGTATCGTCCTATATGTCGATCTTTACCTCTATACCATTCCGGAGCTCCTCGTCATGTCCCTGATCTCATACGGGACTCCGAACAACATTCGGTCACCAATTCACATAACTCATATAATACTATATTGTCAATGAATGTGCGGACCCTATGGGTTTGAGAATGATGTAGACATGACCGAGACGCTTCTCTGGTCAATAACCAATAGGGGGCCTGGATGCCCATATTGGTTCCTACATATTCTACGAAGATCTTTATCGGTTGAACCTTTATGACAACATACGTAATTCCCTTTGTCCGTCGGTATGTTACTTGACCGAGATTCGATCGTCGGTATCTCCATACCTAGTTCAATCTCGTTACTAGCAAGTCTCTTTACTTGTTCCGTAATACATCATCTCGTCACTAACTCCTTAGTCATTTTGCTTGCGAGCTTCTTGTGATGTTGTATTACCGAGAGGGCCCAGAGATACCTCTCCGATACACGGAGTGAAAAATCCCAATCTCGATCCATGCCAACTCAACAGACACCTTTGGAGATACCTGTAGAGCATCTTTATGATCACCCAGTTACGTTGTGCCGTTTGATAGCACACAAGGTATTCCTGCGGTATCTGGGAGTTGCATGATCTCATGGTCGAAGGAATATGTATTTGACATTAAGAAAGCAGTAGCAATAAACTGAACGATCATATGCTAAGCTAACGGATGGGTCTTGTCCATCACATCATTCTCCTAATGATGTGACCCCGTTATCAAGTGACAACACATGTCTATGGTTAGGAAACCTTAACCATCTTTTGATCAACGAGCTAATCTAGTAGAGGCTCACTAGGGACATGGTATTTTTTTATGTATCCACACATGTATTTAAGTTTTCGGTCAATACAATTATAGCATGAATAATAAACCTTTATCATGATTAAGGAAATATAATAATAACCACTTTATTATTGCCTCTAGGGCATATTTCCAACAGTCTCCCACTTGCACTAGAGTCAATAATCTAGATTACGTAGTAATGAATCTAACACCCATGGAGTCTTGGTGTTGATCATGTTTTGCCCGCGGAAGAGGTTTAGTCAACGGGTCTGCCACATTCAGATCTGTATGTACTTTGCAAATTTCTATGTCTCCATCCTTGACCTTTTCACGAATAGAGTTGAAGCGTCTCTTGATGTGTTTGGTTCTCTTGTGAAACCTGGATTCCTTCGCTAAGGCAATTGCTCCAGTGTTGTCACAAAAGATTGTCATTGGACCCGAAGCACTGGGTATTACACCCAGGTAGGATATGAACTCCTTCATCCAGACTCCTTCATGTGCTGCTTCCGAAGCAGCTATGTACTCCGCTTCACACGTAGATCCTGCCACGACGCTCTGCTTGGGACTGCACCAACTGACAGCTCCACCATTCAATATAAATATGTATCCGGTTTGTGACTTAGAGTCATCCGGATCTGTGTCGAAGCTAGCATCGACGTAACCTTTTACGATGAGCTCTTCGTTACCTCCATAAATGAGAAACATATCCTTGGTCCTTTTCAGGTACTTCAGGATGTTCTTGACCGCTATCCAGTGATCCACTCCTGGATTACTTTGGTACCTCCCTGCCAAACTTATGGCAAGGCACACATCAGGCCTAGTACACAGCATGGCATACATAATAGAACCTATGGCTGAGGCATAGGGAATGACTTTCATTTTCTCTCTATCTTCTGTCGTGGTCGGACTTTGAGTCTGACTCAATTTCACACCTTGCAACACAGGCAAGAACCCTTTCTTTAACTGGTCCATTTTGAACTTCTTCAGAACTTTGTCAAGGTATGTGCTTTGTGAAAGCCCTATTAAGCATCTCGATCTATCCCTATAGATCTTGATGCCCAATATATAAGCAGCTTCACCGAGGTCTTTCATTAAAAAAATCCTATTCAAGTATCCTTTTATGCTATCCAGAAATTCTATATCATTTCCAATCAGCAATATGTCATCCACATATAATATCAGAAATGCTACAGAGCTCCCACTCACTTTCTTGTAAATACAGGCTTCACCATAAGTCTGTATAAAACTATATGCTTTGATCACCTCATCAAAGCGTATATTCCAACTCCGAGATGCTTGCACCAGTCCATAGATAGATCGCTGGAGCTTGCACACTTTGTTAGCACCTTTAGGATCGACAAAACCTTCTGGTAGCATCATATAACACTCTTCTTTAAGAAATCCGTTAAGGAATACAGTTTTGACATCCACTTGCCAGATTTCATAATCATAAAATGCGGCAATTGCTAACATGATTCGGACAGACTTAAGCATCGCTATAGGTGAGAAATTCTCATCGTAGTCAACCCCTTGAACTTGTCAAAAACCTTTCGCGACAAGTCGAGCTTTGTAGACAGTGATATTACCATTAGTGTCTGTCTTCCTCTTGAAGATCCATTTATTCTCAATGGCTTGTTGATCAATGGGCAAGTCCAGAAAAGTTCACACTTTATTCTCATACATGGATCCTATCTCAGATTTCATGGCCTCAAGCCATTTATCGGAATCTGGGCTCATCATAGCTTCTTCATAGTTCGTAGGTTCGCCACTGTCTAACAACATGACTTCCAGGACAGTATTACCGTACCACTCTGGTGCGGAACGTGTTCTGGTCGACCTACGAGGTTCAGTAGTAACTTGATCCGAAGTTTCATGATCATCATCATTAGCTTCCTCTCTAGTTGGTGTAGGCATCACGGGAACGGTTTTCTCTGATGTGCTACTTTCCAATTCGAGAGAAGGTACAATTACCTCATCAAGTTCTACTTTCCTCCCACTCACTTCTTTCGAGAGAAACTCCTTCTCTAGAAATGACCCATTTTTAGCAACAAAGATCTTGCCATCAGATCTGTGGTAGAAGGTGTACCCAATAGTTTCCTTAGGGTATCACTACAAAAAAAAACCACTTCCATGATGATACATCTTTGTCACAGTAGGTCACGTTTTCTGTCATGCATGTACATCCATGACGATTTTATGACAGAATCAAGGTAGTCATACATGTGCTATTGTAGAAGTGTTCCATGACAATACCAAAATTATCATCACGGAAGTGTCCACTTCCATGACGATAAAAAGCGCGTCATGGAAGTGCTTTCGTCAAGGGTAACCGACACGTGGCATCCACCGTAACGGGTCGCCGTTAAGCTATCGGGTTCCAGTTTGGATCCGATAACCCGTTAACCGCCCGGACCAATGGGGATTTTCCACGTGTAAAATTCTGATTTGCCTTAGTATCCACGTGTCAGCTCCGCGTTGGGACAGGTGTCATCAAGCGAGTGGACGGGACGAGCCTATGGTACGTCAACACGTGGCTCGGCCCAACAGTGGCCCGTTTTGGTTAAAAGGTCGGGTCTGTCAAAATAAGCGGGCCGGCCCATTAGCGGCCTACTTGAGTCAGGCCCATTCATAAGCATGGCCCATACAAGTTACATAGAATTGGCCCATCAAAGGCCCATTCTAGATTTGACAACTTCCAGCCCATCGTCAGTTCCAGCTCGTTAACGGCCCGCTATGTCTTTGGGCCCAATTACAGCCTGACCTTCTTTCGGCATGTTAGTAGCCCATCGTCAGTTCCAGCCCGTTAACGGCCCGGTACGTCTTTCGGCATTTTCTTGGCCCACTCTACAGTTGGGCCAACTTCTAGCCCATTGTGACTTTCAACCTTTCCTTGGCCCATTAGGTAAATGGGCCAATTCCTAGCCCATTTTGTCTTTTGGCCTGTTAACGGCCCGCACAACAGTTGGGCCTTTAACGTTGCAACCTGATTTTGGGTCCATTAGTGGCCCACGTTCCGCAGGGCACAATTTCAGCCCGACGCGACTTTCGGCATGTTAAAAGCCTAGTTTGCAAATTGGGCCTCTTCTGGCCCAAAACACTTTCGGCCTCTTACTGGCCCGTCAAGTAAAAGGGCCGAGACAAAATTGACATTTATTTCGGCCTGCTAGGGCCCGCGGGCCATTTCCATTTATATGGCCCTATTGAGCTTTCGGACTGTTAACGGCCTACTAAGAGCCGTTGTTATGGAGGGCCGCATCGTTTGGGATCCACTAAATATTAAGTTGACCAGACCAATTAAGGCCCGCTTTGACTACACATGTTTGATCGTTCGGATGGCGTCCAGGTAATGTTTGGGCATGTTGGCCCCCGTTTCAATGATATAGCATACACAAAGAATTATCCTGCTCTATACTATCGCCTCTAAAAAAACCTACACTATACAATAAAGAGACTAAGGTATAGAAACGAAGAATAATCCTACACTATACAATAAAGAAATTACAGTAGATTATACCCACTGGGCATTATAGTTCGGCACGAGTGATAATAAAGCGTACACAAATAGCAAATTACATACACTGGGCAAATAAAGCTCATACATCATGGACACGCATCAATAGAACTTACCATTTGAACTATAATCTCTTCAGAAAATAGGATTGGCCGAATTCAGATAGCACAAATTTCAGTCTGCAAAATCTCCAATTCCTTTGTGGTTACCTCAGTGTCTTGTTTCATTTTTTGACTCCTGCATCTAATACCTGCAACTCCAGTCTCAACATGTTGATTGCATGTTGAAAATCATGTACACGTTGTCTTGCCACCTCTAGTTGATGCTCGAGAACATCAGCACATTCCAATTCCAATCCATAATCATTTGGTAACGGCCATGCCGCACTGCTCCCAGATCTTTGTGTTGATGTCACTTCATCCTGAAATGTTTCTGTAAGTACACATGACTAGGGCAAAAATATAGTTACAACAGTGAAGCGAGCAAGACAGACTATTTTGTACATGGCAAAACAGGACTAACAATAATGTTACATGTCATGAAGCATAAGCAGGTGATATTTTAAAAATTATAAAAATGGTAGTCTGTGCAGCCCGCATACGAAAATCTCTCTTAGCTCACCAGAGGAGCATGATGTTGGGGTCAAATCCAAAACACAGACAGGTTACAAATTTAGACCACATGCAGCTACTGAACATTATATATACACTAGCAAGATGCCCGTGCATTGCACGGAACATCAAGATGCATTTGTATGAGTAGTTTATCTTGTGAGAGAAAAGGATGAACGAGGGAAGGCCTTATTTGCAAATGTGGAGAGGGGTGTGGGTATATTTTTGCAAAATTGCCATAGTTTCCTTCCTATCCGTCAGATATAAATCGGACGACCTATATTGCAGGATGGCAGGCACACCATCATCACCAAATCTGTTTTTTATAAGAGTAGAGATATATATATCTTGCGTATAAGTAAGCAAGCAGTTGGCCATTCTGTAGCTCAATTAAAGTCTTAGGGAGCATAATGAATAGTAGAGGGATTCATACAAACCTACTACAACAAGCAAAACTATGCAATCATTAGCCTCGTATAAACTAGATTGTGAGCCTCATGCAGTAATAGTTGGTTAATAGACTTCAAAGCTTTAGGCACACTTCGCCAGAGTAATTAAATGGTAAGGCCTTTAATTATGTCAACTAATAGTTATACAAGTACCCAACCTCAGGCATCATTGTTTGGGCATCTCATTAACTGAGGACAAATAAAGCAATTGAAAAGAGCAATTTAACTATGCCTGAAACAAACAAGCAATTGAACTGTTGAGTTGGCAGCATGCATACATGCACGGCTCAATAACATCCATGGCCTAGCTACATTTACTATATAAAGGAACAAGTAATGTAATATTGTTTGCCCCCTATGAAGTATCTCGACTAGTATGTAATCAAGATCCTAGTAATGATAGGGAGGCTAATGATGTGAATATGCGTTTGGTTATGATATTTATGACATCGACAACTCTACCATAGCAGGAAGCAGTTTCACACTATTCACTACTATAAGATGTTTTAGATATTTAAAAGTAGACTACATCCATAATGAGTGAACAGACACATTAAAATGTGTTTACATACATCTGATTTACAAAAAAGTTAGAACATCGTATAGTAGTGAGAGGAGGGGGTTTTAATCAATGGCCCAATGACTGGGTTACAGGTGAAGAACCCTACGCAAGCACAATGTCAGACAAATAGGATGTCCTGGTAATTGTAATACAATGACTTACCATAACTGGTTGAACAGGCTTAGCGCTGCTCCTCCTTCTCTTGCAAGGCTCCTTCCTAACATCTTGTACTTGGAAATCCTCAATCTTATCTTCATTGCACCCCCTCTGCAAGGTGACACAAACTAGTTACTGGTCTCCTTGGAAGATAAATATGCATACTTTCCAGTCTGTGAACAACACAAAAGGATGAGTTTATAACAAAACAACAAAACATAATGAAACATGCCACATCTCTTGCACACAATGAAATGAGCATTTACTATGTGTGCACTATGTAAAAACTAGGCATACCTTTGAACTGGATCTCCAGGTACTCTTGGAGAGCCTATTTTAGTGTACAGCCAAACCTTTATGTCACCTATGAGTTATACAAGCCCCCACTACAGCAGCCCTTAGTGTTTAAATCGTTGACAAGCTCTGTTAGGTCAAGAACAGCAAGTAATCAAAGCAAATAGTCCTAGTATGGTTGGCTGATACAAACAAGCAATTGAACAGATGTGTGAGCAAATCTTGCACAACACTGAATTACATATCAAGAAAAGAAGCATAGAAGGAGGCTTAAAGACCATCACTTGACTGACCAGATTTAAGGGGCATTTAAACATCATGTGCAACATATGAACTAACATACACATTGCATATTCAAATTCTATAATGAAATGCACATGTATTAGGTTATGCCATGTATGATGCCTAAATGTACACTATATCAGGCAGGAGTGATCCATCATTGCACGCACAATTGAATTGCAGGTTAAGGGCCAGTTCTATTCCGCCTTTTCAGAGCTTATTGTCAAAATAAGCCATAAAAGATGTAAAGAAGTCATTTTTGAGTTATGGGCTTGGGCTTAACTTATTTCGCTTTGGGGGGTGCTTCGGGTAGAAGCTCACTAAAAATTGAAGGGAAGGGGAATAGTGAAATGACTCTATTGTCTGCCTATATTACACTCAAAATGCCACTGCTCACACCCGCGTCACACCTGACCCTCAAGTAAAAACAAACACGCAAGCGTCCATTGCACTAGGGTTACTCCAGCAAGCCGTCGCCACTGGTCCCATCTGGCCTGCTCCTCAACAATGCTTTGTCCAGCTAGGCTACATGGCCGGTGGGTAGGGCCAAATCTCCCCGGCTGCTCCTTCCTCTGGCGCCGCCCATCATTCTCATGGTCTCCAGCAGGTGCTCCGCTATGGTCCGTCCAACCCACTACTCCGGCGGTCGCCGCACAACTACGGCCGATGCCCCACTCCGGCAGAAGGCACCTCGTTCCCCCTCCCCTCCTCCCAGGCCGTGGCCTTGAGGCGCTGTTGAAGGATGAGCTCATCCAACAAGGTGAGGATCTCCTCTGATTTTTTGCCAAATTTTCATTCTGATCCGCTATACGATGAATTGCTATGAGCTTCTGATGCTGCTGCTATATGATGCATTGCTATGAGCTGCTCCTGCTGCTGCTATATGATGAATTGCTATGAGCTGCTACTGCTGCTATATGATGAGTTGCTATAAGCTGCTCCTGCTGCTGCTATATTATGAATTGCTAAGAGCTGCTCCTGCTGCTGCTATATGATGAATTGCTATGAGCTACTGCTGGTATATGATGAATTGCTAGCTGCTGCTGCTGTTGCTGCTCTATGATGAGTTGCTATGAGCTGCCGCTGCTATATGATGCTTTCAGGTGGTGCTGCTATATGATAATAACCAGCAACTTGGACCATCAAATTTCCACAAATAATGGTTCTTCATTTAAATTTAGGCCATGTGTTCTTCATTTAAATTAGGCAATGGGATCTCTATGGAAGACATTGACCAAAGTAGATTGTGCCAAGTATATGGTATCTTTGCATTTGCATTTTGAACAAATATTGATGGTATGTTTTCCTATCATATTAATTACTGCACTGGGTTCAATTTGTGATGTTTGCAAGTCAAATTAATTTTCATATAATGCAATCTAGACTTTTCACTCATGATACCACAGATAAGTTGAAAAGGCAGGCAATGAAAAGAACTGGTTGGCTTATTATCTGGAGCTTATATTCAAAGGTGCTTATTTTCTTAGGATAACTCGAAATAGCTGTCCCTGAGAAACTTGCCCAACAGCATTGACATACAAATAACATGTCATGATGATTGCAATGGAGAGTGACCTACCATAGCACACCATATAGGCTCACCGCTGCCTCTCCTTTTTTTGCGATGTTCCATGAAATTGCCACATACATCTTGTACTAAGAAATCTTGTACTTTTTCATTGCGTAACCCTATCTGCAAGTTGACACGGCTAATTTCAGATATCTCTACATGATAATACATTGCATATCCCTTGCGCATATTTAAACCACCAATTAACGATTGTGTGCGTAGCATAAACTCGCCATGACTCTGTGTACTGGACTAGCAGGCACTCTAAGGGAGCCTAATGTAGTGCACTAGAATTCCTACATGCCACCTACGATTTTGTGTAATGCACTACCTCTGTTCCTAAATATATGTCTTTGTAGAGATTCCAGTATGGACCACATACAGATGTATATAGATGCATTTTCGAGTGTAGATTCACTCGTTTTGCTCTGTATGTAGTCTATAGTGGAATCTATAGAAAGACTTATATTTAGGAACGGAGGGAGTATCATGTATGACATCTACATCTCTATTTTAGCAGCCAGTAGTGGAAATCCTTGTCTGCACAAAGGATTACTGGTCGAAAATCCTAGAAAACCACGCTGGCAGGCACACAACAATACAAGAGAGAGACACACACTTACAAGATCATAGCAATGCCTCAGTCCAGGATCCTGGTTGGCCAAGATGTTAGATCTAGAAGAAACATCGTCCTTGTAGGTTTTGCCAGCTGCATAACATGTAACAGTGACATGTTAGTATATTTGAAGTACATCGGGTAGGTGATGTTGGACGGGTTTAAAGGTGACAAGTACCTAGGCCGTGGCGGGTGCTTGGCATCTTTCCAGACGGTGGGAATCAGGTTAGAAATGTCAAGGGTGATGACGCTACACTGGCTGTCGGGGTCCGGTAAGGAGATCTAGAACCGTGGAGTAGGGTGTTTGTGGAGCGGCTCCGGTAGGGTGGACTATGTTGTGGGCGAAGCGGATCTGAGGCCTTGGACGAGGGCGTCAGTGAAGCTGCTCCGGTGGTTGGGTTCAAGATGGTGTCGATGATGCGGATCTGCGGCCATGGACGGGGCGTCAGAAGCTGTTCCGGTAGGTTGGACGAGGGTGCGATGAAGCGGATCTGAGGCCGTGGACTTGGGCGTTGGCAAAGCGACCCCGTTAGGGTTGAGAATGGTATAGGCGAAGCTACTCCGATAGGGTTGAGGATGGTGTCGACGAAGCGGCTCCGGTAGGGTTGAGGAAGGTGTCGGCGAAGAGGATCAGAGGCCGTCGACGGGGGCGTCGGTGGGGTGGCTCCAGGGGTGTAGATGAAGCGTCTCCAGTAGGGACTACGAAGTAGCCGCTGCAGATGTGCTACGGTTGACGAGAGTACCGGCGAAGCAGATCCGGCGCCGTGGACAAGGCCGGCACTGAATGGGTTGTGGTACAGTGGTGGATGAGCAGTCTACTTGTTTCTAGGGGAGGTGGGAGGGGTAGATGCGGCCGCAGAAGCAGATCCGACGAGGTGGACGCCGCTGGCAGTGAATGGGCTCTGGTACATCGGTGGATGAGCAGTCTAGGGTTTCGAGAGGGGAGGGGTAGAAAGGCCGATAAAGTACGGACGGCGTGATGTAAGATGCTCTTGTGCTGTGGAGTAGTCATTTTTGCGGGAGGGGGAGAGGAAATGGGGGTGCCATGTGGTGGGGGGAACCAGAAGTTACCAAAGCAGCCCCGACCTATTATGTAAATGAGGGCCGTATTGTAACTATTGTTCTCCGTGCACCAAGGACAAAAGGGAAATTTCGCATGCTAAAGACTAGGTGGCGGAAATTTTAGAAGGAGGCGGGAGATTTTGCCGCCCGCGGGATCGTTCATATCCAGTTTCAACTAATTTTGGATAGTGCTAGAGGCAAGGTCATGTGAGACTATGTACACGGGGCACACATCAGCAGTTAATACTGGTATGAAGTCCACCCCAGAAAATAAGACAATAACTCGGGATGATGCACCAATAACTTGGGCGTTCACACGGGTGCGGCCAATCGTACGGGTGTACAGGCGCATTCACACAAAAAAGGGATCAAACGCTCATCCTATGTATTTCTCGTGTAAATATATAATTTAGTGCCATTGGTTATTTATTTTAAACATTATGTATTGACGTGTTATTGTAGAGGTGCACAAAAAGAAATGGATATTGTAGTCCCACAAAAGAAATGGATATTGTAGTCCGCTACTTAAAAGTGTTACCTCATATGATTACATGGCCTCCATTTCATAAATTGCATACCCATTGAATTCATATATGAATATTACATATATTACTTCATAATAGAACCTTAAATCATCCAAGACTAATGAATTTGAATGCACAACTAACAATGGTGCATGTACATGATAGCTACAGTGGTTGCTTGAAGAAACATCATTGTAACTTTGGCATGCACAATTGAAAAGGATTATTTGAAAAAAAAAGCGATATGTGAGTGTCCAATCTTTATAGCGTTGAATCGATATTGTATCTTTGGCCACAATACGAAGTAGATATTGATTTATGTTCAAGCGATGCACATCCACGATCGCTAGATAGTGATACGTGAATGAATTGTGCAATCTCTCTCACACGCATACATATCTCATTTCTCTGTGGGCATCGGAATCACACACGCGCACTTAGTGTATTTCTCTCCCTCCGTCAAGGTTAGAATTTGTCTTTCTACCCCGTCCTACAAGTCTCTCACACAAACACACATGCTCTCTCTGTCGAACACGCCCACCCCTTTAATTCCGCCCACCCACCGCCACTAATGTCTCAAAGTATAACTATGTCTCGCACACATATGCCTAAGGTTAACTCGAGTCCCGGAACCATATGAATACATACAATGGGATTCCAGCAGAGCTCCTTTTGTTTTGAGATTTCGCTCACAAACACGCGCGCGCACAGACATTGTTTCTCTCCATTTTTTTCGGCACTTGCATGCACACCGCTTGTTTATCTCCGTGATGCTTTAAGTATGCCTCGCACACATGCTATCTAACTATCCCTTAATATAGATATGTATCACACAAACTCCTTCTCCCTATATCTAAGTGTCATGCCCCCCCCCCACACCCACACACACACTTCCCGGCACCGAAGGAGTAGGGTGACACCTCGATCTTGATAATAATCTATCTAGTGGCTTCTCTCTCAAACACACACACACACTACCCGACACCGAAGGAGTAGGGTGACACCTCGATCTTGATAGTAATCTATCTATTGGCTTATCTCTCAAACACACACACACACACACACTCGCTAGTTGTGCCTCTGTGCCTACCGCGTGCACACTCTTGATACGTCTTTCTCTCCCTCCCCTCCCCACCCCCCCCCCCCAACAATGACAGCAGAAGGGTGACAACTCGATCTTGATCTTAATCTATCAATTGGCTTCTCTCTCAAACACACACACAAACACACACACACACACACACACACACACACGGGCGCTAGTTGTGTCTCTGTGCCTCGCTCACACACACACTCAATGCATCTTTCTCTCCATAGCCCCCTCGATATGTAGACTTCTCGCGCGCGCACAGCTGTAATGATGATGACGCTGAACCCAGTGTGCCTTGTTTTTACCGGCCTCATGTGATAGTTTTCACCCTGTTTTCTGTTAATTAACAAGGCAACCTTTTCTTTGTTACTACTAGTGAATTTGAGATCATTCGGGGCAGACATAAAATATATCACTTCAACCCAATTATTGCAGTAACTATTTAAAAAGAAACTAGCAAGATGCCCGTGCGTTGCACGGAACATCAAGATGCATTTGTATGAGTAGTTTATCTTGTGAGAGAAAAGGATGAACAAGGGAAGGCCTTATTTGTAAATGTGGAGAGGGGTGTGGGTATCTTTTTGCAAAATTGCCATAGTTTCCTTCCTATCCGTCAGATATAAATCGGACGGCCTATATTGCTGGATGGCAGGCACACCATCATCACCAACTCTATTTTTTATAAGACTAGAGATATATCTCTTGCATCGTCCACAATGAACATCTGCTGGACTGGTTAGCGCCGGATGCTCACAACGCGAAGACCTGAGTTCAAATTCAGTCCTAAAATTTAGATTTTTTTTAATATATACTTATTTCGCTACTGTACTGACAGTGGAACCCACAGAGTACTTAGAATACAAGATTAAGAATGAATTTGTTTCTTTTTAACTTTCTGTACGAATCTGTAGCCACCCTGCAAGTCATGTACACCTTACATGCAATTAACTTTTTATAGAGGGAGAATCATACACGCTATTAACTCAAATGGATTGGATGTGACTCTATTATTTCCAGCATAAGAGCATCTCCAACGGCAACCGGCAAATTTCCTCCCGCTTCCTTCCGCGGAGGACGACATCCAACGCCAGCGGCATACATTTTCACAACTCTAACCAATCAGAGGAAATTCATGCAAACATGGACTGATTTCATATAAGCATGAAGGATTTCGTATAAAAAAGCTGGATCTTCATATAAACATGGTGGATTTCATTACATTTACATGAACTAAGCGGTGCTAATCCGGCTCTCGTGGTACAATTAACACCTAATCTAAATGGCCGCCCGCGGATCCCTTTGTCTTCCTCATGTCCGGCAGACACTTGTGGGGTCGACGAAGGTCCTCGCAAGAGACGAAGCAGCCAAGAAACCACATGTATACGTAGTCATCGCCTCGGAGGTGGCCTTCATGGGACCCAAGCGACGGCGGCCTCCCGTGTTCTACTTCTCCTCGATGATGGCGGCGGACACGGAGAAGCTGGCCACCGACTCTTCGCTCTCCGCGCACCCGGCTTCTGTCTCTGCCTGCATGGCACTGCCGCAGGCATGGGAGGCGCGCCCACAGGCACGGGAGGCACAACCACCGCAGACACGGGAGGCGCGGCCGCAGACACTAGTGGCGCAGTTCGACGCTGCAGCGACGATGCCCGTGCCGCCGTGCTGGTGTGGAGCAACTCACCACTCCTCATCGAGCTGAACTGAAGCGGCGAGTTGCTGAACCATGCGCCGGCTTGGGGCGGCAAGTGGCTCCGTCGGGCCAGGCGAAGTAGGTGAAGCACAAAGCGGCCTCGCTCGTATCCGGAGGGCTCGGCAGGCCACCCAGCCGGGTAGTATGCCAGAGAACGGCTCCTTGGAAGCCATCAGAAGAGTGGAGAAAATGGTGAAGGAGGAGATGGGGGAGCGGCGGAGGGGTGTGATTCTTGCCCGCTGTCTGGCCTTGTTTAAATAGAGGGCGGGCAGTAGGAGCTTGGCCGGCGTCTGGCCTCGTTTAAACTGAGGGAGGATGGGAGGAGCTTGGCCGGCGTTGCATTTAATTCCGGCCCGCTCATGAACGGATGTGTGGCCGGAGTAGGTTTCTCGGTTTGCATGCGGGTTTAACGGAGGCGTTTGATGGAGGCGAGGTGGCGTGTTCAGCCGGGTGTGCAGCGGGCGGCGCAGTACTATTTGATTTGACAGCTACTAGTAAACCAGGACAGTTCCCGATACGGCTTTAATGCAGACGAGGGAGAGGGTAGCGGTTCCCGAAATGTTGAACGGCCAATGATTCATCCTCCTTCAATTAGCATGCTGATGAATGCATGAGAGCATGGTTAATAATATAGCCAACGGTCGGCTATAAGAAGTTGCCATGTCATCTACAGCCAACCTCTTAGCCAGCATGTATAATAGTAAGTTTTAAATATGTACTAGTTTATCAATAGTTGGCCAACCTTACATCCTCACAAAGTGTCTTGGGTCTCGTGTTGCAGCCAGCTACTAACCAAGAGCCTGCTTCTCTTCTCTCTCCTCTTCTCTTTCCTCCAACTAAGCAAAGATATATTATTTTATTCCTTATAGCGTGCTTATGTCACCCTATTGTACTTGCTCTGAGGGAAGTAATGGGAGGAGGACAAGGAAAAGAGGCATCACAATGTGAATGCCACGCAGTTTGCACTCATATAAAGGTGCCCCTCCATTCCAATGCATCTACCACATCGTACGCACCTAAGCACCTACACTAAGCGCAAAAGTGCTCACTCCAGACCCATGGCGGCAATGCACGCGAGCGGCCAGCGGCTGTGCCAGATGGTCCACGACGCCGGCCTGTGGCATGGCACCGAGGATCGTCTCTAGAGGGTGCTGGTGACCGGCTGGTTCATGGCCATCGTCGACGCCAGCTATGACTCTCAGTTGGACAAGATGATCGTTGCCACCATCAACAAGTTCACCATCGTGAAGAAGCTCGCGGACGACATCGTCGTACTCCTCTAGCCTGCGTGCCCAGGCTCCTCATTGCCTGCCACCCTAATCGGCCTCCATGGCGAGAACCTCTTTCAAGCACTGGTGGCCCTGCGACTGCCCGTCGACGCAACAAAGAATGTCCACCTAGAGGTCGCGCTCGCCGCGAGGCGAGTCGCCCTGCAAGAATTCGTCGACCTACACATCCACGTGTACAAGGAAGTCATGTATATAGGTATCTACAAGGCCGGTGAGGACGCTACGACGTTGGCCTTCGTCAACCGGTTGGAAGCCTTGGACGCCTTTGTTGAGAAGCACCTTGACCTCGCCACAAAAGCCGCCGCTCCTAAGCCGCCGGTCGGTGGCCCGGCACACTGAGTCGTGGAGGAGGAGGTCGTACGTTGATGGATGCATCTTTCTTCTTGCCTCCTGTAACCACCACTGCGATCGCATCATTGTGGCCTTAATTCTTATTGTGCTATTGCATTCTCGTTCCAGTCAATACAAACATTGGAGGCAATTATATGCATCACTGTAACTAGTACTCCATCCGTCAATTTATAAGTTGTGCTTACCTTTTCCATCAACTTCGTAATTTACATTTGATGCTTGACCCGACCTACGAACTACTCCTAAATTCAAAAACTGAGACCGAACCTATAAATTCAAAACTACTCGTGTAGCACGCCTGTCACGTTCGCAAGTTCAAAATGAGAAACTGGAACACGTACATGAAGCATGTCCCTTCCCCGTCGCATACCACACTGTCGTTCCGCCCCTCGGCCAACGCGCATTGGCTAGGCTTTATGTCACTACAACATGTGGAACCGCATGTGACCAAACCGACGATGCGCCAACCTAGCTACTACCCTGCTTATCTAGCGGGAAAAGCCCCGCCCTAGCGTTTCCAATTGTTATTTCTATCTATCGATCGTGCCAAGGAGCAGAACCAAATGTTACAATTTATACATGTTTCTCTACTCCCATAAAGGACTCAGTTGGTGATGGTGGTGTGTCGGCCATCCGTCATTTCTGACCATTAGATCTGCATCTAACGGTTGTGACGTAAGTTGTGGCTTTTTTGCAACAATAGCCCACTTCTCTGCTCCAATTTGTAGAAAAACCCTTATTATCTTGAAAGCAACCACATCCCTCCCTCACCTCATCAAAACAGCCTGAGAAATATATTTTGAGTGAAAAGTAATATATTTTTAGTGGTATATATGTATATCAAAACAAGAGTGTTTTCTTTCAAGTTTGTGAACAAGTACTATTCTACTTTGGATCTGTTGCAACGCACGGGCACATTGCTAGTAAAAGGAAAATGCCTGTCGCATTTGCGTCGCACCCCCACACGCCCGGGAATCGGGAGTACTCCACGGCACGACAGATAGCTAGGGAAGGCGTGTTGCCTAGCATTTTCACTTTCATGTGGGACCACAGTTGAGCAAACCGACTATCGGCAAACCGCACCCCGCCCGCCGTGTTGGAAAACAGAAACGAGGAGGGGAAGATCTAGCTGTAGCACAGAAGCCAAGAAATTTGTTGTCAGATGGGACTCGTTGATACAGTAGGAGCACTCCGTACTACTCCTACTATGAAGTTTGTACTACTACTACCACCACTATACAACTAGGTACGTGCACGGCACAGCATCGTAGGAACAAAAAACGGGAAGATCTTATTTTGGGTGATTTATCTTTTTTTTTCATCAACGTAGTATGAATAATATGATGTGGGGGCCACCCATGAAGCCACGTGGCACGTCTGGAGGTCTTATTTAGAGCTTCTTGTGTGGATCGATCACACTGTCGTGCTGCTCGTTTGAGAAGAACGTCTATGGGTACTTATAGTAGATCCGAATCGCAGCCACCTAGACCATTGGATCAACATCAATCAACGGTTTTATATCGTGTACGTGCAAATACACGCATTGACTCCGGAAAGATAATGAATATAGAATGTATAATACATAATACCGCATATTGGGTTTCTCTAAAGTCAAACTTTCTATACTTTCAACAATTTGTAGGAAAAAGTATTAACATATACACAACCAAATATATATCATTTGATTCATCATTGCTTTTATTTCCACATCGTGTAAATTTTTTAGTGTAAATGTTCGTATTGTTTTCACCAAATTCGTTCAAGCTTTATAAAATTTGGCTGCAGTCAAAGCTATATATGTGCGGAGTAAATTACAAACGGAGGGAGTGGAATAGATATAGATATAACTATACAAATAAAAATATAGTAATATAGTCTATAGATATAAATAAGGCTACTACCCTTTTTCTAGGTTAGAACTTGCGTTGTTGTGTACACATTGTTTTGCTTAGCTATAATTTGCATTTGCGGGGTGTGTGCAGGACTACCGCCTTTTGTTCAGTGCCAGCAACCCCACCATTATCCCTAATTAATTCATATTGGCAATTACAATTGCATTATCTTAGTTCTAGGCGATTCTTCGGTTGCTTGGAGGAACTCCATCTCGTTATTCAGGTTGATTTTGTGCATACGACAAGATCATCGTCCATCAAAGATTTGTTTAGTAACGATTGTCGATTTGTATCATCGGGTACGATATAGCTGGATCGTCAACGTCAAAATCCACCAAGTCGATACTTATCCCCACACTCATGGAAAGATTGGGTCGCCATCATAAGACTACCACCTAGACAATTGCTTCCCTATAACATACACATGAGCACCCATCTCATTATTCAGGTCCATGCCTCCCTCTCTCTCTCTCTTGAAACACACACACCTCTCCACACGATGTGTGTCTCTTGGTCTCTCTTCCATCCCATGACAAAAAGGCACACCACCATTCTCTTCTTCTTGCTACCCCCATCTATGTAGTTAGGTCTCCTTGCAACAAACAAGCATTCATCTGTCTCTCTACTATCTCTTTCTACCACACATAACCTTCCACCCCTAGCCAGCCGTGCTGCCGAGGTCTATCCAGCTCTCTCACACGCAAACAGACGATGTCTGTGTGTCCCTTCATCCCACACACACTATCGCTCTCCCATATCCGCAACCTCGTAACCTTATCGATCCCGACGTTACACGCACCTCTCTCTCTCTCTCTCTAACACACACACGCACATGCACACACCCTCTCTCTCCCTTTCGGACACTCCTCTCTCTACGACACACAAAGTCTTTCAAACACGCATATGCCCCTCTCTTGTTAGATATCGCTGCCCCCGTCCCCCCCCCCTCTTTATCACACAAATATTCTCTCTATATCTATCTCTCGCAATAATACATGCATAGTCTAAATTGAAACCAACTACAAAAATGAGCTCCGATTACAAAAATTAAATCCACTCCCAAACAGAATATGAAAATAGGGTGAAATCATGCACACAAATGTTTGTTACGTGCATGAATGTCAATGATATGGATGTACTACTCGTACATCACACAGACCCATTTCACACAAATTACATTAAACCCTTCTCAAAATATGGCGCGCATGTGATGTTTGTTGTACTGCTCCTGCCAGCCTTCCTCCGACACGTTCTAATATATTGTGCTACTTCCGATTCTATTTTTCTCCTCAGACCATGTGAAACCACAAAAAGGTCATCCCCTGCCCCCACTGGTACTGTAGCTCGAAGCTCCCATACGGACACAACAGCAACCGGAGCACGCAGTTGTTGCCGAAGTGGACGGCGCCGTGGCCTGAGAAGAGGATGGAGTCTCCGACATCGCCGAGGTGGAACACGCAATCTACGGCCATGAGTAGAGCGCGCTGACTGTCCACGCGGAGGACAGTGTGATCTAGCGGATCGCCCTCGTCGGCCACGAGGGGTAGCTGTGCTCCAGCAGCACGCCCTGGTTGGTCACGAGGAGGTGCATCGCGTCCTCGCCGCTCACAATGTGGACGAGCGGGTTCTCCAGCAGCATGCCCGCGAGCATCGCATCGTTGAGAGCACGCCCGCGAACATCGCATCGTCGCCGCTCTCAATGTGGACGAGCGTGTGCTCTGGCAGCACGCCCACGAACATCGCATCCTCGCCGCTCACAATGTGGACATGCGCGTTCTTCAACAGCATGCCCGCGAGCATCGCATCATCACCGCCCACGAACATCGCATTGTCGCCACTCTCGATGAGGACGAGCGCGTGCTCCGGCAGCACGCCCGCGAACATCACATCCTCGCCACTTAGGCGCATGAGCACGTGCTCCAACAGCACGGCCGTGAGCATGGCATCCTCGCGGCTCACGAGGTGGTTGAGCGCGTGCTCCAGACAGTACCCCAGGAGTCGGGACGCGAGCACCGCGCCCCCGGCTACGAGGAGTACTGCATGGTGCCCATCATGGTTTAGGAAAATCCCGTGACTCCGCCGCTCCCTGGAGGAGCGCGAGCTCCAGTGGGCGCTCGAGGAGTCCCGCACCGATATGCAGGTTGCGGCGGACATGCAAGATTATCCTTCGAGCTCTCCTCCTCTTACGAAGACGCCTCCATGATAACCCACAAGTATAGGGGATCATTTTTAGCCTTCTTCGATAAATAAGAGTGTCGAACCCAATGAGGACCTAAAGGTAGAACAAATATTCCCTCAAGTTCTATCAACCATCGATACAACTCTACGCACACTTGACGTTTGCTTTACCTAGAACAAGTATGAAACTATTTTGCAAGAATAAAACTACGAGTACTTTGCGAGAATAAAACTACGAATAAATTGCAAGGTAATAAAAGTAGATAGCTTTTGTTAACAAGAAAGTCATTTGTCCCTAGGCAATCGATAACTAGACCGGTAATCATTCATGCAATTTTACATGAGGGAGAGGCATGAGCTAACATACTTTCTCTACTTGGATCATATGCACTTATGATTGGAACTCTAGCAAGCATCCGCAACTACTAAAGATCATTAAGGTCGTAAAACCCAACCATAGCATTAAGTATCAAGTCCTCTTTACTCCCATACGCAACAACCCACTTACTCGGGTATGTTCTTCTGTCACTCACGCCACCCACCATAAGTGAATCATGAACATATTGCAACACCCTACAGCGCGGATCCCTCCATTTGCGCGACACGAAGGGCACCATAGGTCAGCACCATAAATAAAATATACACTCATACCAACCAAGATCACGATTAGCCCACAGGACAAAACGAATCTACTGAAACATCATAAGATAACCATAGATCATTGGGAAATAATATATGGAGTTGAGAACCATGTTTAAGTAGAGATTACAGTGGGGAGGAGAGGTGTTACAACGCTGCATAGAGGGGGAGAGAGTTGGTGTTGATGGTAGCAAGATTGTTGATGTAGATCGCCGTCACAATCCTTGCCCTGGCGGCACTCCGGCGCCACCGGGAGAGAGCCCCCCTCTTTCTTCTTATTCCTTGGCCTCCCCCCTAGATGGGAGGAGATTTCCCCCGCTGGTCCATGGCCTCCATGGCGGCGGAGGGGCGGGAGCCCCTCCGAGATTGGATCTCCCTCTCGGTTCTCTTCTGTTTCGCGTTCCTGTTTTCTGCCCGAAAACTGTTTCTTATATTCCCGGAGATCCGTAACTCCGATTGCGCTGAGATTTTAACATGATTTTTTTCTGGATATAAGCTTCCTTGCGCCCAAAGTAGAGATCCAACCAACGTACAAGGTGAGCACAACCCACTTGGGCGCGCCTGGCCCCTAGGGCGCGCCCTTGTGTCTTGTGGGCACTATGGGCCCCCGTTTGCGTTGATTCCAAGTCCCAAAAATCACATATATTCCAAAATAATTATCCGTAAAATTTTATTGCATTTGGACTTCGTTTGATATGGATATTCTGTGAAACAAAAAAACATGCAACAAACAGGGAGTGGCACTGGGCACTGGATCAATAGGTTAGTCCAATAAATCATATAAAATGTTGCCAAAAATATGAGAAAGTTGTATAATATTGGCATGAAACAATCAAAAATTATAGATACGACGGATACGTATCACTCCACCGCCCCCGTCATACGTCCTCTGCCTCGGCTCCGGCGGACATTTGGAGTTTAGTTTTATGGAACATTAATATTTGGACTAATGCAAAAAAACAACCTATGACTAACAGGCATAAATAGATGATGTGGCGGCATTGCATGATGGAGTATATTGCAATTTATGGATTTCATGCATGACTAGCTTATGTGGCTTGGTTGCATGGCTAGGAAAGGCTAGAGAAAAATAAATAGATAATGTGTTTAGAGTGCACTCCACTAAATGGGAGCATGTAAATATCTTTAGAGTGCACTCCACTTTTTTTTCAGATGCTTAGGTGCACCGGATGCCATGCCACGCTACAAAATGTTAGAAAACAAATCTGCTCGAATGTTTTAAAAATCTATTATTATCTTGAAACCAGCCACACCCGCCCCTCGCCTCATCAAAACAGCCCGAGGAATATGTCTTCAGTGAAGCATAATTTATTTTTACTGATATATGTATATCAAAACTAGAGTGTTTATATTTCAATTTTGTGAACAAGTATTATTCTACTACTTTGGATCCATTGCAACGCACGGGCCGGCACATTGGTAGTAGTAAAAAACAAATTTCGGGTTTGGCACGAGTTCGTACTGCGGGAGCACCACAGGGCCTGGCACAGGAGTTACATTTCCCTCTCGGGGCCCACGGGACCGAGCTTCGGCGGCTTAGTGCACCTGCCTTTGAGTCAATGACATGTAGACCCTAAATGCGGCTGGCCCGCATGTCATTATCATAAAAGCAGAGGGGCGGTGGGACCGAGAGGGGTGAGGCGCAGGTCGGCAGACGTGTGGTGTCATGGGTTCGAGCGGCATCGTGGGAATCGCGTGGGACGAGGCTTGCCTGCTCCCCTCCCATGCTCCGATCCGTACTCCCGCACCACTAATTTTCATCCAACGGTTATAATAGATTTCCTCGTGTGGGTCATCTATAGCCTCAAAAAATGTAAATGACGGCCGTATTTCCAGGAAATAATTTCATGCATGAATCTGTACACGGATGCAAGACCCTTTCCTTTCCTGCTCGTCCTCCTCCGGATCATCAGCTGCGTTGACAATGTCGGTGCCAATGCCAGAGCGTGGCAATAGGTGCCTGCCTAACCCATGTAGCACGCTATGCCGCCAGCGAGTAGCACCTCCTCCATGCCAACATCGGCGTCTGGGCCATGCACATGCAGCTGCTCTTGTAGTATTTTACCCGCATGTTCGACTGCAGTACCACACCGATCTTGGATGAGACCATGGAGCTTGTGGCCAAGAAAAGTCTCTGCCCGCCCGGCGCATGTCGAGGTGCTTGTCTATTGTGACATGTCGCACGACGTTTACTAGCTCGTGCTCTGGATGAGCGGCAGGATGCTGCTCCTGATCGTCAGTGGTGTGACGGCAACGATGGCCGGGTGGGAGCTCGGGCGGGAGCCAGTGATCTACCCGGGGCACATAGCTCGACTTGGGCTCGAGATTCTGACCGCTTGCACTGTCCCGAGGATGTACCACTCAGCGGCAAGGCTGGAATGCTGGATATGTATAGGTGTGTCGTCGTGGGCGGGAGCAACCTGCTCAATGGATACCGGTTTGCAAACATGATGTACTCGATGTAGTTGAGCCAGTGAGCCTGGAGGCGTTCCTGTTGTCGTACGTTGACGCGCGGTTCAACGGCGTGTGGCCATGGGCCAACGTAGGTCATCTACGGGGAAGCGGCATCGATGTGGTTCGAGATGCCCAGCTGGCCATTGTCGCGGCGGCGTTCGCAACTCACTCGTTCGAGATGAACCGGCCGGTGGTGGCCTGGCCGTGGCGAGGGTGCCACAGCTGGACATCGGGGTGTTATGAGGCGTAGATGGCCACACCGGTGGGTACTACCTCTATTACAGAAGTACTCCGTAGAAGGAAAAGATGGGCCTATATTTTATTTATTATATTTGTGGCTGAGGAGTGATGCCCGGGACGAAATGTGTCACAGCCGCTAGATGAAAATTGGATGGTGCGGGAGTACGGATCGGGGCACAGGAGCGGAGCAGGCAAGCCGCGTCCAATCGGGTGTGGCTGTGGTAGAAACTTGATGGTCGCCGTAGTTCAGCTGGCCCGCATGTTATGCACACAAAGGCAAAGGAGCGATGGGGCCGAGAGGGGTGAGGCGCACGTCGGGGGACGTGGTGCTGTGGGTTGGAGCGGCGCCATGGGAATCGCGTGTGGCAGTGGTAGAAACGTGATGGTCGTCGTGGTTTAACTTCCATGGACAAGCTGTCATGTCTACTGACACATGCATTGCATACCGCTCACTGCAAGGAGTAGTAGTAGAGAAAACTAGGCGGATAAATAGTTCATTATAGTCAAGCGGACCTATATCAATGTACACAGAGTACACTTGTTCCAAAGACATGCACACCAGTGAAATAGTTCATCTATATCAATGTACACAAAGAGGAAATATAATTTTTACAAGAGAGGAAATAGTTCATCCATCTATAATGCCCTGCTGCTGGTGCAGCTTCTTCTTCTTCTTCTTCTTTCTTCTTCTTCTTCTTTTTCTTATTCTTCTTCTTCTTCTTCTTCTCATTTTCTATGGGACACGGCTTTGCAACAAGCTCTTTCGACCTTGCAGCTATCTCAAAACTCACACGGGCATCGAGGGCAGCATATTTTATCCGCTCGTAGGTCAAGGGATAATTCTCCCATCCAGACGACCTTAATCCCAGCGTCTTGTCACCCTTCTCAAGATTTGTTCCGAGCACAGAATTTTCTACGTCGAATAGGGATGGTGTTTATTTATCACAATCGTCTACAGGAATTCTGGTTTGTAGGTCAGTGATGTTTTTCAAGTCAAGGTTGTACGGCGCCAGCTTCTGTTTGTCCCCTTCGATGGCTGCCCCACAGAAGTATATGTCCTCCCGAGACATGAAATCGTGGAGCTCACCTGGTATGGAGGGTGCGTGTATGATGTGATACACCAAAACTTCATCTTCGAGGCATAGCTGAAGGACGGCGGCGCGTTGGATCTTCCCAGTGGCACGCTCCGTGTACTCTGCGTCGAGACCGACGACCTTCATCTCCACCTTTTGGAGGGAGTTGGATACATTGTTGATCCACTCCCGAACGACCCTTGGGTAGTCGGTGACGGTGGCAACTATGCTCAACGAGCCTTCGACAAGGACATGTTTGACGCTAAAAAACTTCATAGGGATCTCTTTCGTCATTTGGAACCGCTAGACTGGAGGGCTATTGTTTGGAGAATTAGGATTAAGAAGAAGATAGCTAGTCTAACTGAACAAGATGATTATTTAAAGGTGCTTCAGAATTACTCCAAGAGGATGTGAATCCAGTGGGGTTTGAATGCAAATGAAGTAGATGTGAAGAAGCCAAGGAAAATTGGTTCCCGATGGAGAAGTAAATGGGAGAAGTGGCATGCAGGCAGTTGATTAGACGGCTAGGTAGACCAACCTGCAAAATGAAAAGGCTATGCGTGTAGCCTACTGAGGAGTGGTCCGTGTCCGTGTACGTGCCCATCCTTCTATCGCTACATGTGCCACTAGTTAGTTGAGGTCACTCTTTCGAATCACCGTGGCGAAACATTTTATGATTCCTTTTTATTTGTGCACCCCCCCTGACAGGTGGGACCTACGCAAAACCCACTTGGGTGGACGAACAGATATACAAACATATCCATCTCTTTGCACACACAAAATGTGTCGTAGCTGGTTCGGATTGATATTGGCGCGTGCCTGTGAGACACAACCTTTTCTGGTTAAGGAATATGCGGTTATCCTAAAAAAAAGAAAAGCCCTTCTTCACGCTTCCGCATGCATGAGAATTTGGTTCTGCTCACAATATGGATGCTACCTGGAGGACAAAGTGAACACAGAGGCATGCTAGCACGGGAGACCTATTTCCGCTATACTATAGTACTACTCCGTATGTTACTACTAGTAGTAGTACAACTGTGGTACACTTGATGGTCAAAATATTATTCATCTAGTCCTCACAGTGAAGTGACAAGACCCTGCGCCCGAGGTGACACTAGTCCAAGCGGCGTGTTCGGGTTACCAAAGTCAGCCTCACCTTGTGCACTGTGCAGTCACTGTCACCGCCGCTGTATAGCATGCCTCGCCTCGTCTCCCTCTCCCCTAGCACCACTCCATCTCTATCTCCATCTCGCCGGAGATCCTGAGGTCACTCTTCATCATCTCACTATGCCCCCGCATACCCTCGCCTCGCTCGCCTCCCCCAGTACCACTATTCCCTCGCTAGCCACTCCAGCACCGAGAGCCTTCTCCCCCGTAAATCAAGCCCCCAAAAACCCACCTTCCAAACTCCATGCTACTTCTTGAGCTTGCGTTGGTTTTTCCCTTGAAGAGGAAAGGATGATGCAGCAAAGTAGAGATAAGGATTTCCCTCAGTTTGAGAACCAAGGTATCAATCCAGTAGGAGACAACGCACAAATCACCGAATACATGCACAAACAATCAAACAACTTGCACCCAACGCGATAAAGGGGTTGTCAATCCCTTCACGGTTACTTGCAAAAGTGAGATCTGATAGATATAGATGAAACTAAATAAAAGATAAAGTAAATATTTTTGCTATTCTTGGTTTATAGATCGGAAAGTAAAAGATTGCAAAATAGTAGATTGGAAACTTATATGATGGAAAATAGTAGATCGGAAACTTATATGATGGAAAATAGTAGATTGGAAACTTATATGATGGAAAATAGACCCGGGGGCCATAGGTTTCACTAGAGGCTTCTCTCAAGATAGCAAATAATACGGTGGGTGAACAAATTACTGCCGAGCAATTGATAGAAAAGCGTAAAGTTATGACGATATCTAAGGCAATGATCATGAATATAGGCATCACGTCCGTGTCAAGTAGACCGAAACGATTCTGCATCTACTACTATTACTCCACACATCGACCGACTCCTGCCTGCATCTAGAGTATTAAGTTCATGAAGAACAGATTAACGCATTAAGTAAGATGACATGATGTAGAGGAATAAACTCAAGCAATATGATGTAAACCCCATCTTTTTATCCTCGATGGCAACAATACAATACGTGCCTTGCTGTCCCTACTGTCACTGGGAAAGGACACCGCAAGATTGAACCCAAAGCTAAGCACTTCTCCCATTGCAAGAAAAACCAATCTAGTTGGCCAAACCAAACCGATAGTTCGAAGAGAATTACAAAGATATCAAATCATGCATAAAATAATTCAGAGAAGACTCAAATAATATTCATAGATAATCTGATCATAAATCCACAATTCATCGGATCTCGGCAAACACACAGAAAAAAAGTATTACATCGAATAGATCTCCAAGAACATCGAGGAGAACATGGTATTGAGAATCAAAGAGAGAGAAGAAGCCATCTAGCTACTACCTATGGACCCGTAGGTCTGAGGTAAACTACTCACGCTTCATCGGAAGGGCAATAGGGTTGATGTAGAAGCCCTCCATGATCGAATCCCCCTCCGGCAGGGTGCCGAAAAAGGTCCCTAGATGGGATCTCACGGGTATAGAAGGTTGCAGCGGTGGAAAAGTGTTTTCGTGGATGCTTCTGGTGGTTTGGGAACATATGTGAATATATAGGCGAAAGAATTAAGTCAGGAGGGTCACGGGGGGGCCCACAAGGCAGGGAGCGCGCCCTACCCCCCTGGGCGCGCCCTCCACCCTTGTGGCCACCTCGTGGCTCCTCCGACTTCATCTCCAAGTCTCCTGGGTGTCTTCTGGTCCAAGAAAAAACATCGCGAAGATTTTATTCCGTTTGGACTCCGTTTGGTATTCCTTCTCCACGAAGCTAAAAAAACAAGGAAAAAACAGAAACTGGCACTGGGCTCTAGGTTAATAGGTTAGTCCCAAAAATAATATAAAATAGCATATTAATGCATATAAAACATCCAAAACAGATAATATAATAGCATGGAACAATAAAAAATTATAGATACGTTGGAGACGTATCAAGCATCCCCAAGCTTAATTCCTGCTCGTCCTCGAGTAGGTAAATGATAAAAACAGAATTTTTGATGTGGAATGCTACCTAACATATTTATCCATGTAATTTTTTTTATTGTGGCATGAATGTTCAGATCCATAAGATTCAAAACAAAAGTTTAATATTGACATAAAAACAATAATACTTCAAGCATACTAACAAGGCAATTATGTCTTCTCAAAATAACATGGCCAAAGAAAGCTTATCCCTAAAAAATCATATAGTCTGGCTATGCTCCATCTTCATCACACAAAATATTCAAATCATGCACAACCCTGATGACAAGCCAAGCAATTGTTTCATACTTTTGATTTTCTCAAACTTTTTCAACTTTCACGCAATACATGAGTGTGAGCCATGGACATAGCACTATAGGTGGAATAGAATATGGTGGTTGTGGAGAAGACAAAAAGAAGGAGATAGTCTCACATCAACTAGGCGTATCAACGGGCTATGGAGATGCCCATCAATAGATATCAATGTGAGTGAGTAGGGATTGCCATGCAAAGGATGCACTAGAGCTATAAGTTTATGAAAGCTCAAAAGAAAACTAAGTGGGTGTGCATCCAACTCGCTTGCTCACGAAGACCTAGGGCAATTTGAGGAAGCCCATCATTGGAATATACAAGTCAAGTTCTATAATGAAAAATTCTCGCTAGTATATGAAAGTGACAACATAGGAGACTCTCTATCATGAAGATCATGGTGCTACTTTGAAGCACAAGTGTGGTAAAAGGATAGTAACACTGTGCCTTCTCTCTTTTCTATCATTTTTTTTATTTGGGCCTGCTCATTTTTTTTTGCCTCTTTTTTTATTTTTCGTCCGAAGTCTCATCCCGACTTGTGGGGGAATTATATTCTCCATCATCCTTTCCTCACATGGGACAATGCTCTAATAATGAAGATCATCACACTTTTATTTACTTACAACTCAAGAATTACAACTCGATACGTAGAACAAATATGACTATATGAATGCCTCCGGCGGTGTACCGGGATGTGCAATTAATCAAGAGTGACATATATGAAAGAATTATGAACGGTGGCTTTGCCACAAATACGATCTCAACTACATGATCATGCAAAGCAATATGACAATGATGAAGCATGTCATAATAAACGGAACGGTGGAAAGTTGCATGGCAATATATCTCGGAATGGCTATGGAAATGCCATAATAGGTAGGTATGGTGGCTGTTTTGAGGAAGGTATATGCTGGGTGTATGGTACCGGCGAAAGTTGCGCGGTACTAGAGAGGCTAGCAATGGTGGAAGGGTGAGAGTGCGTATAATCCATGGACTCAACATTAATCATAAAGAACTCACATACTTATTGCAAAAATCTATTAGTTATTGAAACGAAGTACTACGCGCATGCTCCTAGGGGGATAGATTGGTAGGAAAATACCATCGCTCGTCCCCGGCCGCCACTCATAAGGAAGACAATCAATAAATAAATCATGCTCCGACTTCATCACATAACGGTTCACCATACGTGCATGCTACGGGAATCACAAACTTTAACACAAGTATTTCTCAAATTAACAATTACTCACTAGCATGACTCTAATATTACCATCTCTATATCTCAAAACAATCATAAGGAATCAAACTTCTCATAGTATTCAATGCACTTTATATGAAAGTTTTTATTATATCCCTCTTGGATGCCTATCATATTAGGACTAAATTTATAACCAAAGAAAATTATCATATTATTTAAAGACTCTCAAAACAATATAATTGAAGCATGAGAGTTCAACAATTTCTATAAAATAAAACCACCGCCGTGCTCTAAAAAGATATAAGTGAAACACTAGAGCAAAATTGCCTAGCACAAAAGATATAAGTGAAGCACATAGAGTATTCTAATAAATCACGATTCATGCATGTCCCTCAAAAGGTGTGTATAGCAAGGATGATTGTGGCAAACTAAAAAGAAAATACTCAAATCATACAAGACGCTCCAAGCAAAACACATATCATGTGGTGAATAAAAATATAGCCTCAAGTAAAGTTACCGATAGACAAAGACGAAAGAGGGGATGCCTTCGGGGGCATCCCCAAGCTTAGGCTCTTGGTTGTCCTTGAATATTATCTTGGGGTGCCTCGGTCATCCCCAAGCTTAGGCTCTTGCCACTCCTTATTCCATAGTCCATCAAATCCTCACCAAAAACTTGAAAACTTCACAACAGAAAATCTCATAAGCTCTGTTAGTATAAGAAAATAAATAACCACTTTTGGTACTGTTGTGAACTCATTCTTTATTTATATTGGTGTAATATCTACTGTATTCCAACTTTTCCATGGTTCATACCCCCGATACTACCCATAGATTCATCAAAATAAGAAAACAGCACAAAGAAAACAGAATCTGTCAAAAACAGAACAGTCTGCAAAGATCCGAATTGTTATAATACTTCTGTAACTCCAAAAAATCGGAAAATTTAGGAAAACAGAGGAAATTTGTATATAAATTTCGTATAAAAAATTCAGGGTTTTTCAACGCACCAGTGAATTATTGAATTCTGTGACTGGACGCAAAAGTTTCTGTTTTTCAGCAAGATCAAATCAACTATCACCGTAAGCCATCCCAAAGGTCTTACTTGGCACAAACACTAATTAAAACACAAAACCACATCTAACCAGAGGCTATATGAATTATTCAAAGCAAAACATGAACAAAAAATCAAAAACAAAAATAAAATTGGGTTGCCTCCCAACAAGCGCTATTGTTTAACGCCATTAGCTAGGCATAAAAACACGAATAGATCTAGGTATAATCATAGTAATGATAAGGCAAATCTCGAAAACTCATCTCATACTCCCTTCGTTCAGTAGCAAGTTTTCTTTGTGGTAAGCAAAAGTAATCAAAAGGGCTAAATTTAATAGGATAAGAATCCCCAAGATCAAGTTCGGGAGGAATTGGTTCCTCCTTCGGCCCCTCGTATTGTATGACCAACTCATCATTAGAAGCATTATTTTGGCAAAAAGTCATGAGCTTGTGTCCAAGAGAAAAACCCAATCCGTTGTTTTGTATGGCAAAATTATCGTTAAGCTCGGAAATCTTATCAACTAAAACATCAGTAGGGACCCTCTTTCTTAAATTTTCGTTATAAGCAACATGATCTAAAGAACGTAAACGCATTATGTCCTCTTGGTTAAAGAGAATTCCCTCTATGGGAGGATGACCACCATCTACTTTATAATGCGTGAAAATTATACTAGCTTCTTTCATAATAAATCTAAACTCATGGGCTAGAAATATAGTGGCGGCGCGCTTAACAGAAGAATGCTCAATATTAGAAAACTCTAGAAAAATCCTTTGTATGGATGGATGCATATGAACAAATTGTCTTTCAAGTTCAACTACGAGCAAAGATATAGCATCCGCAAGACTACTAGTTTTATGGAGAATAGACCACCCAAAGTGGGAATCGCACCGGCACAAGTAAAGAAAACTTGAATAACCCATTTTCCAATAATATTGCCGCTACCTATGTGAAACCTTTTAGTGTGTAGAATAGTAGATTCTTCATGAGGATTAGTATTAGCAAAAGCATCAAAGTTTCCCCCATCGTTACTACTATCCTTTTCAGTGATAACCTCCCCAATTTCAGACATGGTGGCAGCAAACAACTATAGCAAACGAGCGACAAAAAGCAAATGAAGAAGACAAACGGAAGAGGGACGAAGAAAAGGCAAATCTTTTCGAAAATCTTTTTAGAAGTGGGGGAGAGGAAAATGAGAGGCGAATGGCGAATAATGTAAGGCAAGAGATGAGAGTTTATGATGGGTACTTGGTATGTCTTGACTTGGCATAGATCTCCCCGGCAACGGAGCCAGAAATTCTTCCTGCTACTTCTTGAGCTTGCGTTGATTTTTTCCTTGAAGAGCAAAGGATGATGCAGCAAAGTAGAGATAAGTATTTCCCTCAGTTTGAGAACCAAGGTATCAATCCAGTAGGAGACAACGCACAAATCACCGAATACCTGCACAAACAATCAAACAACTTGCACCCAATGCGATAAAGGGGTTGTCAATCCCTTCACGGTTACTTGCAAAAGTGAGATCTGATAGATATAGATGAAACTAAATAAAAGATAAAGTAAATATTTTCGCTATTTTTGGTTTATAGATCGGAAAGTAAAAGATTGCAAAATAGTAGATCGGAAACTTATATGATGGAAAATAGTAGATCGGAAACTTATATGATGGAAAATAGACCTGGGGGCCATAGGTTTCACTAGAGGCTTCTCTCAAGATAGCAAATAATACGGTGGGTGAACAAATTACTGCCGAGCAACTGATAGAAAAGCGCAAAGTTATGACGATATCTAAGGCAATGATCATGAATATAGGCATCACGTCCGTGTCAAGTAGACCGAAATGATTCTGCATCTACTACTATTACTCCACACATCGACCGACTCCTGCCTGCATCTAGAGTATTAAGTTCATGAAGAACAGATTAACGCATTAAGTAAGATGACATGATGTAGAGGAATAAACTCAAGCAATATGACGTAAACCCCATCTTTTTATCCTCGATGGCAACAATACAATACGTGCCTTGCTGCCCCTACTGTCACTGGGAAAGGACACCGCAAGATTGAACCCAAAGCTAAGCACTTCTCCCATTGCAATAAAAACCAATCTAGTTGGCCAAACCAAACCGATAGTTCGAAGAAAATTACAAAGATATCAAATCATGCATAAAATAATTCAGAGAAGTTTCAAATAATATTCATAGATAATCTGATCATAAATCCACAATTCATCGGATCTCGGCAAACACAGCGCAAAAAAGTATTACATCGAATAGATCTCCAAGAACATCGAGGAGAACATGGTATTGAGAATCAAAGAGAGAGAAGAACCATCTAGCTACTAGCTATGGACCCGTAGGAAGGGCAATAGGGTTGATGTAGAAGCCCTCCGTGATCAAATCCCCCTCCGGCAGGGTGCCGAAAAAGGTCCCTAGATGGGATCTCATGGGTACAAAAGGTTGCGGCGGTGGAAAAGTGTTTTCATGGATGCTTCTAGTGGTTTGGGAACATATGTGAATATATAGGCGAAAGAATTAGGCCAGGAGGGTCACGGGGGGCCCACAAGGCAGGGGGCGCGCCCTACCCCCCTGGGCGCACCCTCCACCCTTGTGGCCGCCTCATGGCTCCTCCGACTTCATCTCCAAGTCTCCTGGGTGTCTTCTGGTCCAAGAAAAATCATCGCTAAGATTTTATCCGTTTGGACTCCGTTTGGTATTCCTTCTCCACGAAGCTAAAAAAACAAGGAAAAATAGAAACTGGCACTGGGCTCTAGGTTAATAAGTTAGTCCTAAAAATAATATAAAATAGCATATTAATGCATATAAAACATCCAAAACAGATAATATAATAGCATGGAACAATCAAAAATTATAGATACGTTGGAGACGTATCACTCCACCATGGCCGAACGCGAACCGCGCAGCATCCATGTGAGCCGCGATTGGAGCAATCTCCCCAGTGACATCCTCGGCCTTTGTTGTTCGCGTATGGATTTGTTGAGCGCCGTGCGGCTGGCTGCATGCTCGAGGGACATGCACGCGGCCATCGTCGAAGCGAGGCCTCAGCTTTTCAAGACACCCTGCTTGCTGCTATCTGGTCTTGCGAGATTTGCTCACCATGATATGGAGACGTACATGATGCCCCTCGACTTCAATCCGACCTCCATTAGCCAAAACTTCTTTGCAAGTATGTAGTGGGTCGCCATACATCATGCCCCTCGACTTCGATCCGATCACCGTCGCCCGAAACTTCTTGGCAGGTATGTACTGGGTCGGCATGAACTCCCACTGGATGGCTGCCGTAAGAGAAGACGGGAAAAAGTTGGTGCTCGTGAACTTCCACACCTCCCATGAGATTATCCTTCCTCCATTGGATTATATAGGGTATTACCCTCGCGGTCCAAGTCATCTAGATTACGTCGTCAGTTGGACGCACCTTGTTTTGCAGAAGATTGTAATCTGCCAAGTGCCTACATGATATGTGGATTACGCAGATTTCAAGCTAATTGCCTTGTTCGACCGCGGACTCGCCTATCTTTTTGTCGGTGCCTTCTTTAGCTGGAGACGACTCACCTTGCAGTGGATCGTCAAAGCTGATACACACTTCTGTGATGCTATTGAACACAATGGCATCATCTACGCGATCGACAAAGAAGATGGCACCACGTATTGCTGGGACGGCATGTGTAAGTTGTTTTCGTCTGATTTTAATGATAACGCCATGATACTGTTTGAACTTTTTGTGATGATTGGCATATCCCTGTTTGAGCAGACTTTGAGTAGAACTATGGCAATGTATTAGAGACGTCGTAAATCAGCTATATTTGGAATGAGTTAATTCATGCGATTGTGACCATGTCATTACAGCCAATTTGTACCCCTTGAATAATCAAACGGTTAGGAAGATATGGAAATTCTCCTTACTTTATAGTAATCTATATACTACTAAATAAGAGTGTGTATCAATAGCCATGTTAGTTTCCTCATTTTCATGATGTAGAAACATGCATCACGTTGTTGGTTTCAGCTGACCATACATTAGGGAAGTAAATGTGCATATGGAGAACTCTATATTTGGAAGTAGTGAAATCCTGTAATGCTTACCATGTGTACATATCTATATTTGCCCTTCAGCAATCAATGGCTAGAATAATATCCTCACAAAAAATTTGCCCACAGAACATGAGTATATAACAATGCATGGTCTGTTAGTTTCCTTGAAGAATTTGTTTGTGAGGATAGAACATGATTACATAACATGCATGACATAGTAGTTTCCTGTGAAGAATCGATTGCGAGATAACATGAGTATAACCATGCATAGTAGTTTCGAACCCAATATACATTTCCCTGTATTTTCCTCTCAGTTCCAACAGGGACATATCAATGTTGTTTCTTGCATTATCCTACTCATACTCTGAACAATGCTGATCTTACATTAACAATGCATGTCCTTTTTTATATGATGCAGTGTCCCTACAGTTACTGCCCTTTGTAATCACACCACCTTTGCCAAAAACAGGGAAGCACAACTGGTTCCTTGCTCGATCAGACAATAGCAAAAGACTGATGATCATTCGCACACATGAGCCAGAAAAGTTATATTGCAAAAACCCCACTGTTTACAAGCACCGTGAAATACATGAGTATCTGGACAGTGGATGTTACGTCTATGAGCAGGATACCAGCTTGTTGGGGCCTTTAGGATTTTTGAGTTGGAGGCGGGTAAACAACCTTGGTTCACACTCTTTGTTTCTCGGACTCAATTATCCGATTAACCAGGATATCACCGTTGGCAAGGACCTTGATGGCAGAGAGGCTCTGTTTGCTAGGGGAAAATGTGTCTACACAGCGAGCCCTAGGACTTCGACAGCAGACTCCCCTGATTGTCAACGATACAGCCTGCAGCCAAAAGAAGGTGAGAATGACAAAGGCATCTGTATTAACTTTGATCCTTGGATGTCTCAAGTCCGATAGGCAGTGATATGGTTCAAGCCTTAAGGTTGATAGGTAATTGGGTTGTTGCATCGAAAGGGTAGAGTTCTGGTGTCTCCGAATCACTGGTGGCTGAAGCGGGGCTGCAAATTATGATAGTGTTGGATCATCCCTCTTCGAATGACTTGTTGTCTTTACTGCTTGTTTTGGATGGGTAGTTCTCTCTTTTGTTATGCATATTCCTTGTCATTTGGTCATCCTCGTCTATGTCACTCTTACTATGTAATAGTTGCCTCTATTTAGAAAGTCATTCTCGTCTGGATCACGAGAGTCTGAGCGCTGCAGATGGGTGCGTTTTGGTGGTGTAGCAAGACTTCTTATGAACTATCATGTCTTGCTATTTATGTCAGTAGTAGTCACTAGTCAGTGTTTGAATGTTGTATATATCGTTGTTTCGAACTGTTTATTGTCTCGAACTGCTGGTGGGCTAAATGAGGGCATCACCATTCTCCAATGTTCAGACTATATTTCCTTTTTTCAAGTTATAATTTGAGCTCAGTGTCTTTTCGACGATGTACACTTGTTTGGGCCAGTGAGGTGTCGTTGAGTATGGGCCGAGTAGTAGCGCAATGCCAAACAGGTGAATTATGACTCTCGGGCCGGGCTCTCAAAAAAAAGAAAGAAAAATGACTCTTAGCCCGACATGTGGGCGCCACCGGTGTTTTCGTGCGCTTGCGCGCCGAGAGCATATTGGCGCGTGTTCGAAATTCATGCTACCTTTTCATCCCCAATCTCCCACCCCTCCCCCACCTCTGGAATCTCGATTCCTACTCCAGTTCCCCCAAATCCCCCTCCTGTACTCCCTGTACCCAAGCGCACTATCATGTCACCGGTCAATGCAGATCTTTGAGCCGGAGATCCTGAGGTCCGTCCTGCCTTCGGGCGCTGCGTACTGTCACTCAACAGTGACATGGCGGTTATGTACGAGTTCGTTGGTTTCAACATAGCCCTACACGTAGCGATCCACTGCTTCCACCCTGATTGTGCCGCCTGCGTGAAATTTTTGTATGCAAGCTCAGTGTGCTATGATGTTCTATATGATTGTGTCAACTATATAAGTTTTTACTGAGCATCAGCAATGCATATGGTTGAAAGATGTATTTACGAGCATCGACCGATGGGTCTCTCTCTCTCTCTCACACACACACACACACACACACATCGACCGTTGAATTATTTCTTCGCTCGTGACAGCTTTTAATTAGGTTCCACTGTACTCTAACTTTTTTATTAAGTTATTAATTGAGCTCAGTGACTTCAAAAAGTTGTACGGAAGCCTTGTTTGGGCATTTTCAGGCGTCCTTGAATGTGGGCTCAGTAGCCATGTAAAGTTGTACTGTACTACACAGGCTTTTTCGTTGAACATCAGCAATGCAACTAGGCCGACAGTTGTACCCAAGATCCTAAAATAAGCGCAGCCTAGCCTATGTTTCTTTTAATAAAATGCACAGCTCAGTTCAGTTTTTATATAATAAGATTATCAAGCCCAACTTAATTTTTTAATAATATTCCTATCTCAATATTATTTTTTATACGAAATGCTCAGTCCAGACCATCATTGTGTTTTCACTCATCCCAGAAATGGGTCCATTTCTACTAAAATCAAATGGCTTGTAAATTATCAGAAATGATAAATGGGCTGCATGTACGCAATATTATTTTTCACCCAGCCCAGTAAATAGGTGTATTCGAATAAAATATCAAACACGTTGTAAATTATCATAAATAGTAAATCGGCATTTTTACTTTTACACAGCCCGAAAAATAGATTATTTTTAGAGTCAAAGCCCAGGAAATAGATGTATTGGCAAACAAAATAAAATGGGCTGTAAAACCTAAATAAATGGGCTGCATTCTGCCACAGCTTTCGAAGCTGACTTTGTTGGCCCACTAGACGAAGCCTGCACGAGGTGTTGTCCATTTAGTGAACAAAACAATTTAATGGTCTAAAACAAAAAGTCAACAAATTATTCTGACATTTGTAGTCGTTGGATTGACATCCAACGGTGATCCTGCTTCTTCAATCTCTGATCTAGTTGCTCTTGCTCCAGCCACCAAAACCATCACCGGCTGGAGCGCCTGCATCTACCTCCCATGGTCGGTTGTGCTGCCGCGCAGGCCTCGCCGCCCCACCCTACTCCGAACGGTGGCCAGGTCATACATGAACTCTCCCACACCTTCTGTTATTCTTTGGCGAAGGCAGCCTCACCCGGCTGCCGAACCAGTCCCTCGTAGTCCCCTCCGCCAGGGACTCCAGTGCCCCTTGTTCCACGACTCCAGATCATTCCCATCTTAGGCCTCACCGTCGTCCACCGCCGTGGTCCGCTCGACGATGCGTGGTCAACAACGAGAGCCAACATGGAGTAGGGAACCACCAGCTACATCTTCGCACGCAAGCTAGTGCCTCCTTATTATGCGGGAATAAACAATTCCTCCCCCTGACATGTTGGACCCACCAGCTACAATCTTCGCATGCAAGGATGTTCATTCTTATTACGCGAAAAAAAGTCCCCCCCCCCAAGACAGCTGGGACCCACGAGCTACATCTTCGCACGGAAGGAAGTGCCTCCTTATTACGCGCAAGAAAAATGATTCCTCCCCTACTAGCTCGGACCCACCTGATTCGGAGGCTGACTTGTGGGCCTACTAAGTTGACACGTACGTAGGGCTTTGTTAACCTAGTCAACAAATGATTCTAGCAGCTGTGACCGTTGGATTAACATCCAACAGACGCTGCTTCTTCAATCTCTGATCTTCTTGCTCCAGCCACCGAAACTAGCACCGGCTAGACCGCCTGCTAGTGCCTCACGTGGCCGGCTGTGCTGCAAACCGCTGGCCATGCCATCCCTCTACTCACCCACACCCCCTTTTATTCTCTGGCGACGGCAGCCTTACGCCGTAGCTGAACCAATGAACCCTCGTACTCCCCTCCGCATGGGCATCCACTTGCCTCGTCTTCTCTGGCTCCATGTCATTTTCTTCCTAGGCCTCGCCGTCGTCCACCGCCTTGATGCTCTCAGCTCCTCGTGGTCAACGACATCAATGAACGACAGCCATCGGAAGAGGACTTTAGGCTGTGAGGCTGACAGCTGGACCCACCAGCTAAATCTTCGAACGCAAGGAAGTGCCTCCTTATTACTCGCAAAATAAAAATGATTCCTCCCCCTGACAGCCGGGACCCACCAGCTATATCTTCGCATGCAAGGAAGTGTGTCCTTATCCTCCCTGACAGTTGGGACCCACCCGGCCGAAGCGTACGTAGCGTTGTCTGTCTGGTCGCGAACGTGTATGTACATACTGGTCGATCGGTCTCTCTGCAACGATGAACCATGGCCGAGCAAGCAGCGGCACATGTAGTAGTAGAGCCCCCGACGTAGCAGTTCAGGTAGTCCCGCCTAAACGCTGTACACGTACATACAGCCACATGCCAAAAAATACGGCCACATACGTCCATACGGGTGCGGTCTCGAACGCCTACTCGCACATACGTACGGCCAGGGCTCGTGTACATGGAGAGGCAACGGACGGCAGCAATGGCGTCCTGTTCATCGGGCAGCCAACCGGCTGGGTCAGAACGGAGAAACAGCGTCCTGTTCATCGGGAGGCAACAGACTGGATCGGAATGCGTCCTGTTCAACGGGAGCAAACCGGCTTGGACGGAACAGCCAAAACGGGGTCTGGCATACCGTAGTACGGAGGAAACAGCCTTCTGTTCGACCGGCTACGGTAGAAACGGGGTGTTGTTGATCGGGAGGGGTGTGGCGTCCCGCAAAACAGAGGAAACAGACTTGTGTTGGAGCGCCTACGGTCGAAACGGTGTCCTGTTCATCGGGAGGGGTGTGGCGTACCGCAAAACGGGACTCCATGGGCTACTATTCATCCACCATCTAGTGCCTCGCTCCAGCCACCACGGGGCTACTGTTCATCCACCGTCGACTTCCTCTAGCCTCCACCTGCTACTGTTCATCCACCGTCGACTTCCTCCTGCCTCCACCAGCTATTGTTCATCCACGGGGTCGCCTCCACCGGCTACTGTTCAACCAGCCCTCCACGGGGTCCTGTTCCTCCACCCTCCACCGGCTACTGTTCAACCAGACCTCCACGGGGTCCTGTTCATCCACCCCAACCGGCTCTGGAGTGGCGGCCTCCTCTCGATCGGGGTCCTGTTCATCCAGCGGCAACGACCTACTACTACTACCACGGGGTCCTGTTCATCCAACCCCCACTGGGAACTGTTCATCCAACCCCCAACAACAGTCACTATTCATCAAGAGGCAGGTTCGATCGGCTTCAGTTAGCAGCAGTAGCGAAGGAATCGCTCGAGTTCAGTTAACAACCAGGGATCGATCGCTCGGGTTCAGTAACGCAGCTAGTGCAATCGCTTGGGTTCAGTAAGCGAACGCCTCGCTCGGGTTTAGTTAGAGCCCAACGCCTCGCACACACGCGTGTACGTGTATGAGAGAAACGCGCAAACCTCTCCGTGCATCGCTCAGCCCCGACCACCCACCATAACCGGGAACTCCCCGAAATTTTCCTCGCCCTCACTTCTACCACGATTTTTTCCGTCATGGATGGCCCAAAGAATGTCATGCAGGTGCGTCCTCGGCCCGCCCAGGATGAAAAGCCCATTTTCTGTCATGATTTTTTGTCATAGAAGTAGGAGCCCACCACATCTATGATGATACGTGCTTTTGTCACAATTATCGTCATAGAAGTGTCATAAGCATGACAGAAAAAAAACTGTTCGGCCCAAAATGTCACGGATGTGTCTTTTTTTGTAGTGTATCCTATGAAGACGCACTTCTCCAATTTGGGTTCGAGCTTATCAGGCTGAAGCCTTTTGACATAAGCGTCACATCCCCAAACTTTAAGAAATGACAACTTAGGTTTCTTGCCAAACCATAGTTCATACGGTGTCGTCTCAACGGATTTAGACGGTGCCCTATTTAACGTGAATGCAGTTGTCTCTAATGCATAACCCCAAAATGATAAAGGTAAATCGGTAAGAGACATCATAGAACGCACCATATCTAATAAAGTACGGTTACGACGTTCGGACACACCATTACGCTGTGGTGTTCTAGGTGGCGTGAGTTGTGAAACAATTCCACATTGTTTTAAATAAAGGCCAAACTCGTAACTCAAATATTCGCCTCCGCGATCAGATCATAGAAACTTTATTTTCTTGTTATGATGATTCTCCACTTCACTCTGAAATTCTTTGAACTTTTCAAATGTTTTAGACTTGTGTTTCATCAAGTAGATATACCCATACCTACTTAAATCATCTATGAAGGTTAGAAAATAACGATACCCGCCGCGTGCCACAACACTCATCGGACCGCATACATCGGTATGTATTATTTCCAATAAGTCATTAGCTTGCTCCATTGTTCCGGAGAACGGAGTTTTAGTCATCTTACCCATGAGGCATGGTTCACAAGTATGAAATGATTCATAATCAAGTGATTCCAAAAGTCCATCCGCATGGAGTTTCTTCATGCGCTTTACACCAATATGACCTAAACGGTAGTGCCACAAGTATGTTGCACTATCATTATCAACTTTACATCTTTTGGCATCAATATTATGAATATGTGTATCACTACGATCGAGATTCAACAAGAATAGACCATTCATCAAAAGTGCATGACCATAAAAGATATTACTCATATAAATAGAACAACCATTATTCTCTGAATTAAATGAATAACCGTCTCGCAATAAACAAGATCCGGATATAATGTTTATGCACAATGTTGGCACCAAATAACAATTATTGAGGTCTAAAACTAATCCCGAAGGTAGATGTAGAGGTAGCATGTCGACGGCGATCACATCGACCTTGGAACCATTCCCGATGCGCATCGTCACCTCGTCCTTAGCTAATCTTCGTTTATTCCGCAACTACTGTTTCGAGTTACAAATATGAGCTACCGAACCAGTATCAAATAACATGTATATATATCAAATATACCTTTGTTCACTTTGCCATCTTTCTTATCCGCCAAGTATTTGGGGCAGTTCCGCTTCCAGTGACAATTTCCTTTGCAGTAGAAGCACTCAGTTTCAGGCTTGGGTGCAGCTTTGGGCTTCTTCACGGGAGCGGCAACTTGCTTGCCATTCTTCTTGAAGTTCCCTTTCTTTCCCTTGCCCTTTTTCTTGAAACTAGTGGTCTTGTTAACCATCAACACTTGATGCTCCTTCTTGATTTCTACCTCCGCTGATTTCAGCATCGTGAAGAGCTCGGGAATCATTTTCGTCATCCCTTGCATATTATAGTTCATCATGAAGCCTTTGTAGCTTGGTGGCAGTGACTGAAGAACTCTGTCAATAACACTCTCAACTGGAAGAGCAATTCCCAGCTGAGTCAAGTGGTTATGATACCCAGACATTTTGAGTATGTGTTCACTGACAGAACTGTTCTCCTTCATCTTACAGCTATAGAACTTGTTGGAGACTTCATATGTCTCAACCCGGGCATTAGCTTGAAATAACAACTTCAGCTTTTCGAACATCTCATATGCTCCATGGCGTTCAAAACGTCTTTGAAGTCCCGGTTCTAAGCCGTAAAGCATGGCACACTGAACTATTGAGTAGTCATCAGATCGAGCCTGCCAGATGTTCATAACATCTGCAGTAGCTCCTGCAGCAGGTCTGTCACCTAGCGGTGCATCAAGGACATAATTCTTCTGTACAGCAATGAGGATAATCCTCAAGTTATGGACCCAGTCCGTGTAGTTGCTACCATCATCTTTCAACTTAGCTTTCTCTAGGAACGTATTAAAATTCAAGGGAACGGTAGCACAGGCCATTGATCTACAACATAGATATGCAAAATAACTATTAAGACTAAGTTCATGATAAATTTTAGTTCAAATAATCAAATTACTAATGAACTCCCACTTAAATCGACATCCCTCAAGTGTCTAAGTGATACATGATCCAAATCAACTAACCCATGTCTGATCATCACGTGAGATGGGGTAGTCTTCAATCGTGAACATCTCTATGTTGATCATATCTACTATATGACTCACGTTCGACCTTTTGGTCTCCAGTGTTCCGAGACCATGTCTGTACATGCTAGGCTTGTCAAGTTTAACCCAAGTATTCTGCATGTGCAAAACTGGCTTACACATGTTGTATGTGAACGTAGAGTCTATCACACCCGATCATCACGAGGTGCTTCAAAACGACGAACTTTGGCAACAGTGCATACTCAGGGAGAACACTTTTATCTTGAAATTAAGTGAAAGGATCATCTTATAATGCTACCGTCGTTCTAAGAAAAATAAGATGCATAAAGGATAGACATCACATGCAATAAAAAATATGTGACATGATATGGCCATCATCATCTTGTGCTTTTGATCTCCATCTCCGAAGCATCGGCATGATCTCCATCGTCACCGGCACGACACCTTGATCTCCATCGTTGCGTTGGGGTTGTCTTGCCAACTATTGCTTCTACAACTATTGCTAACGCAAAGCGATAAAGTAAAGCAATTACATGGCGCTTAGTGATTGACACGCAGGTCATATAATAATTAAAGACAACTCTAAGGCTCCTGCCGGTTGTCGTACTCATCGACATGCAAGTCGTGAACTTATTACAAAACATGATCATCTCATATACATCAACATATATCACATCATATCTTGACCATATCACATCACAACATGCCCTGCAAAAACAAGTTAGACGTCCTCTACTTTGTTGTTGCAAGTTTTACGTGGCTGCTACGAGCAACTAGCAAGAACCGTTCTTACCTACGCAAAACCACAATGGTGATTATCAAGTTGCTATTTAACCTTCTGCAAGGACCGCCGTAGTCAAATCCGATTCAACTAAAGTAAGAGAAACAGACACCCGCCAGCCACCTTTATGCAAAACAAGTTGCATGTCAGTCGGTGGAACCGGTCTCATGTGCGTGGACATGTAAGGTTGGTCCAGGCCGCTTCATCCCACAATGCCGCCGAATCAAAATAAGACATTGGTGGGAAGCAATATGAACCTCACTGCCCACAACTCCTTTGTGTTCTACTCGTGCATATCATCTACGCTTAGACCTGGCTCATGATGCCACTGTTGGGGAACGTTGCATGGAAAACAAAAAAATTATACGCACACGCAAGATCTATCCATGGAGATGCATAGCTACGAAGAGGGGGAGAGCATCTACATACCCTTGTAGATCGCTAAGCGGAAGCGTTTATCAACGCGGTTGATGTAGTTGTACACCTTCACGATCCGTCCCAATCAAGTACCGAACGTACGGTACCTCCGCGTTCAGCACACGTTCAGCTCGATGACGTCCTCGCCTTCTCTATCCAGCAAGAGAGGCAAAGTAGTAGATGAGTTCTAGCAGCACGACGACGTGGTGACGGTGGTGGTGAAACTATCCGCAGGGCTTCGCCAAGCACAATGGACGTGGACGGAGGAGGAACTAGAACTAGAGGGAGACGGGGCGCCACACACGGCTTGGGGATCGTGGTGTGTCTTGCCCCTCTCCCTCCTCTCATATATATAGGTGGGGGGAGGAGGAGAGGCAGCCTAGGGCGCCCCCAAGGGGGGCAGCGGCCATCCCTAGGGCCTACCCTGGCCGCCCCCCCCCCCCTTCCTTCTTTAGCGCTTGGGGAGAAGGCAGGAGGGGAGCCCCCCCCCCCTTTCATTTCTCTCATGTAGAAGAGAAGGCGGGAGGGGCTAGCCCCCCCCCCCCCTTCCTTCCCTAAGGGCCGGCGGCCTATAGGTGGGGCGCACCAGCCCCTTGTGGGCTGGTGTGCCTCCCTCGTTGTCCCAGTAAGCCCAATAACTCCCCGTGGCCTTCCCGGAAACCCCTTCCGGTGATCCGATAAATACCCGGTGCATTCCGAAACTTTTTCGGAGACCAAATAGTATCATCCTATATATCGATCTTTACCTCCGGACCATTCTGGAGCTCCTCGTCATGTATGTGATCTCATCCGGTACTCCGAACAACATTCGGTCACCAATTCACATAACTCATATAATACTGTATCGTCAATGAACGTTAAGCGTGCGGACCCTACGGGTTCGAGAATGATGTAAACATGACCAAGACGCTTCTCCGGTCAATAACCAATAGCGGGACCTAGATGCCCATATTGGTTCCTACATATTCTACGAAGATCTTTATCGGTCGAACCTTTATGACAACATACGTAATTCCCTTTGTCCGTCAGTATGTTACTTGCCCGAGATTCGATCGTCGGTATCTCCATACCTAGTTCAGTCTCGTTACTGGCAAGTCTCTTTACTCGTTTTGTAATACATCATCCCGTAACTAACTCCTTAGTCATTTTGCTTGCAAGCTTCTTGTGATGCTGTATTACCGAGAGGGCCCAGAGATACCTCTCCGATACACGGAGTGACAAATCCCAATCTCGATCCATGCCAACTCAACAGACACCTTCGGAGATACCTGTAGAGCATCTTTATGATCACCTAGTTACGTTGTGACGTTTGATAGCACACAAGGTATTCCTTTGGTATCTGGGAGTTGCATGATCTCATGGTCGAAGGAATATGTATTTGACATTAAGAAAGCAGTAGCAATAAACTGAACGATCATATGCTAAGCTAATGGATGGGTCTTGTCCATCACATCATTCTCCTAATGATGTGATCCCATTATCAAGTGACAACACATGTCTATGGTTAGGAAACCTTAACCATCTTTTGATCAATGAGCTAGTCTAGTAGAAGCTCACTAGGGACACGGTATTTGTTTATGTATCCACACATGTATTTAAGTTTCCGGTCAATACGATTATAGCATGAATAATAAAACTTTATCATGATTAAGGAAATATAATAATAACCGCTTTATTATTGCCTCTAGGGCATATTTCCAACAAGTTCATCTCTTGTATTCAATCTTTGTCTCAAAACCTTAGATTTGTACCTGTGGGTTGCTAGTAGTGTTGATTACATCTCGTAGTTGATGCTTGTTGGTTTATTTGGTGGAAAATCATATGTTCATATCCATTATGCTATTCAATACCCCTCTAATCTTGAACATGAATATGTTTTGTGAGTAGTTACATTTGTTCTTGAGGACATGGGAGAAGTCTTGTAATAAGTAATCATGTGAATTTGGTATTCGTTCGGTATTTTAATGATATGTATGTTGTTGTTTCCCTTAGTGGTGTTATGTGAACGTCGACTACATGACACTTCACCATCTTTGGGCCTAAGGGAAAGCATTGTGGAGTAGTTATTAGATGATGGGTTGCTAGAGTGACAGAAGCTTAAACCCTAGTTTATGCGCTATTCCATAAAGGGCTGATTTGGATCCATAAGTTTCATGCTATAGTTAGATTTATCTTAATTCTTCTTTCGTAGTTGCGGATGCTTGCGAGAGGGGTAATTATAAGTGGGAGGCTTGTTCAAGTAAGAACAGCACCCAAGCACCGGTCCACCCACATATCAAATTATCAAAGTAACAAACGCGAATCAAACAAACATGATAAAAGTGACTAGATGAAATTCCTGTGTGTCCTCAAGAATGCTTTGCTTATTATAAGAGACATTTCTGGCATGTCCTTTGCCACAAAAAGGATTGGGCTACCTTGTTGAACCTTAGTTACCGTTACTATTACGTGCTCGTTACAAATTACCTTGCTATCAAACTATCTATTACCGACAATTTTAGTGCCTGCAGAAAATACCTTACTGACAACCGCTTGTCATTTCCTTCTGCTCCTCGTTGGGTTCGACACTCTTACTTATCGAAAGGACTATGATTGATCCCCTATACTTGTGGGTCATCAGCATCCCAAGCCTAGACGCTTGAGTCTCCTTGAATATTTATTTGGGGTGCCTTCGGCATCCTCAAGCTTCAACGGTTGCCTCTCCTTATTCTCCTCATATCGATACCTCCTCGATCTTTGAACACTTCATCCACGCAAAACTTAACCGGACTTTTTATTAGAGGGGTTAGTACATATAACATCAAAACCCATCATGTTCTGTTGTAACATGATTGTATAATTATAATCAAACATTACCCACTGTATGCTATCACAATTCTATGGCTCCCAAGTCAACGGGGCTCAACAAGATTTCAAACAGAAGCAAACAACGAAACTATAACAGCAATCTGTGAAAACAGGACAGTCTGTAAAGATGCAGATGGTAGATATACTTCTGTAAATAAAACAATTCTAAAAAAATAGGAAAAAATAAAAAAAATTGCATAGCAGTACTGTGTAAAAGTTTCAGAAACTTTTGACATTGCAGTAAAAAATGTAAATTCACGCACTACAACCAAAGTTTCTGTTTTTGCAATGCACATACCAAACAGGCAATTTAAACATCCTAAAGGTAAATCTTGGCACATTATTTTAATAATACAATGGATTTGTACAAGGGGATAATTATTTTTGCGAGAAACTTCCATGAAAACTTCTACATTATTTCCATGAGCAGGAACACAAGTGTTCAAGGTCGACCCTCACTTCTCCAATGCATAACATTCCAATCGCTTCTCTTTTTGAAAAAGTTTTTAGGTTCCTCTCTATATTTTTTTACTTTTTAAAAGCACACAATAGAATAAAATGACTCTCTAAAACTTCCGGGTTGTCTCCTTGACTGCGCTTTCTTTAAAGCCATTAAGCTAGGCATAAAGTGCTCAAGTAATTGATCCACCCGAATCCCAAGGTATATCAAAGCCAATTTTAATTAACAGTGATTTATAATTTAGTAGTGAGCACAAAGAAATATATATCATGTAACAACGAAGTCTAACTCTCTTTCTATTCATTGGCATGTCATAAAATAACAATTCACGCACACATAATAAAGGTTGATACGTAGCATAAACAGTTTCTTGTAATTTTATCGTATTGAAAACATAGAGAGGCGGAGATGTAGTTCCTCTCTCATAATAGTTGCAAGTAGGAGCAACAAGCACATGCATATTATATTCATCAAAATCATCATGTGTAATGGTAAAACGCAACCCATCAATATAATCCTTAATAAGAGCTACCTTCTCCGATATAATGTAGTTGGGAGAATTTAAAAACATAATAGGACTATCATGTGTGGTGCAATAGCAACAATTTCATTCTTAACATAAGGAACTATAGCAAGTTCATCTCCATAAGCATAATTCAAATTGGCATCTTGGCCACAAGCATAGCAAGCATCAATTTCATCAAAAAGGGATATTTCAAATGAATCCAAGGGATCATAGCATTCATCATTCGGTAAGCTCGAAGGGAAATTAAACAATGTATGAGTTGAAGAGTTACTCTCATTAGAAGGTGGGCACGGGTAGCTAACCCGCTCTTCCTCCTTTTGTTCTTCGCTCTCCTCATCATCTTTTTCATCCAATGGACTCATAGTTTCATCAATTTCTTCTTCCATAGATTCCTGTAAAATATTACTCTCTTCTTGGACAGCGGAGGCGTCCTTAATATATTCTTTAACATAAGCGTTAGAAGCATAGTTTTCATAGCAATATTTAAGTATGGCAAAATTTTCAGATTTGTAAAGAGTAGCATCATACTTTTCAATTAAAGAAGCAATTTCATAAGCACCCTTAAAATCAACAAATTCTTCAATTTGTTCAATATCATAGTAACTATAAACACCTTTAGCATAAGAAGATACGATTCCATTATCACAAAACTCACATTGGTAGGGAAGGTGTTTCTTAGGCTCTTCAGAAAAAATAAGTAAAATCATGTATTTCGCATAAATTCCAAGCATAGCAATGCATAGTATTAATATGATGCCATAAAAGTTTCCCTTTTTTAGATAAGCGGTGTCGCACAAAATGAGCATGCTCATCCAATGATTTTCCCTCAACTAAGCTAGTTGGGTTTTTAACAAGAGCACATAGGGATCGAAGATGATCCAAGTAGAAAGCTTCAGCAGTATGATAGATTTTGGGTGGTTCTTCAACCATTGATTTAGCAAGTACAACTATTTTTTTTGGTGTTTTACGTTTCCTATCCATAACTAAAGATAGAAAACAAGAGCACACAATAAAAATTACTTAGTGATAAAGCAAACAAGCACACACGAGAATATTCACACCACGATATTGTTCCCCGACAACGGCGCCAGAAAAAGGTCTTGATAACCCACAAGTATAGGGGATCAATTGTAGCTTTTTCGATAAATAAGAGTGTCGAACCCAACGACGAGTTAAAGGTAGAATTTATATTCCCTTCAAGTTCTATCGGCCACCGATACAACTCTACGCACACTTAACGTTCGCTTTACCTAGAACAAGTATGAAACTATTTTGTAGGTGATAGGATAGGTTTGCAAGAATAAAACTAGGAGTACATTGCGGAAATAAAACTAGGAGTAATTTGCAAGATAATAAAAGTTAGTTGTTTAGTAGAAAGCTTTTTGTAACACAAGAGAAGAATTTGTCCATAGGCAATCGATAACTAGACCGATAATCATTATTGCAATTTTATATGAGGGAGAGGCATGAGCTAACATATTTTCCGTACTTTGATCATATGCATTTATGATTTGAACTCTAGCAAGCATTCGCAAGTACTAAAGATCATTAAGGTAAAACCCAACCATAGCATTAAGTAACAAGTCCTCTTTACTCCCATACGCAACAACCCCCTTACTCGGGTATAAACTTCTGTCACTCTCACCACCCGCTATAAGCGAATTATGAACGTATTGCAATACCCTACAACGATAATCCCACACGCTTGCGCAACAGGGAGGGCACCATAGGAAAGCACCAAAATAAAACATACAACTCAAACCAATCACGATCATCAATCAACTCATAGGACAAAACAAATCTACTCAAACATCATAGGATGGCCATACATCATTGGATAATAATATATAGCATTAAGCACCATGTTTAAGTAGAGATTACAGCAGGGAGAAGAGGTGTTATACCGCTGCATAGAGGGGGGAGAGAGTTGGTGATGACGGCGGCGAAGTTGTTGGTGTAGATCGTCGTCACGATGGTTGCCCCGGTGACGTTCCGACGCCACCGGGAGAGAGGGGGAGAGAGCCCCCTCCTTCTTCTTCTTCCCCCTAGATGGGAGGAGAGTTTCCCCTCTGGTCCATGGTCTCCATGGCTCCCGGAGGGCAAGAGCCCCTCCGAGATTGGATCTCCCTCTCTCTATCTCTTCTGTTTCGCGTTCCTGTTTTCTGGCCCTTCACCGTTTCTTAAATTCTCGACGATCCCTAACTCCGATTGGAATGAAATTTTAACACGATTTTTTTCGGATATTATATTTCTTGCAGCGAAAGAAGGGGGTCAACCAACTTACGAGGTGCTCACAAGCCACCACGGCGCGGCCGCGCCCTGGTGCCTCGTGGCCACCTCGGGCGCCGTCTTGCGTTGATTCATCGTCCCAAAAATCACATATATTCCAAAATAAATCTCCGTAAATTTTTATCGCATTTGGATTTCGTTTGATATGGATATTTTGCGAAACAAAAAACATGCAACAAACAGGAACTGGCACTGTGCACTGGATCAATATGTTAGTCCCAAAAATAATATAGAATATTGTCAAAAGTATATGAAAGTTGTAGAATATTGGGATAAAACAATCAAAAATTATAGATACGACGGAGACGTATCACGCACCTCCTCGTGCTCCAACGCGAACTAGACTTCCCAGTTGGGAGAGTCCGACGCGTACGTGTGGAGAAGGCGCTGCTCCGGCGAACCTCCTCGGCGTGTGCCCGCGGCGAGCGCGGCACCGCCGGAATCGGGATGCACTCCGGGTCCAGATGCCAGTCGTGTGGCAGCTGACATCTAGGTACGGGAGGGGTTGGCGGTACTGTCAGTGCCACCGCGCCTGGTGGACAGGGATGTACAGCCTATCCTGCTCCCGTGGCGGCCCGCCGCGTCGATGAGCCGGCGGCGAAGGCGCGTGGGACAAGCTCGTGTGAGGGCAAAACTTCCCCTTGCCCTTGCCACTGAAGAACCCCATGGCGAGCTAGGGTTTGGCTGTCGCCGGCGAGGGGCAAGCTAGGCTAGATGTGGACGGGGGGATGGAAGTGGATGAGCCCCTCCCCCCCACACACACACACTTGCACTAAAAAGGACAGCGACCCGGTGCTTCCACCCACTGCCAGACGGGCCCGAGGTAGATGGTCACGTTTAATACGGCCGCGGGCTATGGTTGGGCGACCGGCAAGCGAGACCGCGGTGGACACCGAGCGGACGCGCGGCGCGCCCGTTTCGTGACCATATGGACGCAAACCGGGCGCAAAGTTGCGCCGGAAATGCATCCACATGGACACCGAACGGACACATTCTAACATGCAGGAGGCGAGATACAGTGCCCTCTCTGTATAAAACGGAGAAGGAAAGGCAGAGACATTGCACTGTTCATAAATCATTGTAGATTCATTACTGTTCACCAGTGATTACTGTTTATAAATCACGGTGTTATATTGCAAACTACGAAAAACTAACGAAGGGATGTCATGGTATTGTAGCTTACCTGTCTTTCCTTCCAATGTTAGAGGATCTGGATCCGCGCTTTCGTCTGTTTCGATCCAACCAGACACACGCAGACAGTTTGGGTCTGGCCAGTTGGAGTTGCTCTTAGACCCAGGCTCTCAGGGACTAGACAAACTCTAAACACAGGAATGCGAGCAACATGACATGCATTGGGATGGAGATATTGCTACTTCGAGTTTGCTTTCGACAGCCAACTCAGATTTGAGACTGTCTGGAGAGTAAAAAGCAGCCTGCTCCTCAAACTCAAAGAAAGTAGAATACGTAAACAAAACGAGTTCACTTGATTGACCAGTTACACGATATCTGACAGCTTTAGTCCGTATCGTATTTTGCGTTCACTAAAAAAAAAACATGTTTTTGGTATCTACATTCAGAATCTTGCATCAACACAGCTTACAAGTGACGCGCGGCTAGTGTTTCTATGTACAGACCATGACGGCACACAAGTAAACGTTCAACTAGAACCAAGAAAGCAAAACCCCAGAGAGACACACTCATCAACTTGTCGTGATTCTGCTTCCGCGTTGTTCGCTTTGTAGTAGCTACTGCGACACGATCCTTCGTTTAACAGCGACCGTATGTCTCGAAGCCGCAGCATATGTATCAGGCACTGGGCTTGGTATATACCACCAGCCAACCCTTAATCATCATCACCATCCTCCAGGTCGCTGAATGACACGTCTTCGTCCTGCCCAACCGAGGTGATATTGCCTGTTTTGTTGTCGGCATGGTCCATGTCCTCTAGCCAATCCTCCACTTCTTTGTCGTCGTCATCCTCCGGAGTGTACAGGTTGGGTTTGTCACCCGGATTCTTGATTTCAGTTTTCACCACCAGCTCTTCTTCAATTACAGACTTGTCAATTATTTCCGGCTCGCTGGTTGAAATGGGATGCTTGTCAGCCTCAGCCCCTGGCAGAGGATCAGGAGTTGGTTCTTGGAAAGATGTTGCTTCAGCCATTCCATTCTTGTCTTGGATGCTTGAGGGTGACAACTCTCTATCTTCGGCTTGGGTAGATAGAACATTGCTGCTTTCTGATGAGCCCACAGGACCCTCAGACGCTACATTTTTCATCCTTGGGGAGCTTTGCAATAACTCTTCTCTTGCTTCCAGGATCTGCATGAAAGAAATATCTCAATAAGGTGATATTTAGCAAAAGATCATCGCGAGAACCCCTTTCCAACATTACTACAAAGTCTGACATTTCTCAATTCTCACTGGTGTTGTCAAAGTAAGTTTCCAAGGGTGACATATTAGCATGCATATGTTATGTTGACAACAGGATAGTATATATAGTACCGATGACATCATAACATGATCCACAACATTCCACATGCATGATGCATGATGGCACACCATTCTTTAACTATATTGACAGTACAATTGTCCATGGATCATAAGCATACTAGGCAAAATAAGATAATCTTAGTTCACAATCTAAATTCTAACGGCCCATAGCATATCCTCCTGCTGTTCAGGTTGCTGGTTAGGGAGTACGCTATATTTTACACTGATATTTCCATTTGGAAGACCTTAGTTTTAAGCAATCCTAATCGTTTCCACCACAAGAATATTGAAAAAATTAACAACGCTGAGTATATTCAACTTGATGAGCCCATAGATCATGGATTATGAGTCGAAGGACTAGTCAAGACTAGTCTATAGACTAGTCTACGAGTCTCAACTCCAGGGCCGACTACACCTCAGTGTCGACTAGTCTATGAGTCGCAACTTCAGTGTCGATTAGTCACGATTAGTCCCTGAGTCTCAACCTCGGAACGACTCGTCGACTCCTCGACTCGTAAACCTTGCCATAGATTCAACATGACAAGTGACTTAACGTATCTGCAATGATAATGCAATGTGGAGCTTGGATACGCATAAAGATTTAAGAGAGATCATATATAATTAGCTGCCACCTCTGGGCTTTGTTATGCTCACGACCTTAAAGTTAACAATCGCCTCAACTTAGCATACAGAGCTAATATAAACTTAAGCAAGACCGTTCCAATGATGATGGTACATGGTGGATTTATCATAATTGATATTTAGCTGGAAGTGGATGTAACACTCAATCCTTGTTTATAAAGCCAACAAGGGCCACTATTAAGTTCTACAGATATTCTGAAGCTCGTGTTCAGTACTCAGATAAATCAACCTGATTTCCCAGCTTAGACATTTCAGACAAGTCTCGCAAAATTATGAGACCACGGGTTCAATCCCATATTCAACTATGGAAGAACAATCCAGATCCAATTCCATACAGTTGCATAGAATAAAGTATCAGGGAATTTCACTATCTCATGCTTAATGAGAATGCAGATTGATGTCTTCTTTCTTGTGAACATGCAATATGACAGTATTGCAGTTATAGAAGGGATCAAAAGATGAATTCCAGATAAAAGACTTCACCACTACAACTACAACTCCAAAAGTGACTCTTAATTTGGAACCGAGTACATGATGTGCGGTTTCAGTACTACTAGGCGCGAGGAGGAGGTTAGCCTTGATGGGCATGTGGTGCCTCAGAAGGACACCTTTCGATATTTGGGGTCAATGCTGCAGAAGGATGGGGGTATTGATGAAGATGTGAACCATCGAATCAAAGCCGGATGGATGAAGTGGCGCCAAGCTTCTGGCATTCTCTGTGACAAGAGTGCCACAAAAGCTAAAAGGCAAGTTTTACAGGACGGCGGTTCGACCCGCAATGTTGTATGGCGCTGAGTGTTGGCCGACTAAAAGGCAACATGTTCAACAGTTAGGTGTGGCGGAGATGCATATGTTGAGATGGATGTGTGGCCACACGAGGAAGGATCGAGTCCGGAATGATGATATACGAGATCGAGTTGGGGTAGCACCAATTAAAGAGAAGCTTGTTCAACATCGTCTGAGATGGTTTGGGCATATTCAGCACAGGCCTCCAGAAGCTTCAGTGCATAGCGGACTGCTAAAGCGTGCGGAGAATGTCAAGACAGGTCGGAGTAGACCAAATTTGACATGGGAGGAGTCTGTAAAGAGATATCTTAAGGATTGGAGTATCACCAAAGAACTAGCTATGGATAGGGGTGCGTGGAAGCTTGCTATCCATGTGCCCGAACCATGAGTTGGTCGCGAGATCTTATGGGTTTCACCTCTAGCCTACCCCAACTTGTTTGGGACTAAAGGCTTTGTTGTTGTTGTTGTTTAGAGGCCCCATTTGGAAACAGGTAAACACAATCAAATGCATGGGCACATGTTTCTGTTTACAAAGCTATTTGTAGGTTTGCATGCATTGCAGCAAGATGGCATGATCATCTATAGTAACTACAAATGTTTGGAAAACACAACAGAAATAATAAGACAAAGAGAAGGGAGCGTACTTGTGTCGTTGAAAGAAGTTCAGCATCTTCCTTGTTGAGCTTTGAGTGAAGAAGCACAAAATAGATCTTCCAAAAGCATGCTTCACTCATATTGGTCGAACAAAGTTCGGTTCTGAGATATGATAAGCTTGGTACTATACGCTCTATAGCCAATGCATGTTCATATTGTGTATCTGACAGTTCAAAATCTGAACACAAAAGCATAGCAGATATAAGCGAAGGAATTGAGCAAATCAGTCAGGCATGATATGTAAGATACAACTGACATGATGGAACAAGATGCATGAATGGCAAGTAAATACTACTCCCACATGATGAAGAGAAGGAGAGCATGATGTTAAGCATATAGTAATAAGTATCATGATCATTCTAAAAACACATTTGTGACTGATTATTACGCCAAGTTAATGCAAAGAAGTACAGTAGTCAATGAAAGTTCCATGGTCCGCAAGTTTGGTAGGTAGGAAAAATTATGATTCTATGTCTTCTAGGCATAGCCGGTCCCAAGCCCGGGTAAAGGAGGAGGGTTGTGATAGGCTTGGCGAGCCAACGTAAAAACTAGCCAGTCCCATAGGTATGAAACCCATTTGAGCGAGAGTAGTACTAGGATGGGTGACCTCCTGGGAAGTCCTCGTGAAAGGGTTTCATATCTAAGGGTTGTGATAGGCTTGGCGAGCCAACGTAAAAACTAGCCAGTCTTTTGGGTATGAAACCTATTTGGGCGAGAGTAGTACTAGGATGGGTGACCTCCTGGGAAGTCCTCGTGAAAGGGTTTCATATCTAGCCTACCCCAACTTGTTTGGGATAAAAGGCTTCGTAAGTAAGTAAGTAAGTATGCCATAAACAACAGGAAGATTGGCAGTAAGTCTGTGTACAAAAGCTAGAATCTACAAAAATTGCTGGATAAATGTACTTGGTTCAATTATATTGCGTACATGTACTGATATCATAAGGAACCTTGATTCCTTGAAAACAAGCTTAACTTCCACCAGGTATAGAAAGCAGTCAAGGTCAAGTGCTTCTTTGAGTTATTTGATCAAAGGTGCGTGGGCAATTGAAACAACTCATTTTTCTGTAGGGACTTCATTTGTACTACCTCCGTAAAGAATTATAAGAGCATTTAGATCACTAAAGTAGTGATCTAAACGCTCTTATATTTCTTTACAGAGGCAGTATGTCTTAATAAGTAAAACTTTTAATGTTACAAGCAAGCAATTTGTTATAACAACCTTATTAGATGTCGTTTACGTGAATCATCAGGTTAAGTTACGGTGCTTGTATATGTGCTTTGTGTCTGCATCTGGCTTTGTCACTTGAGTTTTTTTATGTTTTCTAATTCATCTCTGGTTTTGGGAGGTCTTGTAGATCAGTAAATGGCATAGTTAATCCTGATGTTTTTGCAGAAATTGTGGCTTTGTAACAATTCTTTCTTTCTTTTTTGCGAGAAGGCTTCATAACAATTCAATACTAATAATACATGGTAAGCAACAAAAATTTCATCATAAGCAATTATGAGAAGGTGCATACTGGGAGCTGGAACACACTGACCAACATGCACTACCATTCTCTCTCATTATAAAATCCACGATCTATAATCCAAAACTTCCTCATTAAATTACTTCCTACTAATTATCACTTCAATTAAACAAACAAACTTGAACGAAAGCCCTAATGAGACTAGACACAGCAACTCATTTCAGGCACCCACTCTGTCGAACTCATATCCGCAAATGTAATCAGATGGAGTGCTAACATATTAATTAATTCAACGCAATCCTTGGCAAACCTTAAAAAATGTGGAGAAACAGTCAGTTTGAACATGATGTGGTTGATTTGGCCTGAAGCTACACCCTCATGTCTCCACACTTGGCAAATACACCATTCTATTAACCACAGCATAGGCAGTATAAACACAGTTTGAGCAAAACTGCAAAGATCTAGATTAAAACACCTGATTCCACTCTAGTAATTTCAGTTTCGGAATTCAGAGTCTTCTGCTGCAATTATATCTCATAGCCACACAAGTGCATAGTAGACAGAAATAATAGTCTACTGCAGATAAAACTCGAGCAGAAAAGTCTGAAGCAACTGGCACTTACCATCGGCGTGCCGGTCGTTGACGAAGAGGGGGAAATCGAGCCACGTCTCGGGAGAGGTCGAGATGTGCCTGACGAACACCACCACCTCCTCCGTCACGCCCACCGCATCTACCTCCTCCTCCTCTTCCTCAGGCACGAAAGGCAGGAACGACGAGGCGATCTTGGAGATCTCCGCCACGGCGTTGGCGTTGGACAGCATCGAGATGCCGCTCCTCACTCTGCCCCCGATCTCAGCCAGGTCGTTCCGGATCCCGGCGACCCGCGGGGACTGGGGCTCATACTCTCCCTCCGCCTCCACCTCAGCCGCCGCCATCGACGTCTCGGCGGCCTCGGCCCCGGCGGGCGGCGGTGGCGCGAGGAAGGAGGCGACGCCCCAGAAACGTCGGGTGAGGGACTCGGTCAGCTCGGAGATGTCGCCTTTGACCCCACGGCCGGGGGTGTCCGGCTGCTCGTCCTCCTCGGCGTCGGCGTTGGCGGCGTGATCCGGGCTTTTGTCGCCGGAGTCTGCCTCGGAGTGGTCGTCGTCGTCGTCGTCGTCGGGGGCGGAGGAGAGGGTGGCCGCAATGGAGCGCGCGAGCCACGACATCGCCGGGAGCTCGTGCCGCAGTGGAGGGTGGAGTGGGGCGGTTGGCTGGTCAAGTGACGTACGGTAGGCGGTAGGGGATATGGGGCCAGTTCTTCTGGGCGATTCGCCCCCCTCCCGGCTTCTCCAGAATCGCTTCATATTTTTTTACAATCTTATCTAGTTAAGGTCTAATTAACTAAAATTATTTTTTTACAATCTTATCTAGTTAAGGTCTAATTAACTAAAATTATAAAAAAAAAAAATGACGATTCTGAAAGAAGCTAAGGAGGGGATGATTCTTGAAGAATCGCCTAAAAAACTGGCCCATGGACTGGCGGCCGGCGGATCGGAGGACTAGTGCTTCAGCTCGCAAACGGGTGTACATCCATCCAGTAGAAGAAAAGTCAACGGCCACCATGCGGTTAGTTTTTAGAAAGGTTAATTTTCAAAGTTGACCGCGAGATTCATGAATAATTGCTCTGCTCCAAAGTCCACATTTCCATAATTTTTTTATGTTAACTCTCCGTCCCTAATTGTGTTGCTTAAGGATGATGTAAATGTTAATGGTGGTGTGTCCGTGTCTTCTGCTTTCTCTTTGGTCCTCTCTATGCCAGAGTTAAGGGGCAAGTCACCAATCAGAAAATTATAAAAATAAAAGGGAAAAGTGATGGTAGCTTCTCTCAGGAGTCATGGCTTACTAGCAGACAATCCAAACCAATGGTTTACATGCGTTGAAACAAGCAAAAGTAGAAAAGTTATAGAGGAGCGCTAGCAATCAGACTACTGATAGTTGGCTTCCCATCAGATTAGTGCTGCACCGTTGGATGAAAGCATCCTGGAACGTCTGATCAATTGGACGTGTGGGCGTACTAATTGCGATTTATTTCCTTAAATAACTCCCAGCAAATCACGTCACCAGCACTAACTCCTTTTTTTTTATTTCTTTCTCTGCGCTTCGAATCTGCATTAGGGAAAACGATGCATCCTATGCATGCTACTGGTCAGTTTTCATGATAGGAACCACACCATGTTCTATTAACAGTGGAGGCACACAAATTCAATTTGCTTCCATATCAACTGGATTTTTTTTTTTTTTGCAATTTTGTGATATTTGTGTCCAACATGACAACTTATTTTGCATCTTCTAAGCACAACGAACATACCAATGCATGCTTCCATCAACATTTTTTTTTACCATTGTTACAAACTCTTTTAAACAAATTAAATTGGAAATTGTCTTCCAAAAGAATCTGGTATATGCATCCGAATAAATTAGAATTTGCTTCCAAAGAATTTTGAATTTGCATCGAATTTAGAATTTTGTATTTTCTTCCATAGAATTTGGAATCTGAATCCAAAGAAATCAAAATATGCTTTCGTACAACAAAAATGACGCTTTTCTTTTGGAGATATATATTTTGCTTCCAAATCATTATGATCTTATTTTCATAGACTAGAGAATTACTTCCATAGAAATATATAATTGTTTACAGTAAAAAGACATGTGTCTCCATTCAATATAGAATTTGCGACACATGCTATCTATTTTGTTTCTGAAGCTTGACTATGTGTTTATGTCGCTTGCTATTTCCAAGTGTTAGGAAGCAAGCAGCCCCAGCGCATGCAAGGTTCTCATCATGCCATATATATCCATCACCACTGGACCTTTGCTACCAATTTCCATCGCCAATTCTTTTGTGTTGCACTCATGACTCGTTTGTATGCCACCGGTGCTCCTCATCTTTAAGCTTCTCTGTCCTGCAGGCGAGCATGTCGTAGCTTTCAGCACATTTGAAACATAAAATGTTTAGGCATGATGCATAATAATAGAATGTGGGAGCAACAACTACTCAACAAGTAGTACAAAGAAGATTCAAAATACACGTACATGAAGCATTGGATATTTAAGGATAGGTACTCTCAAGCATGATTATGTTGCAGACACCATCTGAACTGAAGAAACACAAACATGATACTTGGAAGCATGGTTTTTTGAATCATAAATCTGATGCTATCTCAACACAAGCCATACATGAACTTAGCAATGCTTCCCACCAACATACGGATGCATCATTTTTGTAATCTGCAAACCATTTTTTTGTGAAAATCTGCAAACCAATTTCATCCAAATTGATTAGGAGGCATGGCAGGGAAGGAAATAAGTAGAAGCAAATTATCTAGGCCAAAGAAGCACATATATTATAATTAGGAAGCATGGCAGGGAAGGAAATATTATGTGCACATATGAAGCTAGTACAAGGGTAATGTTTACATTTCAATGGTGCTGAAAATAACACCAAAAAATGCAAACAAGAAGAAGCAGTTTCTGTGGAAGGAACTATCAAAATCGAAGAAGTGTAAGAACTATAATTTGTAATTAGCACCATCTGTATGATGCATGAAAAAATGGTTATCTTAACATGACAAACATTGAATGGAGCATAGAAATTTGAACTACAATATCAAGATGAACACAAATGAATCATAAGCTAGCAGAGGAGAGGCGAGGAAAGATTTTGTACAAAGTACCGAGCATCCTGTCGTGGACTCATCATTGCAAGTAAAAGCCGACATCCAGGTACCTGCAGTAGCAACCTTTGCCGCACCACTGGTGAGCCTTCCCTTCACCTGGTGTATGACTATTGAAGGTCAAGTGGTCAACCCAAAGTCCTAGATCGGCAACGAAGCAACAACGAGTTGGTGATGGAGGAGCATAATTTGGGCAAGATCTCTATGAGGGATTAGGGAAGCAATGAATTATAAGCTTATTTGTCAAACATAGTATAGAAAATTGCAGGATGCATGTGAATATAATATAAGAATGCAACATAACTCATGTTTGTAAAAAGGATAGTACACTAGTAAAGGAAGCAAACTAGGCTTGGTATCGACATGAGGATGCAACAGTAAAGGAAGCAAACTAGGCTTGGTATCGACATGAGGATGCAGCCTTTGATCGATGGACAAAATAATTAAATCCCTTTTCTCTTAATCAACAAAGGAAGCAATTTTGTAGCCCAATGAAACAAAATAATTATAAGGTGGAAGCACCATGATAATAAACACTTAGAAAGTGTGCCGAGTACATCAGTATGGTTACTTGGAAGCATGGAAATTAATGAACCAAAACAAAAAATTGCCGCCAAACGCGGAGCCATTTTTTGGAAGCTGCATATATCGGATGCATATAAAGGATGCTATCTCAGAAATTCTCATTGTCTTTGGAAGTATGATAATAGGAATCATGGAAGCATATTTCAAGCACGCCGTAGCATAATGAGTACAGTGTGGAAGCACACAGATGTGAATCTATGAAATACTGGACAGGGTGCATTGTTAGTGTCCGGTGGAAGCATCAAATTACGAAACATAAAACAAGAATAAAAAAATGCCGCCAACTGAGGACACATATTTTTTGAAGCTTTGTATACAGTCAGCAATGCAAGAAAATCATCTCAACATTTGTCATATTTCATTCTAACTCCCTGAATACTAGCAAGACGATGAACATAAAATCAGTAGGATGAATCGGCTATTGGATGAATTAGTTACATAATTGCATTGCAAATGAACGAATAATCAAATCAAGGGCAAATGGAGGCGCTGCAATACCGTCGACTTCGAGATGTGCGCTTCTATTTTGGGTTGGGGGTGGGGGGTTGCAATCCACTGCTGGTTCTCCCGCTGGCCGGTGCTGCTCCGTCAGCCGATCCGTTGGGCTGGTAACTTGCCGATCTAGGAATCGCAGTTGAGATGGGAGGCTGGACCCCCTAATGCCAGGATGGCGCACCACCGATCTCGCCCGGGGGACGCATCAGTGGAGTAGAGGATGAGGTTGCCGGGCTGCTCGACGACGAGGAGAAAAGGTGAAGCGGGGCGCAGCTGGCCGGTGAGCTCGAGCTGCTGCTGGAAGAAGAGAGGAGGAGGAGCAGGGGCGGCGCCGCGGAGGGAAAAGGGTCTGGCGAGGCAGGGAGCTGTGCTGCGTTCGGGGTGGGGGATGAGCCAAAAGATGCGTCCCAGAAAGAAACCGAGGATTAAGGGAGAGGATCTTGCGCGGCTGTTGCGGGGTGATTTGTTTAGTTTCCTTAATTACAAAAGCAGGACTACTTTTGAGCGTCGGATTTGAAGTAGATCGACGATGGTTGAGTGGTCTGAAGCTTGAGCCTTGCCAGACTATGGATACAAAGCGTTTCCCAAAGTTCTATAGAACCTGATAGCGCGAACGTCAAGTAGGAGTACATAGTAAAATTGATGTTTTCAATGACAAATCTACTTGTTAGAAGGGATAGAGAGGGATTGGTGGAATTGATGATTTATTGCTTGAGCCTTGAGTACAGGGTCATCTTCAAGGCAAGGTAGAATAAATCTTATGCTATCATATGTTTCCTAAATAAACATTATACTCAACATCCCCCCGCAGTCACAACGGTAGCGACGCAGAAGGTGAGATTGGAGAAGAATCCGAAGGTAAGCCGACGGACATCCCCCACAGTCTAACATTCGATGCATTGCGGAAGTCGTGGCTGGAGTGGAAACCGACGAAGTTGCTCAAGCAAGGCGGTAGCCCTTTGTGCCGATGTCGATGTAGCCGAGAGTGTAGGGTGATGTAGCCGTGGTCGAGGTAGTCGTGCGAAGAACGCCGTGGTCAATGTCAGTGTTGGGAAACGTAGTAGAAAACAAAAGAAAATCGCCCTACAAACACCCAGGAACAATATGACGATGCATAATGAGTTGCGATCAATGATCGTTACCGACTCCGGGAGTGCAGCGGAAGTAGACGAGTCGGTGTAGATCGTACTTGAAGTCCCTTGAACGTCGATGACGACCCCGCGAACCGCCCACGAATGATCCCTCGAACGGAAGACCGAAAGCACGACCTCTCTACTTGGTTCCAAGCGTACGGTCTTCACAATCCGGCAGCGCTTCGCCGTCCAGAGCGAATCATCACCGGAGAATTAGAGGAAGGAGATTAGAACCACACACGGCTTCTAATTATGAGGATTAAAGGTGGCTAGGGCTCGCTCTAATTAGACAACTAGGACCAACTAGAATATGCACTAGATCAACTAGAGGAGGCTTCAAAACTTGTGTTTTCTATTGGGCACCAAACCTCCACTATATATAGGTTAGTGGGGAGAGGGAGGGCTGCCACCAAGGAGGGAAAGGGACTCCTCCTCCCCTTGTCCAATTCTCCCCCCCCCTCTCCCCCCCCCCCCACACACACGAGGAAAGGGGGCGCCTTCCCACTTGCGCCACAGGGCCCAAGTTCCCTTCCACCTCTTGGCCTTATTAGGCCCATTGATATTAAATTAAATATATATTTGTTCTAAACATTTTCAGAGCATTATATATATAATTTAACATCTCCGGAAATATTTTTCACCTATATATATATTAATCGGTAATACCTGGTATTACCCGATATTCACCGAAACCCTTTTGGTGACCCCGAAACGCTTCGGGACCTCTCAAAACTATTCCGAATATTAATGAAACAATTCCACAAATATATTCTGATCACTCCCGTCCCACTAACACTCAGCAGATCGTGATTACCTTAAGCTTGTGACCTCGTAGGTTTGGTAAATCATAGACATGAACGAAACCCCTTCGTTCAATGACCGATAGCGGAACCATGGACATCCATATCGGTCCCTATGATTACACGAATGATATTCGAGTGAACCTTTAGTTATCATGTGATGTTCCCTTTGCTTCGCGATACTTTACAAAACCCGGTGTGCATCGGTATCCTCCAGAGTCATCACCATGCTCACTATACTGTTGCTCATGTTACCAGTTTTGTTCTTCTTTCTCGTTGACGTCTTCTGGCATCCCCATGATGTAGTCACCTATGTCTGGCGAGACGATTATGGATGCCATCACACCGAGAGGGCCCTAAGAATATCTCTTCATCGTCGGAGGAGCAAATCCCACTCTCGAGCTGTTCGGTCACTTGTCAAACTTTCCGGTGAGCCTGAAAGTTGTCGTTATGATCACCTTGTTACAGATGACATTTGAGCAACCCCAAAGCCCACCGACTGGTAGGAAGTGACCGAGACACTCTCATGGTTTGAGGAACTAAAACACATGTTAACACTCTGTGTTATAATAGATGATTTTAGACGATGTAATCACATAGTATAATAGACAAGTATTGGGTCGATTCAATATGATCGTTCTTCTAACATCATACCCTCAATGTTGTTTTAGGACTATGGTTCCACTTAACGATATCCTAAGATTCGAAAAACATGATCACCAAAAACACTTGAGCCGGTCTTAGAGGAGAGACTGAGAACCTATTGTTTTACCGTTTATCATTTCACACGTGCATATGAGTTTTCCACTGAATCGCATATTCCAGGATCATAGCAGTTATAGCATGAAATATAAACTCTTAATTATGAATAATGGAAATATAATAATACAATATTACTGCCTCTAGGGCATATTTCCAACAGTCTCCCACTTGCACTAGAGTCAATAATCTAGTTAGCACTTTTAACTTTTACACCAATAGTAATCCGGTATAGCACTTTGACTTCATCCTATCGAATCTGACAACTTCAGATCCGCGCGTATCATTTGCATTTCTATGCATCTATCATGCTTTCACAAGAATTCATAATTTTTGTGAAACTGCCTTTGTATATATATTGAATCACTGGTAGACCTTTGATTCCTTAGACTGAGTTATGGAACCACTATTAATAATAGTGTTCCAATGATACAATCATCTAGAAACCATACCAAGCTCATAAATGAACTTTCGATTCATCACCTTTCATTTTTTCTTCTAAACAATATTATACTTAGCCTTCTGTTATAGAATTCACCACAGTAACTTTCTTGGATCAATTCCAACTTACTGTGCCACCATAACTCACTTTGAATTTGAAATCGAAAAATCACTTGGAGCATAGATGAAGATTTTATCGATGTACTACTTACAACGAGCCTTCATTGATGTAACTCCTTACAACAATCTCTTCATTTTCTTCGTGTGTGATAAACATGCCGTCAATCATTAACGACATTTTCATTGTTGTCCTATGATCAACAATTCTACCATACTAGTAACTTTTACTTACAACTAACTTGGAGTACTGGAAATATTTGTTTGTTTACATACCATGGAATACAAGTGTGGTTGAAATCATATTTCGCTCATCAGTATTTCAGGATACCAGCTCCTTCCATGTGACATTGTCAAGAAACTCTTCTTGACATTTTTCATACTAAACTGCTTTAGTATTTTGTCAATTTGTATTTTGGCTAAGTCCGATTAGACACTACTATCTCCATAGATTATTATGTCTAATACAATGACTATATTGCCTAAGTACTTTACTGATAAACTATTTTCAATAAGGTCTTAATCCGTGTCAAGAAATTTATATAATTTCCAATCAATAATGTGTCATGCACACGGTGTTTAAAATATTATCGTGCTCCCACTTACTTTCTTGTAAATACAAGCATATTTGTTTCTATCGATGAAATCATTTGATCAATTCATCAAAACAAAGATTCCAACTCCACTATGCTTCCTTCAGATCATTACAAGATCCCTTGAAGTTTGCACACTTACTAGCATCCTCTGGATAGAGAAAATTACCTTGGACCGTGTCAAATATACATCCTTGGTTCTATTTCCATCTCATGGAAATCATTTTGACATCCATCTGTTATATCTCATAATTGAAATATTTAATAATTGCTATTTTAACCCGAACTGACTTTAAGTATTGCTATAATGAGACAATCTCGTCATAGTCAATTCTTTGATCTTGTCATAAACTATTTGTAACAAGTCAAGCATTATAAAACATTTTTATCTTTGTCAGTCTATAGATCCATTACTATTCTTTAGACTCTAAGTCTTTTGAAGTGATCAAGTTCTAAGCTTGAATTATGTGAATGGATACTATCTCAGATTTATGTTGGCATATAGCCAATTTCCGGAGTCAGGGCCCATCAACGCTTCTCTATGAATTATAGGTTCATTGTTTGCCCAGCAGTATTGCGTATCCATACCACAAAGGTCTGCACGAATTTTTCCAACCTATATAGTTCAGCTGCAAGTTCGACTGTAGTCTCCATATCTCATGTAGTGGCTTTCGTATCAGTCACAGTAAGAAATTCTAGAATTACTTCCAGTGTTTCTTTTCTTTGAGCTGATTACGAAGATTTTGAAATCTGGTCGAGTTGCACTATCCTCCCACTCACTCTTTTGTAGAAAACATTTTCTTCAAAATTTCCGCACTCTATGGCAAAACACTTTGCCTCGGTGTAGTGATAGAGGAATACCCAACTATTTGGGATAACCTACAAAGTAGCCTTATTTCAATAAATTTGATGGCGCTCCTTTTTCAGTGTAAAAGCCACAGTCTATAAAGCATCACTTTAAAAGTATATTGGCAAAATAATTAATGTCATCTTTGATCTCACCATGTCATACATAGCTTGATTGCATCTACTTAAAACACTCTACTCTTAGTAGTGTTATAGGAGTTGCAAGCTATAAAATACTTTTATAGCTCATCAGACATTCGCTAAACTTGTAACTCAAATTTTCCTTTCTACAATCTAATTGAAGAAATATAATTTTTTTGTTACAATAAATTCTACTTCATTCTGAAAACCTTCTGAAATATTTCAAAAGATCCAGTTTTATGTCTCAATAAGTAAATATAAATATCTACTTGAGTCATCCTTGAAGATAGATAAATCCACTGCTTGCAACAATACTTATTGGACTACACACATCGATATGCATATTGCCAATTATTTTGTTGCTCGTTCTCTATGGCCCGTGAACGGTACTTTAGTTTACTTCACTATTTGGACGAAACTTGCAAGTGTCAGATGATTCTCAATCAGATGACTTCAAAATTCATCACTATGAAATTTGTCGGGGGGATGGACCCCGGGCAGGCAACGGAACCCGGATCCCTTTCAAAAACATCGGGGCTGGCAATGCCCCTCAATCCAGCTTGCCCTTGGCTGGGTTCCCAGCGCGACCCGGCCAAGTCCCGCAACCCAGCCAAGCCCGCTGGCACATGCCGGCCGACTCTAGCAGGTCAAGCCTTCATCAACAAGCAAACACAATCATAGTACACCTCTCAACCCGGCCGCGGGTCAGCTCCCGTCCCGTCCAAGGCGTACGACGGAACAAGTCCCCATGAAGGGATGAGCATGGCAACAGTGGCCCACCTACCCCGCTGACCGAGATGAGCGTGGCAACAGTGGCCCACCTACCCTGCTGACCATGGTAGGCATGGCTACAGTGCATCCCAGTCCCGCTGACGCAAGCCAATGGCGACCAGGCGATGCGCCACTGTAGCCATGCCGGCTCAACCACTCCGTGATGCATGACAAGATGGGGAACAGTGCCCTCTGGCGCGCGGGGCCCGTGCCCGGAGAACCCGGCGTACCCTGGTACCCGGCGGGCCCCATCGCCGGCTTCCCAGACGCTGACATCCCAGCCCCGCGCCCATGTAACTTTACCATTGTAACCCTGGGGGTTGACCTATAAAACCCCTCAGGAGGCCTCCATGCACGGGGTGACCATTAGTAGAACACACACACACACACAAGGAGAAGGAACAACCAATGCTCAGGCATGTCTTCCTTCCTCCCCAAAACAGCTCTAGGAGCAAGCTTGTATCCTCCACATATAAACCACACTCGACAGGACTAGGGGTGTTATCTCTCCAGAGAGCCCCAAACCTGGGTATATCTTGCGCCCCTCGCTCGCTCATACCGACCTCGCTTCTGGAGCCCACCGGTGCCCTCGAGCCTATCCCTCTCTTTAGCCATCCCTTGGCATCTGTCGTGCGCCCACCAGGATAGTTAGCGCCCACCGTGGGGCGGCTTGAGGTCCCGGTCGGAGACATGTTCCAGACAGGGCCCTTCATCGACTTTGGCGAGCACATCGTGCACTGCGCGTTCCCCGCGCTCGGCGCAGCAATGGCTGGCCTCATCGCCTCGCTCATCGCCTTTTTCGGCGCGCTGCGCATCTCCGACACGTCCGCGGCCGATGAGTACCCCGGCGGGGTGCTCGACGTCACCGACTCACCCGTCCCCCTCAGCGACGCCATCTCCGATGACGTGGCGGATCTCTGCACCAGGGTGGAGGTGATCGTCACCGGCTCCGACTCCGGTTCGTCCAGCGCCGCGCGGAAGGCTGCCCAGGCCGCAGCTACGCGTGCCGGTGGGGCCGACCCGCTGCGCGCCACAGTGCAGAACCTTGGCGTTCCCATCACCACCGACCTCGACGCCACCAACACCGCGGAGGCCAGGGCTCGGCTCGAGCAGGAGCGCAAGCACCTGCTGGACGAGGCCACCGTGCTTGCTGCTAGGCAGCGCCGGCTGGAGGCCTTCCAGCGGGAGCGCGAAGCCGCATACGGTTTCACACCAGCCGCAGCCGAGCCCAGCCGGGTTGGCGAAGTGCGGAACCGTGGCGCCGCCATCGGCCGCGCGTTGGGCGTGGTCCCACCCGTCTACCACACCCCTGTCAAGAACATGCAAGCCGCACAGGCGCCCGCTATCGGCATGGAGCAGCTGCAGGGCGAGGAACTGCAGGAGCGCCTGCAGCACATGTCCGAACTTCTCGGCGCGGTGAACGCGCAGCAAGACCGCCTCGACCATCCCGTTGCATCCGACTCGCGCCGCACCAAGGACCCCGAGCAGCAGAACACGGCATCTTCCCCGCGCCCTAGCGAGGCCCATTCCGACCAGACGCGAACCTGGCGCAACCGCGCCCTGACGGCTGGCGACGGCCAGGCAACAAGCAGGCTCCAGAGGACCGGCGCCGGCAAGACCCTCCCCCGCCATCCGGCCGGCGTGGCAATCCAGCTTCTGCTAACCCGGCCCCCCGCGGCCCAGTCGCAAGCCGGCTGGGTCCATGCACCATCGATGACACCGACGCTCGCCACCGCCTCGATCAGCTCGCCCTCTCCCTCGAGCTCGAGGAAGACAACTCCGTCGGACCGGCTTGCTTCGGACCGCGTATCCGGGATGAACTCTTCCACAAAGGGTTCACGCTCCCCCGCGACACCCCCAAGTACAACTAAACCGTCAAGCCGGAGGACTGGCTCATCGACTACACCACCGCCATCAGCATCGCGGGCGGGAATCGCCGCCTCGCCGTGCACTACGCCCCGCTCATGCTCCAAGGGTCGGCCCGCACGTGGTTGAACAGCCTGCCGGCTGGCAGTGTCAACTCATGGGTTGACTTCGAGCAAGCATTCGTGTGCAACTTCACCGGCACCTACAAGCGACCCAGCCGCCCCAGTCAGCTCGCCATGTGCGTGCAGAGGCCGAACGAGACCTGCCGCGAGTATCTCGCACGCTGGACCGAGCTCTAGAACAGCTGCGAGGGGGTCCATGAGGTTCAGGCCATTCAGTACTTTGTGAGCGGTTGCTGGGATGGCACTCTCCTCAAGCACAAGCTTCTGCGCTCCGAACCGACCACCATGGCCGCGCTCATGGTCACGACGGACAAGTACGCCACGGCGGACTCCGCCATGAAGATCCAAGTGGTACTGGACGAAGCCGGCAAAGCATTGCCGGAATCCCCCTCCAAGCCGGCTGGCGAGAGCGGCCGCCAGCAAAACAACCCGCAGAGCAACAAGCGCAAGGCCAAGCAGCCGGCTCCCCGCTACGACAATCGCCTTGTCGCCGTTACCGAGCAAGCGCCTCCCGGCGAGCAGGGCGGCGCCAAACGCCGGCAAACCGGCAAGACGGCCTGGCAACCCGCCATGAGTTTCGAGGAGATGCTCGACGCTCCCTGCAAGCACCACAGCGACGCAAGGCCATCCACGCACACGCTCCGGTAGTGCACCATCACCAAACGCCTCATGAGGGGCGACATCCCACCGCCTCCGGCTCTGGCTCCGGCTGCAAGGCAGCCGCCCTCGCCTCCGCCCCCGCCCCCGGCAAACGGCACCATGCGCGACGAAGTCTTCCCCGACGCAAACGGCTGCTATGTTGTCTTCACCAGCCTTGGCGATGACAAGCGTAGCGAGTGCCTGCTCCGGCAGGAGGTGAACACCATCGTCCCGGCCGTGCCAAAGTACATGCACTGGTCGGAGCGCCCGGTCAACTGGACCCGGGAGGACCACCCGACTGTCATGCCAAACCCGGGTGGTTACACCCTCATCCTCGACTCCACCATCATCGCCGCCAAGCGCACTTGCAAGTTCTCACAGCTCCTCATCGATGGCGGCAGCAGCATCAACATCCTCTACCGCGACACCATGATCAAGCTCGACATCGAAGCCAAGCAGCTGGAGCCATCCCAGACGGTGTTCCACGGCATCGTGGCGGGTCTGTCCTGCTCTCCCATCGGCCGGCTTGACATCCTGTTCGGCACGAGCGATCATTTCTGGCTCGAGCCTATCTGGTTCGAAGTGGTGGACTTGTCCAACAAGTACCACGCGCTGCTGGGCCGGCCCGCGCTCGCCAAGTTCATGGCGGTCCCCTACTACGCCTACCTGAAGATGAAGTTGTCGGGTCCCAAGGGCCTCATCACTGTCATCGGCGACTACGGAAAAGTCCCTGGAATGCGCCCAAGCCGGCGCCAAGTTGGCCGAATCACTGGTTATAGCCGAGGAGCGGCGCCAGCTTGACCGGATTGTCGCACTGGCCAGTGAGCAGCCAGCCGTGCCGGTTTCCGCCAAGGAGCCAGCTTGCGAGACCTCATTCCAGCCGTCCAAGGAGACCAAGAAGATCAAGCTAAACCCGGAAGACCCCAGCTGCAGCAAGTACGTTGTTGTGGGCACTCGCCTCAGCAGCAAATAGGAAGGCGAGCTCGTCAACTTCCTCCGTGAGAACCAGGATATCTTCGCATGGTCCCCAAAGGACATGCCGGGAATTCCGAGGGAGTACGCCGAGCACAAACTACATGTCCGCAAGGACGCCAAGCCTGTCCGTCAACCATTACGTTGCCTTTCAGAAGAGAAGAGAAGAACCGTTGGTGAAGAGGTCGCCAAGCTACTCGCGGCCGGCTTCATCATGGAAGTATTTCACCCCGAGTGGCTGGCCAACCCAGTCCTCGTCCTGAAGAAAAACAAGACCTGGCACATGTCCATAGACTACACCAGCCTGAACAAGGCCTGCCCCAAGGACCCTTTCGCTCTCCCGCGGATAGATCAAGTGATCGACTCCACAGTCGGCTGTGAGCTCCTGTGCTTCCTGGATGCTTACTCCGGCTATCATCAGATCAAGCTAGACCCGGGCGACGCCCTAAAGACGTCCTTCATCACGCCCTTTGGGGCGTACTGCTACATCACCATGTCGTTCGCCTTGAAGAATGCCGGCGCCACCTTCCAGCGCTGCATGCAGAAATGCTTGCTGACGCAACTCGGCCGCAACATCCATGTCTACATCGATGACATCGTGGTGAAGACCAAGCAGCACCTCACACTCCTTGACGACCTGAAAGAAACCTTCACCAATCTGCGCCGGTACCAGATCAAGCTCAACTCGGAAAAGTGTGTCTTCGGCGTGCCGGCCGGAAAGCTGCTCGGCTTCCTCGTCTCGGAGCGCGACATTGAGGCAAACCCGGAGAAGATCAAGGCCATCGAGCGCATGCGCAGGCCAACCCGGCTGCGCGATGTCCAGAAGTTCACCGGCTGTTTGGCCTCGGTCAGCCGGTTTCTCAGCCGGCTGGGCGAGAGGGCCTTGCCCCTATATCAGCTGATGAAGAAGACGTCGCCGTTCGAGTGGAACGACTAGGCGGATGAAGCATTCCGGGATCTCAAGCGCATGCTCTCCACCACGCCCGTCCTGGCCGCACCGGCCGACAAGGAGCCGCATTTGCTATACATTGCCGCCACCTCGCGGTCAGTCAGCACGGTGCTGGTGGTCGAGCGACCAGAGGAGGGCAAGATCCAGTCCGTCCAGCGCCCGGTCTATTACCTAAGCGAGGTGCTTTCCACCTCCAAGCAGAACTACCCACACTACCAGAAGATGTGTTACGGCGTGTACCTTACAGCCAAGAAGCTGAAGCAGTACTTCCAAGAGCATGTCATCACCGTGGTCAGCACGGCCCCCATCGGCGAGATCATGGGCTGCCGGGATGCCTCGGGCCGGGTTGCCAAGTGGGCAATCGAGCTGGCCAGCCACACCATCCTTTACGAGCCCCGCACCATGATCAAGTCACAGGCCCTGGCCGACTTCCTCGTTGACTGGACAGAGACCCAGTACCTACCGCCGCCGCCGGATTCAACGCACTGGCGCATGCACTTCGACGGCTCCAAGATGCGCTCCGGTTTGGGAGCTGGCATCGTGCTGTCCTCCCCGAAGGGTGACCGGCTGCAGTACGCACTCCAAATCCACTTCGCCACCTCCAACAACGTCGCCGAGTACGAGGCCTTTGTGCACGGCCTCCGGCTTGCCAAGGAACTCGACGTCCGGCGCATCCTGTGCTATGGCGACTTGGATCTGGTGGTGCAGCAGTGTTCCGGCGAGTGGGACGCCCGGGACGCCAACATGGCCAGCTATCGTTTCCTGGTCCAGCAGCTCTCCGGCAACTTCGACGGCAGCGAATTCCTACATGTCCCGCGCGCGGAAAACGAAGCCACCAACACGCTAGACAAGATTGGCTCATCTCGGCAGTCCATACCGTCTGGTGTCTCCCTCGAGCATTTGCGCAAGCCGTCTGTCAAGCCGTCTCCGGATTCTGAGTCCATCTTCGTCCCGGACGACCCTGCGGCGCCCCTCCCCACTACAAAAAAAAGACACATCCGTGACATTTTGGGCCGAACAATTTTTTTTTCTGTCATGCTTATGACACTTCTATGACGATAATTGTGAAAAAAGCACGTATCATCATAGATGTGGTGGGCTCCTACTTCTATGACAAAAAATCATGACAGAAAATGGGCTTTTTGTCCTGGGCGGGCCGGGGACGCACCTACATGACATTCTTTGGGCCGTCCATGACGGAAAAAATCATGGTAGAAGCGAGGGCGAGGAAAATTTTGGGGAGTTCCCGGTTACGGTGGGTGGTCGGGGCCGAGCGATGCACGGAGGTTTGCGCGTTTCTCTCGTAGACGTACGCGTGTGTGTGTGAGGCGTTGGGCTCTAACTGAACCCGAGCGAGGCGTTGGGCTCTAACTGAACCCGAGCGATTGCACTAGCTATGTTACTGAACCCCGATCAATCCCTTGGCTGTTAACTGAACCTGAGTGATTCCTTCGCTACTGCTGCTAACTGAAGTCGATCGAAGCTGCCTCTTGATGAACAGCCCCCGGTGGGGGTTGGATGAACAGTTCCTGGTGGGGGTTGGATGAACAGGATCCCGTGGTAGTAGAGGCCGTTGCCGCTGGATGAACAGGACCCCGATCGAGGAGGTGGGGGTGGATGAACAGTAGCCGGTGGAGGGACCCCGTGGAGGGCTGGTTGAACAGGACCCCGTGTGGAGGGCTGGTTGAACAGGAGCTGGTGGAGGCTGGATGAACAGTACCCCCCGTGGTGAACAGTGTCAGGTGGAGGCTGGAGGAAGTCGACGGTGGATGAACAGTAGCAGGTGGAGGTTGGAGGAAGTCGACGGTGGATGAACAGTAGCCCGTGGAGGCTGGAGCGAGGCAGTAGACGATGGATGAACAATAGCCCGTGGAGTCCTGTTTTGCGGTACGCGACACCCCTCCCGATGAACAGGACCCCCGTTTCGACCGTAGGCGCTCCAACACAAGTCTGTTTCCTCCGTTTTATGGTACGCCACACCCCTCCCGATCAACAGGACCCCGTTTCGATCGTAGGCACTCGAACACAAGTCTGTTTCCTTTGTTTTGCGGTACGCCAGACCCTTCCCGATGAACATGACCCCGTTTCGACCATACGCGGTCGAACAGAAGGCCCGTTTCCTCCGTTCCGCGGTACGCCAGACCTCGTCTCGGCTGTTTCGTCCAAGCCGGTTGGCTCCCGATGAACACGGCGTATTCCGACCCAGTCTGTTGCCTCCCGATGAACAGGACGCTGTTTCTCTGTTCCGACCCAGCAGGTTGGCTGCTGATGAACAGGACGCCGTTGCTGCCGTCCGTTGCCTCTCCATGTACACGTGCCCTGGCCGTACGTATGTGCGAGTAGCTAGGCATTCGAGACCCCGCCCGTATGTACGTACGTGGCCGTATTTTTTGGCATCTGGATGTACGTACGTGTACACGGTTTAGACTGGATTGCCTGAACTACTACGTCGGGGGCTCTACTACTACGCATGCCGCTGCTTGCTCGGCCACGGTTCATCGTTGTAGAGAGACTGATCGACCAGTATGTACGTACACGTTCGCGACCAGACAGAAAACGCTACGTACGCTTCGACCGGGTGGGTCTCAGCTGTCAGGGAGGATAAGGATGCACTTCCTTGCGTGTGAAGATATAGCAGGTGGGTCCCAGCTGTCAGGGGGAAGAATCATTTTTTTGCTCGTAATATGGATGCACTTCCTTGCATGCGAAGATGTAGTTGGTGGGTCCATCTGTCAGCCTCACCGCGTAGAGTCCTCTTCCGATGGCTGTCGTTTGTTGACCACGTTGACCACGCCGCGCGGACAACATCAAGGCGGTGGACGACGGCGAGGCCTAGGAAGGGAATGACGCGGAGCCAGGGAAGATGAGGCAAGTGGATGCCCACGCGTAGGGGAGTACGAGGGTTTACTGGTTCGGCTGCGGTGTGAGGCTGCCGTCGCCGGAGAATAACAGGAGGTGTTGGTGAGTAGAGGAATGGCCTGGACGGCGATGGGAGTAGGGTGGGCCGGTGAGTCCTGCGCGGCAGCACAGCCGGCCACGGGAGGCGGTAGCAGGCGGTACCGCCGGCGGTGGTTTGGGCGGCTGAAGCAAGAATATCCGAGATTGAAGAAGAAGCACGACATCCGTTGGATGGACATCCAACGGCCACTGCTGCTAGAACCGTGTGTTGACTATAAGTTGACAAAGCCTTGCGTACGCGTCATCTTAGTTGGCCCACAAGTGTGTGGCAGAGAACATATAGCCCATTTGCGATTTGTAAGAATGTACAGCCCATTTTTGAATTCTAATGGAATTTACTGCAGCCCATTTATAGTTTGTTAAAACTACAGCCCATTTTCTAGCTAGGACAACGATTAATAATTTCAACCAACTGCTCAAAATAGAACTTAATAAAATTTCCCACATTTTGATCGGATCCGAAATATTTTATCCCAAATTTCTAGTCAGCTTAAATATAATTTCAAAATAAATTTGTATTACGTAAAAATCCAACGAAATATTGCGCGCGCAACAAGTAATGAAATTAAAATTTTCAAAATACAAAAATAATATTTTTTTTAACTAATTACGTGTTTGGTGCATTTTTTAATAGTTACAGCCCAGTTTTTATAATTACATCCCATTTATTATTTCTTAAAGCCCATTTTCTTGTTAAGCCTAATGCATCCTTCCTAGGAAAGATTTGCAGCCCAGCGGGGCGGAGAATAACAAGTTGACCTGGGCTGGGTATTCCTAAAAAAAGTATAGCTGGGCTAGCCATTTTCAGCTTGAAAAAAATTAATATCTGGGCTGGATATTTGGTCGACATAAAATAATAGCCTGGGCTAAACGGGCCACAGCCCGCCCAGTTGATAGCTCCTCTGAACAACAACAAAAACCTCAAGAAAAACTCCGCTTACACCTCAAAAAACAAATACTGCTCGAGCTGCTGGGTCCTAGCTGTCGGCCGCTCCTTGTGCAATTCTCTCGTTTATTAACTATATAGGTTGACAATGGTGTGGGACCGTGATGTCAGGAAACCAGGAGGAAGCAAAAAAATTATAATTGTATATAATAAGGAGGAACTTGCGTACATACGGCTATGGCCTGGGTGGGTCCCTACTGTCATCCTCTCCAAGTAAAGTCATCTCCTGATTCCTCATGTTCGTTGACCATGTTGACAATGCTCGGCGCCACGGCGAGTGCAATAACTCGAAGGATGACGGAGAGGGCCTTGCGGGCCCTATGGATGGTCTGATACAACGCCCGCTGCTCATTCAGGATGCCAGGATCATCGTTCACCTATGAGCACCTTCGAGAGACTGAGCCGGCATGAAACGGTAAGGCCACGCTTGGGAGCTCTGGATTGTTTCACACATGTATTAAGATACAAGTGTAATTTACTCGTCACCAGAAACAACGCGTAAAATACAGGCGTAATGAAACTGACGGCCCGAGGTTTGTAACGAAAACCGGCGAGTTACGCGTGTATTTTGAGAGACCAATGTATATTTTACCAGTCGAAATCGACCAACCAAGCGCATCGCCCAAGACCATCTGCTTTTATTTACAAGCGTCAGTTTTACAAGCGGTTTTGGTTGGAAAACGACGATCCAATCACGGCCTAAGATGATGAGTTGGTCGGAAGATCATATGGTTTCACCTCTAACCTACCCGAGTTGTCGTATAGGCTATGAATGAAACATAAGATGATGAACTTCTTAAGCACAGAAACAACAGAAGAGGATGATCTTCTTAACATGCAAATCACTGGCATTAGATCAACATGCAAAACAATATGAAGCATTATTCTCAGGAGGCACGGTGAACAGCTCGTGATGCCGCATGCCACAGCATTCCAATCTTAACTTTGCAATCAAACTCACAAGGCCTAGCATTTCATAGACAACATTCAGAACAAACTCTTAAAATACCTTACATAAGTCAACATTCATGTGACTATGCATCTCAGCAGAGTAAATATTTACTTCTGAACTGAACACGGGAATAGGAAAAAACGATCGACGCTGCTCACAACAAAGGGCGTCCCACTCCAAAATATCAAATGCATGTCTTCTCGCTAACATCAATGAGCAAAATTTGACAAGGTTTTTCAATTCCAATATATTAAACTAATGTCTTCTTGCTAACATCAATGATTAAACTTTGACAAGCTTTTCCCATTCAAAATATGTAATGCCTATGATTGTGGAACGGGCAGGGTTTGTCATCAGTTTGCACATTAAAATGGCACATGAAGCCGGATTAACCAGCGTATCTTTTTGTGTAGTTCCACTGAAATCAAACAATGTCTTGGCGTAGCATGGTGGATTTCGTATTTATATGTTGCAAGGCGTTGAACACGTTGGCACCTCCATTCAAGTAGATAGTCCGGTGGCTCAAGGTGACGACGAATGATTAGAGAACCATTCGATGTATTGTGCATAATGAAGTATTATGGAGGACACGAACCATTTGAACATTTTGTGCAGTTCCACTGAAATCAAGCTGAGCATCCCTGTCTGCATAAATACAGAAAAAGCATGATGAATATAATAGTGGTACTAGTTGATTAAACATACGCTTACAACTATAATCATCTTCATTATCTTAACAGGAAAAGATAGCAATACAATAGCTTCAAATAAACATTTATTCAAAACAATACAACAATATAAGTAGCACAACATAACAAAGCACAATCATGTGGATGAAGGCCGATACTGACCTCATTTATTACAGCTGCGTCGGCAACTGACTTGGTCATACCTTTCCTTGTGGAGTGAATTTTGCACTCCATGTGTTGTTGAGTTTGCCATGCTTATTGTTTACTCGTGTATTAGATTAGTCAAAAAAGTGCTAATATTTCCAACAGTCATGTCACCAGCGTCTACTAATACTCTGTAAAGCTTCTCGATCATTCCTTGTGTAATGTAGCACAAACAGTGACTGCTTCTTTCTGCAAAGTGGAAAGACCAACTGGGCCCAATAATGCAACAGTTTGCCTTAAACACATTGGCTCCTTTTATGCAGTTCAACTAAAATCAAAGTCAAAATAGAACCGAGCAGAAGTTTTGATATCCCTGTATGCAACAATAGGTATAAAGGAAACAATTACTGAGAAATAACGGTTGATGACTTATACTCCCAGAAGAAAAAACATCTACCTTATCTTAATGGGAAACAAAGCAGGAGAGTGGCAATTCTCAAACAGTGTGATTCATTCATATTAACTGAGACATTATCTTAACAATACCTTGTTTCAACATGTATAAAGAATGACAAAGCAGAAAAGTACCATTCCTAAAACAATGCAACTGATTCATATTAACAAAGACATTATCTTAACAATACCTTGGTTAAACATGTAGAAAGAACTACAAAGCAGGATAGTACCATTTGTAAAACACTGTAACTGATATATAATAACAGAGACATTATGTCAACAATACATTTCTTAAACATGTACTCCGTCCGATCCCTAACAGAAACGGTACTCCCGCCGATCCCTAACAAGTGTTGCAGTTTTGAACTAAGATTCAGTAGTTAATTCTGAGAGTGCCATTGCTTAATTTTACCAGTGGCATTAGATTAACAAAAAGCATAAATAGTTCCAGGGGAGAGTGGGCGCAACAGCACCATGTGCTTCCATCTACTTATAAAGGGGGTGATGCAGAGTTTGTTGTAACAAAGCAACAAGCATCATGTCTGGGTTGGTCCCATTTTTGTTCACTTAATGGGAAAAGACAACAATTCAATAGCATCAATTCAACATTTATTTAAAACAGTACCAATACAAGTAGCACAACATCTCAAAGCACACTACATGATCATGTGGATGAAGGCCGGTACTGACCTTTCATGACGCAGTCAAGATGTAACACCCTGGTTTTCGCTCTTGGATTTTTCCTTCGCGGGATTTGACTCCCGTCTTTTTTCTCGGTGTTATCGGATTTCTTTAGCTCTTGGGTATATGAAGATGGTCATTTAACCTTGCCTTCCCTATCTAACCAGAGATTATCTCCAGTCCAACCTTGCCACCCAAGATATATTCTCAGGGTTTTGCCATCGAAACCCTACCTTCCGAGTTACCAGAAGGGAAACCCTAATTCTTGCAGTTACAAAGAAACCCCAATTTCCTTTGATCTGCTGACTCCCAAACTTTTTCCAGTGATTATCCTTCATCTATAAACTCTAGATATGCAAAAATATTGCCAAGTCATTTGCAATATTTTTCATTTATAGTTAGTTCCTTTTTCTGCCAGTTAAAGGAATTAAATCCAGGAAAATATCTATCCATCTCCAAAGTTCATGAAAACTTGTGGAGATATTCTTTGTGATCATATTGAGCTCCCATCAAAATATTGGCCATAATTAAATAAGGGAAATAGCATTTTCCTATTTAATGCCAATATTGCATTTTGGGCAGTTTCTAAAGGAACTACCATTTTGGGTAGCCAGGAAGAATCCCAAATAAATTGTGGAGCTTCTCCTATCCATATATTCACCATTTCCATCAAGAACCCAAGTTCCATAGTTCAAAGTTTGAGCACAGTATCTATTTGCAAATTCTGTCTAATTGGGAAAATTGCAAAGGAAGTGCTTGAACCCTTAATCTATTTGAGCTGAAATTTTTCATGGTGGTTAACATTGATAAATCACTCATGGAAACCAGAAACCTGCTCAATACCTCTATCCATTCTTCCCCAGCAATTTTCTCGAGTTTCTGTCCATTTGGAACCTCTGTGAAGCAAGTACCATTTTGGTGCACCCAAATGGTATGAAACTTTTACAGTGGCTTCATATGTTCAAATCATCACCCTCCACAAAATTTGAGCCAGATCTATCTAACCATTTTCCCCCAGCATCATCATCTTCCTTTCTGGCCAGATTGCATGGTTACAAAGGAAGTGCTAGCTATATTGCTTCATTTGATCTGAAAATTTACCAGGGTAGTCACCTTGGTAGATGATTAACCCCTGGCCAAGGTGAGCACTGTGGTGGCCACACCACATGTCAAACACCTTTTTGTCAGAATCTTCTTCTGCAAGTTTTACCCACCCCAGAGCCTTCTAGTTGATCCCAGCTTCATATATCATCTATTTGAGCAGTGAGGAGAGTGCTGGACAAGGTCCTAGAGCCATCCGGTGCCCTGGACACGTGGTGCCGGTGGTGACCACACCCCTAGTCGGCAGCCGACGTGAACCGTGGCAAAACAGTCATCGTCTGGCCACCTCCTGTCGCCGCGGCTTGTCTGCGAGTGCCGACTAACTCCCCACCGCACGCGTGGATCTTCTGGAGCCCTCTCCCCCTCGTCCCCTAGCTCCTGGCCGCCTCTGCCGACATGGGTTTGCCGCTAGGTCGCCGCCACGGCATCGCCATCTCGAAGCTCCGTCCATTGTCGGCTAGCTCTTCCCCGAGGCTATTTAAGGAGTGCCCCGAGCTCTCCCGCATCCCATCGACCTCCTACAGCCTCTCCCCGAGCCCCGGAGCCCCTCTCCCTCGCCTCTGTCTGCCGCGGTCGCCGCCGGCCACCTCCCAAATCCGGCCACCCGAGCCCCCTCTCGCCTTGCTACTACCACCATCGGCTTACCCGTACTCCGGCGAGCCTCCCCAACCCCTCTCCCCGCCGCCGGAGTACCCCCTGACCGCGCGCCCCAAGACCGACCGCCGCCTCCTCCCTTCAGCCCCCGCGAGCCTCCCTTGCTCCGTCCCTCCCCGGCGCCTGCTGCTGCTCCAGGCGAGAGCAGCGCCGTCTCCCGCTTCCGTCGGTGGCCGGAGCTCGGCCGGAAACCACCGGAGCCGGCCAGGCCCATCACCAGCGCCGCGCCCTCTCCTGCCTCCTCTGTTCGGTCAGGGAGACCGGTCGGGGAAGAAGACGACCGAGCTAGGCGGGCCCACGTCGCCCCCGACCCCACCAGTCAGCCACCCAGAGGGGTTGACCCCGGGCAGCCTACGTGGCAAGTGGAAGCGATTTTCCTGAAGTACGCTTTCATTTCAGCAAAAGCGTATTTTGCCCAAGACGCTTTCAGTTCAGCCGCCAGGGACTTGTTTGTAAAGAAAATATTTACAGATTGGTCCCTGCACTTCGAACGGCCACAACTTTGCAACCATGACTCCGATTCAGGTGATTCCAAAGCCCACTTCTTTGTATCGTCAAGCCTGTTCTGTTGGTGTCATTTCCACAAGGTTGCCACACAGTAAAAATGACCATTTTGCCCTTGCCCTATATCAGGCCCCTCCGAGAGAGAACGGTTTCCGGCGATCCTTTCCGCGGACTCTCCACACTTCTTCCTGGAGTATTCTTCGACCGCAGGAAAGCCGACCATCTGATATATGCCCTAAAGCATTGCTCTATGTTATTCTTGCGTGTTCAAACTATTATACTTATGCTTGTATGTGTAGTGGTGAACTGTATGTGACTCTGACGAACCCTTGCTTGCACTTTCTTCGATGACGGCACCACGCCTGTGTCTGAGCTGCTTTCAGCCGTCCGGGGTGGATGCCGACTTTATGTTCTCTTTTCAACAACTGGCCGTGTTCTGAGATGTTTTTCGGCCGTCTCGGGCAGTTGTTGAATTTCTTTCTGTAGTAGTGACCCTATGCTCTGAGCTGTTTTTCGGCCGTCTTAGGGAACTGCTACATTCTTTTTATCAACACCGTCTCATGCTCTGAGCTGCTTTCCAGCCATCTTGAGCCGGGGTTGAGTTATTCCGGTAACATCCCAGATCTGAGTTGTAAAGACCGTTCTGGTGGCTACTGGATTCTTTGCCGGTTTTATGCAAGGGTTCCGACGGTCGTAACTTACAGCTAGTACTTGTAAAGTGATAACTTGCCATTTAAATACTGATTCGCTAATGACTTGTCATGATATTATATGGAGATAGGTTGTTATGTTTTTATCATGCATAACTGCTGCCATCCCAAGTTATTATGATAAACATCCATACTCGCTAAATGATGACTAAAGCTAAACCTAGTCGGTTGGTCCAGAGTCACCTGTCCGGACTTATCCGTGCAGCCACATTTGCCGGTATGGGACGGCCTTGACTTGGTCTGATCGCGTGCTCTTTTATCGGTACCACCAAACAGGGAAGGTTATGCGCGCACCCTGCCCTGGCCCGGTAGGCGGCGATAACCTTGTGAGCCCAGTTGAGTTATTTGCCGGCGTCCCCGTTTGGGACAGTTTAGTTTGGCCATGACGGTGGCAGGTGTCATGAGGTGACACAGGGGCCACCCAGGGCTTGACTCCGGTGGAGAATGATTGTCGGTGGTACTATGGGAGAGTCACGGGTTAGGCAGGTTTCGTTGGAGCAACACTGGTCCACCCGAATGGGATCACGAGGCCAGGTGCTCCATGGTGTGGGTAAAGTGCGCTACCTCTGCAGAGTGTAAGAATCTATAAGAATAAACGCGTCCACGGTATTGGACAGTCCGTCCAGACCTCACTCGGTGGTCAACCGTAACAATGATAATAATGATGGAAGAACCAATCTTGTGTAGACATCAGATGATGTCAGGAATATGATATGTTAGCCATGGGATGGCTATATGATGAGTGGTCGGATGACCGAAAGACTTGGATTGGATCCTGAGATTGTTCGGAGTATGGATCACTTACTTGATATGCTTTACTTTACTGTATTTTACTTTAGTAGTTATCTTGCTGGATAAACCTGTTATGACTTGATGATTAATATTGCTAGATAGGTATGTTATGCCATGATAATTAATGTTGCTCTAATAACAAACGCATGCTTGAATGCCATGGATTGCTTTGCTTGGTGTATATGTTAGTTTGGTTTGCTTGCGAGTACATTCAAAAGTACTTAGCGGCCTTTAACGTGGCCAGGTTCACATAAGGACCCCTCGTCCGTCGTCGAGGAGCCAGAGCGTTCGCGAGCTAGAAGAGTAACCTAGTCAGATCCCTGTGGATTGGAGTCGCACCAGGACCATGCTGCCTTAGATGGAGCTTTTCCGCTGCCATCACTCTTGTAAGATATCATGTAAGACTCATATACCCATTAATAGAAATGCCTGTGTTCATGATACTTGTTGTAAACGCGCATGCCAGAGTGATTTCCTGGGCTGGTATGCGTGGCGACTGTCTGGCTACAGTGGTAATTAGGAGGGCGCCACAACGGATGGTATCAGAGCAGCCAGGATGACGATAGGTTACCCTAGCCAGACTTCATTGTCTTGTGCTCAGTAGAAAGCCTAGATGGATTTCAGCCATCTTTTGCCAAGCAGGCACGGCTACTATTGATCATAAGGCAACCCCCTAGGTTTTTGGCTCCATCCGACGCCAACTCTCGTGGCCTTTGCCTCCGGTACGAAATGTCCGCACCAGGCAACGCCCCGTGAGCCCTGAACCCTTAGGTAAACCAGATATCCCTACCCTGCTTGCTAACCATGGCATTCCTCTTCTTAACTCTAGTTTCCTTTGGGAAACGCCTATAATCCCGTCTCTCCCCAACAACCTTAGGATCGTTGACTAAGCCATTATGGCTATGGTCCTGCGTCGAGTGTGATGTTCCCTAAGGAAGTAGTAGGAGCTTGACACCAGTGCTACCAGGAGCATTGTGTGGTTTTGCTTCTAAATCCTTAGAGGTGCATCGAGTGTGCTATATTAGTTATACTAGTGGATCTTCGGCCACGTGTGTAAGGTCCACAATTTTTTTAGCTTTATTGGCTTTTTGGTTTTCGCGGTTTTTGTTTCTTTTGTCGGTTCCGTTTCTTCGTTTCGACTAAATCCATCCGCAAGTGCCGTCAAGAAGACCAGCATACAACTGAGATAATACCCAATAATCCCAATTCAGCAAGAGTCAAGCCAAGCCAACTGCCTGGTATTCAGAATAGCAGCACCGGGTCTGTCAAGAATGAAGAATGGGTCAGAAGCAGAATCTATGTGCAACAGACAAGGCTAGAATATACCTGAGAGAGTTTGCCTCAGAACGGATCACGCCTAAGGAGTAGTCAGATGAGTTACCAAGAATGAATATCAGTAAGGACAAATTATTCCGTCCGCGACACAAGGACTATTTCAGTCAGTGAGGTGAACCGGGTCTTTTCTCAATGGACCCAAGAATCATTTATTACCCACCGAAGACATATTTCAAGAATGTGAATGTGCCAAGAGCAGCAACAAAACTCCGGTACGTTGGTACAAATTGCAAAGCAAATCTTGAAGTTCACCGGTGCATATACAAAATTTTGCGGGCACTGTGACAAGGTTTGCAAGGAGTATGGATGAGTTTATGGTTGCCCCGAAACAATGAGAACCTAACATGCTTGGAAGCTCAGCTAAACCGAATGGAATTATCCGTCAATGGCTCATTGGCAACACTTGGTTTGAATGCAAAGGGTAGTCCGAATTAATTATCAACATGAAGCTTGCATCAGTTGTGCAACCTTTACAACAGCAATGATCAGACCAGCAGAGGACGAGTGATGTGCATGACAATAGAATATCTTCAGTCAAGGTATGGCCTATACCAAGTTTGGCTCCGCTATGGGTAAATTCCAGATACTTCGAAAGGAAGCCAGAATTGGCCATAGATCTGACTACGTACACAGAGAAAGGCTTCTGGTATAAGGAACCCAACCTTCCTCCGCAAGCTATCAGAAGGAGCTTACAATGCAAGACTCCCAATCTTCCTCGATACGCTACTTGGTGAGGAAAAATCTTCTGGGGTACGGCACTCTCATCTTCCACAACATGCTATCGAGGAAAAACTTCCGGCATAAGGCACCTAACCTTCCACAGCAAGCCCCATGAAGGAAAGCTTTGGAGGTACGATACCCGGCCTTCTGCAGCACGCTAGCCTGGCAGAAGCTTCAAGCATAAGGAATTCCGCCTTCTTCAACACACCATCGTGCCCACGACAGTCCTGTCTGAAGCACGAACTAGTCTGGACACACATCCGCCTCAGAACTCAATGGTTCTGAAAGGATTTATCCTACCCCTGCATATGTTGTGAGCATGCACTCCAGGGGACCAGTTCATGCGAGCCACTCGTACACGGGAATGGCTGTGTTTAGAGAACCATTGGCCCCGTATTTAAAGGAAGAATATGAGCACAACAACCCCTACGAGATATGCAAGAGTAAGTTGTGAGAACAAGCCCGACAAGCCGGGAAAACAATCAGGGAGCCGTGTTGGCAGGTCATTACAGGTCCATCAAAGGAATCCCCAAGAACCAAGAAGTTGTGGACAAACAACCTCCGTGACGTTCAACCAGACACAGCTTCACGGACAGAGTGGTATCACCAATCCTCATCAGACTCTTGCATATACGGCCACAACAATGCAGCCAGCGTGTCATACTCATCCTAAAGATGGGCCATCAACCAAGATAAGAGGCTATGCTCCGAAAGATACACCGAATGACAACCATACTATGTTCAGCTCAGTGGTCATAGCAAGGACTACAGATGCTATATATATGACAAAACCATCTCCATGAGCGACAGAGTTTGAAACAAGACATTCAGATAGAATGGCTCAAAGCACGTCAGCATCAACAACTCATGATGTCATTGAAATAAGAGGTTACTGTCTATGATTACTTTGAGATCATGCCCGACATTGCAGTTGAGGATACAACAGCAATAGCTCGGTCATGTTGTTCCTTGAACTATGGACCACCTAAGGACAAAGTCAGAATGCCTAAGATAGAAGGAAACAACAGTATGGAACCACAACCAGACTGAGCATTCTGACACGGCAAAAAGAAAGCCACTCCCACTCATTCGAGGCCATACGAGCACGTGAGCCTGGTACTAGGAAAGGATGTCTTGCCTATGACAGTCAGAGTACGAAGTATCGCAATAAAATCCGAAGCAGTCACTTCCAGGCCAAGGAAACCGAGCTGTTTGTTGGTATTACCCGCTACCTCACCCTGCAACACCACTACCAAGGAAAAAGGTACACCTGACAGGGAAGACAACATGGTCCATCAGAAGAGGCAGTTAAAGGTCAGTGAACCAACGAAGACAAGACCGCTGATGGATCCAAGTCGCACACAGGTAAGTCCTCCTTCACCGGGAGGTAAGCCCAGAAATCTCGAGGACGAGATTTTCTTAAGGGGGGTAGGTTTGTAACACCCTGGTTTTTGCTCTTGGATTTTTCCTTCGCGGGATTTGACTCCCGTCTTTTTTCTCGGTGTTATTGGATTTCTTTAGCTCTTGGGTATATGAAGATGGTCATTTAACCTTGCCTTTCCTATCCAACCAGAGATTATCTCCAGTCCAACCTTGCCACCCAAGATATATTCTCAGGGTTTTGCCACCGAAACCCGACCTTCCGAGTTACCGGAAGGGAAACCCTAATTCTTGCAGTTACAAAGGAACCCCAATTTCCTTTGATCTGCTGACTCCCAAACTTTTTCCAGTGATTATCCTCCATCTATAAACCCTGGATATGCAAAAATATTTCCAAGTCAATTGCAATATTTTTCATTTATAATTAGTTCCTTTTTCGGCCAGTTAAAGGAATTAAATCCAGGAAAATATCTATCCATCTCCAAAGTTCATGAAAACTTGTGGAGATATTCTTTGTGATCATATTGAGCTCCCATCAAAATATTGGCCATAATTAAATAAGGGAAATTGCATTTTCCTATTTAATGCCAATATTGCATTTTGGGCAGTTTCTAAAGGAACTACCATTTTGGGTAGCCAGGAAGAATCCCAAATAAATTGTGGAGCTTCTCCTATCCATATATTCACAATTTCCATCAAGAACCCAAGTTCCATAGTTCAAAGTTTGAGCACAACATCCATTTGCAAATTCTGTCCAGTTGGGCAAATTGCAATGGAAGTGCTTGAACCCTTAATCTATTTGAGCTGAAATTTTTCATGGTGGTTAACATTGATAAATCACTCATGGAAACCAAAAACCAGCTCAATACCTCTATCCATTCTTCCCCAGCAATTTTCTCAAGTTTCTGTCCATTTGGAACCTCTGTGAAGCAAGTACCATTTTGGTGTACCCAAATGGTATGAAACTTTTACAGTGGCTTCATATGTTCAAATCATCACCCTCCACAAAATTTGAGCCAGATCTATCTAACCAGTTTTCCCCAGCATCATCATCTTCCTTTCTGGCCAGATTGCATGGTTACAAAGGAAGTGCTAGCTATATTGCTTCATTTGATCTGAAAATTTACCAGGGTAGTCACCTTGGTAGATGATTAAACCTGCCCAAGACCTGGCCAAGGTGAGCACTGTGGTGGCCACACCACATGTCAAACACCTTTTTGTCAGAATCTTCTTCTGCAAGTTTTACCCACCCCAGAGCCTTCTAGTTGATCCCAACTTCATATCTAATCTATTTGAGCAGCGAGGAGAGTGCTGGACAAGGTCCTAGAGCCATCCGGTGCCCTGGACACATGGTGCCGGTGGTGACCACACCTCTAGTCGGCAGCCGGCGTGAACTATGGCAAAACAGTCATCGTCCGGCTACCTTCTGCCACCGTGGCTTGTCTGCGAGTGCCGACTAACTCCCCACCGCATGCGTGGATCTTCTGGAGCCCTCTCCCCCTTGTCCCCTAGCTCCTGGCCGCCTCTGCCGACATGGGTTCGCCGCTAGGTCGCCGCCACGGCACCGTGATAACCCACAAGTATAGGGGATCATTTGTAGCCTTCTTCGATAAATAAGAGTGTCGAACCCAACGAGGAGCTAAAGGTAGAACAAATATTCCCTCAAGTTCTATCGACCACCGATACAACTCTACGCACACTTGACGTTTGATTTACCTAAAACAAGTATGAAACTATTTTGCAAGAATAAAACTACGAGTACTTTGCGAGAATAAAAACTATGAGTAAATTGCAAGGTAATAAAAGTAGATTGCTTTTGTCAACAAGAAAGTCATTTGTCCCTAGGCAATCGATAACAAGTACCGGTAATCATTCTTGTAATTTTATATAAGGGAGAGGCATGAGCTAACATACTTTCTCTACTTGGATCATATGCACTTATTATTGGAACTCTAGCAAGCATCCGCAACTACTAAAGATCATTAAGGTCGTGAAACCCAACCATAGCATTAAGTATCAAGTCCTCTTTATCCCATACGCAACAACCCAACTACTCGGGTTTAAGCTTCTGTCACTCCCGCAACCCACCATAAGCGAATCATGAACATATTGCAACACCCTACAGCGGGGGCCCCTCACGTTTGCGCGAGATGGAGGGCACCGTAGGACAGCACCATAAATAAAATATACAATCATACCAACCAAGATCATGATTAACCCATAGGACAAAACGGATCTACTCAAACATCATAGGATAACCATAGATCATTGGGAAATAATATATGGAGTTGAGCACCATGTTTAAGTAGAGATTACAGCGGGGAGAAGAGGTGTTACACCGCTGCATAGAGGGGGAGAAAGTTGGTGTAGACGGTAGCAAGATTGTTGATGTAGATCCCCGTCACGATCCTAGCCCCAGCGGCGTTCCGACGCCACCGGGAGAGAGGGGGAGAGAGCCCCCCTCCTTCTTCTTCTTCCTTGGCCTCCCCCCTAGATGGGAGGAGAGTTCCCCCTCTGGTCCATGGCCTCCATGGCGGCGGAGGGGCGTGAGCCCCTCCGAGATTGAATCTCCCTCTCTGTTCTCTTCTGTTTCGCGTTCCCCAGATCTGGCCCATCACCGTTTCTTATATTCCCGGAGATCCATAACTCTGATTGCACTGAGATTTTAACATGATTTTTCCATAAATTATCTTTCTTCTGCCAGAAGAAGGGCCCTAATAGACGTTCGAGGAGGGCACAAGACACCTGGGCACGCCGGGCACCCCCTTGCGCGCCCTGGTGTATCTTCGGGCCTGTGGGCCCCCGTTTACGTTGATTCCACCTCCCAAAATTCAAAAATATTCCAAAATAATTCTCTGTAAATTTTTATTGCATTTGGACTTCGTTTGGTATGGATTTTCTATGAAATAAAAAACATGCAACAAACAGGAACTGGCACTGGGCACTGGATCAATAGGTTAGTCCAATAAATCATATAAAAAGTTGCCAAAAATATGTGAAAGTTGTATAATATTGGCATGAAACAATCAAAAATTATAGATACGATGGAGACGTATCAGCATCCCCAAGCTTAATTCCTACTCGTCCTCGAGCAGGTAAATGATAAAAAAAAGATAATTTTTGATGTGGAATGCTACCTAGCATAAACTTGATCATATATCTAATCATGGCATGAATATTAAGACATAAGTGATTCAAAGCAATAGTCTATAATTTGACATAAAGACATCAATACTCAGGCATCCCAACAAACAATCATGTCTTTCAAAATATCAACGCTAAAGAAAGCTATCCCTACAAAATCATATAGTCTTGTCATGCTTTGTCTTCCTGACACAAAGTATTTATCATGCACAACCCCAATGACAAGCCGAGCAATTGGTTCATACTTTTTAACACGCTTCAGCTTTTTCAACCCTCACGCAATACATGAGCGCAAGCCATGGATATAGCACTACGGGTGGAATAGAGTATAATGATAGGGGTAAATATAGAGAAGACAGAAAGTAAGAAAGTCTCACATCGATGCGGCTAACCAACGGGCTATGGAGATGCCCATCAATCGATATCAATGCGAGGAGTAGGGATTGCCATGCAATAAATGCACTAAGAGCTATAAGTGTATGAAAGCTCAATATGAAAACTAAGTGGGTGTGCATCTGATCCTATAATGAAAAATTCCCACTAGTATATGAAAGTGACAACATAGGAGACTCTCTATATGAAAAACATGGTGCTACTTTGAAGCACAAGTGTGGAACTAGCATGCCCCTTCTCTCTTTGTATTTTTATTTTTTTCCTTTTCCTTTTTTTCTTTTTTTCCTTTTTCTATTTTTTTCTTTCTTTTTCTCTCTCTCATTGTCCGGAGTCTCATCCCGACTTGTGAGGGAATCATAGTCTCCATCATCCTTTCCTCACAGGGACATGCTCTAATAATGAATAATGATGATCATCACACTTCTATTTACTAATAACTCAAAAGAAATAAAAATTACAACTCGATACCTAGAACAAAATATGACTCTATATGAATGCCTCTGGTAGTGTACCAGGATGTGCAATGATCTAGCGTAGCATGTATAAAAAATGATGCACGGTGGCTGAGCCACAACTACTATGGCAGCTATATGATCATGCAAAGCAATATGACAATGAATGCTCAAGTCATCAAAACGGAAGCGGTGGAAGTTGCATGGCAATATATCTCGGAATGGCTATGGAAAGGCCATAATAGGTAGGTATGGTGGCTGTTTTAAGGAAGATATAATAAGGCTTATGTGTGATAGAGCGTATCATATCACGGGGTTTGGATGCACCGGCGAAGTTTGCACCACGTCTCGAGGTGAGAAAGGGCAGTGCACGGTACCGTAGAGGCTAGCAAATTGCGGAAAGGTAAGAGTGCGTATAATCCATGGACTCACATTAGTCATAAAGAACTCATATACTTATTGCAAAAGTTTATTAGCCCTCGAAGCAAGTACTACTACGCATGCCCCTAGGGGGATAGATTGGTAGGAAAAGACCATCGCTCGTCCCCGACCACCACTCATAAGGAAGACAATCAATAATAAATCATGCTCCAACTTCATAGCATAACGAGAGACTATACGTGCATGCTTCGGGAATCACAAACCTTAACACCAATATTCTTACTAACCACAGCCATTTACTAGTACCTCCCACATATTACCATCTCTATATCGCAAAACTATTGCAAGGAATCAAACATATCTTATTCAGTGATCCATAAGTTTTATGTAGGATTTTATGACTAACCATGCAATTGACCAATTCCTGTTGACTCTCTAAATTGATATAAGTGAAGCATGAGAGTTTAATTATTTCTACAAAAGAACATGCTCTAACAAATATAAGTGAATCAAAAGAGCATTCTACAAATAACGGTTTTCTATGTGAAGAGAAACAGGCAATCCAAACTTCAAATGATATAAGTGAAGCACATGAAGCATTCTATAAAGCCATACTCAAAAGATATAAGTGAAGTGCAATGAGCATTCTATAAATCGACCATGGACTATCTCATACCAGCATGGTGCATAAAAGAAAAATGAAAAATAAACACAAAAGACGCTCCAAGATTCACACATATCACATGAACGAAACGAAGACGAAAACATACCGATACTTGTTAAAGAAAGATGGGATGCCTTCCGGGGCATCCCCAAGCTTAGACGCTTGAGTCTCCTTGAATATTTACTTGAGGTTCCTTGGGCATCCCCAAGCTTGAGCTCTTGCCTCTCCTCCTTCTTCTCATATCGAGACCTCCTCGATCTTTGATCACTTCATCCACACAAAACTCAACAGAAAACTGGTGAGATCCATTAGTATAATAATGCAAATCACTACTTTAAGTACTATTGCAAACCAATTCATATTTTGTTTTTGCATTTCAGCTACTGTAATATAACTTCTCCATGGCTTATACCACCGATAAAAATCGACAGTTTCATCAAAACAAGCAAAACAATGCATCAAAATCAGAATCTGTCTTAAACAGGACAGTCTGTAGCAATCTGAACACCTACCATACTTATGTTACTCCAAAAATTCTGAAAAATTAGGAAAAATAAAAAATTTGTATATAAAGACTGTGCAAAAAGTTTCAAAAACTTTCGACATTCCAGTAAAAAATGTAAAATCATGCACTACAGCCAAAGTTTCTGTTTTTGCACCGCACATACCAACAAGCAATCTAATCATCCTAAAGGCAAATCTTGGCACATTATTTTTATAATACAATGGATTTGTACAAGGGGATAATTATTTTTTTGAGAATCTCCATGAAAAATTCTACATTGTTTCCATGAGCATGAACACAAGTGTTCAAGGTCGACCCTCACTTCTCCAATGCACAACTTCCAATCGCTTCTCTTTTGTGAAAAAAGTTTTTATGTTCCCCTCTATATTTTTTATGTTTTTAAACTTTATAAAAGCACTCAACAGAAAGAAATGACTCTCTAAAACTTCCGGGTTGTCTCCCTGGCAGTGCTTTCTTTAAAGCCATTAAGCTAGGCATAAAGTGCTCAAGTAATGGATCCACTCGGATCCCAAGGTATATCAAAGCCAATTTTAATTAACAATGATTTGGCATTTAGTAGTGAGCACAAAGCAACATATATCATGCAATGATGAAGTCTAACTCTCTTCCTATGCATCAGCATGTCATACAAGAACAATTCATGCACATCAAGTAAAGGCCAATGCATAGTATAAGCAATTTCTTGCAATTCTATCGTGTTGGAAACATAGAGAGGCGGAGATGTAGTTCCTCTTTCATAATAATTGCAAGTAGGAGCAGCAAGCACATGCATATTATATTCATCAAAATTATCATATGCAACGGTAAAAGGCAACCCATCAATATAATCCTTAATAAGAACAAACTTCTCCGATATAGTGTAGTTTGGAGAATTCAAAAAGATAATAGGACTATCATGTGTGGGTGCGACAGCAACAATTTCATTCTTAACATAAGGAACTATAGCAAGTTCATCTCCATAAGCATAATTCATATTGGGATCAAGGCCACAAGCATAGCAAGCATCAAGTTCATAAAAAGGGATATTTCAAAAGAATCAACGGGATCATAGCAATTATCATAGCATTCATCCTTCGGTAAGAACAAAGGGACATTAAACAATGTATGAGTTGAAGAGTTACTCTCATTAGAAGGTGGGAACGGGTGATCAATCCACTCTTCCTCCACTTGTTCTTCGCTCTCCTCATCATCTTTTTCATCCAATGAGCTCACAGTTTCATCAATTTTTTCTTCCATAGACTCCTGCAAAATATTAGTCTCTTCTTGGACAGCAAAGACTTTCTCAATAAATACATCAATATCGTAATTGAATTTATAATTGTCATAGCAAAATTTAAGGATAGCAAAATTTTCAGGTCTATAAACTGAATCATCAAAATCTTCAAACTTTTCAAACAAAGATTAAATTTCATAAGCACCCTTAAAAGCAACAAATTCTTCTATTCGTTCCACATCATAGTAATCATATCTACCATTAGCATAAGAAGCTAAGGTTTCATTGTCATTAAATTTGCATGAAAGAAGGTGTGGAGCATTCATCCTAGAGCAACAAGTATAATCATATCTAGAGCATAGATTCCAAGCATACCATTTCAACATATGAATTTGATCCCATAAGAGTTTCCCTTTTTGTGTCAAGCGATAATCCCTAAAGTATTCACGTTGATCCAACGTGTCTCCCATTATCAAGTTGAACGGGGTTTTCTGCTACTTCTTGAGATTGCGTTGGTTTTTCCCTTGAAGAGGAAAGGGTGATGCAGCAAAGTAGAGTAAGTATTTCCCTCAGTTTTGAGAACCAAGGTATCAATCCAGTAGGAGACAACACGCAAGTCACCGAATACCTACACAAACAAACACCAAACTTGCACCCAACGCGATAAGGGGTTGTCAATCCCTTCTCGGTTACTCGCAAAAGTGAGATCTGATAGAGATAAATAAACGGTAAAGTAAATATTTTTTGGAATTTTTGTTTTATAGATTGGAAAGTAAAAGATTGCAAAATAGTAGATCGGAAACTCGTAGATTGGAAAGTAGAAGATTGTATGATGGAAAATAGACCCGGGGGCCATAGGTTTCACTAGAGGCTTCTCTCAAGATAGAAAATAATACGGTGGGTGAACAAATTACTGCCGAGCAATTGATAGAAAAGCGCAAAGTTATGACGATATCTAAGGCAATGATCATGAATATAGGCATCACGTCCGTGTCAAGTAGACCGAAACGATTCTGCATCTACTACTGTTACTCCACACATCGACCGACTCCTGCCTGCATCTAGAGTATTAAGTTCATGAAGAACAGAGTAACGCATTAAGAAAGATGACATGATGTAGAGGAATTAACTCAAGCAATATGATGAAAACCCCATCTTTTTATCCTCGATGGCAACAATACAATACGTGCCTTGCTGCCCCTACTGTCACTGGGAAAGGACACCGCAAGATTGAACCCAAAGCTAAGCACTTCTCCCATTGCAAGAAAAACCAATCTAGTTGGCCAAACCAAATCGATAGTTCGAAGAGACTTGCAAAGATATCAAATCATGCATAACAGAATTCAGAGAAGATTCAAATAATATTCATAGATAAGCTAATCATAAATCCACAATTCATCGGATCTCGGCAAACACACCGCAAAAAAGTATTACATCGAATAGATCTCCAAGAACATCGAGGAGAATGTGGTATTGAGAATCAAAGAGAGAGAAAAAGCCATCTAGCTACTAGCTATGGACCCGTAGGTCTGAGGTAAACTACTCACGCTTCATCGGAAGGGCAATGGTGTTGATGTAGAAGCCCTCCGTGATCGAATCCCCCTCCGGCAGGACGCCGGAAAAGGCCCCTAGATGGGATCTCATGGGTACAGAAGGTTGCGGCGGTGGAAAAGTCTTTTCATGGATGCCTCTTGTGGTTTGGGCATATAAGAGTATATATAGGCGAAAGAATTAGGTCAGGAGACGCACGAGGGGCCCACAAGGGTGAGGGGCGTGCCCTACCCCCCCTGGGCGCGCCCTCCATCCTTGTGGCCGCCTCGTAGCTTCTCTGACTTGCACTCCATGTCCTCTGGTTTCCTTTTGGTCCAAGAAAGATCATCGCGGAAGTTTTATTCCGTTTGGACTCCGTTTGGTATTCCTTTTCTGCGAAACTCAAAAACAGGGAAAAAAACAGGAACTAGCACTGGGCTCTAGGTTAATAGGTTAGTCCCAAAAATAATATAAAATAACATATTAATGCATATAAAACATCCAAAACAGATAATATAATAGCATGGAACAATCAAAAATTATAGATACATTGGAGACGTATCATTTTCTCAGGATTATCAAAGTGGTGCATAGTATCTTTCACATAACGAGCATCGAGGGTTTTAGGAGGTTCCCCATCTCCATGAGTAGCAAGTACAACTAATTTTTTTGGTGTTTCGTGTTCCATATCCATAACTAAAGATCGAGAACAACTTAGAACAGGAAATAAAAACTACTTAGTGATAAAGCAAACAAGCACACACAAGAATATTCACCCCACGCTATTGCTCCCCGGCAACGGCGCCAGAAAAAGGTGTTGATAACCCACAAGTATAGGGGATCGTTTGTAGCCTTCTTCGATAAATAAGAGTGTTGAACCCAACGAGGAGCTAAAGGTAGAACAAATGCTCCCTCAAGTTCTATCGACCACCGATACAACTCTACGCACACTTGACGTTTGCTTTACCTAAAACAAGCATGAAACTATTTTGCAAGAATAAAACTACGAGTACTTTGCGAGAATAAAAACTATGAGTAAATTGCAAGGTAATAAAAGTAGATAGCTTTTGTCAACACGAAAGTCATTTGTCCCTAGGCAATCGATAACAAGTACCGGTAATCATTCTTGTAATTTTATATGAGGGAGAGGCATGAGCTAACATACTTTCTCTACTTGGATCATATGCACTTATGATTGGAACTCTAGCAAGCATCCGCAACTACTAAAGATCATTAAGGTCGTGAAACCCAACCATAGCATTAAGTATCAAGTCCTCTTTATCCCATACGCAACAACCCACCTACTCGGGTTTAAGCTTCTGTCACTCTCGCAACCCACCATAAGCGAATCATGAACATATTGCAACACCCAACAGCGGGGGCCCCTCACGTTTGCCTGAGATGGAGGGCACCGTAGGACAACACCATAAATAAAATATACAATCATACCAACCAAGATCACCATTAACCCATAGGACAAAACAGATCTACTCAAACATCATAGGATAACCATAGATCATTGGGAAATAATATATGGAGTTGAGCACCATGTTTAAGTAGAGATTACAGCAGGGAGAAGAGGTGTTACACCGCTTCATAGAGGGGGAGAAAGTTGGTGTAGATGGTAGCAAGATTGTTGATGTAGATCGCCGTCACGATCCTAGCCCCAGCAGTGTTCCGGCGCCACCGGGAGAGAGGGGGAGAGAGCCCCCCCTCCTTCTTCTTCTTCCTTGGCCTTCCCCCTAGATGGGAGGAGAGTTTCCCCTCTGGTCCATGGCCTCCATGGTGGCGGAGGGGCGGGAGCCCCTCCGAGATTGGATCTCCCTCTATGTTCTCTTCTGTTTCGTGTTCCCCAGATCTGGCCCTTCACCGTTTCTTATATTCCCAGAGATCCGTAACTCCGCTTGTGCTGAGATTTTAACACGATTTTTTTTCCATAAATTATCTTTCTTGTACCAGAAGAAGGGCCCCAACCGATGTTCGAGGAGGGCACAAGACACCTAGGTGCGCCGGGCACCCCCTGGCGCACCCTGGTGCATCTTGGGGCTTGTGTTCCCCCGTTTACGTTGATTCCACCTCCCAAAATTCACAAATATTCCAAAATAATTCTTCGTAAATTTTTATTGCATTTGGACTTCGTTTGATATGGATTTTCTATGAAACAAAAAACATGCAACAAACAGGAACTGGAACTGGGCAATGGATCAATAGGTTAGTCGAATAAATCATATAAAAAGTTGCCAAAAATATGTGAAAGTTGTATAATATTGGCATGAAACAATAAAAAATTATAGATACGACGGAGACGTATCACACCGCCGTCTCGAAGCTCCGTCCATTGTCGGCTAGCTCTTCCCCAAGGCTATTTACGGAGTGCCCCGAGCTCTCCCGCATCCCATCGACCTCCTACAGCCTCTCCCCGAGCCCCGGAGTCCCTCTCCCTTGCCTCTGTCCGCCGTGGTCCCACCAGCCACCTCCCAAATCCGGCCACCCGAGCCCCCTCTCGCCTTGCTACCACCACCATCGGCTTACCCGTACTCTGGCGAGCCTCCCCAACCCCTCCCCCCGTCGCTGGAGTACCCCCTGACCACGCGCCCCAAGACCGGCCGCCGCCTCCTCCCTTCGGCCCCCGCGAGCCGCCCTTGCTCCGCCCCTTCCCGGCGCCTGCTGCTGCTCCAGGCGAGAGAAGCGCCGTCTCCCGCTTCCGCCGGTGGCCGGAGCTCGGCCGGAGACCATCGGAGCCGGCCAGGCCCGTCGCCGGTGCCGCGCCCTCCCCTGCCTGCTATGTTCGGTCAGGGAGATCGGTCGGGGAAGAAGACGACCGAGCCAAGCGGGCCCGCGTCGCCCCCGACCCCACCAGTCAACCACCCAGAGGGGTTGACCCCGGTCAGCCTACGTGGCAAGTGGAAGCGGTTTTCCTGAAGTACGCTTTCATTTTAGCAAAAGCGTATTTTGCCCGAGACGCTTTCAGTTCCGCCGCCAGGGACTTGTTTGTAAAGAAAATATTTACAGATTGGTCCCTGCACTTCAAACGGCCACAACTTCGCAACCATGACTCCGATTCAGGTGATTCCAAAGCCCACGTCTTCGTATCGTCGAGCCCATTCTATTGGTTTCATTTTCACAAGGTTGCCACACAGTGAAAATGACCATTTTGCCCTTGCCCTATATCAGCCCCCTCTGAGAGAGAACGGTTTCCGGCGATCCTTTCCGCGGACTCTCCACACTTCTTCCTGGAGTATTCTTCGACCCCAGGCAAGCCGACCATCTGATATATGCCCTAAAGCATTGCTCTGTGTTATTCTTGTGTGTTCAAACTATTATACTTATGCTTGTATGTGTAGTGGTGAACTGTATGTGACTCTGACGAACCCTTGCTGGCACTTTCTTCGATGATGGCACCACGCCTGTGTCTGAGCTGCTTTTGGCCGTCCGGGGTGGATGCCGACTTTATGTTCTATTTTCAACAACTGGCCGTGTTCTGAGCTGTTTTTCGGCCGTCTCGGGCAGTTGTTGAATTTCTTTCTGTAGTAGTGACCTTATGCTCTGAGCTGATTTCGGCCGTCTTAGGGAACTGCTACATTCTTTTTATCAACACCGTCTCATCCTCTGAGCTGCTTTCCAGCCGTCTTGAGCTGGGGTTGAGTTATTCCGATAACATCCCAGATCTGAGTTGTAAAGACCATTCTGGTGGCTACTGGATTCTTTGCCGGTTTTATGCAAGGGTTCCGACGGTCGTAACTTACAGCTAGTACTTGTAAAGTGATAACTTGCCATTTAAATACTGGTTCGCTAATGACTTGTCGTGATATTATATGGAGATAGGTTGTTATGTTTTTATCATGCATAACTGCTGCCATCCCAAGTTATTATGATAAACAACCATACTCGCTAAATGATGACTAAAGCTAAACTTAGTCGGTTGATCCAGAGTCACCTGTCCGGACTTATCCGTGCAGCCACATTTGCCGGTATGGGACGACCTTGACTTGGTCTGATAGCGTGCTCTTTTATTGGTACGACCAAACATGGAAGGTTATGCGCGCGCGCTGCCCTGGCCCGGTAGGCGGCGATAACCTTGTGAGCCCAGTTGAGTTATTTGTTGGCGTCCCCATTTGGGACAATTTAGTTTGGCCACGACGGTGGCAGGTGTCACGAGGTGACATGCTACTTCTTGAGCTTGCGTTGGTTTTTCACTTGAAGAGGAAAGGATGATGCAGCAAAGTAGAGATAAGTATTTCCCTCAGTTTGAGAACCAAGGTATCAATCCAGTAGGAGACAACGCACAAATCACCGAATACCTGCACAAACAATCAAACAACTTGCACCCAACGTGATAAAGGGGTTGTCAATCCCTTCACGGTTACTTGCAAAAGTGAGATCTGATAGATATAGATGAAACTAAATAAAAGATAAAGTAAACATTTTTGGTATTTTTGGTTTATAGATCGGAAAGTAAAAGATTGCAAAATAGTAGATCGGAAACTTATATGATGGAAAATAGACCCGGGGGCCATAGGTTTCACTAGAGGCTTCTCTCAAGATAGCAAATAATACGGTGGGTGAACAAATTACTGCCGAGCAATTGATAGAAAAGCGCAAAGTTATGATGATATCTAAGGCAATGATCATGAATATAGGCATCATGTCTGCGTCAAGTAGACCGAAACGATTCTGCATCTACTACTATTACTCCACACATCGACCGACTCCTGCCTGCATCTAGAGTATTAAGTTCATGAAGAACAGAGTAACGCATTAAGTAAGATGACATGATGTAGAGGAATAAACTCAAGCAATATGATGTAAACCCCATCATTTTATCCTCGATGGCAACAAGACAATACGTGCCTTGCTGCCCCTACTGTCACTGGGAAAGGATACCGCAAGATTGAACCCAAAGCTAAGCACTTCTCCCATTGCAAGAAAAACCAATCTAGTTGGCCAAACCAAACCGATAGTTCAAAGAGAATTACAAAGATATCAAATCATGCATAAAAGAATTGAGAAAAGATGCAAATAATATTTATAGATAATCTAATCATAAATCCATAATTCATCGGATCTCGGCAAACACACCGCAAAAAAGTATTACATCGAATAGATCTCCAAGAACATCGAGGAGAACATGGTATTGAGAATCAAAGAGAGAGAAGAAGCCATCTAGCTACTAGCTATGGACCCGTAGGTCTGAGGTAAACTACTCACACTTCATCGGAAGGGCAATAGGGTTGATGTAGAAACCCTCCATGATCGAATCCCCCTCCGGCAGGGTGCTGGAAAAGGTCCCTAGATGGGATCTGTAGCGACCCGACCCGAATGGATCGAATCTCTGTGCTCACGTGTCATCCCTGGATCGGTAATGCTGACACACACAGTACTCGAAGGATTTATAACTGAGTGCAATCACACACTTATTACATCGAATGTCTCAAAAGAGAACTTATTACAATAAATATGGCTTAAGGCCATCTAAAAGATAACAGCGGAAGGCTTGGAAGATAAAGTGAGTCCATCAACTCCAACGGCATAGCTGAGTACACGACAACGACCTAGCGCACCTTAGTCTTCGTCTGAAAAGTCTGCAACATGATGTGTTACAGCCCGAAACGGGCCAGCACATGGAATATGCTGGCAATATAACACAGAAGAGCAATGAACAGATAAATGATATCACTACATGCATATATGGCTGGTGGAAAGCTCTAGGGTTATATTGTTTTGCGAAAAAGCCAATTTTTTCCCTACAACAAAGGAATTTATTTTATTTAACTATCATGGTGGTTGTTAAACATTGAGAAGGTAAATCCCCATCTCAATCCCAAATAAAAAGTAATCATTAAACCCAACAAATTAATTTAGAGTGATGGGATCAAATCAATAATTCAGGTACCAGATACTCAAGATGTCCATAACCGGGGACACGGCTAACCATGATTAGTTTATACACTCTGCAGAGGTTTGCACACTTTTCCCCACAAGACTCGATCTCCTCCGTTGGATTTCTCGCACTACATGGTGTTTGAGAAACGGATGACCGAGACACAGTCTTTCAGAAGAATTAACTCTAACCCTGGGTAGACAGTACCAACCTACATCCCCTACATCTGCTAGCCTACCACTGGAAGAGGTCATGCAACATACTCAACTATGCTAGAGCCCATAATAGCTTGTGGCTGCACACGGAAGTTTCTAGCATGAATAATCTTATGATCCCTTTGAGCCTGGGTGGCGAACCAAAAAGACAACACTGGTATATCCCCAGGTGCCTGCAACCAATCCACCCAAATGTGTATTTAAGTAGCCACCTTAAGTTAACCATTAATTAACAATCTCACATCTGTCATGGCAATATAAGCATAACGTAGAAGTAACTCCCAAGGGTTTGATAATAAAGGGCAATAGGTTCTACCTCATCATCTACTTCCCAATACCCACACGTTAATCACATCCTAATCATGCAGTGTTTGAGGATTGAAACTAATGCATAAAACTAGGTATGAAAAGAGTATGATCAATGTGTTACTTGCCTTGCTGACGATCCGCAAACCCTAGAGACTCGTAGTAGCACGCTTCGCACTCCGGGAATTCTATCGCAAACAAACAATAGCATACATAAGCAATCAAGCATAGATGCAAGGGTAAAACTAAAATAAGAAGATCAAATCTCAAAGTTCAACTGAAGAGCTTCGATTTGCAAAAAGAATCAATCGAATCGGAGCTACGGAACTGAAACTACGGTCAAAAGAACTTCGAAAACAAATCTGCTTGAAACCAAAATTTTAAATTGTCAAAATCATGTTCAAGTTGATTAAACAGAAAGAGGGGTTCGAGACGGAGATTTTGGCGTTGGTTTCACAGGATTTGGACAAACGGTTTAGAAACGGCGAGGGTTTGAAGATCAGGGGCTAATCTGCGATAAAAGTAATCGTGGATAGGTCCCTGGCAGAAAAAGAAAAATCTATCGGACGAACATCCGCTAACAGAGTCAAACGAACGAAAGTGTTCGTTAACAAATCTAAACGAACGAACGTTCGCTAATTAATCTAACCTAATAAAAATAAACCGAACTAGGATTTTTTTTTAAAAAACCGGCGGTTTTACCTAAAACCGAAAAAAAACGGCGACGACGGCGACGAGATCCGGCGGCGGCGGCGCGGCTCCGGTGAGGCTGGGCGGGGCCGCGTCAGCGCGGGCGGCGGGGCTGCGGGCGCGGAGAGGGCGAGGCGCGGAGGCGGCGCAAGGCGGCGGCGGCGGCGCTGGCAGGCGGCGACGCGGGCGGCGGTGGAGCGGGACGAGGTGAGGGAGGGGGGGGGGGCGGCGCGGCTATTTAAAGGCCCGGGGGCGGCGTGGCTTGGGGAGAGGGGCGAGGGAGGGGGCGGGGTCTCGGTATTTAAAGGAGCCGGGGGGCGGCGTGGCTTGGGAAGGGGGCCGGCCCGGGGCAGAGTCCGGCTCGGACTCGCCTCGGCGTCCGTGCCGAGCACGGCGGCGCGCGAGAGGAAGGCGGCGGCGGCGGCCTGGCTCGGCTGGGCCTTCAGCCCAGTCGGGCGAAAGGTTTTTTTTTTTAAAAAATTCCGCCGAAACAAAAATCCTAAATAAAACAAAATTCTAAAAATGCCAAAAACAATTTTCACCGTCTAAATAAAATATTTAGAACAAGGTGAACAATTTTCCGGCCTAAAAATGCAGTTTTGAAAAATGCATATTTTTCTAATTCAAATAAAATAGCCAATAAAATCCAAATAAAATTATTTATTTGATTTTAATATTTTTCCTCCAATATTTCTTTTATTTTGGAGAAGTCATTTTATCTCCTCTCATATATTTTTAATATGAAATATTTTGGAGAGAAAAATAAATAAAACCGAAATGATCCTCTTTTCAATATTTGAGAAAATTCAAATATGAAAATAAATGAAATCCCCAACTCTCTCCGTGGGTCCTTGAGTTGCTTAAGATTTCTAAGGATCACAAATAAAATGCAAATAAAATATGATATGCATATGATGACCTATGTATAACATTCCAAATTGAAAATTTGGGATGTTACAAACCTACCCCCCTTAAGATGAATCTCGTCCTCGAGATTCGGGTTGGCTAGAAAATAGGTGTGGGTGGTCCTTCCGTAGATCATCCTCTCGTTCCCAGGTGGCTTCATCCTCGGTATGGTGGCTCCACTGAACTTTGCAAAACTTGATAACCTTGCTGCGTGTAACTCTGCTGGCAAACTCGAGAATCTTGACGGGTTTCTCCTCTTAGGTCAGATCACTATCCAACTGAATTGCTTCCAGGGGTACTGTATCTCTCAGAGGAATATCGGCCATCTCAGCATGGCACTTCTTCAACTGGGAAACGTGAAACACATCATGAACTCCTGATAGTCCGTCGGGTAACTCCAACTTGTAGGCCACCTCTCCCATACGTTCCAAAACTCGGTATGGTCCTACAAATCTCGGGGCTAACTTTCCCTTGACTCCAAAGCGTTTAACTCCTCGCAGAGGTGACACAAGAAGATATGCTCTGTCTTCGATTTCATAGACTACCTCCTTGCGTTTCGAGTCTGCATAACTCTTCTGTCTGGACTGGGCTACCTTCAGTCTATCTCGAATCAACTTAACTTTCTCTTCTGACTCTTTGATCAAATCCGGTCCAAACAACTGACGGTCTCCAACTTCATCCCACATCAACGGTGTTCTGCATCTCCTTCCATACAAAGCTTCAAAAGGTGCCATCTTCAAACTGGCTTGGTAGCTATTGTTGTATGAGAACTCCGCGTAGGGCAAATTGTCATCCCAACTAGATCCATAATCTAGCGCACAAGCTCTCAACATGTCCTCCAGAATCTGGTTGACTCTCTTGGTCTGTCCATCTGTCTGCGGATGAAAAGCTGTACTAAACTCTAGCCTGCTACCCAAAGTCTGGTGCAGCTGGTGCCAAAACTTTGAAGTAAACTGTGTTCCTCTATCTGATACGATGGTCCTCGAAACTCCATGCAGACATACGATCCTGGTCATATATATCTTGGCCAACTTTGCACTCGTATAGGTGGTTTTCACTGGGATAAAGTGAGCTACTTTGGTCAATCGATCCACTACTACCCAGATAGAATCATATCCCGATCGGGTCCTGGGCAATCCGGTGATAAAATCCATGCCAAGCTTGTCCCACTTCCATTCGGGTATCGGCATAGGCTGCAGTAATCCTGCTGGCTTCTGATGTTCTGCTTTCACTCTCTGACATACATCACATACGGCTACATACTCGGCAATGTCCTTTTTCATACCAGTCCACCAGAAACGCTCCTTCAGATCCAAATACATCTTGGTGTTTCTGGGGTGTATTGAGTATGGTGAGTCATGAGCTTCCTGTAGTATCAACTTCCTGATCTCTGCATTATTGGGTACATAAACACGGTCCTCAAACCATAAAGTTTCGTACTCATCCTCACGAAAACCTTTGGCTTTTCCTTTGTTCATCCTCTCCTTTATCTCAGCAATTTCCTTATCATCCTTCTGAACTTCTCGAATCTTCCCCAATAATGTTGACTGAACTTCTAATGCTGCAACAAAACCTCTAGGAACTATCTCCAAACGAAGCTCCTGGAGATCTTCGGCTAACTCCTTGGGTAATCCTCCGCTTACGAGGGTGTTGGCATAGCTCTTCTGGCTCAAAGCGTCTGCTACGACATTGGCCTTTCCTGGGTGATAATGCAGCTTCACATCATAATCCTTTATAAGTTCCAACCATCTCCTTTGCCTGAGATTCAGCTCCTTCTGAGTAAAAATGTACTTCAAACTCTTATGATCTGTGTACACATCACAACGGTTTCCAATAAGAAAATGTCTCCAGGTCTTGAGTGCATGAACTACAGCTGCTAACTCCAAATCATGCGTGGCATAATTCAACTCATGCGGTCGAAGCTGACGTGAGGCATATGAGACAACTCTTCCGTCCTGCATAAGTACACCTCCAAGTCCTAAGCGAGAAGTGTCGCAATACACTTGGAATTCCTTGCGTATATCCGGCAGAATCAGCACTGGGGCTGTAACCAAACGTTTCTTCAGCTCCTGAAAACTTGCCTCACATTCATCTGTCCATTTGAACTTGGTGTCCTTCTTCAATAACTCCGTCATAGGCTTCGCAATCTTAGAAAAATTCTTAATAAATCTCCGATAATATCCTGCAAGTCCAAGAAAACTGCGGATCTCTCCAACTGAGGTGGGTGCCAACCACTCAGTGACTGACTGAACCTTGGTGGGGTCTACTGCTATACCTTCTCCTGATATAACATGTCCAAGAAATCCAACTTCCTTCAACCAAAACTCACATTTGCTGAACTTGGCATACAACTGATGTTCCCTGAGCTTCTAGAGAACCAAACGCAAATGTTCCTTGTGCTCCTCTTCATTCTTCGAGTATACCAAGATATCATCAATGAATACTACGACAAACTTATCCAAGAACTCCATGAACACTTTATTCATCATACTCATGAAATAGGCAGGGGCATTAGTTAATCCAAATTACATAACCGTATACTCATATAGCCCATACCTTGTGGTGAAGGCTGTCTTAGGTATATCCTGTTCTCGGATCTTCAACTGGTGGTATCCTGATCTCAGATCGATCTTGGAAAACACTTTAGCTCCTTGCAACTGATCAAACAAATCATTGATCATCGGCAGTGGGTACTTGTTCTTGATCGTCACTTCATTCAATGCACGATAATCGATAACCATTCTCAAGGATCCATCCTTCTTCTCAACTAAAAGCACTGGGGCTCCCCACGGTGATGAACTTCGTCGAATGTAACCTTTCTCCAGTAACTCCTTGATCTGCTTCTTAATCTTCTCCAGATCATTTGCAGGCATCCAGTATGGTCTCTTCGATATCGGTCCGGTTCCGAGAAACAGCTCTATCAAGAACTCAATGTCTCGATCTGGCGGCATGCCTGGTAACTCCTTTGGAAATATATCTGGGTAATCCTTCACTACAGGCACTTCTTCCTGAACAACTCCTGAGAGGGAATTTACTTGGGTCCTCCTCGGCGCATGCCTGGATACATACTTGATCCTTTTTCCCTCCGGGGTGGTGAGCAGAATTGACCTACTCGCACAGTCAATGTTTCCTCCATACTTCGACAGCCAATCCATGCCTAGTATTATATCCAATCCTTGTGATTCCAAAATTATTAGGTCTGAGGGAAATACATGGCTACCAATGGTCAAGGGTAACCGATCACACCATCGGCTGGCCATATACTCTGCACCTGGTGAACTTACTAACATGGGTGACCTAAGGGCTAAGGTGGGTAACTTAAACTTGTCCACAAATCCCCTTGAAATGTATGAATGTGATGCACCAGTATCAAAAAGACCGATTGCAGTAAATGACTTAACCAAAAACTTACCGATAACTGCATCTGGCTGCTCTTCAACCTCCTCCACGTTCACGTGGTTCACTTGTCCCCTGTTGAAAGGGTTGGGCTTCTTCCCAGAGCTTCCATTGCCATTACCATTCTTTGGCTCGGGGCACTCATTGGCATAGTGTCCAGTCTTCCCGCACTTGAAACAAGTAATGTGACTTTGGTCCTTCTTGGCGGGTGTGGCCGGGTTAGAGCGGTTCTGATTGCTGCCTGCTCCATTCCCGTTTCCATTCTTGGGGCCACTGTGGTTATGCGAACTTCCTCCATTGTGAGTATGGCCTCCATGGTTATGTGTATATCCTGACGAACGTCCGCTAACAGAGACAAACGAACGAAAGTGTTCGTTAACAGATCTAAACGAATGAACGTTCGCTAATTAATCTAACCTAATAAAAATAAACCGAACTAGGATTTTTTTTTAAAAACCGGCGGTTTTACCTAAAACAAAAAAAAAAGGCGGCGACGGCGACGAGATCCGGCGGCGGCGGCGCGGCTCCGGCATTATTTTTAATATTTTTCCTCCAATATTTCTTTTATTTTGGAGAAGTCATTTTATCTCCTCTCATATATTTTTAATATGAAATATTTTGGAGAGAAAAATAAATAAAACCAAAATGATCCTCTTTTCAATATTTGAGAAAATTCAAATATGAAAATAAATGAAATCCCCAACTCTCTCCGTGGGTCCTTGAGTTGCTTAAGATTTCTGAGGATCACAAATAAAATGCAAATAAAATATGATATGCATATGATGACCTATGTATAACATTCCAAATTGAAAATTTGGGATGTTACAGGATCTCACGGGTACAAAAGGTTGTGGCAGTGGAAAAGTGTTTTCATGGATGCTTCTGGTGGTTTGGGAGCTTATGTGAATATATAGGCGAAAGAATTAGGTCAGGAGGGTCACGGGGGGCCCACAAGGCAGGGGGCGCGCCCTACCCCCCTGGGCGCGCCCTCCACCCTTGTGGCCGCCTCGTGGCTCCTCCGACTTCATCTCCAAGTCTCCTGGGTGTCTTCTGGTCCAAGAAAAATCATCGCGAAGATTTTATTCCGTTTGGACTCCGTTTGATATTCCTTCTCCACGAAGCTAAAAAACAAGGAAAAAACAGAAACTGACACTGGGCTCTAGGTTAATAGGTTAGTCGCAAAAATAATATAAAATAGCATATTAATGCATATAAAACATCCAAAACAGATAATATAATAGCATGGTACAATCCAAAATTATAGATACGTTGGAGACGTATCATGACACAGGGGCCACCCAGGGCTTGACTCCAGGGGAGAATGATTGCCGGTGGTATTATGGGAGAGTCACGGGTTAGACAGGTTTTGTTGGAGCAACACTGGTCCACCCGAATGGGATCACGAGGCCAGGTGCTCCATGGTGTGGGTAAAGTGCGCAACCTCTGCAGAGTGTAAGAATCTATTCGAATAGCCGCGTCCACGATATTGGACAGTCCGTCTAGACCTCACTAGGTGGTCAACCGTAACAATGATAATAATGATGGAAGAACCTGTCTTGTGTAGACATCAGATGATGTCAGGAATATGATATGTTAGCCATGGTATGGCTATATGATGAGTGGTCGGATGACCGAAAGACTTGGATTGGATCCTGAGATTGTTCGGAGTATGGATCACTTACTTGATATGCTTTACTTTACTGTATTTTACTTTAGTAGTTATCGTGTTGGATAAACCTGTTATGACTTGATGATTAATATTGCTAGATAGGTATGTTATGCCATGAGAATTAGTGTTGCTCTAATAACAAACGCATGCTTGAATGCCATGGATTGCTTTGCTTGGTGTATATGTTAGTTTGGTTTGCTTGCGAGTACATTCAAAAGTACTCAGCGGCCTTTAACGTGGCCAGGTTCACATAAGGACCCGTTGTCCGTCGTCGAGGAGCCGGAGCATTCGCGAGCTAGAAGAGTAACCTAGTCAGATCCCTGTGGATTGGAGCCGCACCAGGACCATGCTGCCTTAGATGGAGCTTTTCCGCTGCCATCACTCTTGTAAGATATCATGTAAGACTCATATACCCATTAATAGAAATTCCTGTGTTCATGATACTTGTTGTAAACGTGCATGCCAGAGTGATTTCCTGGGCTGGTATGCGTGGCGGCCGTCTGGCTACAGTGGTAATTAGGCGGGGCTCCACACAAGATCACCTACGAATCTGCCAACACGAATAGGAAATCCAATCTCGTTTTGTGTAGTTCAACTAAATCAAGCAAAGTCGCCGGTGAGACTTTTAAGTTCGCTATAGCAACAAGTTGAATAGATATCCATGTTTTAACAGAGGCAAAAAAGGAAACAATTACTGGCCAATAAAGAAGGATGAAACATACGGCGACAAAAAGAAGCATCTACCTTATCTTGATGGAAAACAAAGTAGGACAGTAGCATTTCTAAAATGGTTGCATTGATTCATATTAACAAAGACATTCTCTTAAAACAACATTCGTTAAAAATGTAATTTACTTTTAACAGTGGCATTGCTTCAATTTTCCAGCGGCATTCTTAGATTAACAACAGCAAAATAGTTGTATGGGACATGGGACATGCCAGCACCATGTGCGTCCACACGTATAAATGGGTGATGCAGAGTATGTTGCCAAGCAGCATATCTATGTTGGTCCCATATTTGTTCTCTTTGAACCTTTTTCCTATGTGAGGGCAGCAAATCTAGTCCTGCACAAACTACCAGACCCCCCAGTTTCTTTCCTTTTTCAACAAAGAGATCGGTTCCTTACAGATGTGTGTACTGGGTTACCCCCTTTTTCCCTTTTTGACCAACAAAGCGGCTGGATAGCCAGTCTATACTACTTTCCCTCCCTCCTTTCCTCATTGAACCATGTCCTAGATTCATGCTCCACCCCACCCTCCCTTCTTTCCTCTTTGAACCAAGACCTAGATTTGACTACAGAATCGAAACAGATCCGCATGCTAGAGCAATGACGGTTTCAAAGAAAGTTATACCTTAGGGTTGTCGGGATGTGGCTTGGCGTGCTAAGGGAGGCCGGATCTACCCACACTACGTACGACAGCGAGGAAGAAGGGGTCGGAGGCCCTCCCGCACATGCGCTGGGTGAAAGAGAATAGCGCAGCCGGCAGTGGATTGCCTCCCTCACCGAAGGCGAGAGAGTGAACGCTGCACCTCCTCCCCTTCCCGGTGCGATGGGATCCAGACGGCTCCTTCACCAGCTGTGAGGGGGGAGAGAGAGAGAGGCAGTCTTGTTTAGATATGATGAAGAGGGTGACAGATTGTGAATAGAGCAAAGACTAGCAAAGGAACGCTGAGCCTCCAGCGTGTATACATATATGTAGTGCAGTGAGAGTGAGAAGAGTGCAAACCCTAGGGAACAAGTGCTGAGGCTCCAGCTTATATAGTACCAATATAGTGGAGTGGTTTTCTTTTTCTCTCCATAACAATCGTTTTAAATTGTGTACAACACAAAACTCTTTATTTAACATACCAGTGAAGAAAACTACGATCAAGTAACGATCTGTGACGCCCCCGGCTTAATTGCACACTAATCATACACGCAAATGCACATGATCAAGCCTAAGGACTCACTTGAAGATATCACAACATAACTCTAGACACAAATTAAAATAATACAAGCTTTATATTACAAGCCATGGGCCTCGAGGGCTCGAATACATAAGCTCGCATACAAGCGTCAGCGAAAGCATCAGATATCTGAGTACAGATATAAAAGAAATACAAATAAGCCTTTAAGAAGGCGGGGCAAAAGAAAACATTATGATCGAAAGGCGCAGGCCTCCTGCCTGGGACCCTCCGAACCTACTCCTGGTCGTCGTCCAGCTCGTAGTAGTAGCCACCCTCGGGGTAATAGTGGTAGTCATCGGCGGGGGCAGCGGTCTCAGGGGCTCTGTCATCTGGTTGCACCAAAAGGACATGGGGAGAAAAAGGAAGCAAAGCAACCGTGAGTACTCATCCGTAGTACTCAGCAAGCAAGGATCTACACTACATATGCAACAGTATCAAAGAAAGGCTGTATATGTGGACTGGGCTGCAGAAATGCCAGAATAGAGAGAAGGCCTAGTCCTATCGAAGACTAGCATCTTCAAGCATCTTCAGTGGTCTTGCAGCATTAGAAGAGTGTAGATCAGCACCATATATAGTAGCAGTATTAATAAGTCACAACCTCACCCAGAGATCATTTCTCGACTTCCTGCGAGAAAGCAATCCCAGAGCCATACAGTCATCAACCTCGCCCAGAGATCCCTTCTCGACTCCCTGCGAGAAAGCAATCCCAGAGCCATAATATCCATTTCTCATCTCATCATTAGGTTCTAGTTGTATCGATCGGGATACAACTCCGAGCGTCCGTTACCGAGGATCCGCCTATGCATAGATAAGTTCTTCCTTGCAGGGGTGCACCAACTTACCCACCACACTCGATTAACTCTGGCCGGACACACTTTTCTGGGTCATGCGCGGCCTCGGCCAAACGACACACCGCAACCCTACCTAAAGCTCAGCAGAGAGGTCCCCGTCGGTCTATATCCTAAGCGCTCAGGGGTCTTGGGCTATCGCCCTGTGCACTCTGGGTCGTTGTGTGCAGGGTGGATACCAGCGCCATCGGCACGATCCGACCCGGCCGCCATGCTGAACTGGATGTCTGACAGAGCTTTCGGCTGATGCAAACGACGCATAGTACCCATATTTATTCCCGCGTGATGGTTAGTGCTATCGGTCCAAAGGCCCACTCAGATCAAATATCCAAATCATTAGTGCATTGGTAGCATGCGGTAACGAGCAGAGACTCACGATCGATGTGACCCCGTCGCCCCGTCTCGAGGACTTGCGGCAAGGGCTAAGAATGCCCTGCCACGCCTCGTATTTATCTCTCGGGTACCCTCCAGGTCAACCCGACTTCCCATCACTCGTGGGTACCCCTCAGGGTCGACCCGCCTTTCCATGTAATAGTTGTAAAGTTGAAGTATCCGTGTGTCCATAACATCAGGGAATCCGAGGTATCACCCTCATTGGATTCCTACTCGATGTATCCGTCAAGGTGAACTTAGGAGGAATCACCCTCGAGGTTCACACTTGAGGTGTTGCACGACGGCGTCGTTATCGGAAGTGGTGAAGGAGGAATCACCCTCAATGACCACGACCGAATAGCTACTCTACAGAGTTAACATTAGAAGTGCTAATCGAGGTATCACCCTCGACACTCGATGGTGACGCTGCAGTGTCGTACAACTAAGGGGGTGATGTGCGGTGCCGGGGCCTGGTTGTCGATCACGTTGATCGAGTCATCTGATAATCCAGCAGGGGCAACTGGGTCAAAGTGGTGTCTCTGGTGGGTCTCTATCCAGCCTATACTAAGCAGTTTAGGATAAGCAGGTAAGGTATCAATAGCAGGTTACAATAAACAGGCTATGCATCAGAATAGGATAACTCAAAGTAGTAGCAAATTCTAATGCAAGCAGGAGGGAGAAATAATAGGCGATATATGCATGTTCAAAGGGGGGGTGCTTGCCTGGAAGCTCTGCGGCAAGAGAAGGGTCGTCAACAGTGTAGTCGGACTCCGGAGCTGCGTCGGCCTCGGGGACTACATCAGTGTCGGGGTCTACCAAGAGAGAAGAGGGGGAGGAAATAAATAAATACACAGCAAACATATGCAACACAGAGCATGCTATGCTAACGTGCAGTGCAGGGTTGCCTAAAGACATGTCTAAATCATTTTAGTTATTTTAGGATTAAAATTGGAATTATTAACCGGTATATCTGCACTATTCATCTATCGGAAACAGGCTAAAAGTTGCGGGTTCACCTCCGTAGAGGGTCCCTACACGGAAACAGATGGCACGGTTGGATTTGTCTCGTTTTTCTGATCAACTTTCATGTAGAAAGTTTTTGATCCGAGCTACGGTTTAATTTCTATGAATTAAACAAGTTTTAAGCATTTTCTGAATTTATCTAAATTAACAGGAATTTCCAGAAAAGGAATATGATGACAGCATGACTTCACTACTGCGTCAGCGAGTCAAACCGCCTGGTCCAGGTCAAACCTAACCCGCGGGACCCACCTGTCATAGACAGTGGGCTAACTAACTGAGTTAAATTAATCTAATTACCTAATTAACTAACAGGGGCCCACTGGTCAGTGTCTAACTAATTATCTAACAGATTTAATTAGCAATTTTAATTATTTACAAAAATGGTTTAGGCGGTGGGGCCCGCCAGTCAGTGGTAGTAGCTGCCACGTCAGCGGGGTTGACCTGGTCAACCGGTTAACTTGGCCCGCGGGACCCAGTGGCCAGTGACCCAGGCACGGCCACGTCGACGCCACATCGTCGCCGGCGCCGGAATCGCTCCGGCGAGCGCGACATGCGGCGGAGCACGCCGGCGAGCTGCAGAATTCGCCCATAGTGGCCCATTCTCGGCGCGATCAGGTTCTTTTGAATGAGGGGAGCCTCGCGCGTCGCCCTGTGGGGTTAGTTTGGGCAGGGGTGGCCTGCAAGGAGCAGGATGACGACGTCGGGCGACAGACAGAACACGGCGAGCTCGGGATCGAGTATATGAGCTCGCCTGAGATGAGCTAGCGTACGCATGCGAGGTGCGTGGCCTCTAGGGGCACGATGGAGGTCACGGCTTGGGCTGGGAGTGGCTGCAGCGTTGACTGCATGAGCCGCGGCGGCGAGCAGAGTGCGGCCACGGCGCGGTGATACGATGAGCTCGCTAAAGCACCTACGCGAGCGCCTAAAGAAAAGGAAAGGGGCATGGGTGCTCACCGGGCGGCACACGGGGGCCTTCGACAACTTTGGAGCGCTGGGAGTCGCCGGAGACGAAGGAGGTTGCCGGCGGCCGTACAAGATGGGGGCGAAGGGGTTCGGCGCTGTGGTGCCTCCCAGCTCCTATGGAGGGCTCCAGTCGATGCGGCAATTCGAGGAGGAGCAGACGGACCAGGCCGGCGGGCACGGGGCCGCCAGTGGCCGCGGTGACGACGGAGGACGGCGGCGGATGCGCTCGGTGAGGGGGAAGGGGAAGCGAACAAGCGCAGGGGAGAGCGAGGAGGAGGGGGATGAATGGGCGAGGAGGTCCAGGGGGAATGGAGGAGGCCTGCCCTTATCCCCTCGGTGGTCGCTGTAGCGTCGCGGTGTCGCGCTGCGGTTGGCGCGGAGACGCGCGCATCCAAGGAGACGACGACTCGGAGGAGAAGTAGGTGAGGGAATGGGCTGGGCCGGCTGCAGGTAAGCCCAGGTAGGCCTTTTCCCTTTTCCCTTTTGCTATTTTCTGTTTTAACTTTTATTTATTAACAGAGAGAGAAAGGGAATTATTTGAGCTACCATCTCACTTAGGAAAATAGGGAAGGTGTCCCATTAAATCCCTGGTGATTTTATGCATTGCCTCAAATATTTTAGAGACCAGTGGAATTCATTTGTATTTTGCAAAAATGAATTTGCAATTTTAAATTGCTGAAATAGCACTGTTTAAATGCTACTGCTCATTTTAGCATAAGGGTGATGTTGTTTTCCTTAACAACAATTTGTTTTGGAATATTTGCTAGAAGGTGAACATTTTTCCAGCAACTTTTGGGCAACTTTATTTTGCACTTGAATTTGAATTGAATTCAGTGGAGGAATTTGGAATGAGATATTAACCATTGTGATCAAGCAATGCAAAGGAGGATGACTTGGCACTGATCATAAGGGATTACTGTAGTGTGATGCTGGGGATGTTACACGATCCACGCGTCCTGGTCGCACTTCCTGTCGTTCACATGCGTAACACTACCCTCCGTTAGGTGAACAACCACACACGTGCCAAATTATCGGAAAGGTGTGAGAGTGTGTACAAATAAAGAAATTTAATTTCAATTATTTTGTATGTACAGTTTGCCCTCTCTCAATAATTATGGTTTGTTGTGTTAAAGTTTGACTTCAGTCAAATCTAATATGCAGACTAAATAAAAACGGAGGGGTACTACCTCCATCCGGGGTTTTAGTCCACACCATATTTTTAATCAAAGTCATACCACATATTTAGTTAAAAACTGGTCAAATAAAATTACAGGGTAGCTGAAGACAAAGTTGTGAGAAGGTTTAGAAATCAATACAAAACTTTTGCTCTTAGTACCAACGTCGATGCTTCTTCGAGGAAACATTTGGTTCATATTCAATTGTGTGATAAAATTGCACCAACGTAAACGACCGCTCCAAGATGAACAGGTGAAGGATATCATCTTTGTGGTAACAAGCAAAGAGCACTGATGGAAGACAACCCGTTCTTCATTGAACATCAATCAGCTTCACCAGCCGATACAGCCATGAGACGCAACCATGAGCATCGATAGCTCATCGTGGTGTGATGCATCATCAATTTTGGCATCATGTTTGGGTCAGGCACCAATGAAGTTTGATAATCCTCACTGTGGTTTGTTTCTTCTCGGTAATCAAGCTCGAGAAAGGAAGAACTGAGCAACAGTGGCCATCCAATTTTGTGCAGTTCCAGTAAAAATTGAGGAAGGCATGCCCGAGTATGGAGATACGCATCCCTGTTTGCAAAAATATATATAAAAAATGATATTTAAGTAGTTTCGTTACTTTGTTTTAGCAGTGGAACAAGATTAACAGTGGCATCTTAATTCTCAATGCCTCTACATGGACATTGCTTCATTTTACCTATGATAGTTTTAGATTAGTAGCAGCAATACGAGCATATGGACAATGACCGCACAACCACCATGTACTTTTTGTCGAAAAAAAAACATGTATACCTCCACCGATGCATAAATGATAAACCTGGACAACTTTTGGAGTGGCCTTTCCTCTATAATAGTAAAAAATAGGTGATGTTGGACCAGCCGACGAACCCTAGCTACTATACATGGGGAGCTGGGGAGTAGTGGTATAGAAGAAAACCCGCATGCAGAGTACAATGAAGCATGAAATCCAAAAGAAGTTATACCTCACGTGGGTGAGATGTGGATTAGGCGGGCGGGCGGGATCTGCCCACACGACGGCAGCGAACAAGGGCGCGGAGGACCTTCATCCGCGCTGGCGCCGGCTCAGAGAGGACGGTGCGCATCGGCTTCCTCCATCGCCAACGGCGACAACGTCAACGCTGGACCTCCTCACCTCCCGCAGGGGACAGGATCCAGCCGGATCTGCGACCACCGGTGAGAAGAGAGATAGAGTGGACACTGTCTATCTTGTTTAGATATGGAGAGGGTGAGAGAGCGAGAAGCGAGAAACCCTATCAAACAAGAGGCTATATATACAATGGAGTAAAAAAAAATCTCTCCATAGCAGTGGTTTTAAATAGAATACGCGCGTTCCCGGAAAAAAGAAATGAAAACTGGCGGACAAATCTTTTTTTAACGTACCAAGAAAGAAAACTCGATCAATAACATGCCCCTACTTCCAGGTCGCAGTTTGTATCGCTCACGTGTGGTCCCCGACCCTCCATTATTAAGTGAACAAATTAAAGAGTCAAATTATTACGTATGTAAGCTGCCTCTTCATGTACAAATGCGCTCCATCGTGTACTCATGGGTATCTCGGAGGCAGTGAGTGGGTGTACATTTCTTCTTGTACGTCGTACTCCATTTATCTCACTTCATATTGTTTCATGTTTCCAACTCCAATGATATTCCTATCCTAAGAACAAAATGAGGCGGTACTAAGCTTGTGTGTGTTTAAGGAGAACGAGACATCGATGATGTGTACGAGTAGTCGTGAGAGTCATCGCGCACACACACATAGACATAGACATGCATATCCGTGTTTACGTAAAATTCCATCTCCATCTCCATCCCCAATCATATTTGTCCAACTGGCGCATTATTTACGTTATTATATACGGAGCAATATTTACGTACAACATCTCTTGTTTGCGGGCGTCTGGACCGCTGCCACGCCCGCTCCTGACCGCCCTGACCAACCCGAACCCTCTTCATCACCCGCGCGTGCTTCCCGCCCAAAACGGTCAGTGCCGCATTCATGCCCGGCCAGAGCAGATGCGACCTCTCACTGGTGCCGGTATTGAAGCGGCGCGCCGGCCGAGAGAGCGCCGCCCGCGCCGCTTCCTGGTGCACGCGACTGCTCCACGTTCAAACGTCAGCACGGCCGGCCACAACATGCATGTAAAAAGTTCTTGGGAGTCCGTGCTACAGCTAACTGTCCTCCCCTTCCTCGTCGATCTCTTTCAGTAGTGCTAGTACTCCATGGCGCGATCCATCGACAAGCAGGCGGGAAAGTTATCGTATACTCGGTTTGCGGTGAGTGGCATGCCGAGCGACCGTGTGGGGTGGAGCCGTGGAGGAGGGTGAGACATGAACGCGACAGACGTGATTTAAACGTTGGTTTTGCTCGATGACGCGATCCAACGAAACGAAACGTTGGTTTCGAAAAGAATACTGTACTGCATGAGAGAGATAGAGTGATGGTTTGCTTCTTCCGTCCAACTATACCGGGTCTATGTGATTTGGCGGCTCATTGGTAACTATTACTGCAGCGGTAGAGCATCGTAGAGCACCTGCACTCTTATTTATTTATTTATTCTGTGATAAAACTAACTTTATCCACTATTACACCGGAGGAGTACGAAACACGGCAGCCCAGTGACTACATGGCCCACCTCCCACTATCACCATATTCCTTGGACATCATGCGACACCTCCGGTCCTTTTTTCTTTGTGTAGTAGTACATTTTACCACATGACCCACCATACACTCTCACATACTACCTCCGCCCCCATGTAAGTTATGCATGATACTAGTATATGATACTCCCCACTATGAGTAGCCTTATATGCATACAAAAAAGGACCGGAGGGAGTACGAAGCTTTATGATTTTGTATCATGTATGTATCCTGACTCCAAGGTTGCCCCATTACAACAATCCATCAAATACAAAGGAAAACTAACACGCATGCTGATGCATCTCAATGATTCACAAATCATAGCCAATATTTACTTCACAACTAAAGACAAAAGTTGTGAGAGTGTGTACAAAAAAAAACTACTGCTGGGGTCTCTACGCCGTAAACCCTAATCCCTAAACAGGATTTAATTTCCTGGCTAGGTAGAACCTGTCGAAGGAAAGAAGCCTGGCACCCTCGGATCATAGGATGCTTTCGTGCAGTTCCACTAAAATCGATTTGAGCATCCCTGTTGGCAAAGATATTGAAGAAGTGTGATTAGAATAATAGTAGTGGCATTAGTTCATGAGACATAAACTCATCAGAAATAGAAGCCGGTAGAAGTAGAGAAAGATCCACATGGAGATGGAGCTACGTTGGGAGCTGCAGCAGTGGAGCAAGCTGGCTCCAAAAGGAAGTTGTACCTGGGACGTCGGGGTGTAGCTAGAAGGGTGGTTGCACACAAAAAAAGACACATCCGTGACATTTTGGGCCGAACGAATTTTTTCTGTCATGCTTATGACACTTCTATGACAATAATTGTGACAAAAGCGTGTATCATCATAGATGTGGTGGGCTCCTACTTCTATGACAAAAAATCATGACAAAAAATGGGCTTTTCATCGTGGGCGGGCCGGGGACGCACCTGCATGACATTCTTTGGGCCGTCCATGATGAAAAAAATCATGGTAGAAGCGAGGGCGAGGAAAATTTCGGGGAGTTCCCGGTTACGGTGGGTGGTCGGGGCCGAGCGATGCACGGAGGGATTGCGTGTTTCTCTCGTACATGTACGCGTGTGTGCGCGAGGGGTTGGGCTCTAACTGAACCTGAGCGAGGCATTCGCTTACTCAACATGAGCGATTGCACTAGCTATGTTACTGAACCCGAGCGATCGATCCCTTGGCTGTTAACTGAACCCGAGCGATTCCTTCGCTACTGCTGCTGACTGAACCCGAGCGATCGATCGCTACTGCTGCTACTTACTGAAGCCGATCGAACCTGCTACCTCTTGATGAACAGTGAACATGGGGGTTGGTTGAACGAGTCGAGATGTACGTGGTTGGGGTTGGATGAATAGTTCTCGGTGGGGGTTGGATGAACAGGACCCCGTGGTAGTAGTAGTAGGCCGTTACCGCTGGATGAACAGGACCCCGAGAGGAGGCCGCCACAGCCGAGCTGGTTCAGTGTGGATGAACAGGACCCCGTGGAGGGCTGGTTGAACAGAAGCCGGTGGAGGGCTGGATAAACAGTAGCTGGTGGAGGTAGGAGGAAGACGCGGTGGATGAACAGTGCAGGTGGAGGCTGAAGCAAGTCGACGATGGGTGAACAGTAGCCCGTGGAGTCCCGTTTTGCGGTACGCCACACCCCCTCTGATGAACAAGACCCCCATTTCGACCGTAGCGCTCCAACACAAGTTTGTTTCCTCCGTTTTTGTGGTACGCCACACCCCTCCAGATGAACGGGACCCCCATTTCGACCGTAGCGCTCCAACACAAGTCCGTTTCCTCCGTTTTGCGGTATGCCACATCCCTCCCAATCAACAGGATGTCGTTTCGATCGTAGTCGGTCGAACAGAAGGCCGTTTCCTCCGTACTGTGGTACGCCAGATCCCGTTTCGGCTGTTTCGTCCAAGTCGGTTGGCTCCCATTGAACAGGACGCATTCCGACCCAGTTTGTTGCCTCCCGATGAACAGGACGCTGTTTCTCCATTCCGACCCAGCCGGTTGGCTGCCCTATGAACAGGACGCCATTGCTGCCGTCCATTGCCACTCCATGTACACGAGCCCTAGCCATACATATGCGCAAGTACGCGTTTGAGACCCCGCCCGTATGTACGTACATGGCCGTATTTTTTGGCATGTGGTTGTACATACGTGTACACGCTTTAGAAGGGACTGCCTGAACTGCTACGTCGGGGGCTCTACTACTACACGTGCCGTTGCTTGCTCGGCCACGGTTCATCGTTGCAGAGATACCGATCGACCAGTATGTACGTACACGTTCGCGACAACGCTACGTACGCTTCAACCAGGTGGGTCCCGGTTGTCAGGGAGGATAAGGAGGCACTTCCTTGCGTGCGAAGTTATTGATGGTGGGTTCGAGCTATTAGGGGGAGGATTCATTTTTTTCGCGCCTAATATGGAGGCACTTTCCTTGCATCCGAAGATATAGCTGGTGGGTCCCAGTTGTCAGGGGGGAAAACATTTTTTTCGCAAAATACAACTAAGCCAAAATACAAAGGCCCTTCCGGTAGGTCCCTGCTGTTAGGTGGAGGAATCATTATTTTGCGCGTAATAAGGAGGCACTTCCTTGCAGCGGCCGTGGACCCAGCTGTCAGCCTCTCCACGTACAGTCCTCTTCTGATGTAAGTTGTTCCTTGGCCACGTTGACCATGCTGCGCCGAGAGCACCAAGGCGGTGGACGACGGCGAGGCCTAGGAAGGGAATGAACCGGAGCCGGGGAAGACTCGGCAGTTGTTTCCCACGCAGAGGGGCATACGAGGGTTTACTGGTTGGGCTGCAGTGTGAGGCTGCCGTCGCCGGAGAATAACAACAGGTCTGGGTGAGTATAGGGATGGCCAGGCCAGCGATGGGAGTAAGGTGGGGCGGTGAGGCCTGCGCGGCAGTAGAGCCGGCCACGGGAGGCAGGAGCAGGCGGCACGACCGGCGCTGGTTTGGGCGGCTGGAGCAAGAAGACCAGAGGTTGAAGAAGCACTACGGCCGTTGAATGGACATCGTACGGTCACTGGAGCTAGAATCATTCATATTGACTAAGTTGACAAAGCCCTCCATCTGCGTAAACTTAGTAGGCCCACAAGTCAGCCTTCAAATATGGTGGGTCCCATCTAGCAGCGGGGGTATTCATTTTTTTTGTGCGTAATAAGGAGGCACTTCCTTGCGTGCGAAGATATAGCTGGTGGGTCCGAGCTGTCAGTGGGGGGAATGTTTTTTTCATGAAATACAGAGGCCCTTCCGGTGGGTCCCAGCTGTCAGGGGGAAGGATCATTTTTTTGGCCCGTAATAAGGACGCACTTCCTTGCGTGCGAAGATGTAGCTGGTGGGTCCCAGCTGTCAGGGGGAGAAAACATTATTTTTCAGGGTAAAAAGGATGGAGTTGCATGCATGCGTCCATGGGGGTGGTGCATCCCCACTGTCAGCCTCTCCACGTACAGTCATCTTTCGATGACTCTCGTTTGTTGACCATGTTGACCATACCATGCAGAGCGCACCAAGGCCGGTGGCCGACGGCGAGGCCCCAGTCTGGAACGCCCCGGAGATGGGGAAGATGCAGCAGTGGAGTCGCAGACAGAGAGGAGTGGGAAACTTGACTGGTTCGGGTGCGGGGTGGGCCTACACTCGGCAGAGAATAACAGGAGGTGCGGAGGAGTGGAGGGATGACCTGGCCGTCGGTGGGGTAGCATTTTGCTGCGAGGCACGCAAAACAGCACCGCTGGACACCGGAGGCTGGAGCAGGCGGTCCCGGCAGCGCTGGGGGAAGAAGACGAGTGATTGAAGAAGAATGTCGGCTTGCTTAGGCTTCGACCTTTGTATTTTTATTTTTTGCGAAAGTGCTTAGGCTTCGACCTACTGGACCACATGTCAGCCAGTCCATTTGGTTTTTTAGTCCATTTGGTGGGCTGGGTGAAACAATGATGTAGCGTCTATGCAGCCCGTTTATATATTATGTTAGAATTTAAAGCCCATTTGCATTTTTCTTGAAATCCGTGGACTTGCTGGGCTGGGTGAAAATATCATGTTGGGCTGGACGGAGAAATGTTATAAAAACATAAACACATGATTGCACGTCTATTACTGCATTGGTCAGTAAAATCTTTGCAAGCTTATGTACGCAATCACCAGGAGTTAACTTGCCAAGTTATATATAAACAATTATTATTATTATTATTTTGTAAGAACTTTCGATTTACGAAATAAAATATCATTTTAATTTGATGAGTTAATAGGACATAGGGTATTATTATTTTTTAGGCTAGACGTGGGACAGTTGAGTTGGTTCTAGGGAAAAGTACTGGGAGAAAACTCAGATTACATCGAAAAAGAAAGTGGGAGAAAATTCAGATATAGGATTAATAAAAACGAAAAATAAAGGAACTGGGAAGGTCTATACAATGGTTGGATGAACGACAGGTTTAACAGAATCTTATGTTGTTTCTATTATATATATGGAATAAAATAAGATATAAATATAAATATAAATAATATATATACTATTATAGAAGGGAAAACATAGGTTCAGTTTTGCATTCTTATAGAAAAATAGAACTGAGTTGTGCATCGTCTTGAAAAAACAGACATAACTTGGGCTGCTGATGTTATAGACAAGCTAGGCTGGGAGGCCCAGAGACCGCTTGATACCTGCTGGACCCCAAAAAAAAGTTGAAACCAACTGGATCAATTGTGTCTGCATGTCGTGGGCTGTGCATGTTAAATAACAAAACCCCTAGGCCATGGACCTGGTGGGCCCGGGACTGTCAGCCTCTCGACGAACAGTCATCTCCCGATTCCTCTCATTTTGTTGACCATGTTGGGAATGACAAACGGTGGCGCCGCGGCGAGAGCACCAAGGCGGAGGACGACGTCGAGACCTCGGACCGATCGAACCGGAGCCGGGGAAGACGCAGGCGGAGGGGAGTACGAGGGTTGACTTGTTCGGGTGCAGGGTGGGCCGGTGGAGCTGCCGCCGCCGATGTGTGGGAGTAGAGGGATGGCCTGGCCAGTGCCATAGGCTAGGATGGGTCACCGAGGCATGCACTGCAGCGCCGCCAGCCGCTGTAGGAAGAGGACGAAAGATTGAACAAAATAAAGAAATACAAATGGATAGGTGGTTGGTCCCAGATGTCTATGTACGAGATCTGCTGGGTCCACCTGAGAAGGGGAATATATTGGGAGAAAGGAGATTCAAAGCATGACAGCACAGTGAACTAGTTACATCCATAAGCAAATAGCCACTAAAAAAAGCAAACAGGTTAATGGGTTCTTAGACAAAATATTTTGGATAAAACAGATAATTACGACACATAGGCTAATGCATGAAACACTCAGATGATAAAGGTGCTTAAACAGATAAAGTACATCTTCTAGACCTTCCTGGCACGCTTGATCTTGATGCTGTGGCTGTCCGTGTACTCGTTGGTTACGGGAAGCAGACACGCCCTCATGTCCAAGATCCGCCTATACATGTCGTAGCATGTGTACGCGTCCTTGGCTGTGTAGGTTATGTAGGCTAGATTCAGAGGTACCTCCCACGTGTTCAGGTTCTTGGTATCGACGTCTTCTTTCATGTTGGCGTAGCAGGTGTTGATGATGGTCACGGCAAGGTCAACCACGGACTCCTCCTGCCCTTTGCCGATGATCTTGTATTGCTTCTGGATGTCGACAAGCTTGTTGCACCAGATGTTCCAGAACCTCTGGTGGCCCTACAACAGTGGTAGACGAGAACCTCGTCCCGCACGCATACCTGGGCGACGGCGATCCGCTGGTCCCTGTCAGGAGATGAATGGATGGGCACAAGGCCTAGTCTTGTGACCTTGTGCTTTCTCCTCCTGTGGGTACTGCTTGAACTTGGCCATGCAGAGCTTCACCAAGTCCGGATCATTGGTGCACATCACATTCAACTTGGTGCTGCCATGGGTCTGAACGACGAACTCAAAGGTGAAGTCCATATCCAGCAGGCTCACCCCTCGGATCGCCATTGGAGTCTCTTCTCACGCAGAGTTGATGTGGTGGTTCTCGTTTGTGGGGATTGGGGGCAGGGGGATGAAGACGATCGGTGTGTACTGGGGTACTGGGGGCGGCACCGCCGCAACAACAGTTCATTTTTCCAATCTTGGGGAACTACAATCAATGGTGAATGAGTGGGTAGGCGGCGGCAGCAGTTAGTTTTTTAGCTCTTGGGGAACTGCATCCAACAGTAAACTAAGTGTGTACAGGCGACATCAGTTACTACACCTCCCTCACCCGTTGCACGCCCGGCAGAACATGCCCCCTCGGGTTCACGAGCGGGTCTGTATTGGTACTGTTATAGCAAGTGTTAGTGGTCACTTTACATAAATTTTATTAGCTTTAATTAAAATTTATTCTTAAAACAACCAAAGCATTGGCTCGTTCTATCAGTGCGACAGGAGAAACATGCACATCAATTAGAATTATTATTCTCAGGACGCAAACGATCAGCTCATTTGCCGCACTTTCACACAGACAATACTACCAAGTTTGAATAGCTAGTTATGGTTGCTGTCCTCTGCATCATCATGCCATGTTTCCCAGCTTGCAAGATTCATAACCAACCAATATGATTCAAATAATAAGTAAAACAAAGATGCCTACACATCACAATGATTCCCAGCTTGCAAGATTCAAAACCAACCCATTAGATTCAAATAATAATAAGTACAACAAAGATGCCTACACATCTCAATGATTCATAGCTCAGAGCCAATCGTAACTGTACAACTCAAACGTTGTGACAATGTGAACAAATAAATAAAAATTGATTGATGCTTCATGTAAGCAATTTGATCCAAGGATTTGCTTAAACATTGAAACCTGTCCTATTTAAGGCCACGCAGGTCAAACATTGGCACCTGAAATATTCTGCATCACTGGTGGCACTACCACTTCCAATATATGCACAAGAGGGCCTTCTAGATTTTGAAGTAGTGTGTATAGAGCCTCATCCTTAGGATTGAACAAATACACATAGCAGAATCTAGTGGAATCATCAATCAACGTCCTGAAATATCTCTTTCCACCTTGCACACACGCATGGCAATTTTGAGCCTTTGGATAAAGTGAATCTCGTGATTAAATCCATCTTGGCTAGCCGTGTCATACAACCCTGGGCGAATGCTTTTGACCATCACAACATTTGTAGTTGAGTATTCCTGTTTGCATAGATAAGAAAGAGCATGATTACTATAATATTGGCACTAGTTAAATCAACTTTATTTCCATTAACACCTCAGTGTAGCAGTTGAAGGAGGAGCATCGACTCATTTCAATCACTTTTTTTGTGCAGTTCAACTAAAATTATGGTGCCCGCCACTTAGAGAGGTGGCCCGCACCACCTCAACGGTAGGCGTGATGGACTCAACTAGCTCAGTGCAGCTATGTGATTGATGCAGTGCACATGGACTTCATTCTGCCGGATAGGTCTTCTGCAAGTTATCTACATTGGAAATGAAATGGTAGCTAAGACAATACCTCTATTTTAAATGTATTATTACTTCATTTTATCAGTGGCAGTAGCAGTACCAAAAGAGTAGCACAAGATCACTAGCTGGATGTAGAGTCAAAATCAACCAAAAAGGAACATACCCGGTCAAGGGAACCATTACTGAGAGAGGAGCCCTACGCCACCATGACTCGATGTGGTGAACCTGCAGATCCACTCGGATGATTCAATTCATGTGAGCTTTTCGCACAGTCCAGCTAAAATGAAGCAAAGATTGCATCATGTAGCTAGCATTAAGTAGTTGCACTAAAATTGAGCAACATTAAGCAACATTAAGGTTGGCTATCCTGCTCATTCAAGGTGCAACTATAATTTGCTTATCCTTTTGTGTAGTTCCACTAAAATAAAGTGCCATTGTGGTGATAGTAACGGCTCATCTTGCAAAGGCTAATAAAATGTTGCATGAGATTACCGGCAGAGTTTCACGGAGATGTTGGAAACTCCAATCGCCCTTTGTGCAGTTCCACCAAAATTGAGAGACGTTGCCCACGTGACATTTTAGTTGAACTGCACAAGTCACTCATTCCAAAAAAAGTGTTTTGTGCAGTTCACCAAAAGGTCACAATAGCAACGAGGTGAAATGGATATCCCTATCCGCACAAAAAGATAGAAAGAAAACAATTACTGGTCAATGACAAGATACGAAACATACACGAAATGAAAAGAAGCATCTTCATTAAGTTCATGGCAATCACGCACGGACATTAGAATTTTAAAACGGCAGCATTGCTTCATGTTACCGAAAGCATTACAATCAACAATGACACTCGTCAAATATGTGATTACTTTAAAAAAAGAAGGAGGATTACCTCCGGCCAATATGGGATTACTTTAATGGTGGCATTGCTTGTTTACCAGATACAGTAGATCAATAGCAACTAAAGAGTTGGTTTAAGGGCATGGGACAGTGGGGACACCAGGACACTCAACAGCGTAAAGAAGCAACTTACTTACGATACTGGGAAAAATAGCAGAAGTACCATTTGTAACACAGTTTAATTGCATCATATTACTGAAGGCATTAGATTAACAATAACATTGGTTAGACATGTTCCTACGGTAACAGTGTGATTGCTTCATTTTACATGCGCCCTTACATTAACAACAGCAAAACGTTTGTATAAGGACATGCGACAGTGGACGCATCAGCACAATGTACCTACAAGGAGGCATAAAGTGGTGATGCCGAGTTTGTTCGTACTATGTGAGGGCAGCAAATCTAATCCTGGAGACCTTTTACTATGTGAGGGTAGCAAATCTAATCCTGGACATAGTGACATACTCTGTTGACTTGTCCACCAGCCGCCACTTTCTATCCTTTTTTCAACCAATAATAGATATGTTCCTTTTCCAGTTTGTACTGCCTTTGCCCTTTATTTCCCTTTTCAACCAAGACACCGGTTGGGTATCCAGTCTCTACTACTTCCCCCCTGTTATTTCCTCTTTGAATCAAGTCCTAGATTCATGCTAGCTAGTACAACTTTACCCCCTTTCTTTGCTGTTTGAACCAAGTCCTAGATTCGACTGCATGAAGTAGCTTTACATCTAATAATACTAAAAATTTAGGTGGCTTTGGAAGAGCTGATGGAAGTAGAAAAAGATCCACATGCAGACACGTGGGGAGCTGGGGCAGTAGAGCAAGGCCGCTTTCGAAGGAACTTATACTTGAGGGTCGTCGGGATGTTGCTAGGAGGCCGGCGGTAGGTCGGATCTGCCCACAATACGACAGGGAGGAAGAAGGGTCAGAGGACCTCCGGAGCCGGTGCTGTGTCAGAGAGAACGGCACGGGCAGAGGACCGGGACCCGCCGGCAGCTGTGGGTTTCCTCCCTCACCGCCGATGACCGCGTGAACGAAGCACCTAGTCCCCTACACACACCGGCCGAAGGGATCCGGCCGGATCTGTGACCAGCGGTAAGCAGAGAGAAAATGTCGCTACCGCTGTCTTGTTTAGATCTGGAGAGGATGAGAGAATGAAGAGAGCAACCCTAGTAAAGCAAGCACTTAGGCCCCTGCCTACATATATAGTGGAGTGATTATCTTTTTCTCTCCACAACAAGCGTTTCAATTTGTGTACGTGGCATTAAAGAAAAGAAACTCTCTATTTAATGTGACTAACTGTACTACTCCTACTTACTAGTACTAGTATTGTTCACTTGTGCTCCCCGGCCCTCCATTCATTGAACAACCCCACGGGTGAATAAACATACATTACTATTTATATAGAATGAACAAGCTCGAACTATTTGGGCTTTAGGATATCGATGGTACAGTTTGACCACATTGCATCAATGGACTCGGTACTTTGAAGTAACCTATATGTATAAACACATGCACGGTTTACATTCCGAATCGCTAGCTAGAGCTTGAACTGTATTTGTTTACATGTACCACCTTTTTCTTTTGGTTTTCTACTCCATGGCGCAATTCATCGATACAAAATTATACTATGAGTAGTTAAAAGTTGAGGGTGGGGCTTTTCCCGGGCAGTACGCGCGGCAGTTTTCGCGTAGGTGGTTTGACAAAGAGGCGAGGAGGGTGAGGGAGTAGCGGATTCAACTTACCGCTGGAAAGGTAGGGTTGTGCGATTTGACGGCGCGTTACTGCTGGAAAGACAAGGGTCTTGTGATATGACTACTCACTATAGTCATTAATTACTAGCTCTACGACCGGGGTGATGCCCCCCTTCCGTTCCCCACTCTAATCTGGTGCATGACACGTCGACCCGGATGCTGGCTCTCCCACATGTCGGCGAAGTACGTAAGAAGGAGCAAAGAATCATGCGGTATATATAGTGTATATACTAGTACTACTACTCACGTCGGAGGAGTGCGAACCACGGCAGCCCAGTGAACCAGCAGGCGATAGGCCATAGAAAACAATGTGGTGATATGGCCATAAAAACAATGTGCTATAGTCCAGTCTCTAGCATGTACAATACTCCTCCTCTTCCTCCTCCTCTTGGTTCATCGCCATCATACTTTCCCCATTCCCGTGTTCTCAGTATCCTGCGAATCAAAGAGGCCCTTAGACTGGTTTAGGTCCGGTCATTTTTTATAAATGTGTTATGTCCAAAATTTAATGAACGTGCTTCGGTTTCTATGAAAATAATCCGGTTTGCATGTAGTAATTCATTTATTTATTTATTCTTCTGCAGGGGGTTTGCATGTAATTCGTGAGGTCTGAAATGTAAAGTACGCCGGCATGGTTGCATATGCTCCGAGTCGTGCATGCACTACGACCCAGATGCTCTATGTCCCACATGTCGGCGAAAGGGAGCACGTGGAAATAGCCTAGGAGTACATATAGGAGGATAAATGCGTGAAAAAATATGTACTATGAAGCGTAGCTGCGGTTCGAAAAGGAGACCTAAAGTGATGACAGGTATAGGTCGCACGCACCCAACTAGTGGTACTAGACATACGACCACTTTTTCCCTAAAAAAAAAGAGGTACGAGTACTCAGTACTCCTATTCTATCAACATGAGTCCCATCTGACAACAGCGTCTGTGCTACAACTAGCTCTTCTCCCTCGTTTCTCTCTTCTAATTCTAACTCAACCGACGCGCGGTGGGCGGGGTGGGGATTTGCAGATAGTCGGTTTGCTCAACTGCGGCCCCACCTGACAATGAAAATGCTAAGACAACAAGCGTTCCCTAGCTTGAGCGGCGTGCCGGACAGACCGTGTGGGGGTGCGACGCGAATGGCACAGGCATGCTGTACTTGTTCCACTTTCTCGTTTTGAACTCGTGACATGTAGTAACGCTCAATTTTGAATATATAAGTTTGGTTGTCGCGCCAATATATACAGTACTCCCTCCATGTAGGTTGGGTCGCTGAAGTCAAAATTAGACACAAAACACTATGGTGACGGACCAGTCTACCCCCGTCCTGGTTTATTGCTCCCCATCGTAATCTGTGCCAAATTTTGACCATAAATTTGACTAACAAAAGGTTCATGCATGTCACCAAAACTATATCATTGAAAACTATTGTTCAAATACAAATAAACGATATAATTTTTATTGACATGCACTAACACTTTGTCAATTAAATCTTTGGTCAAAATTTAGCACAAATTACGAAAGGGACTAATAAACCAGGACCTAGGTAGTATACCAGGACGAAGACAGTGATACTACATATAATTAACGCCAAATAAGAGCAAGGGATCACACATGTCATTTACGACTGGAATAGAAATGCCATACACTAATAAAACATTAAGGCCACGAGGCGATGCAGTGCTGGTTACAGGAGGCAAGAAGAAAGATGCATCCATCGACGACATCCACCTCCTCGACTCAGGGCACCGGCCCACCGAACAGCGGCTAAGTAGCAACGGCTTTCGTGGCCAGGTCGACGTGCTTCCGAATAATGGCGTCCAAAGATTCCAGCCGCTGGAAGAAGGCCAACGTCTTTCTATCCTTGCTGGCCTTGTAGTGGCCTAAGTAGACGATTTCCTCGTAGACGTGGATGTGCAGGTCGACGGTTTCTTGCATGGCGAGGCGCTGCGCGGCGAGCGCGGCCTCGAGGTGCACATTCTTCGTCGCGACCTCCGACAGCTGCAGGGCCACCAGGGCTTGAAATAGTTCATCACCATGGAGGCCGATGAGGGTGGCAGGCAATGAGGAGCCTGGGCGCGCGGGCTGGAGAAGTACGGCAAGGTCGTTCGCGCGCTTCTTGACAACGGTGAACTTGCGGATGGAGCGGACCATCATGTCGTCCATGCGAGAGGCGAAGCCGGCATCGGCGAGGGCTACGACGCCGGCGGTCGCCAGCACCGTCTGGAAATGCTGCGTGGTGCAGGGCCGCAGGCCGGCGTCTTGGATGATCTGGCATAGCCGACTGCCGCTCGCGTCCATTGCCTCCATAGGTGCTTGTGGATTCTAGTCACTTGGTCTTCGATTGGAGTGAGCAGTGTTGCGCAGAGACTAGGAGTAGATGGATTGGAGTGATGGGGCGCCTTTATATGAGAGTCCAAACTGTGTTGCATTCACATCATGCTGGCTCCATTCTGCTTCTCCAATTAATTCCCTCTGCATCCTAATTGAGGATGCATCATTGACCGTTCAACGTCTCGGGAACCGCTACCCTCTCCCTCCTTGGCATTCAAGCCGTATCAATGTAAATGCGGGTCAAGAAGAGACTAGTCATTTACTACATTGTGCACCGTGGCCGTGTGGGGGTGCGACGCGAACGGGACAGGCATGTTGTACTTGTTCCAGTTTCTCGTTTTGAACTCGTGACTTGTAGTAATGCTCAATTTTGAATATATAAGTTTGGTTGTCGCGCCAATATATACAGTACTCCCTCCATGTAGGTTGGGTCACTGAAGTCAAAATTAGACACAAAACACGATGGTGACGGACCAGTCTACCTCTGTCCTGGTTTATTGCTCCCCGTCGTAATCTATGCCAAATTTTGACCATAAATTTGACTAACAAAAGGTTCATGCATGTCACCAAAATTATATCATTGAAAACTAGGTTCAAATACAAATCAAATGATATAATTTTTGTTGACATGCACTAACATTTTGTCAGTTAAATCTTTGGTCAAAATTTAGCACAAATTACAAAAGGGACTAATAAACCAGGACCTAGGTAGTACACCAGGACGAAGATAGTGATACTACATATAATTAACGCCAAATAAGAGCAAGGGATCACACATGTCATTTACGACTAGAATAGAAATGCCATACACTAATAAAACATTAAGGCCACGAGGCGATGCAGTGCTGGTTACAGGAGGCAAGAAGAAAGATGCATCCATCGACGACGTCCACCTCCTCGACTCAGGGCGCCGGCCCACCGAACGGCGGCTAAGTAGTAGCGGCTTTCGTGGCCAGGTCGACGTGCTTCTGAACGATGGCATCCAAAGATTCCAGCCGCTGGAAGAAGGCCAACGTCTTTCTGTCCTCACTGGCCTTGTAGTGGCCTAAGTAGACGATTTCCTCATAGACGTGGATGTCCAGGTCGACGGTTTCTTGCATGGCGAGGCATTGTGCGGCGAGCACGGCCTCGAGGTGCACATTCTTCGTCGCGACCTCCGGCAGCTACAGGGCTACCAGTGCTTCAAAGAGTTTGTCACCTTGGAGGCCGATGAGGGTGGCAGGCAACAAGGAGCCTGGGCGCGCGGGCTGGAGCAGTACGGCAAGGTCGTCCGCGCGCTTCTTGACGGCGGTGAACTTGCGGATGGAGTCGACCATCATCTGGTACATGCGAGAGGCGAAGCCGGCGTCGACGAGGGTATGACGCCGGCGGTCGCTAGCACCGTCTGGAAACGCTGCGCGGTGCGGGGCCGCAGGACAACGTCTTGGACGATCCGGCACAGCCGACTGTCGCTCGCGTCCATTGACGCCATGGGTGCTTGTGGCATCTGGTCACTTGGTCTTGGCCTTGGATTGGAGTGGACAGTGTTGCGCAGAGACTAGGAGTAGATGGATTGGAGTGGTGGGGCGCCTTTATATGAGAGTCCAAACTGCGTTGCATTCACATCGTGCTGGCTCCATTCTGCTTCTCCAATTACTTACCTCTGCATGCTAATTGAATGCTGAGGCATCATTGACTGTTCAACATTTTGGGAACCGCTACCCTCTGCCTCGTTGGCATTCAAGCCATATCAACATAAATATGTGTCAAAAAGAGACTAGTCAGTAGTAGTATACTCAATATTGTGCACTGCGACCAAGGCGGAGAGGAAAACAAGAGAACTACGTACTTATTTACGGTGTAGATTCACTCATTTTGCTCCGTATGTACTCATTTACGGTGTAGTCACTTGTTGAAATCTCTAGAAAGACAAATATTTAGAAATGGAGGGAATAGTCCCTCCTTTCCGGTTTACAGGGCTATACTATTAAGAGCAAGTACAATAGTGGGCTTATAGCTTGCTTACATGGCAATTTTGTCTATGTGGAGGAGAGAGACATAAAAAAGAATTGCCACAAAACTGCCGCACCACGCCCCACCCCTACACAAAGACTGCCACGCGAGCATTCGCAACTGCCACATTCGGGTTGCGCTTGGCTCTTCGCCTCTTCGAGAAGACGAACAATGATGTTACTACTTCTACAGTATCGAATCAACTGCTGCATGTCCGTCCACCGCATGCGGGAGGGATAGCTTGATGTAGTAAGCAAAAGTCTGTCCTCGTCTGTGAGCCACTGCACGCATGGGCGAGGGAGAGGGCGTACTAGTAGTAAAATCAAGCTTCTCCTCGTTGTACGAGTTGACGCGACACATCATAGCACTGGCCCCACATGCTTGCCTCTAAACTTGGCTAACAGACCCGCAGTGTACAATATATTTGCTGCAACCTCTAACATTTACCCCACCACAAATTAAAAAAAAAATCCTGTCTTGACCAGATCAGCGTGCAAACTACAATCACTAGGATGATAGGTAGGGCTAGAAGATTATTTTAATCAAAAAAATGCTTCGAGACGGCCTCATAGCATGGAGCCGACTCCAATGATTTTAAGCTTAGAGGCACGGTACACGCTATCCTAGACTATGTCACTATACTACCTCCCCTACACATGAAACTGCCACACGAGCGTTCGGGTTGCACTTGGCTCTTCGCCTCTTCGGGAAGTCGAACAATGATGGTACTACTACAATGGAGTATTACTTGTATGCTTCTGGCCATCTGACACCGAATGAACTGCTGCAAGTCCACCGCGTGCGGGTGGGAGAGCATGTAGCGAAAGCTTCTCCTAGTCCTGTGAGCCACCACGCTCATGGGTGAGGGAGAGGGCGTTGTAATCAAACTTCTCCTTGTTGTACGAGTTGATGCGACACATCAAAGCAGTGCACTCGATATATTTCAATAATTTGCGTTTACCGATGCATTAATTACAACGCATGCATGCATGCCGTGACTTTCCTTTTGATACTTGCATGTGTTGATTTAATGCACCTTGAAGTAGTATGAATATGTGATGGTAAAACTTTCTAATGCCCCGGTCCTAAAGCGAGAGATGGTTGTGCACGAGGAGGGTGAGATTAGTCCGGCAGAACAGGACCCGACGATGGAGCTCTCTATGGTCTCTATGGACCTCACCTTGCTCCACTGCCCTTTGTGCCTCCGCCCCTTGAAGCCTCCAGTGTATGAGGTTCGAATATACCTCGTCCATTTGGCTGATCAAGCAAGGTGCATGTTTCTTGAATGATGCATTGTTCGATTGATTTGTGAAGTGCAAGGGAGGGCACCTGGCCTGCGCGGACTGCCGCGGCGAGCGCCCCAGGAACCAGCGGCAGTGCCAGAAGTGAGAGCGCAGCGGCGGCTTCGACATGTAGAACACGGCGATGGACGCCGTCCTCTCCTCGGTGAGGGTGGAGTGCCTGCATGAAGGCTATGGGCTCTACGTCACTTACCACAAGCTCGCCGATCACCAGAGCGTGTGTCCGCTCATGCCCTGCAAATGCCTCGTGCCCGTCTGCGGCTATGAAGGCCCGCCGCTGGCGCTCCCCCACCACATCAGCACCGTGCATCCCATGCCCGTGCACAGGATCCAGTACGGCAAGGTGCTCCAGCTGCAAGTGCCAGTGTCGGAGCCGCGGCTCTTGTTGTTCGTGGAGGAGGATGGCCGCGCATTTTTTTTTGTCGGCGGCATGCTCGACATTGGCGCGCCTATCGCCGTGTCGGTTGTCTCCATCAGAGCGGGGGCGTCCCCACCGCCGCACTACGCGGCCAAGCTATGGGCGAATGGCCCGCCGGGGGAGCCTAAAGGCAGGACCAACGCCGTCAAGGTGGAAATCGAGGTGACAAGCAGCAAGGATCCCGGAGACGTCGCCGTGTAGGAGCTGACCTTCTTCACAGTTACGCCCAAGCTGCTAGCCGGGGCTGGGTTGTCGAGGACGGTGTCCCTCCACATTCAGATTGATAAGCTCACCTCCTAAATGATTCTACAGTGCCTTCTATTTATCTTAGTAATATGCTAATATAGGGGTTAGCTCGGTCTACTTTAGCTTAAGAGATGGTGGGTTTTGGTGGCGATGCAGCAATTACTTCGACATCAGATCAACAGTTAAACTAATTTCCAACAGTCGAACGGATATTTTGTGTTTGTTGGATATAAAGATCCTTTGGGTAAGAAGTATAAGCAACTTATATGCTTGTTTGTTGAGGAAGTGTTGCATACTTCTACGAGTTGACGCGACACATCAAAGTAGTACTACTACTAGTAGTACTCACCCGACTGCGCACCAGGCAGACGAAGCTTGTGTCGTGTTGGTGCCATGTGCGGCCCGCACATTAACCAAAACCTCGCGCCTCCAGCTTAGCCTCCGCATTTTAAACTTCTCAATCTCAAGGCCAAGGAGCAACGGGAACCTATGATAGAGCCAATAGGATGGTTGAGAACACTACAATTCGTAGCTACAGATGCGTGTGTGAGAGAGGACGAGTGCATGCGTGCACCTCTTCTCTTCGTGTATAACGTACTAAACTCAGAGTACAAGTGTATGTGGGTGGCATCGACCTAGGGAGCTAGATATGGTGCGTGTGAGAAGTCCTGAGAGACTAAGGCATGTGCGTAGGAAAGAGGTAGAGAGATGATATGTGTAGATATAATGCGTGTGAAAAAAAGACTAGTCTATAGCTCGCCACGAGGCTATTCCTATCGAACGCCCCAATAACCGTAAGATATGTATCCGACGGTGCCAGTTATTGCACATAAACAACAGTAGAAAAAGAAGTACCATGGCATATTACAAAACTGCTACACCACGGCTGAGAACGCATGCCCACGTTACGCCATCCGGGAATAGTGCCGCACTTCGAAACAAGAACCGTCAATAAATTTTGAGCTTGCATCTCGTCACATTCCAAATTACTACCACGCTATATTTAATTGCAAACCTGTTCACACCGATCACAATCTAAACAGTTTCCCACTTAGGAGAGTATTATTACTCGGTTATAAATACTACTATGCCAAGATGGGTGCACATTCCTCCTCAACTCCTCATCCACAAAAACAAACAAGTCATTTATCATCGTTCCCTTGCATCTGCCATGGCCAGCGTGAGTTCTGGGTCGAGAGATTAAGTACCAGGGAGAGGCGAGCAAAGAAGCAGAAGCATGAGATATGCCCCGCCTCGCCGTGAAAGCAGCCGACATGTCCCGCCGCGCGGCCGTAGCAGCATAGAGGTCCCGCCGCGCCGCCGAAGCAGCACAGAGGTCCCGTCGCGCCATCGATGCAGCAGACTGGTCCGGTCGTGCCGCGGAAGCAGTAGAGATGTCCCGCCGCGCCGCGAATCCAGCAGAGATGTCCTCCCGCGCCGCGGTGGCCTGGGAAAATGTCTCGCGGGCAGGCGAGGACTCTTACAGGCGCATGCATGCGATCGTCCATAGCCAGATGGATCAGATCTCCGACTGGGCGAGGTTGCATGACGACATGAAAGCCTCGTTTGAATAGGCTACCGGCGTCATCCGGCAACTAGGGGAGGGCAATGCGAAGCTCCGGGCCGAGCGTGACCTGCTGAGGGCGAAGATCGCCGGAAGGGCGAAGCAGGCAGAGGAGACCGCTGCCTTGTTGAAGAGGACGGGCGTCATCGTCAAGAAACTTATGGACGAGAATGCCATGCTCCGCATCGAGCGCGAAAGGGTGGTGGAGTAATCCATGGATGCTGCCAAGCAGCGTATTAAGGACATGAAACTGATGAAAGAGATCATTGCCGCTCGCCACGAGAACTAGTCTCCGTGACATGTAGCGCATCAAGAAAGTAGAGATCAACGAGCCAGATTGTTGTATGTGTCTTCCTTCTTCTTTTGCCCTTGTGTATTTCGGGCGTAGCCGCATGTGGCTTTTTTAATTATCTTCCTAAATATGTAAGACAATTATTATCCACTGTCGTCGTCCTTATATATATATTCATTAGTCTTGCTATAAGTCGCAGTAGATGCTATATAGGTCCGTCGGATCTTACATCAAGATCCGTGCAAAATTTTCTTTTCAGATTTTCTTTTTTCTCTCTTAAATCTCAGTCGAGTGAGACATAGCCACGCCATTAAACAGGGGCTCGGGCGCCATTAATGGAGACCTTGGGAGAGAGGTGGGCGTAACATGGAGGTCAAAGGGCTCTCCTCCCGATAAGCACGCGCAGGGGTCTGATCGCACGCCTCCCGTACTCAAATAGCTACCCCGCACGGCGCCTCCTAGCCAATAAAAAAAGGGGACGCATGGCGGCACGTAAATGGTAAGTGGAACGCCCATGTTTCAATAATACTTGTGTTTCCGATTGTAACGTGACAGCACTTGTTCCCAAATGACTTTGTTGATTGTTAATGTGTGCGCCTTCGCAAATCGGACAGCAAAATTACCACAGCATGTTGGTGCCATGTCATGACACCAAGCCAAGTTTCATGATTTTCATGCGTGTTTTGGATTTACAGGAATAAAAAACCAAGTTTCTCAATGTTTTCGGCTGTGCCACGACGCCTAGATGTTTGAATTTCATTCCCATTTATTGCATGGGACCTAGAAATTTACCCGAGGACACACATGTGATTCTTCAACCAACTTTGGTGCACTGGAGCATGTGCTTGTAGTTCAAATTTGAATTATGCACATTAAATGACCAGAAACTCAATTAATGTATAAAAAAGGCCAAACGAACCCGGAATAATTCCAAAATTTAACACGACACTCATATAGTTCTATGTTGCCTCTGTAAAGAAAATCAAGGGGGGGGGGCAGCGTATATCGTTTCGCACACAAAGGTAACACGTTCCCTCTCAGAACCACGAGCCTTCTTGAGAGAAGCTCCGGTTTGCAAGAAGCTTATATCAAAACTTGTTCCAATTCGGCCAAATTTTTTACCACAACATGTTAGTACCACGACATGACACCATGCCAAGTTTCATGATTTTCAGGCATGTTTTGGATTTACAAGAATTTTAAAACCAAGTTTCTCAATGTTCTCGGCCGAGCCACGACGCCCAGATGTTTGAATTTCATTCCCATTTCTTGCATGGGACCTAGAAATTCACCCGAGGACACACATGTTATTTTTCAACCAACTTTGGTGCACTGGAGCATGTGCTTGTAGTTCAAATTTGAATTATGCACATTAAATGACCAGAAACTCAATTAATGTATAAAAAAGGCAAAACAAACCCGGAATAATTCTAAAATTTAACACGACACTCATATAGTTCTATGTTTCCTCTGTAAAGATAATCAAGGGGGGGGGGCAGCGTATATCGTTTCGCTCACAAAGGTGACACGTTCCCTCTCAGAACCACGAGCCTTCTTGAGAGAAGCTCCGATTTGCAAGAAGCTTATACCAAAACTTGTTCCAATTCGGCCAAATTTTTTACCACAGCATGTTAGTGCCATGAAATGACACCATGCCAAGTTTCATGATTTCTAGGTGAGTTTTGGATTTACAGGAATTTAAAAACAAAGTTTCTCAATGTTCTCGGCCGAGTCACGACGCCCAGATGTTTGAATTTCATTCCCATTTCTTGCATGGGACCTAGAAATTCACCCAAGGACACACATGTGATTTTTCAACCAACTTTGGTGCACCAGAGCATGTGCTTGCAGTTCAAATTTGAATTATGCACATTAAATATCAAGAAACTCAATTAATGTATAAAAAAGGCCAAACGAACCCGGAATAATTCCAAAATTTAATAGGGCACTCATATAGTTCTATGCTACCTCTGTAAAGAAAATCAGGGGGCAGGCAGCGTATATTGTTTCGCACACAAAGGTGACACGTTCCCTCTCGGAACCACGAGGCTTGTTGAGAGAATCTCCGGTTTGCAAGAAGCTTATACCAAAACTTGTCCCAATTCGGCCAAAAATTATACATATGAAAACAGGGTTTAGATTATCCCGAACATCTCGCTACCTAGACCAATGTACTGTGATTTGAATTCAACATAAAATGGATACAAATATTTGAATTGGAGATCATATGGTACATGTAGTTCATAGTGAAATATGATTACTACTATATGCATGTTTTCTGTTATCAAGATAATATTTAAATGATGGTATAACTTGACAACAATCGTATTCAAATAAGGAAAATTGATTCAAATTTAGTCCATATGGTAGACGACAATATATATGTTCATAGGGTGGAGTAAAATGTTCATATAAGATGGAAGATCAAAATGTAGGACTACATCCATTATAAACCGCAAGATCACCTAATGATATATTCGAATTCAACATAACGTGGATTCAAAAATTGAAATTCGAGATCCTTGCATTTATAATCATATAAAAAGGGACATGAATCTTTCTTGTGGTGGGAATTGATTTGTTTTTTGTTATTGTTGAGGGAAGTGCGAATTGATTTGGTACTGTACAGGCTAAACTTGTTCTCCCGATTTTTTTTACATTTTTCTTGTAGTTTTTTCAATGGCATTTATAGCAATATAGTAAAAGGGGACATGACTCTCTTGTGTCTTGTATGAATTGTTTTTTTACACATTAAGTTTGTTCTGGCGAACATGGAATCCGCGCCTTCTTATCTCGAAATTTTCAAGCTCGAGTATCTTTTGTCTCTTCTGCTGTGAAACTCCCGCCTCTTCAACCCGCGCCGCGCCTTGTTATCCCGAAATTTCGACGCGCTCAAAAACTCCCTCCTCATCCGAAATCGGTCCCACAGGCCAGACACGCAAAATCTCCCTTCTATCCCTCAGCCGAAAATGCCGCCTCGACGTCGCGTGGTCAAAACTGGTGGGGGTACGTTCGTAACTTACCCAACATTTCGGACAAGCGCGTCCCTAAGCCATGGCTCCCCCCTACCTTCCCCTTCGTCCCCCCCATTCGTACAACGAGGCCGCCAAAACCCGCGAAACCCCACGCTCCTCCGTCGGCCTCCCGACTGCCGCCCAGCCATAGACTCTTCCCCGACGACGTCGTCCACAGCAACAGCTCGCTGTCCCTCCTCCACCGCACCGGATGAGGATCCATCGTCGATCTCGTCGTCCCGCCAGATCAGCCGCCCCGTCCTCCACCTCCAAGGAGCTGCCCCAACGTTCGCCTCGTCTATCGCGCCACTCCATCCCCACAGCGCCGTCTTGACCTGCCCCACCAGAACCGCAGCACCCTCACCCATTCCTCTGATGAAGCCGAGGCCTACTCGGCGCCACCAAGGAGTTTCTGCACTCACCACTGCATTTTATCTTTTATTCGATCTCACGGGGCTGCCGGTGCTCGATACCAAGCAGCCATGGCGGTTCTCCATCGATGGCACCGTCGCCGGCCACTTCCTCTACGGCGTCTCTCCCCCATGTCGTTGCTTCCTCGGCGGCGACTTCCACACCAGCACTAACTGCTGGTGCTCCGGCTCTCGCTCGCGCTGCTGCTGCTGCTCCGGCTCTCGCTCGCGCTGTGGCTCTGTTCTTGTTGTCGGTCGCGCTGCTGCACTGCTCTTGCTTTCGTTCGTGCTGCTGCTCTGCTCTGCTATTGTTGTCGGTCGCGCTGCTGCTCCGCTCTTGCTCTCGTTCATGCTGCTGCTCTGCTCTGCTCTTGCTCTCGCTCGCGCTGCTGTTGCTGCAGCACGACCTGCGACAGCTACAGGACTGCTGCTTTAGCACTCGCTCACGGAGCTGCTGCATGAGTTGCTCTCAGCTAGTGCATTCCCTGCTCGAGCGGCTGCTGATTTAGATCACTGCTTCTCTGCTACTAGTGCTCGAACGCCCTAAACTTCTATTGCAATGCTTTGCTACTAGTTCAATCAGTTTCGACAGTAAAATTCAGTTTCGACCGTAAAGTTTAGTTTCTTCAGTTAAGTTCAGAGTGAACAGTATTTACAGCATCTGTCGGAGCGGCCGCGGCGTGGCTGATGCATTTTACATCTAGCACTTTTTGGTGATGTATTTTACATCATCTATTGCAGATGCTATTAGAGTCCCACTTCAGATTAACGTTGTCTGTCTTGTCCTGCTGCAGCCTCGCCATCGTACACCTCACCGAAGCTGCTTCAACAATGGAACCGTCCATCATAGCGGAAGTTCCCTCGACGCCGTCTCCAGAGGCCTCAGATCTTCTTCCCCGCCTCCGATAGTCACACCAGCATCACCATCCTCCACGTCCAACCCAATGATGCTGAGGTCGACAAGGCTATGCCAAAGAGGTTGTACACTCGTCGCATCACTTTGTTACTCTGCATTCATGTCGATCCCTCAGGGATCCTTTGGTTCATAGCAGTTGCAAATCTAGAAATAAATGAATCATGGTCACAAAGTTAATAGGGAGAAAACTAAATGCTCTTTTGAACCACAATTTGAATCGGTTTAGCAAGATAGCCATTATATGATACTCATGTGGACCAAATCTAAGCTCACAAAATAGTTTGAGGGCAGGCTTCAGCCTGTTGAAGACTGCCTATTAGAATCGCCACTGGTTCAAAGAAAAAGTGAAGGAAAACATAGGAATTGGAAAATTTACTATGGTACTACTATTCGTGCATTTGGTTAGAAGGAATGGAGCAAAGCAAAACTGGAGGATTTTTTTTCCTTTGGTGTCTCTTTCAAAGAAAAAACATAGGAATTTTAATATCCACTTGGACATCCTTTTCAAATTAATATGCATGAAGAACAGGACTAATTGCATTACTGGCATAATAAGATTCTTATTTTTTCATTTTCATGTGGTTTGACTTTAATTTGACCACGTTTCTCCATTCCTGTGTTCTTCCAATTCATGTGAACCAAACACCTAGGTTGACAGAAATCCTATGTTTGCAAATGCTCTATTTTGCACGTGCATTCCTATCCTATTCCTGTGTTTTTCCTGTCCCTGCGTTTATAGAATCCTCCAATTCTAAGGAGCCCTTACAGATTTACTTCATTTTCAGATAGGTGTAAAAAAAACTCTGTGTGTTATGTCCCGCTCCTGCCGTGCCGTCATCCACCCCACCTGAGGTGCACCATCGACAGAAGCGTTCACTGCAGCAGAGATTCCCCCTGCAGACTTTCTTTCGCTGCCTCAGATCATCTTCCCCGTTGCTGGCAGCCACGCCAATTGCATTACCATCATCGACTAAGCAGATGAACCTGAGGACTACACAATTCTGGAAGAGAGGTCGCACTCTTTCGTGTCTTCTTACGTTATACATTGGTTAGTATTACCTACTACTTTATCATCCTGTTCACCTCTTGGACTCCAAGTCAGGTCCAAACTAATGTTCAAACTTGAGTTTTAAAATGCCTGTGGGGCACATATCGAGGCAGCAACGAATAGTATCTGTCTACTATCTGGTTCATCTGGGGTCTTCTATGTGGTTCATGTTGGGTGGGCAACAAACAGTAGATGATCCATTGTCTATCTTTTTAAACTGAAGCTATAATCTCCCTGCTATCATTAGTTTTGGATCTATCCACTCATTTGCTACCATCAGTCTTGATTTCTGCATGCACCCCTTAGGCCTTACATAATCTAACTATGTTTTTTTTATTATGCATGTCAGTTATTGTACACAATCGTATTGAACATGTAGAGAAAAAGAGAAGACCATTGCGTGGGAATATAATGTCATGCAGACGCCGCTCCATGGTGGGCGAAGTGCCCCCCTCCCGCCATTCCAGATTGTATTCCAGAGGAAGATAACTGTTCAGAGGGAGATTCAGAGGGAGCCAACCACTCCTATTTACCCCCTGAGGTGTTTGCTCTAACCTGGCATGCTGATGTTGGTCATATCATGCATATGGCGCCTCGCATTGCTTACATTATACATCTTATATGTCACCAGCTTAGTTTAGATTTGCTTTGTGTGAATGACACCTGTTTGGTTTCTATATCATACTCCCACCGTTCCTAAATATTTGTCTTTTTAGATATTTCAACAAGTGACTACATACGGAGCAAAATGAGTGAATCTACACTCTAAAATATGTCTATATACATCCGTATGTGGTAGTCCATTTGAAATCTCTAAAAAGACAAATATTTAGGAAAGGAGGGAGTATATGGGAATTATGCAATGCCATCTTCTTTAGCCAGGCATCATATACGTGAATCATGCAATGTCATCATGTTTAGCCAGTCATTGTATATGTGAATTGTATCATGCCATTTTTTTCATAATGTATTCCATTTGTCAACAATGTTTATACATTCATCTACTCTTCCTATGCATCAGCCATTTGGGTCGGTCATGGGAAAATCTAGAGTGAAAACAAGGTCTTCTGAGCAGTCAGTGCTACCTGTCGATGCAGATTTCTTGCTGGTTACAGATAGCTCCTCAGATGAGGATTCAGAGACAGATGACCAGTCGTATTCCCCCCCGAGGTGTATTCTCTAACTTGGCAGGGTTATATTGCTCATATCATGCATATGGTGTCTTGCATTGACATGCCATCTGCTTAGATTAGACATGCTTTGTGTGAATGCCTCCTGTTTGCTTTCTATATCAGATATGTGCCATGTTTTTCAGCCAGTTATCATATATGTGAATTATGCACCGCCATGTAGCCAGGCATCATATATGTGAATTATCTCATGCCATCCTTTTTTTCATTACGTATTCCATTTGTCGACAATCTGTGTATATTGAACTACTCTTCATGTGTATCAGCCATTTGAGCCGGTTATGGAAAAACCAGGAGTGAAAACAAGGTCTTCAGAGCAGGCAATGGTACCTGTTGAAGCATATATCTCGATGGTTACAGGTAGCTCCTCAAAGGAGGATTCAGAGACAGATCACCAGTCCTATATCCCACCTGAGGTGTATGCTCTAACTTGCAATGTTTATATTTCTCATTTCATGCATATGGTGTCTTGCATTGCTTAGTTTAGACATCATATGCACAATATTCAATTCCATCTGCTTAGTTTAGAGATCATACATGTGAGTTCCAGCTACTTAGTATATGAATCAATTATGTCAATTATATCATGCCATCCTGTATACTTAGACAACATGTATGTGAATTATTTCATCCCAACCTAATTTAGAAAGACATCATATAGTTTTGTCATGTCATCCTGTTTAGATACTCATCATATGTTGAATTGTGCCATTATATCCTGTTAAGTTATCCATCATATATCTAAAACTGTGTCATGCTATCATGTTTAGTTAGCCATCATATATGTGAAATTGTGTCATGCTGTCCTGTTTGGTTAGACAACATATATGTGAATTACCACATCTGTCTATCATACAATGTCTGTACGTTCAATTTCTTTTCTTGTTTACCAGCCATTTGAATTGGAGGGGGTGATGGCAGTATCTAAGGGAGTAAAAACCCGTTCTTCACAAAAGACGGGGCTACCCGTCGATGCAGATAGAACCATGGTTGTACTGGCCCACGAACTAGCCCCACCACACATAATCGAGACTCTTCCAGATTGTACACTTACATCGTTGGACAGAGAACCAGCTACACCCCATCTAACCCCAACCCCAGTGGATAGTAACCCACATCTAGTTGACACAGCACCATGTCCACCACAAAGTACCCCCACACGAGCAGTTTGTAAAGCAACTGTAGTGCCCAAAGCACGAAGACCACCACAGCGAACCAAACTCCATGTTTAAAGCAGAAGAGCAACTGTTCTCAGGTCAGATTCCGTAGCTATGGTCCATACTCCTTTGCTCTGTCATCACTGTATTTACTCATACCAACTACTTTTGATTTTGAAGGATCCAATTGAAACTCCAATGGCGCAATAGGTATGTTTTAAACCTATTTCTTTAACTGGATTGTTGTTCTAACTTCTTGCTCTATGTTGATTTCAGTTTCAGTTGTATAAACAGTTATGTTCTCATGTCATGCACATTACAAGTGTTGCCAGTGCTGTGTAGTTTCTCACACTTATATTCTGTCTATGCTGCTGTGTCTTAAAAATATATGATTTGAACTGTGTCTCTATCTTGATTTGGCAACATAAACTAGAATGATATGGACAATACAGTGACCATAGTACATAGATATATGTTTGTTTCATGCTATTATCCTGTCCACCTTACTACTGAACCGGTTTACAAAAATGAGTTTCATATACTACATGCTAAACCTGTGATGTGTCTGCTTGTTTCTCTTGTAGAATGCGAACAGAATATTGGAGAAGAGCACCCCATTATGCAATGGTAGAGAAAGTAATGCAGATAAGGTTCAAGATAGTGAGACAACCCTGTTGGTTTCCAAGAAAGGTGATAAAAACAATCTTGTAGACAGTGAGACAACCCCAAAGTCCTGCGTTGATGTAGTGTTCGAGTTACTGGCCACTACCGCTGGCACAAGCTCTTCGAACTCGTTGTCTGAATCACTTTGGCTTCTTCAATCTCAGCTACAAGCTAAAAGGCATCAGTCAGCTGTGCTGCGGCAAGAAGTCGAAGGACTGAGGAAGTCCCTACAGAATTCATATGCATACTTTCTGGTGCAACAGCAAGCGCTGGACGATTTTAGCGCCAAACAAGAGAAAACTAATAAGCTTGCTAAGCTTCTTGCCAGCATGGTGGGTATCCAGGATATCGTTTCTTGAGCTCTTCTGAAGTGGTTTCAGTTCTGGACTTGTTTTGCTGCCATGTTTATTTTCACTGGTGGCCAATTTAGACGCCCAGTGTATGTAATATGCTGCTTTGTTCACTATATTTGCACTGGTGGCAAACTTTGATGCCCAGTGGATGTAATATTTGTAATAGCCGTATTAGCCTAGCATAAGTTGCTTGCTTATTTATTTCCTTATTGTCTTGTTTATTTTTTTGCTGGTAGTCGCTGCAGTTCTTTTTCCACGGTAACCTTTTTATTTAGAAGTAGTCCTGCTGCCTGCTGTAGTGCGCCTCCTAAGGTCCGTATGATCCATGGGCCTTCTACGGGCCGTAGATTCAATGGGACTTCTACGGGCCGTATGATCGATTAGCCAAACATGGGCCATACTTTCATGGACAATTAACGGACCGTAATATGGGCCGTAAACGGGCTATAATGGGAATCGTCTATTTATGGGCCGTTAACAGGACCATGTGTACAACGGGCTTAATTCGAACGGCAGGCATAACGGGTCGTTAATGGGCCATATGTGATGACGCCATGAAAACGGCCCAACGGATTAAAGGGCCACAGACGTGCCGACTTTAACCATGGACTGAATTTGGCACACAAGCGGAACAGGCCAGTAATGGACCTTAAGTAATCGAATGCCGGAAATTAGCCCAATAATAAATGGGCCCTTAGAAGGCCGAAAGATAACACAGGCTGAAACGGCCCAATGGAACAATGGGCCGTTAATGGGTATAAAGCTATATACTATTCATTATGGGCCAGTTTCACCACGGGCCATTTATGGGCCAAGATTTAGAAAGGGCCTCATATGGGCCGAAAGACGTCATGGGCCGGAAGTTACAACGGGCTGGAATCATATTGGACGGCCCATATGGCGCTACTGGGCCTAATTTGGATAGGCTATAACGGGTCATGAGTTAGCGGGCTGTAAATGGGCTATATGCGAACAGGCCGTTAACAGGCCTTCGATGGGCTGGGCCGCTACCTTTTGACTAAGTCAAACGGGCCGGCCTTTTGACCTGAATGGGCCACTGTTGGGCCATGCCACGTGTCGACGTATCATAGGTGCGTCCCATCCATTCGCTGGATGACATCTGTCCCAGCACTGAGCTGACACGTGGATACTCCGGCGAATGAGAATTTTACACGTGGAAAATCCCCACTGGTCAGGGCTGTTAATGAGTTATCGGATCCAAACCGGAATCCGATAGCTTAACGGTGACCCGTTATGGTGGATGCCATGTGTCGATTACCCTTGTTGAAAGCACTTCTATGACACGCGATTTATCGTCATGGAAGTGGACACTTCCGTGATGATAATTTTGGTAATGTCATGGAACACTTCTACGACAGCACAGGTATGACTATCTTGATTCTGTCATAAAATCGTCATGGATGTACATGCATGACAGAAAATGTGACCTACTGTGACAAACACGCATCATCACGGAAGTGTATTTTTTTGTAGTGTTGGGAGGCGGCATCAGCCCATACCGCGGGGACCCCCGATCGGGACGCATCGACGGTGAGTTTTCTCCCTTTCCGCTGTCGATCGCATCTACGCAGAACATCGTCCCCTTCCCCCAGTGGCGGGATCAGGCCGGATCTGTGACCAGTGGTGTGGCCACCGTCGTTCTATGCTTGTGAAGAGAGCAACCCAAGCAAGTAGGCTTGTAGCTTAGGCTCCTGCTAGTGTATATATAGTGGAGCAGTTTTCTTTTTCTCTCCATATCAAGCATTTTATATTGCGTACATGTCATTGAAGAGTGAAATGATGGTTGCTTCGTCCGACTAACTTACTGTGTGATTTGACTACTCCTAAGTGGCCCCTACACGTACTCCCCCTACGTGTATGACCGTTCCTGAGTCTCACTTGTACTTACCTCTATTTTATTGCATGACACGTAGACAGGATGCGCATAGAGGAATTTTGTTACTGCACGTTGTTACGTACTACTAGTACCTACTCACTCCTTCCGGTTCACTACTAGTACTCCCTCCGTCCTGGCTTATTGGTCCCCTTTGTACTCAATTCATGGGCTCATTTTCCTTAAGAAATTGTCTTTACCAACGTATTAATATCGGGAATGCATGCGTGAACAACGAATGATTAAACCTTGCATGCAATGTTTTGACAAAGCATTGACTTATGAACATGTGAATGTGTGGGACTACAACCTCGTGCATGCATGCAACAGTCACACATACACATGGACGCAAAAAACGCGCGCGACGCCCTAATGCATGCATGTCCGAGCACACGACGGAACACACACGGTCACACTCAAGTGCTCAACCTACACGTGCGTGCACACACATACTCAGCCAGGGTGAGCTAGTGATCGTACAAACACTGGAAAATGTATATATTGACCGCAATGAGCGTATTATGAAGTCCACTGATCGTATTTTTACAAATATATAGTGACAGACAGTGTATTTATCTCGTTTCAAATTAAGCCATATTAACCGGAAAGGAGGCAGTATGGACTAGCATTACTTTGTTGTGTCCCGTCAACTTGCCGAACGAGGAGAAGCTTGCGCGCGGTGGCTCGCAGGACAAGGAGAAACTTTTGACTAATGCAAGCTCTCCCTCACTCAGGCGGTGGACGTGCAATAGTTAATTTGGTGTCAGATTGCCAGAAGCATACACTGTACTAGTACCATTATTGTTCGACTTCCCGAAGAGGCGAACAGCCAAGCGCAAAGTTTACTACTCCGAGTACTAGTATTACGTAGTACTACTATACAGGTATGTACTACTAGGAACCGCATGGTGGAGCGTCTGCACTCTTATTTTATTTTAATCTATGATAAAGAAATCTTCAACACATTTGGTTCTCTTCGAGGGTTCTCGCATGTGATAATGGAAGTTGATTTCATGGAACACTCGCCACAATTCTCGCTTAATTCTGTCTCCTATCCTGTTAGAAATAGGAGCGCTCAGAATATTTTCTCTTTTTTTGTTATTCAGCATGTAAACAGGTCAGCAAACCTTGCGGCACATCTTTGTGCGAACCGTGCTTGCTGCACTTTGAATGTGACCGAGAGCTGGCTTGATGAAACACCTCGCTTCCTTCTTTTTTTGTGGGGTACCTCACTTCCTAGTGACCAGTCTCTTGGTTGATCGTCCTAAGAATGCTTATATATGAATAAAGCTCTCTCATTTACCCGCAAAAAAAATTAAGCCATATTAACCGGAAAGGAGGGAGTATGGACTAGCACTAGTTTTTGGTGTGTCCCGTCAACTCGCAGAATGAGGAGAAGCTTGCAGGACAAGGTGAAGCTCGCTTACGCCCTCTCCGTCTACCTCAAGCCTGGTGGCTCACAGGACGAGGAGAAGCTTTTAACTAATGCAAGCTACCCTCTCGCCCAGGCGGTGAATGTGCAGCAGTTCATTCGGTGTCAAATTGCTAGAGGCATATACTGTAGTACCATCATTGTTCGACGTCCCGAAGAGGCGAAGAGCCAAGCGCAAGGTTTAGTAGTACGAGTAGTACTACTAGTATACAGGTACTAGGAACCGCATGGTGGAGCGTCTGTACTCTTATTTTATTTTAATCTCTGATAAAGTACACATATATTCGGGAGAAGTGCGGAAAACGGCAGCCCAATAGTACTATTAAAAAACATCAAACATGTAATGATGATATCGATCAACCATGCTCGAATATATCTTGGCCTCCGTGCGAGCCCGTCTGTGTGTTCTTGCTCCTCGTCTCTCTCAAGGAACGGCGGCTTGGCCATTTTGCCGTCAATTGAGATCGATTTGCTCACACTTCGGTCCCACATGTCAGTGATATGCCAAGAGGAAGTGCGTTGACCGACAAGCCATACACGTACTTGGTTTTGCACCTTCATACTACTCCCTCCGTCACAGTTACAGGACGCGCTTCTTTCTCATGCATTTCTCTCCATGCATTTCCACCACCAGAGAGATTTTAGACGTGTTTGGTTTAATGGTCAATTAATTAGGGCGTGGTAACCGCAATCAAGTCCACAATTTTCTCTCGATGTAGGTGTGTACGCGGAGTGGAGTAAGTGCATGCATGTGTGTACCCGGGGTGGAAGCACTGCATGCATGTGTGTACGCATTATTTCCTCTAGTAATAGACGCCATGCTATAACTACCAATGCTATTTTTCAGGCCGATCGCTAGTCGCCTTGGTCCCAGAGATTGTTGAAGCGCGCTCTATAAACAGTGATGGAGGGAGTAGTATGAGCGGATTCAAAGAAGAGCGTATTGATGGTTGCTTCTTCCGAGCAACTTACAGTGGGAAAGGTGGGGCTTATGATTGGACTGCTTATTACTCACTATTAGTGCGGCGTAACGACCGGGCTGAGTCTCCCATGCGGTTGTGCACTACTCCCTCCGTTCTTAAATATTTGTCTTTCTAGAGATTTCAACAAGTGACTACATGCGAAGCAAAATGAGTGAATCTACACTCTAAAATATGTCTATATACATCTGTATGTGGTGGTCCATTTGAAATTTCTAAAAAGATAAATATTTAGGAATGGAGGGAGTATAATTAGGTGCATGTCACATGGACCCGGATGCTGAAGAGGCTTCTGGCAATGCTATCAAGCTTCCAACATTTGTTTACATAATTGACATACTATACAAATAATTTTCCAGCGACATGAAATTGTACAATGCTCTGAGCTTTCAGCTTTTGTTTCGTGTGTCTTGCCATCCATGCTCTTTCGGAAAAAATAAAAAACTAACTTCCTTGCTAATGCATCTCAATGATTAGCAGATCAGAGCTAATATTTACATCACAACTAAAGGTAAAGTTGTGAGAAGGTGTTAAGTTAAAATTGATCCATACTTTCATTGGCAGCAACTTCCCCCCAGCTCTGTCTAAATCAACAAGGCATGTTGGTAAAAAAAGTAGCTGTCAAGAGCATGCAAAATTCCGATCATTTTGTGTAGTTCCACTAAAATAGAGCTGAGCGTCCCTGTTCCAAAGATATTAAGTGTGATTACAATAATAGAGGACTGTTGATGAAACAATAAACACACAAATAGAAGCCGGTCACCTTTGCAGTCTCTCTTAAGACTAACTAGTTGGAGAAGATTAAGCAAATAGTTGGAGAAGATTAGGCGCGGAGTTGGATGAGGAGGATAGAGCAAAACCAATCTCCCTTTGTGCAGTCGCACTGAAATGTAGAGACGTTGCCCGTGTGACATTTTAGTAGAACTGCACAAAACACTCTTAAGAAAAAAGTGATTTGTGCAGTTCACCAAAAGGTCGCAATAGCAACGAGGTGAAATGGATAGCCCTGTTTGCAAAAAAGAGGTAGAAAGGAAACAATTACTGGCCAATAATAGTTGATGACACATACGACGACAAAAAAGAAGCATATTCCTTGTCCTAAGGGAAGATAACAACACGGTTGTGTTTATCTAAAATGGTGTGAGGACGAGATTGCAATATGGAAAGTACACCGGACGAGCTACGTTTTGGGAAAAGAACTAAGGAAGATCCACATGCAGCGACGTGGGAAGATGGGCAGTGGAGCAAGGCCGGAGGGGATACCTGGGGGTCGTCGGGATGTAACTAGGAGGGTGGCGGCAGGCGGGATCTGCCCATACCGCGGCAGCGAGCAAGTGCCGTAGGCCCTACCGTGCCGGAGCTTGGTCTGAGAGAATTGCGGGTACCGCAGATCGGGACGTGCTGCCTCGGCGCTGTCGAACGGAGAAATGATGCACATCCTCCCTTTCCGCCGGCGGACGGGATGCGGCCGAATCAGTGACCAACGGTGAGAGAGGGTCCTAAGAGAGAGAGAGAGGCCACCGCCGCCCTTGTGTGAGATACTCTGAAGAGAGACAAACACCGGTAGGCAGGCTCCATTGTATATAGTGGAGCGGACTACTTTTTTCTCCATAAAAATCATTTTATATTCTGTGTACGTGCCATTGAGCAATATAACTTTATTTAAAAATAACGCGCCAACACATCAAGTCAAACTTTGTTTCGTGCACGCGTGGTACACGACCTCCGTAGGTAAACAACCGCGACACGCGCTCAAATTAGCATGTGGGCTGCCATTTCGTACAGAAATGAGCTCCACCGTGTACCCGCGCGGGTGTGGCTGGGCACAAAGCGTGAGTACGTGCACCTATTCTCTTCGTGTACGTACACCACCTACGTGGGTTTATGTGAGAGAGATACAAACCTAGAGAGAGATAGTGTGTGGGTTCGTGAGTGTTTTTTCTTGGGGGGTGCGTGAGAGATAGACAGGGAATATGTGTCGATGATATTTCAAACAAAAAATGTAACATATGCAATGTGTGTGAAACAGAGGCCTGGATATATCATATATATAGAGGGGGTGATCCACAAGAAGAGAGTGGAGGTATCATCGGCGTGAGGTATCCATAGAATCGAAGAGAGGGATGAAGTGTGTGTGTGTGCGCGCGATCAATAAAGAGTGCCATCGAATTTGTGTGTGCCCACGTCAAAGATATAGGGTGGCTGGCCTACTGGAACGTGAGAGGGGATAGGTGCAGTTTGACTCTGTGGCATGGATACCTACCTACAGCGTTCGACTATCGGTGTGTGGGGGGGGGGGGGGGGGGGGGGGGGGGGGGGGGGGGGGGGGGGGGGGGGGGGGGGGGGGGGGCAGAGACCTAACTATAGAGGTATAATGGCTGGTATATGTGTGGAGGAGGAGATAGACCTACCTTATGTATTGAGGGAGATCGATCGGCATCCATGCATATGTGTAGGAGAGGAATAAGGTTGGGAGAGAGACAGATCTAGAGTGTCGGAGGGGTTGGTGGTGGAGTTGCTTCTCACAAATCGTGGGAGAGGCCTGCTAGACAAACGGAGGGCACACATGCAATATCAATAAGAGAGGGGATGCCTGCCTTTCTGTGCACGTGCGTGTGAGAGACGGGTCAGGAGGCATGCACGAATTATGAGGGGGGACGATATGGCTGTGGTAAGCAGACGTAACGACATAGGAAGATCAATCGTCCTTTGTCGAAGAAAGGGAGAGACATAACTTGTGAGGTATGTCGATCAATGCATGGGGAAAAAGAGTTATAGTCGACCTAGGTATATGTAGGGAGATCGATCGGTATACATGCATGTATGTGTTAGAAGCAAATAAGACCCAGAGAGAAGGATAGAGAGAGAGAGGGATGCAGCAAGGGAGGTGGTGCGAGAGGCCTACTATATCGAGGGGGAAGGAGTGTGCGAGTATTAGATTGATGAAAAGAAGGGCGGGAGTGAGGCATGGACGGTGAGAAGAGAAGAGGGAAATCTTGTGTTTGTGGTAGGCACACCTGGCTAGAGAGGTATATCAATCGGTGTGTGCCAGAAAGAAGGAGCTGGGGGGCCTACACACACCATCGGTGAACGACCTAAAGTGAAATGACAAATGTGCACGATGGAGCTAGAGAATGCTGAGGGAGGGTGAGAGGGAGGCGGGCATGTGCATGCACGAGAGAAAGTTAGCGCTAGCTACAAAGATAAGAGGATTGTGTGGGTGTAAAAGACGAATAGAGATCATAATTCATTATAAAAGTGGATTCGGATATTTGAAGAAGATATCATAGTGTTTTAAACCAACGCATGCATGAATATATATAATGATGATATGCATGGTGTGGTTATGAACATGTTATACTGCATATAATATATAGAACATTTATATGAATTTGTGATAATGTGTGGCTTTTGCAGCTCAGGGCTAAATACTTATCATAATGTAGGGGGCGGGGCACTATACTTTGTGTGATAAACACAGTGTACGTATGAAACATGGTTTAGATTATGAAGATCTAGTTAGTACATCCAATGTACTAGTATTTGGAATCAACATCAAGTGTATTCAAAATTTCGAATTCGAGTTCATATAGTACACATAGTTCATACCTATCTCTATAGTAATCATGTGGTGTGTTGTTAAGATAATACACGAATGATGGTTTAAGTTGGCAACAATCATGAAATTCAACCCGCACCTTGTTATATCCCGAAAATTCAGATATCGTGCTCCCAAAACTCGCGCCTTCACAACCCGCGCCTTGCTATCCCGAAATTACAACGCGCGCGAAAACTCCCTCCAGCTGCCAAATCCCGACACACGAAATGCCCCTTCTAACCCAGAGCCGAAAGGGCCGCTAGTTCAAATTGGTGGGGGTACTTTTGTAACACACCCTAAATTTTGGACAAGCGCATCCCTAAGTCATGGTTCACCCCCTCCCATCACCTCCTTTTCGCCATTCGAAATCCCAGGCCGGCATAACCTCTCTGCTCCAGCCGCGAAACCCCACCCTCCTCCATCCGCCACCCCACCACTGCCCAGCCGATGCCTCTTCTCCGACGATGTCATCCACTGCAACAGCCCGATGTCCCTCATCCACCTTCCCGGATGAGGATCCGTCGTCGATCTCGTCGTCCCGCCGGTTCGGCCGCCCCGTCCTCCACCTCCAAGGAGTTGCTCCAATGATTGCCTTGTCTATCGCGGCTGATCCATCCCCATAGCGTCGCCTTAACCTGCTCCCCCGGAACCGCAGCATCCTCACCGACTCCTCGAACAAAGCCGAGGCCTACTCGGCGCCACCAAAGAGGTTGTACACTCATCGCATCGCACCTTCTCCTTAAATCGACCTCCCAGCGCCGACGGTGCTCCATCCCGCACCCCCATGGCGCGGCTACCTCGAAGCCAGCGCCGCGGGCGACATCTCCACGGCAGTTCTCCCCTAGTGCGAGGCCCCTTCGGCGGCGGCGTCCATTCCAGCTGGATTTGCTGCTGCTGCTCTGGCTCTCGCTCGCTCGCGCTGCTGCTGTTGCTCCAGCTCTCGCTCGCGCTGCTGCTCCGGCTCTCGCTCACTCGCTCGTGCTGCTGCAGTTGCTCTGGCTCTTGCTCGCTCGCTTGCGCTACTACTGCTGCTCCGGCTCTTGCTCGCTCGCGTTGCTGCTGCTGCTCTGGCTCTCGCTCGCTCGCGCTGCTGCTGCTCCCTCTCTCGCTCGCTCGCGCTGCTGCTCTGCTCTTGCTCTCGCTCGCGCTACTGATGCTGGTACACGGGCTGCTGCAGCTACATGAGTTGCTGCTCTGGCTCTAATTCGCGCTGCTCCTTTAGGCGCTGCTGCTCCGGCTGCTATCTGCTACTGCGTTCCCCGTCGATCACCTGCTGATTTAGATCACTGTTTCTCTACTACTAGTGATCGAGCGGCCTAAACTACATGTGAAGTGCCTCTCTGCTACCAGTGCGTTTAGTTTCGATAGCAATATTCAGATTCCACAGTAAATTTTAGTTTCGACAGTTAAGTTCAGAGTCAACAGTTTTTACCTCATCTGTTGTAGTCATGTGTTTTTTGGTGATGTACATTTTACATCTATCACTTTTTGGTAATGTATTTTACATCATCTATTGGAGATGCTATTAGAATCCCACTTGAGATTAACGATGTCTATATTGTACTGCTTCAGCCTCGACGTCTTACGGCTCGCCGGAGCTGCTCCAACGACAGAACCATCCATCACAACAGAGCAGTGCCCTGGACGTCGTCTACAGATTCCTCAGATCTTCCTCCACACCTCTGCCGCAACTTCTTCAGTGACCAACCCAATGATGCTGAGGTCGACACGGCTACGGCAAAGAGGTTGTACACCTGTCGCATCACTTATTACTCTACATTCATGTCGATCCATTAGGGCTATTTTGGTTCAAAGGAAAAAGTGAAGGGAAAACATAGCAATAGGAAATTTTCCTATGGCACTCTACTATTCAATTATTCATGCATTTTGTTGAAAGGAATGGAGCAAAACATCCACCTGGACCTACTTTTCAAAATCCTATGCATGAAAACAAGACCAAGTGCATTAGTGGCAGAATATCATTCTAACTATACATGCTTTCATATGGTTTCACTTTAATTTGGCCATGTTTCTTTGCATTCCTCTGCTCTTCCAATTCCTGTGAACCAAACACCCAAGTTGACAAAAATCATGTGTTTACTAATGCTCTGTTTCCCACGTGCATTCCTATCCTATTCTGGTGTTTTTCCTATCCCTGCGTTTTGAGAATCCTGCAAGCCAAAGGAGACCTTACAGAATTACTTCAGTTACAGGTAGGTGTCGAAGAAAACTTTGTGTGGTTTGTCCTGCTCCTGCCACGACGTCGTCCACCTCACCTGAGCTGCTCCATCGATAGAAGCATCCACCAAACCAGACATCACGACTCCTGACCGCCTTTCGCCGCCTCAGATCTCCTTCCCTGCCGCCGGCACCCACCGCAACTGCATCACCATCATCAACTCAGCAAATGAACCTGAGAAGTACACAGGTCTACAAGAGAGGTCGCACTCTTTTGTTTCTGCTTATGTTATGCATTGCTTAATATTACCTACTACTTTATTGTCCTGTTCACCTCTTAGACTCCAAGTCAGGTCCAAATTAATGTTCAAACTTGAGTTTTAAAATTACTTGTGGGGCACATATCGAGGCAGCAATGAATAGTATCTCTGTCTATTATCTGGTTCACCTAGGGTATGCCTATGTTATTCATATTGGGTGGGAAACAAATAGTAAAACAATCATCATCTGTCTTTTTATTAAATTAAAGCTATCATCAGCCTGCCATCATTATTTTTGGATCCATCCACTGGTTGTTACCATCACTCTAGATTCCTGCATGCTCTCCTTACATAATCTCACTATATTTTTTTCATATGCATGTCAGATATTGTACACAGTCATGCTGAACATGTAGAGAAAAAGAGAAGAGTTTGCGCGGCAATACAATGTCATGCAGACATCGCTCCATGGTGGGTTCAATGGCAAACCCTCCCCCCCCCCTCTCCAGATTGTAATCCAGAGGAAGATATCTGTTCTGAGGCGGATTCAGACGCAGCTGACCACTCCTATTTACCCCCCAAGGTGTTTGCTCTAACTTGGCATGATGATGTTGGTCATATCATGCATATGTTGCCTTCCAGTGCCTACTTTCGACATCATATATGTCATCTGCTTAGTTTAGCCATGTTCTGTAATGCCACCTGTTTAGTTTCTATATCATATATGGGAATTATGCAGTCTCATCTCTTTTAGCCAGCCATAATATATGTGAAATATGCAATGCCATCCTGTTTAACCAGGTATCATATATTTGAATGATATCTTGCCCATCCTTTTCTTCATTACATTTCCATTTGTCGACAATGTTTGTACATTAAACTACTCTTCCTGTGAATCAGCCATTTGAGTGGGTGATGGAAAAATCTGGAGTGAAAACAAGGTCTTCAGAGCAGACAGTGCTACCTGTCGAAGCAGATCTCTTGCTGGGTCCCGATAGCTCCTCAGAGATGGATTTAGAGACAGATGACCAGTCCTATTCCCCCACCGAGGTGTATGCTCTAACTTGGCATGGTTATACTGCTCATATCATGCATATGGTGTCTTGCATTGCATAGTTTAGACATCATATACACAATATTCAACACCATGTTCTTAGTTCAGACATCATATATGCGAATGCCCTCTTCTTAGCATATAAATCACATATGTGAATTAAATCATGCGATCCTGATTAATAAGATAACATGTATGTGAATTATGTCATGCGAACCTGTTTACTAAAGACATCATATAATTATCTCATGCCATCCTGTTTAGTTAGTCATCATATCTTTGAATTATGTCATGCTATGCTATCCAGTTTAGATAGACATCATATATGTGAAATTATGTCATGCTATCCTTTTTAGTTAAACAATATACATGTCAACTATTTCATGCCCTATTTTTTCCACACTATCTATTGCATCTGTCTCTCATACAATGTCTGTACATTCAATAATGTTTCCTGTTTATCAGCCATTTGAATTGGAGCGAGTGATGGCAGTATCTAGCGGAGTAAAAACACGGTCTTCAAATAAAACAGTGCTACCTCTTGGTGGAGATAGCACCCTGGTTGTACATGCACGAGAACCAGCCCCACCATACATAACCCAGACTCTCGCAGATTGTACCCCTACTGCGATGGACAGACAACCAGCTTCACCCAATCTAACCCCAACCCCAACAGATAGTAACCTAGTTCCTGTTGACACAGCACCATCTCCACCACAGAGCTCCCAAACAAGAGCAGTTAGTAAGGCAGCTCCAGTGCCCAAAGCGCCGGTACTACCACGGCGAACCCTAACTCCACCAGTTAGTAGACCTATTCCTGTGGAGGAAGCACAACCAGCCATTCGTAGTTTAGCATCTATCACATTTGATGTTGTTAAATCCTATGTGTGTATCTTCCCATCATGGAAATATTATACTGAAGATGAAGGAAAATGCCAGTTGCAGGTGTTTGTCCAGGAGTTATATGTAAGTAATGTTATTCATGGCAATTACTTTGCTTTGTCCCATACATTCTACCTCCATGATGGTTATAATACAGCAAATTTTCCCATTTTTCTCTATAGAGAAGGACCAATTTGGAAACTCAGGATGAGGTAACCTGTGCTAATACCTCTGCTATCTTCAAGAATGCTTGGTGGCAGTATCGGAATTACCTGAAGAAAACATACTTCACTGGCAAAGAAACTCATCAAATTCCCTTACGTTCTCCTGAGACAAATTTACTGGACGATGACTGGGAACGCCTTGTTCTGTACTGGTCCCGAACCAAGAATGTGGTAAGGTCTATGAGCTCATTTTTTATTTTTAAGTAATATATGCATGCGTCTTACTGTACTCTATTCATGTAGAACAAGTGCTTAAACCTGAAGAACAACTGTTCTCATTTAAGATTCCATTGCTATCGTGCATACTGCTTTGCTCTTGTATCACTGTATTTACTCATACAAACTTATTTTTAAATTGAAGGATCCAATCGAAACTCCAATGGCACAATAGGTATGTTTATGCATGTTTCTTTAACAGGTTTGCTCTTATAAATAGCTCTATTGATTTCAATTTCGATTGTGTATACAGTTGACTTCTCATATCATGCACATTACTAGCATCACAACAGAGCCAATAGTGTTGTTGTACATGTAGACCTGTGGTACCCATCTGAAATCTTGTTGTGCCGTGTAGTTTCCCACGCTTTGTATTCTTTCAGTGCTGCTTTGTCTTGAACTGATATGATTTGAACCATGTCTCTATTTTGATTTGGCAAGACAATGCAGTGACCATAGGACATAGATATATGTTTGTTTGATGCTTTTATTATGTACTACTTTGCAATAGAAGACTTGGTAGTTTAATCATGTCCACCTTACTAATGAACTGGTTCACCGAAATGAGTTTCATATACTAGTACATGCTAAACCTGTTATGTGTCTGCTTGTTTCTTCTTTTAGAATGCTGATAGAATATTGGGGAAGAGTGCCTTATTAAGAAATGGTAAAGGAAGTAATGCAGATAAGGTTCAGGATAGTGAGACATACTTGTTGGTCTCCAACAAAGCTGATAAAACAGCTAAGGAAAACTTTCTTGAAGACAGTGAGACAACCCCAAAGTCCTGTCTTGGTGTAGTGTTCGAGTTACTGGCCACTACCGCTGGCACAAGCTATTCAAACTCATTGTCTGAATCAGTTCGGTTTCTTGAGTCTCAACTACAAGCTGAAAGACATCGATCAGCTGTGCTGCGACAAGAAGTCGAAGGACTGTGGAAGTCCCTGGAGCATTCAGATGCATACTTTCTGGTGCAACAGCAAGCGTTGGAGGATTTTAGCGCCAAACAGGAGAAAGCTAATAAGCTTGCTAAGCTTATTGCCAGCATGGTGGATACCCAGGATAACGTTTCTTGAGCTCTTCTGAAGTTGTTTCAGCTATGGACTGGTTTTGCTACCGTGTTTATTTGCACTGGTGGCCAATTTAGACGGCCAGTGTATGTAATATGCTGCTTTGTTCCCTATATTTGCACTGGTGGCGAACTTTGATGCCGAGTGGATGTAATATGTGTAATAGCCGTAATAGCCTAGCGTTAGTTGCTTGCTTATTTATTTCCTTATTGTCTTGTTTAGTTGTTTGCTTGTAGTCACTGCAGTTCTTTTTCCACGTTTTTCTAGTGGCCACAATAACCTATTTTTATAACTAGGCCACAATAACCATGGCAACACACGGACTGTTGTAACCATGGTCCTGCTACCTGCTGTAGTGACCATGGGCCTCCTACGGGCCGTAGGATCCATGGGCCTTCTACGGGCCGTAGGATCCATGGGCCTTCTACGGGCCGTAGAATCCATGGACCTTCTACGGGCCGTCTCATCAATGGGCCTTCTACGGGCCATATAATCGTTTCGCCAAACATGGGCCGTACTATTCGTGGACCAATAACGGTCCGCAAAATGGACCATAAACGGGCTAGAGTGGAAATCATCTGTTTTATGGCCCGACCATAACAGGCCATTAATAGGCCGTATTTGATGACGCTATGAAAACAGCCCAACGGGTTAATGGGCCACAAACGGGCCGACTGTAACCACAGGCTGAATTTGGCCCACAAGCGGAACAGGCCAGTAACGGACCGTAAGTAATCGTTTCTGGAAATGAGCCCAAGAATAAATGGGCCCTTAGAAGGCCGAAAGTTAACACGGGCTGGAAACGGCCGACGGAATAATGGGCCGTTAATGGGTATAAAGCGATACATTCATTATGGGCCAGTTTCACCTCGGGCCTTTAATGGGCCCAGAGTTGCAAAGGGCCTCGTACGGGCCGAAAGTCGTCATGGGCCATAAATGGGCCGGAAGTTACAACGGGCTGGAATCATATTGGACGGCCCAGATGATGCTACTGGGCCTAATTCGGATAGGCCGTAATGGGCCGTGAGTTAGCGGGCTGTAAATGGGCTATATGCGAACATGCCGTTAACAGGCTTTCCGTGGGCTGGCCTGCTACCTTTTGACCAAGTCAAATGGGCCGGCCTTTTCACCGGAATGGGCCTCTGTTGGGCCGTGCCACGTGTCGACGTATCATAGGCACCTCCGGTCCAATGAGTGGATGACTTCTGTCCCAACGGTGAGCCGACACGTGGTTCCTCTGGCCATTGAGAATTTTACACGTGGAAAATCCCCATTGGTTCGGGCTGTTAACGGGTTATCGGATTCAAACCGGAACCCGATAGCTTAACGGCGACCCGTTACGGTGGATGCCACGTGTCGGTTACCCTTGACGAAAGCACTTCCATGACGCGCCATTTATCATCATGGAAGTGGACACTTCCATGATGATAATTTTGGTATTGTCACGGAACACTTCTACGACAGCACAGGTATGACTATCTTCATTCTGTCATAAAATCGTCATGGATGTACATGCATGACAGAAAACGTGACCTACTATGACAAACACGTATCATCACGGAAGTGTATTTTTTTTGTAGTGCCCCAACCCGGACCCGGGGGCTACCGGTCCAAGCTCGGGGGCTGCCATCCCCAAACCAGTCCCGGGGGCTGCGGATCCCGGCCCGGGGGCTGCTGTCGCCAATCCGGCCGTTGTCGTCTCCAACCCGGCGATCAATGAACCCGGCCCGGGGGCTGCCGAACCCAGCTCGGGGGCTGCTGAACCCGGCTCAGGGGCTGCCGCCCCGGAACCCGTCTTGGTGGCCGCCTTCACTGTCGTGACGACACCGTCATGGGCGCAGCCCATCCTAGCCTTCCTGGAGAGCGGAGTGCTCCCCATGGACGAGACCAAGGCCCGGCAAGTGCAATGCCGGGCGTTCGCCTACAGCATCATCAACAACGAGCTCGTCAAGCGCAGCGCGACAGGCGTGTTCCAGCGCTGCGTCGAGTAGGACAAGGGCATAGAGATCCCCCTTGACATCCACCAGGGCGAGTGCGGGCACCACGCCGCCTCCAGGTCCCTGGTGGCCAAGGCTTTCCGCCATGGTTTCTACTGTCCCACGGCCCTCAAAGACGCCGATTTGCTCATTCTCAAGTGCGAGGGTTGCCAACGCTTAAGCAAGCGCAGCCACCAGCCGGCTTAAGCCCTGCAGACCGTCCCGATCACCTGGCCTTTTGCCGTCTGGGGGCTGGACATGGTCGGACCTTTCAAGACCGCTCGAGGCGGCATGCCACACTTGCTGGTGGCCGTCGACAAGTTCACCAAGTGGATCAAGGCACGACCGATCAAGAAGCTGGATGGGCCCACGGCCGTCCGGTTCGTCAAGGACATCGTGGTGCGCTACGGCGCCCCGCACAACATCATCACAGATAACGGCACCAACTTCGCCAAGGGTGCTCTGGCGCAATACTACTCAGTCTCCGGCATCCGGCTTGACCTGGCCTCCGTCGCTCATCCTCAGTCCAACGGCCAGGTCGAGCGGGCCAACGAGCTAATCCTGTCCGGCATCAAGCCGCGACTCGTCGAGCCCCTCACCCGCTCACCCGGCAGCTGGCTCGACAAGCTGCCGGCCGTCCTTTGGAGTCACCGGACAACGCCAAACCAGCCGACCGGGTTCACCCCTTTCTTCCTCATCTACGGAGCAGAAGCCGTCATCCCAACTGACGTCGAGTTCGACTCGCCGCGTGTCACCATGTACACCGAAGCTCAAGCCAAAGAAGCCCGAGAAGACGGCGTCGATCTACTCAAAGAAGCACGCCTTTTGGCCCTTAGCCACTCGGCCATCTATCAGCAAGGCCTAAGGCATTACCACAACAAGAAGATCAAGCCCCTCGCGTTCCGCGAGGGAGACCTCGTCCTACGGCTCGTCCTGCAGCAAGCCGGCCAGCACAAGTTGGCCTCCCCATGGGAGGGCCCCTTCATCATCAGCAAAGCCCTGTGCGACCACAACGCCTACTACCTCATCAACGCGCGCAAGCCGAACAAGCGCAAGAGAGACACTTCCGGCGAAGAAACAAGCCGGCCCTGGAATGCAGAGCTCCTCCGCTCGTTTTATAGTTAGCTGTATGCACGTATGTATCGCTGCCTTTTATAATTTAATGAAAGACCATGGGACCCCCGAATGACACTCGGGGGCTACCTTTTCCTACCAAATTATTAAGTCTCGCATATCATCATGCTTTCTGACCCCCACCGCCAGGTTGGCCCGTTCGGCTCGGGGGCTAGCCAGCTTGACCGCAACCCGTCGTCCCCCTTAGTGCATTCCGGCGTGTCCGAGTTGCCGAGGCCCTCCACTTCGCCCCAAGCCGCAGTCTGGCTTCGGCTGCTGGCCGGCAAGAACTAGGGGCCAAAGCGCTGGCATGCCAAAAATCGCTAAGTTGGACTCCCCGAGTCGGTCACTCCAGCCTCATCGCACTAAGTTGCCACATGACCGGCTGCGCGCCGGCCGGCTTCGCTGGCCACTGTTGGGGAACGCGACAGAAAACAAAAATTTTCGGTATAGCGAGCACGCCCAGGACCACTATGGAGACTGCATACAAGGTTTGATCTGATCCGTACCGACTCGAAGCGCAGCGGAAGAAGAGTCGGTGGAGATCGTTGGTGCAGATCCCCGCAGCTAGGATTTACAACCTCCCAACCGCGAGGATGTACTCCCTCGCCGGACAGCCCTTCGGGAGGCGGTCGGACAGTCCCCCGGACGGTGTCGCAGACAGCCCTTCGGGAGGACCCTCGAAACTCGAACGGAGACTCGGACAGCCCTTCGGGAGGACACTCGAACAGCCCCTCGGGCAAAAGACCGAAACTACGACCTCTCTATGGGGTTGCACACATACGGTGTCAGCTATCCGGCAGGGCTTCGCCGTCCAGAACTAGTTCCTGCCGGAACCCAGACAGCCTTTCGGCTCTACGAAACTCTTTTCGTGGGAGGGAGAGAAGAAGCCAGATAATGCATGGCATGTGTATGAGAGCAAGGGATGAGGTTTGTGGGCAGCCCACTCTCCTCTATTTATAGGAAAACCAAGGGGTAAAGTTGGCATTCACAAATACCAAAAGTACCCCCACTTTATGTCATTTACATAAAGAATAAAGCAAAAAGGAGTGCCATGTGGAGCTCCATGGAGCTCCACCCTCCATGGCCGGCCACCCCTTGGGGGGGCCCCCCAAAGGGGCTTCCTTAGTGCCCAAGGCTTCTAGAAGCCTTTTGGGAAAATTCCCAAAAGGTGCTTTCCATAAAAATTCCCAAAAAGCACTTTCACTATTCACGATGACATTTTTCAGCGTCCGTACGAACTAAAAATATTTATGTGGGCTTAGAACATTTCTAGTACCCACTAAAATAATTTTCAACGCGTTCTGGAACAATTCCAGATTAGTGATTTCATCTGCGAAAAAGCATCTGAAGCGGTTCCGGCAGCTCCGAAACATTTCCGGTTTTTATCCCCGAAAATTCCAGAAAGTTTCCAGAATAATTCTGGCGCCCTCCAAGAATTATCAGGGGCATCCCGAAACCAATTTGACTTAATGGAATACCCCAAAACAACTTTTCAGTTTCACCGAAACTCATCCGGTGTTCTCTCTGCGGAACTTTTCCGCTGTCCGAAACTTTTTTGGTGTCCGAAACTTTTTCGGTGATTTTCTCTCAGACTCCCTGTCTAGTATTCAGCAGATAGATGACCCTTAAGCGTGTGACCCTATAGGTTCGGTGAAGTATAGACATGACCCGGAACCCCTTCCGATCAATGATCAACATCGGAGCCGTGGACACCCATATTAACCCCTATACCCACACGAATGATTATTCGAGTGAACCTCCAGTTGCTGTGTGCTATTCCTATTGCTTCGCGATATGTCACAAACACCCGAGGTGAGATTTATTTCATCCCCGTGGATCAACAAATTTGTCCACTATGCAAGTTACCTCGTTACCGGTTTTGTTCTCTTTTCTCGTTTCTGTGTTTTCGGCATCCCAGTGATCAAATCACAAGGTGTCTGGCCAGACGATGATGGATACCGTAACACCGAGAGGGCCCGAGAATATCTCTCCATTGTCAGAGGAGCAAATCCCAATCTTGAGCTATCTCGTTACTTGCCATACTTTTCCGTGAACCCGTAAGCCGCCGTAATAGCCACCCAGTTACGGATGACGTTTAACAAACCCCAAAGTTCACAAAGCAAGTACGAAGGAACTCAATACTCTCATGGTCTAAGGAATTATGCAAACATTAACTATCTCTATGTTAAGAACCATAAACTTGTAACGATAGAAACTCATAGCATAACATCAATCTGGGTCGATTCAACACAAGTGTTCTATCAACATCGTGCCCTCAAAATTGCTGGCATAGCCATGCCCATGATCAGGAAAACAGGATCATCATGCAATACTTGAGCCAGTCTTAGAGGCAAGACTAGGAATACATTTTACCGTTTATTATACCACACGTGCACATGAGTTTCCCTCCGAGCCTCGTGTTATTGCAGACTCGAGAATCATAGCAGTTATAGCATGGAACATAAACATTCATTACAAACTTGGAGATACAAAATAACGGTTGTTACTGCCTCTAGGGCATATCTCCTACAGCCACCGCCAGCCGGCCCAGTGGGTGTTTTGCTCACGCTCAATGTTCGAAAGGCCTAAGTACTTCGCGTTCTCTCCAAAGGCTGAACCCTTTGTCACAGACCGGAACCCGGCTGTTCGACTCGCGGGGGGGAGGCCCAAAGAGGGAATAAGCAAGACAAAAAAGCTTAGAGAACAAAGAGCAAAGGCGCAAACACTCACGAAAATATTTACATTACAAAGATAAAGGCCCACGGCCGGAGTTCATTACATTCACCATGCACCCAGTGGGTGGGTGGTCTTGTCACTTAACAAAAAGTACGATAAAGGTAAAGCAGGGCGGCTTCAGGCGGTTCCCTCATCGGGTTGTGCGACAGCCAGCTCCTCTGCGGTGGCCTTCGGATCCACCAAGGTGCCGGTATCGTCCAACCCGGCTTCGGCCTCAGAGTCCGCATAAGGGCCTGACTCCGCATCACTACCCGCTAGATCGTAAAGCACCAAGCCAAAGTCATCGGGCGGCACCACCCTGCCGTCTTCGGTCCGCTCCACCTGGAACTCGTCGTGCGACGCGAACGAGGCGAGGTAGCTTGCCCGCGCGGCAATCCGGTCCGCCTCCGCCGCCAGCTGAGGCTCCACGCTGGCTTGCTGGGCCGCCAGCTAGTCCAGCTTCAGACCTGGATACCAGGACATGACGAACCGCAGCCCCAAGTCGGCGCCGGCTCGGGCCGCGGAGACGCGCCAAGCGTGAAGCCACGCCGGCCCGGCCTCCAGCCAGCGCACCAGCCAAGAGAAGCTGGCAGGTGCAACGGCACCGGGCCAAAGGGCCGTCGTCATCCTCAACACGGCCTCAGACAGCCACGCCATTTGCTCATCTAGGGCCTACAGGCGGGCCTCGGCCGCGTGCATGATCTCCGGGAAAGACCAGACGGCATGCGGATCGACACCGGCATCTGCGTCCTCCTGGGTCGCCCGGTGGTCGCGCACAGCCTTGTCCGCCCTCCCCTGCATTTTCGGGAAGTACTCTGTCGAGCAGAAAGCAAGACAGACAACCACAAAATAAACAAAGCTAGCTTACGACCCAGCGAAACCAACGAAGAAACACTTACTGGCGAAGGCCTCATCCAGATGCTGCGCTTCGCACAACATACCGTGCCGCTCCAAGTCGCCGGCACAGTCGCGTGACTCAAGCGCCTTCTCCAGCTCGGCGTACTTGTCGACGGCCACCTTCAGTTCTTTGTCCTTGGCGGCAGCCGTCTTCTCATGCTCCTGCTTGAGCCGGAGGAGCTCTGCCTGGTGGGCCTCCGCCGTCTTGGCGGCCTCCATTTTCAGGCGCTCCACCTCGGCCTAGAGCTGGCCCTTGTCATTGGTCAGCTGGCCACGCTGCTGGCCGGCTTCGGCAAGCGCCTGCTGGGCCTTCGCCACCTTGGCAGCCTCTGCCTTCAGCAGCTCCACCTATGTCCGGAGCTGGCCGGCATCGACAACCGCCTGATCGCGCCACAGGCCGGCTTCGGCCAGCCAGGTTCGTAGGCCCGGCACCTCGGCTGCAGCGGCTGTGCGACGAAATCCTAAGTCAAGACGACGGCAGAAAAGACAAGACATTTTAAGATTCGACCCAACTACTTCGCAGTTGGCTCGAATCTCGGGGGCTACACCCAGTGGGTGCGCTAGTGCGCTCCCACTAAAAAAGCACGCAAGACGTACCTTCGGCAAGGCGGAGCGCCTCCTCCTTGGCGGCGAGCTGCGCCGTGACCTGCTGGTGCTTCTCCAGAAGCCGGTTGTAGATGCCGACTCGGAGGGCATCCAGGTGCTGCAGAAAAGCAAGGATCAGCACAAGACATTCCTTAAGATTCGACCCAACTACTATGTAGTTGGCCCAAATCTCGGGGGCTACACCTAGTGGGTGCGCTGGCGCGCCCCCACTAGCCCGATGCATAAGAAAAACCAAAGGAAGACTTACGATAGTGGAGCGCTCCAGCTCCCGCGCCCACTCCAGCTTGGTCTGGGTGAAGGCCTGAACCCGGTCCGCGCGCCCGCGGAGATTCTGGTGCATGGTGTCCATCGACGCCTTCTCCTGCTTCAGCGGCCCGAACACGGCTCAGCCAGACCCGGCCCGAACCTGCTGCGACCGGCCGGTAGGGCGGCTTCTCGGCGCCGCTTGCGGCTGCCTTATCACCAAGGCATGCTCGCCGCCCGCCGCCTCCTCTGCGGCCGGCCTCAGCTCCGACGTCACTTGTGGCGCCCCCTCCGGAGTCCCCTATGGCACCCCTCCCGGCGTCGCCTGCGGCGCCCCCTCTGGGGTGGACCCCCGCCGCCTCCTTCAACCTCCACCCGCTCGACCACGTCGTTCCGGGGTGGGGTGCCGTCGTCAATCTCCATGACCTCCCGGTCGTCCACTGCCATCTCCATCCGGCCGTCCGGGTCGCACCCCTCCTCCGCCGGTGGCACGATGACCGTCTCCGCCGGCTCCATGCCCTCTGTCATCTCCGGCCAAGCCTGCTCCCCGGCGGCCTGCTCCCTCGCCTCCGTGGCCCTGGCCCAGGATTGGGCCGAGGATGCCTCCAGCTCCTCCTCGGCCTTGTTCCGGGATCGCCAGGCGTAGTGCTCCGTGTCCTCCGGGTCCAGGCCAAGGTCCTCCTCGGCCGAGCCCACGGGCAGATCGATGGCGCTGCTTTGGGTCCTCCGAAACGAGAAGCCACCCCCAGACGCGGCGTCCATCACTGTGAACGCCAAGTCCAGTGGCGACCTGGATCACACTAAGGAAAGCATAAGAAAAAGAACGATTGGGCAGCGCCCCGGAGCCTACAAGGAAACATACCCGATCGCCGTCGGGACGGCCTGCCTGGCCGGTGCCGCTGGGATAACACGACGCGTCCTCTTGGCGGCCGGCTTGCCACCCGCGGCCGGGTCCGCCGGGCGCTTCGACGGCTCCAGATCTTTTCTGTGCGGCCGGCTCGCCGTCGCCGGCGCTCGGGACGACCCGACATCGGCCGTCTTCTTCGGCCGTCTTGGGGGGCTGACGTTGCCGTCTCCTCCCCTCGGCGGTGCTGCACCATCAGCGTGTGTCAAAGCCTCCACGTCGTTGTCCGACCAATCTCGCAGGAGATCAGGACGCGGAAACTTACCCATGCGGCGCGCCTCTTCCGAGCCGGCTCGCTAGACGGCCGCTACTTGCGTCGGCGTTCCATGATACGAATGCCGGATGGCATTCAGCAGCACCTCCCTTGTCACATCGGGACGAAGAAAGAGATGGCACATAGCAAAATACGGAGACCAAGGACTCACCGCCGGCGCCGGGTTCCCTTGGTTGTAGGGCGCCTTCCTGAAGTGCCACTCCTCCGGCATCCCAGCCTTCGAGATGTCGTTGACCCGGCCGGCGATCTGCTCCTGCGCCAGCCACCGGGATGACAGCCGGTTGTGCGTCTGGCGTTGCAGCGGCAGCACCAGGCGCGCAATGAAGGCGGCGATGAGGTCCATCCCGATGAGCCCCTCACGCGTTGTCATCTCCATGACATGGTTGCTCAGGTTCAGCACCTCCTGCGCTGGGTTCTTGGGGCAGTAGTTCCAGTTGGTCTTGTCCTGCAGCGTCACATCAACGAAGGGCAGCAGGTTGATGCGGTCCGCGCCAAGGTTGCGGACATAGAAGAAAGAATTTTGCCACTTCTTGGCAGAATCCTCCAGCGGCATCTTGGGGCACACACCGTGCGGCCGAGTCGAGATGACGGCGGCCCCACAGGTAGACATCACGCCGGCCGCCGGCCCCTGCTGCTTCAAGAAGAAGAAGCGAACCCAGAGGTCGATGCTGGGCTCGACGCCCAGGTAACCCTCACACAGGGTGACGAACCCAGAGACCTGCAGCACCGTGTTCGCCCCCAAGTGATGCGGCTGAAGCCCAAAGAAATCTAAGAACGAGCGGAAGAAGTCGCTCGAAGGAAGGTCGAACCGACACTTGAAGTGGGAGAAGAAGACCACGCGCTCGGTCCCCTCCGGCCGCGGCGCCAGCTCGCCGCCCGGCAGGCACACGGCCACCTCCGTCGCCTGTGGCAGCCGCCGTGTGTCGCGCAAGTACTGAAGATCCTCTACGGTGACCTCCGACCCCTCCCACGATCCCTTGGGCCTCGCCATCAGTGGAGCGTGCGGGGAAGAGAGGCGCGTCGGCTAGGGCGAGGAGTTGGGTGGCGGCTAGACGCTGCGGAGCGGCGGTGGTGCGTTGCTCGCGGGCGGCGGAGTGCTGCAGTGTGCTTTGGGCTCGGAAGATAGGGTGAAGGAGGAAGAAGGGGGTAGGGGGCGCGTGCGTGAATGATTTCCACCACCCCTTCCCCCCCCCCACCCCCCTGATTTTATAACTACGGCGAGAACGTGGGGAAGTGGGATCGACTGTGCCCATGATTCCACTTCCCCGCATTAAGTGGGCACGATCCCACGACAAATTAACTGCATCGAGAAGGGCAACCATCCGCGGCCGCCACATTCAATCCCCGCGCGGGGGCCGAGGGTGCGGCGTGGTGGGCCCCAGCTCTCTGTAACGTCCCGTCACGCGCGTGGCCTGGCAGTGCCTCTCCGGCTACTGTTCACCACGTGGCGCCTGTGTCGGGCCGTGAGAGGCGCGTCCCCTTCCCTTCAAGATTCGGCGGACTCCTTGGTTTCCTGCCCAGGCCGGTATGCCGCGATACGGTTTCCGGAAGCCGGCACACAGTGGGTGTTGCCGGACCCGGTGGCCGCAAGCTTCATCAACACCAGTCGCCTTCTCAGGGGGTGAAACTGCGAAGGCCCCCTGCTTGAAGCCGGCGAGCCTTCACAGCTTCGGGGACTACTGTCGGGGGGATGGACCCCGGGCAGGCAACGGAACCCGGATCCCTTTCAAAAACATCGGGGCTGGCAACGCCCCTCAATCCGGCTTGCCCTTGGCCGGGTTCCCAGCGTGACCCGGCCAAGTCCCGCAACCCGGCCAAGCCCGCTGGCGCATGCTGGCCGGCTCTAGTAGGTCAAGCCTTCATCAACAAGCAAACCCAATCATAGTACTCCTCTCAACCCGGCCGCGGGTCAGCTCCCGTCCCGTCCAAGGCATACGACGGAACAAGTCCCCATGAAGGGATGAGCATGACAACAGTGGCCCACCTACCCCGCTAACCGGGATGAGCGTGGCAACAGTGGCCCACCTACCGCGCTGACCAGGGCAGGCATGGCTACAGTGCATCCCAGTCCCGCTGACGCAAGCCGACGGCGACCAGGCGATGCGCCACTGTAGCCATGCTGGCTCAACCACTCCGTGACGCACGACAAGATGGGGAACAGTGCCCTCTGGCGTGCGGGGCCCGCGCCCGGAGTACCCGGCGTACCCTGGTACCCGACGGGCCCCAACGCCGGCTTCACAGACACTGACATCTCGGGCCCGCGCCCATGTAACTTTACCATTGTAACCCTAGGGGGTTGACCTATAAAACCCCCCAGGAGGCCTCCATGCACGGGGGCGACCATCAGTAGAACACACACACACACACACAAGGAGAAGGAACAACCAATGCTCAGGCATGTCTTCCTTCCTCCCCAAAACAGCTCTAGGAGCAAGCTTGTATCCTCCACATATAAACCACACTCGGCAGGACTAGGGGTGTTATCTCTCCGGAGAGCCCCGAACCTGGGTATGTCTTGCGCCCCTCGCTGGCTCATACCGACCTCGCCTCTGGAGCCCACCGGTGCCCTCGAGCCTATCCCTCTCTTTAGCCATCCCTTGGCATCTGCCGTGCGCCCACCACGACAAAATTTCTCCATGCTAGTTTCTCCAATGTGACTAAATGCAGTGCCACACAGATGTGGTATTCTTTTAGTCTTGCGACATTTAGCGTCAGTGTTATGGATGTTCAATTTTATTATCAATATTCATAACATACATCTTATTCACAATAAGAGTATGCCCTTTTGTTCATAACATCGAACAACTATTGTTCTGTCATGGACAACCTCCTTCATAACATGGAACAACTATTGTTCTGTCATGAAGAACCTCCTTGTAAATTCTTATGCAATGGGCTAGAGTGTACAAAAAACTCAAATGAATCATGATAATAAATACAGAGGAGATACACTCATAGAAATACTGTAACCTTTTACAATCCATCAAAATATTTTAACCTCATTATTTGTTGGTCATTTAGGCCGTTCAAAGTTTCTTGCAACGATTTGCAATAATATGCAATCGAGTCTATATCCTTATGATTAACCTTTTAACCACAATACTGAAGAATCAGTGATCAACAAATTGATCATTTTTTCCAAGAACTACACTTTACTTGACCAACCACCTCTGCATCTCATAACTTGTATGACATTCATACATGAGCTGGACATTCCGGTCTTCTTTTCTTTCTGCCTTTTACTTCTTATAGTTTTACTTCAATATTTCTCTTACTCTCGGAAGAAACAACAACTTTAAGAGTGGCATGAGCCCCGAACTTCCCTAGGCGTGTAAGTCTCATTACATCCTTTAGTTTTGTTCTTTCTCTACAAATTTTCACCGTCAACACATGACTGTCTTTCTTCCGGATCTTACGCATTTCAATCTTAAACATAGTTGAACACTTCATTAGAATTTGCAAACAAAACACTTCTTTAGATATCGCATATCTTTTAGCCTTTGTTTGTTTCTAAAAACAATTTTCAGTTCCAAGAATATCACATAACTATCCCAAACATTTTGAAGTTCGGGTTTCTCGGAAGCAAGCAGACTGTAATGCAATTCTAGCTTTTGGATCGAAGGACGTGAGTCTCGTCATCCATAGCATCAGCAAGAGACTATTGTAAACATGCAGTAGGACAAAATCCTTCTTGGCACTTTTAGAGGACGATCCTCTCAAACATAAAGTTTCAACTAGATAAATAACAGTCAATCGATTTCAACAACAAAGGTGGAACTGTGAGCCATAATTCTACAACTTTAATGCAAACTACACATAGACATTACTCATAATTAATTTGCACTGGTTATTAAATTTAATTATTACATAATTGTGCTCCTACTCAAATCAATATCTCTCATAATTGATAGTAAGTGATTCAAGATCCATGCCTAGTTCTTTGTCATTGATGTGGATATCACTAATGATGAGAATTTTGACCGGTGGGCAAACTTTTGCCGATCATATCTCCATATGACTCTTGTTCATCTTTTGATGCTTTGTGCTCCGAGCTCAGAACAATTCTGCTAGAACTTCAAGACAACTGAGTGTTATCTGCATACATGGTCTAACCATCCCTGTCTTACACTTCACGTCCCGTTTGAACTCATGTGGACATGACGCACTTCAGAATGCTACGTGTTATAGACGGTTGCAACACTGGGAAGAGCACCTTTTATCTTGATATTTATTGTGAGAGATCACCCTAATAATCGACTACTGCACAATCAAAGGTTGCAAACAATAAAGGGATAAACATCTCAGGCAATTCATAAAAGCATGACATGGTATAGCCCTAGGCGCCAGGGAGTTCTCCATGATCGTCTTCAATCTTTAGTTGAAGCAACGTGATGGCCAATATTTCATTGCCGTGGCAACCGTTTCAAAAAACATCACCGTGGTGGCAATCTCAGAAAATGTCGTCATGGCGACCATTTCAAAAACGTTGTCGTGGCACCAAAATCTAAAATTCCACCGTGGCACGAAATTATAGCTCCTTGTCCCGCGCCTAGGTACACCTTCTCCTTGACGGGGTTTTCCGTGTATGTCTTTTGCCACCATCACTTGTAACCTATCTCTATGATATTTACATTAAGGTGGCAATCTCGTGGCTCCAGCCATCATGTCGTGACACGCAGGCCACTTAACATTATAACATAAAACTATCTCATATATAAACTCATTATCATGACGAAGGCTATACCACATTATATGCAAACCCTGCAAAACCAAGTTAGACGTCCACTAATTGGTTTCGCAAATTTTAATTACGTGGCTTCTAGGGTTTACGGATAAACCTAGCTACCGACATGCACACCATAAAGTGATAATCCTTGTTGCTAGATTAACTTTCGGGGTGTGTGAAAGAAGAGACTTAATTAAAAAGCTCGTCCCCCCACACAAAACTTCGTCTAATACGTGTGACCCCCTATAAGATCATCCATTTTCATCGCCCTCTTGCGTACGTGATGATTCACTATTCTTCACTATGGTGAAGCCTAAGGAACTGTTAGCAGATCGTCGACAGCCAGAGCCGAGCGATTGTCAGAACCTTGTAGAAAGCGACACCATGCCGTCAATGAACTGAACCGAAGCAACACTCGAGGGAAGCATAGCAAGAACATCACTCTCACATCCACATGTGATCTAGATCGCAACCTGCATCTACTCATAGAACCACTCATGATGCCACTGTTGGGAAACGTAGTAGAAAACAAAAAAAATTTGCCCTACGAACACCCAGGAACAATATGAAGATGCAAAATGAGTTGTGATCAACGATCGTTACTGACTCCGGGAGTGCAGCGGAAGTAGATGAGTCGGTGTAGATCGTACTTGAAGTCCCTCAAACGTCGATGACAATCCCGTGAACCGCCCATGAATGATCCCTCGAACGAAAGACCGAAAGCATGACCTCTCTACTTGGTTGCAAGCGTACGGTCTTCACGATCCGGCAGCGCTTCGCCATCCATAGCTAATCGTCGCCGGAGAATTAGAGGGAGGAGATTAGAACCACAAGGGGCTTCTAATTATGAGGTTTAGAGGTGGCTAGGCCTCGCTCTAATTAGTCAACTAGGGCCAACTAGAACGTGCACTAGATCAACTAGAGGAGACTCCAAAACTTGTGTTTTCTATTGGGCACCAAACCTCCACTATATATAGGTTAGAGGGGAGAGCGAGGGCTGCCACCAAGGAGGGAAAGGGGCGTCCAACCAAGGGGAGGAATAGGACTCCTCCCCTTGTCCAATCCCCCCCCCCCACGAGGAAAGGGGGCGCCTTCCCACTTGGGCCCTTGTGGCCCAAGTTTCCTTCCACCTCTTGGCCTTATTAGGCCCATTGATCTTAAATTAAATATATATTTGTTCTAAACATTTTTAGAGAATTATATATATAATTTAACATCCCCGAAAACATATTCCACCTATATATATATTAATCGGTAATACCCGATATTACCCAATATTCATCAAAACCCTTCCGGTGACCCCGAAACGCTTCCAGAACCTCTCGGAACTATTCTGGATATTAATGAAACAATTCGACAAATATATTCTCATCACTCCCGTCCCACTAACACTCAGCAGATCATGATTACCTTAAGCTTGTGAACCCGTAGGTTTGGTAAATCATAAACATGAACGAAACCCCTTCATCCAATGACCGATAGCGGAACCGTGGACATCCATATCGGTCCCTATGATTACACGAATGATATTCGAGTGAACCTTTAGTTATCATGTGATGTTCTCTTTGCTTTGCGATACTTTACAAAACCCGGTGTGCATCAGTATCCTCCAGAGTCATCACCATGCTCACTATACCATTGCTCCCGTTACCAGTTTTGTTCTTCTTTCTCGTTGACGTGTTCCGGCATCCCCGTGACGTAGTCACCTATGTCTGGCCAAATGATTATGGATGCCGTCACACCGCGAGGGCCCTAAGAATATCTCTCCATTGTCGGAGGAGCAAATCCCACTCTCGAGCTATCCGGTCACTTGTCAAACTTTCCGGTGAGCCTAAAAGTTGTCATTATGATCACCTTGTTACAGATGACATTTGAGCAAACCCAAAGCCCACCCTCTGGTAGGAAGTGACCGAGACACTCTCATGGTCTGAGGAACTAAAACACATGCTAACACTCCGTGTTATAACAGATGATTTTAGATGATGTAATCACATAGTATAACGGACAAGTATTTGGTCGATTCAATATGATCATTCTTCTAACGTCATACCCTCAATGTTGTTTTAGGACTATCGTTACGCTTAACGATATCCTAAGACTGGAATCACCAACAACACTTCAACCGGCCTTAGAGGCGAAACCAGGAACCTATTGTTTTACCGTTTATCATTTCACACGTGCATATGAGTTTCCACTGAATTGCATATTCCAGGATCATAGCAGTAATAGCATGAAATATAAACTCTTAATTATGAATAATGGTAATATAATAATATAATATTATTGCCTCTAGGGCATATTTCCAACAATCGAGTCGGGGTAGCCGGTGTGGAGGATGTCGCCATGGAGCCGCGGGTGCAAGGAGGTGCCGAGTTAATCATGGGCGCAGTGATGTTGAAGAAGTGGTGCACCGGGAAGAAGACGATGTTGACGAGGTATCGCGCCGGGTGTGCCAAACCCGGGGACACATCATAGACGAAGGCACGCGTCGGTGTTGCCAGCATTGGGCATACGAAGATGAAGCGCCGCACCAGGCTTGCCAGGCCCGGGGATACGTCATGGACGAACGCACGCATCAGTGTTGTCTGCATCGAGCATGCGTAGACGAGAGACCTGCATGAGCTATACGCCATGTCAAGGAGTCGGAGGGGCCAGCAGAGAAGGAGACTTGACGACGGTTGTGGCGCCACTCAGCGTGGGGCCGAGATGGTCGGAGTAGATGAAGTGGTGGAGGTAGATGACGGTGACGCTAGCGACGGGCTGGTGCTGGATGAAGATGAAGGGGGTGGACAGGCGGTAGCGGCTACGAGGGTAGCGGCGGCGGCTGAAGAAGAGCGGCAGCTTGGTTAGGAGCGTGGCGGCGGTGCTCGAAGTAGGCAACAAAACCGACAGCGTGACGAAGACCGGTGCGGACGGTGGTGTTCCCGCGTCGAGAGAGGCGGCGCGACGCATATCACGGGAAGTCGACGCGTGGCGACGGTGGAGTGGACCTCGGGCCATGGTGATACGGCCCAAAGGGGCGACGCAGCGGCAGCAGGCAAGTCGGGGCGGCAGCGGGGACCGCGTGCCGTGGCGCTACGACCTGAAGGGGCAGCGGTGCGCAGGTCGGTGCAGCCACGGGAACGGCCTCGGGTGGCGGCGGAGACCGCGTGCCACGCTCGCTACGGCCCGATGGGGTGATGCAGCGGCAGCGCGAGGGTCGGTGCAGCCACGAAAACAGCCTGGAACGGACGTTCTCGGGGCGGCGGTAGACCGCGGGCCGTGGCACTATGACCCAAAGGGGCGACGCAGCGGCAGCACACGGGTCGATGCAGCCGCGGGGAGAACCATGGGGTGGCGGCGCTGCGGCCTGACGGGGCGACGTAACGGCTGCCCGATGCTCGATCGGTGGAGGGGCGCGTTATACTCAGGACAATCTTCACGGGACCCGCGGAGGCGCGCGCAACCGACGGACCTGATTGATCACACGCGTAGGTGGGTGATCAATCTGATCGCACACAAGATCATGGACGCCGCTCAGTGGAGGCGGGGGGTGGAGGAGTCCGAGCTGAAACCGGCGATGACGGCCGGCCTGTGACGACGTGCGAACGAGCGCGTCAGTGCCGGCGCCCGGGCGGCCAACGCAATTGCACCCGAGCGGCCAGCCCCGAGCAGCGAACGCAACGCCGTGTGGAGGCGGCCGTACATACGCAGCAGAGGCAGAGGCGGGGTGCTACTTCTTGAGCCTCCGTTGGTATTTCCCTTGAAGAGGAAAGGGTGATGTAGCAAAGTAGAGATAAGTATTTCCCTCAGTTAAGAGCCAAGATATCAATCCAGTAGGAGGAACACACAAGTCCTCAATAGATGCACCTGCACAAACAAACAAATACTTGCACCCAACGCGAAAAAGGGGTTGTCAATCCCTTCACGGTCACTTGCAAGGATGAGATCTGATAGAGATTGATATAAAAGATAACTAAAAGTGCAAAACTAAATAAAAGTAAATAAATTGCAGCAAGGTATTTTTGTGTTTTTTGTTTTATAGACCTGAAAATAATATGATAGAAATATGACCTGGGGCCATAGTTTTCACTAGAGGCTTCTCTCTTGAAAGAACACATACGGTGGGTGAACAAATTACTGTTGAGCAATTGATAGAAAAGCGCATAGTTATGACGGTATCCATGGCAATGATCATGAATATAGGCATCACGTCCGTGACAAGTAGACCGACTCCTGCCTACATCTACTACTATTACTCCACACATTGACCGCTATCCAGAATGCATCTAGTGTATTAAGTTAACAAGAACGGAGTAACGCCTTAAGCAAGATGACATGATGTAGAGGGATAGATCCAATCAATATGAAATAAACCCCATGTTTTTATCCTTAGTAGCAATAATACAAATACGTGCCTCGCTACCCCTTCTGTCACTCGGTGAGGACACCGGAAGATTGAACCTACTACAAAGCACCTCTCCCATTGCAAGAAAAATCAATCTAGTTGGCCAAACCAAATTAATAGATCGGAGAGAAATACAAAGCTATCTTAATCATGCATAAAAGAGTTTAGAGAAGACTCAAATAATATTCATAGATAATCTGATCATAAACCCACAATTCATCGGATCTCAACAAACACATCGCAACAGAAGATTACATCGAATAGATCTCCAAGAACATCGAGGAGAACATTGTATTGAAGATCAAAGAGAGAGAAGAAGCCATCTAGCTACTAGCTATGGACCCGTAGGTCGGTGGTAAACTACTCACACATCATCGGAAGGGCAGCAAGGTTGATGTAGAAGCCCTCCGTGATCGAATCCCCCTCCGGCAGAGTGCCAAAAAAGGCTCCAAGATGGGATCTCGTGAGAATATAAGCTTGCGGTGGCAGAAAAGTATTTTTGGTGTGCCCCTCGGTGTAAAGGGAATATTTGGATATTTATAGAGCCGAGATTACGGTTAGAGGGGCTACGGGGGCCCACAAGCTCATAGGGCGCCCCTCCTAGGGCGCGCCTGGTGAGCTTGTGTCTCACCCGTGGGCCTTTTGGCCTCCTCCTGAAGCTTCCTAGGTTTCTTCTGGTCCAAGAAAAATCATCAAAAAGTTTTGTTCCATTTGGACTCCGTTTGGTATTGATTTTCTGTAAAAGACAAAAACAAAGAAAAAACATCAACTGGCACTTGGCACTAGGTTAATAGGTTAGTCCCAAAAATGATATAAAATAGCACCATAATGCATATAAAACATTCAAGATGGATAATATAATAGCATGGAACTATAAAAAATTGTAGATACGTTGGAGACGTATCAAGCATCCCCAAGCTTAATTCCTGCTCATCCTCGTAGGTAAATGATAAAAACAGAACTTTTGATGTGGAGTGCTACCTAACATGTTTATCAAGTAATCTTTCTTTTATGTGGCATGAATATTCAGATCCGTAAGATTCAAAACAAAAGTTTAATATTGACATAAAACAATAATACTTCAAGCATACTAATAAAGCAATCATATTTTTTCAAAATATCATGGCTAAAAAAAGTTATCCCTACAAAATCATATAATCTTGGCATGCTCCATCTTCATCACACAAAGTATTTATCATGCACAACCCCGATGACAAGCCAAGCAATTGGTTCATACTTTTAACGTTCTTAAGCTTTTTCAACTCTCACGCAATACACGAGCGTGAGCCATGGATATAGCACTATGGGTGGAATAGAAGGTGGTAGTAGACAAAAAGGAGAATAAATTCTCACATCAACTAGGCAAATTAATAGGCTACGGAGATGCCCATCAATTGATATTGATGTGAGTGAGTACGGATTGCCATGCAATGGATGCACTAGAGCTATAAGTGTATGAAAGCTCAAAAGAAAACTAAGTGGGTGTGCATCCAACTTGCTTGCTCACGAAGACCTCGGGCATTTGAGGAAGCCCATCATTGGAATATACAAGCCAATTTCTATAATGAAAAATTTCCACTAGTAATATATAAAAGTGACAACATAGGAGACTCTTATCATGAAGAACATGGTGCTACTTTGAAGCACAAGTGTGGAAAAAGGATAGTAACACTATCCCTTCTCTCTTTTTCTCTTATTTCATTTCTTTCCTTTTTTTGTTGTTTTCTTTTCGCCTATTTTTTTCATATTTTTTTTCGTCCGGAGCCTCATCCCAACTTGTGGGGGAGTCATAGTCTCCATCATCCTTTGCTCACATGGGACAATGCTCTAATAATGATGATCATCACACTTTTATTTATTTACAACTCAAGAATTACAACTCGATACTAGAACAAAGATATGACTCTATATGAATGCCTCCAATGGTGTACCGGAAAGTGCAATGATCTAGCGTGATATGTATAAAAATATGAACGAGGGCCAAGCCATAAATACTATGCCAACTACATGATCATGCAAAGCAATATGACAATGATGGTATGTGTCATAATAAAACGGAACGGTGGAAGTTGCATGGCAATATATCTCGGAATGGCTATGGACATGCCATAATAGGTAGGTATGGTGGCTGTTTTGAGGAAAGGTATAAGAGGGTTTAATGTATCGGCGAAAGTTGCGCGGTACTAGAGTGGCTAGCAAAGGTGGAAGGGTGAGAGTGTGTATAATTCATGGACTCAACATTAGTCATAAAGAACTCACATACTTATTGCAAAAGTTTATTAGCCCTCAAAACAAAGTACTACTACGCATGCTCCTAGGGGGATAGATTGGTAGGAAAAGACCATCACTCGTCCCCGACCGCCACTCATAAGGAAGACAATCAATAATAGATCATGCTCTAATTTCATCGCATAACGAAAGACCATACATGCATGCTTCGGGAATCACGAACCTTAACACAAGTATTCTTACTAAACCATAATTACTAACTAGCATGACTCTAATATCATCATCTTTATATCTCAAAACAAATGCAAGGAATCAAACTTCTCATATATTCAATGATCTTCATGAAAGATTTTATTATATCCCTCTTGAATACCCATCACATTAGGACTAAATTCATAACCTAAGAAAATTGCCATACTATTTTTAAGACTCTCAAAATAATATAAGTGAAGCATGAGAGTTCATCAATTTCTACAAAATAAAACCACCGCCGTGCTCTAAAAAGATATAAGTGAAGTACTAGAGCAACTGCCTAGCTCAAAAGATATAAGTGAAGCACATAGAGTATTCTAATAAATTCTCGATTAATGTGTGTCCCTCTTGAAAGGTGTGTACAGCAAGGATGATTGTGCAAACTAAAATGCAAATAAAGCAAAGACTCATATAACACAAGACGCTCCAAGCAAAACACATATCATGTAGTCAATAAAAATATAGCCTCAAGTAATTTACTGATGGATCGTAGACAAAAGAGGGGATGTCATCCGGGGCATCCCCAAGCTTAGATGCTTCGTTGTCCTTGAATATTAACTTGGGGTGCCTTGGGCATCCCGAAGCTTAGGCTCTTGCCACTCCTGATTCCATAGTCCATCGAAACTTCACCCAAAACTTGAAAACTTCACAACACAAAACTCAACAAAAAATCTCGTGAGATCCGTTAGTATAATAAAAGCAAATCACCACTTAGGTACTGTTGTAAACTCATTCCAAATTCATATTAGCATTATATATACTGTATTCCAACTTCACCATGGTTCATACCCCCCGATACTACCCATAAATTAATCAAAATAAGAGAACAATGCATAGAAAACAGAATCTGTCAAAAATAGAACAGTGTGCTAAAATCTGAATATTACTCATACTTATGTAACTCCAATAATTCTGAAAAATTAGGATCACCTGGGAAATTTGTATATAAATCTTGCGTAAAAATTTCAGAAATTTTCCACGTTCCAGCAAATTTTGATAATTCTTCTCTGGACGCAAAAGTTTCTGTTTTTCAGCAAAACCAAATCAACAATCTTCCAAACCATCCCAAAGGTCTTACTTCGCACAAACAGTAACTAAAACTCTTAAACACAATCATAACATAGGTATAATTTCGAATACTCATAAAAAAGAAAATAAAAATATTGGATTGTCTCCCAACAAGTGCTTTTCTTTAAAGCCTTTTAGCTAGGCATTGACAATTTTAATGATGCTCACATGAAAGACAAGAATTGAAGCACAACGAGAGCATCATATAGTATGTGAAAATCATATTTAAGTCTAACATGCTTCCTATGCATAGGCATTTTATAGGAAAACAAATTATCAAGACAATCAATATCTAGCATATGCAAAGAAGAAGAAAGAAGCAATAGCAATCTCAATATGAGGAGATGTAATTTAGTAACATGAAAATTTCTACAACCATATTTTCCTCTCTCATAATAATTACAGGATCATAATCAGATTCAACAATATAAATGTCACATAAAATATTCTCTTCATGATCCACATGCATGCAAAGTTGACACTCTTCCAAAATAGTGGGATTATCATCAACTAAAGTCGTGACCTCTCTAAACCCACTTTTATCAAAAAATTCACAAGATTGATAATTCTCCAAAGTAGTGGGATCATTATTACCTAAAGTTGACACTCTTCCAAACCCACTTTCAATATTATCGCAAACATATTCATCATGAGGCTTAAATAAATTTTCAAGATCATAAGAAGAATCACCCCAATCATGATCATTGCAATAGGTAGTGGGCATATCAAAATTAGCATCCCCAAGCTTGGGGTTTTGCATTTTATTATCACAATTTACATTAGTAGAATTTATAATAACACCATTGCAATCATGCTTTTCATTCAAAGAGCTATCGTGAATCACTTCATAAGTTTCCTCTTTTAGCACTTCATCACAATTTTCAGATTCACGAATTTCAAGCAAAACTTCATAAAGATAATCTAGTGCACTCAACTCACTAGGAATTGGTTCATCATAGTTGGATCTTTTAAAAAGATTAGCAAGTGTATGAGGATCCATATGCTTTTTGTTTTTGATTTCCAATAAACATGCAATTATACCAAACAAACAAGCAAAGCCACAAAGTAAAACATAAAGGCAAACAAAAAGAAAAATATTTTTGTGTTTTTCTGAAAATGTTTTAGAAGTAGGGGAGAGGAAAACGAGAGGCAAATGACGAATAATGTAAATGCAAGAGATGAGAGTTTATGATGGGTACGTGGTAGGCTTGATGTAGATCCTCCCCGGCAACGGCGCCAGAAATTCTTCCTGCTACTTCTTGAGGTTGCGTTGGTTTTTCCCTTGAAGAGGAAAGGGTGATGTAGCAAAGTAGAGATAAGTATTTCCCTCAGTTAAGAACTAAGGTATCAATCCAGTAGGAGGAACACACAAATCCCCAATAGATGCACCTGCACAAACAAACAAATACTTGCACCCAACGTGAAAAAGGGGTTGTCAATCCCTTCACGGTCACTTGCAAGGATGAGATCTGATAGAGATTGATATAAAAGATAACTAAAAGTGCAAAACTAAATAAAAGTAAATAAATTGCACCAAGGTATTTTTGTATTTTTGGTTTTATAGATCTAAAACTAATATGATAGAAATATTACCCGGGGGCCATAGTTTTCACTACAGACTACTCTCTTGAAAGAACACATACGCTGGGTGAACAAATTACTGTTGAGCAATTGATAGATAAGCGTATAGTTATGACGATATCCAAGGCAATGCTCATGAATATAGGCATCACATCCGTGACAAGTAGACCGACTCCTGCCTGCATCTACTACTATTACTCCACACATCGACCGCTATCCAGCATGCATCTAGTGTATTAAGTTAACAAGAACGAAGTAACGCCTTAAGCAAGATGACCTGATGTAGAGAGATAGATGCAATCAATATGAAATAAACCCCAGTTTTTTATCCTTAGTAGCAACAATACAAATACGTGCCTCGCTACCCTTCCAGGGACGAATCTAAGGGGGGACGAGGGGGGGGGCGAGACCCCCCCTGACGATTTCGTTGTCCCTTGTAGCGATTAGGTACATGCGTAGTTAGTCGTCTTCCTGACGTATTTTTTTGAGTCTTTGCCCCCCTGTCGTGACTCGTGAGGCCATCTCGTGTCGTGTAACAACGTGAGGCCCTCCCAGGAGCAGGGCCAGCTATTGTATATGGAGTAGCAGATAATGGATCAAAACTGAAGAAAGGAAATAGCCCACTACCATCCCATCGAGGGTCCAAGGAAAATTAGCTCCGCAGCAGCAGTGCAGCACGCAACCGCGCAATCAGTTGCTCGCTTCCCGGCTGTTGCGATCAACGCGATTTTATCGCTGCCAAACGCATCGTGCGATCTCCCTACGCCGTGTGAGTATCCGCCTACGACCGCCGTCCGCCGCTAGGGAAAATTTGCTTCAGCCTCTAAGAGAAGATCAGGAGACTAATTAAGATCCATGGCTGCATCGGTGCATGGTTAGTCTTTATGCTTTTGAATCCCCAATTGATCACTGTCATCAACCATCATAAAAGGGATTAGGGGAAGCACCACCACTGCCATGACCGACCATGGAGCTGACTGTGCGCGACGTCCTCTCTATGGTACGCCCACTCCCGTAATTAACCTCGGGTTCAAATCTCTAAATTTTTGTTGTCTAATATGAATGATTTGATCGACCTGAAAATTGGATTTCGAGTCTGTTTGGTACACATCCATGTATCAATTCTTTATTATATAACTAATTTGGGAATTAAATTTGTCGTGTCAAATATGAGCAATTTGGTACTAGTAATTTTTCAGTTTTTAATTACACCAATGAAAACACTGGTTCAAATCTAGGCTTCTTAGCGCGCTATGAATTATTTTGGCTTGGCCAGTCCTCACCGGTCTGCAAGAGCTTAAGTGTGGAGCTCGCCCCCCCTATACAAAATTTCTGGCTCCGTCCCTGACCCCTTCTATCACTGGGTGAGAACACCGCAAGATTGAACCTACTACAAAGCACATCTCCCATTGCAAGAAAAATCAATCTAGTTAGCCAAACCAAATCAATAGATCGGAGAGAAATACAAAGCTATCTTAATGATCGGAGAGAAATACAAAGCTATCTTAATCATGCGTAAAAGAGTTCAGAGAAGACTCAAATAATATTCATAGATAATCTGATCATAAACCCACAATTCATCGGATCTCAACAAACACACCACAAAAGAAGATTACATCGAACAGATCTCCAAGAACATCGAGGAGAACATTGTATTGAAGATCAAAGAGAGAGAAGAAGCCATCTAGCTACTAGCTATGGACCCGTAGGTCGGTGGTAAACTACTCACATATCATCGGAAGGGTAGCAAGGTTGATGTAGAAGCCCTCCGTGACCGAATCCCCCTCCGACAGAGTGCCAAAAAAGGCCCCAAGATGGGATCTCGCGAGAACAGAAGCTTACGGCGGCAGAAAAGTATTTTTGATGTGCCCCTCGGTGTTAAGGGAATATTTTGGTATTTATAGAGCTAAGATTAGGGTTAGAGGGGCTACGGAGGGCCCACAAGCTCATAGGGCGCCCCCCTAGGGCGCGCCTGGTGAGCTTGTGGCTCACCCGTGGGCTTTCTAGCCTCCTCCCGAAGCTTCCTAGGTTTCTTCTGGTTTAAGAAAAATCGTCAAAAAGTTTTGTTTCGTTTGGACTCCGTTTGGTATTGATTTTCTGTAAAAGACAAAAAAAAAGAAAAAACAACAACTGACACTTGGCACCAGGTTAATATGTTAGTTCCAAAAAATGATATAAAATAGCACCATAATGCATATACATTATTCAAGATGTATAAATATAATAGCATGAAACAATCAAAAATTATAGATACGTTGGAGACATATCACAGGGTGGTGATGTAGGAGTCCCGGTCGGAGCAGGGCGGCGACTGCCAGCGTAGAGCGACGGGTGGGCAGACGGGCGGGCGACGGCCGTGAGGGACCGCCGCATCGCGCGAGGCCGCCGGGTCTGGGCGACGGGTGGGCAGACGCGCGAACGATGGCCGTGAGGGGCCACCTGTCACGCGAGGCCGCTGGGTCGGTGAAGAAGCCAGCCGGTCGCGCCGGTGTTGAAGTAGAGGCGCACGGGGGTCGACGGCGACGGCGGCGACACAAACCGATCTTACATCGGAAAACCAAAAAGAAACGCCAATCAAAGCGACCGGCGAGAGAGAGAAACCCAGATCAAAGGATCGGGAAAAAGACTCTCTAGGGCAGCCGGTCAACACGACCGGCGGACGAACCCTAGGTACGGGTGGCGCGGCCCCCGTCGGCGGTCATGGAGGCCGACCGCCCCGGGGGTGGCACGGGGCGGAAGCGACGGGCGGCGGCTAGGGTTGGATCGGTTAGGCTGATACCATGATAGAGAGGGATTGCTGGAATTGATGATTTGTTGTTTGAGCCTCGTAGGCATATAAATAGGAGTACATGGTCATCTTGGAGTACAAGGCAAGGTAGAATAAATCATATCGAACAGATACGATACTGGTTTACACAGAGAATATCGCCTAGCTCTGAAACGGTGCTATCCTATGTTTCCTAAACTCAACACTAGTGACGCGAGGATGGCAACTTTATACTTCAGTTTATTTTTTTAACAGAAAATTATGGTATGTGTTAATTAAATTTCCATCTTAACTTTCCATCCTTACATCACTAGAGTTGTCATCGAAAACATTTGATTTGTCATGTGCTTGTACCTGAGGTCACGTACTTATCATTTCCGATTGTATATTTGCCGGCCGAATTGTAACACACACACACGCAAAAAACGGCTAACATGCATGTACGGGATGCACATACGCAATGATTTACTGAATCAACAGGCGCAGCGCGTGCGAATTGGCCAGCCGATCAACTTGTTGCTCGGCCCTATCCACCAAAACCGTGGACAAATTCCTGCGAATCCATCAAATAATTGCAGATTCTGACCATTTCCCTCTTATCCGCTGGTACAGAAACCTGCAGACCCCACGGATATGAACGTGAACGCAAAAAGGTCAACACCAAGCGGCGTTTTACGCGGACGGAACGGGCAACGTCGATGGATAATGGAAAGCGTATATATATCACGAGGTGATCGAGGTGCCATTGTACACTCTCATAACGCAGCCAGCCATCGAGTTCAAAGGCAGGCAAGCTACAGCGCTCGATCTTGTGTTTCTCTGTGCGAAGCCAACGCAGTTCCGGCACGCAGGCAGAAGGATGAAGAAGGGTGTGAGCGGGTGCTTCTTCTGCCTCGGCGCGCCGATGCGCGCCCTGTCGAGGGCGTGCGACCTCTACGTGAGCGGCATGTCCGGATGCGCGCGCCGGATGCCGGCGGGGGCGGTCGCGGGTGGCCGTGGCTTTGGCGGGTCGGCCACGACCATGCACCTGCAGGCGAGCTCGGATCGCGCCGATGATCTTGTCCGCGCAGCGTTGAAACAGCGCCGCGTCGCGCCCGAGCCGGCGGACGTCGGAGCAGCGAAGAAGAAGGTCCACCTTAGCCAGGCGCCTGCAGGCGTCCCGGCGCGGAGGAAGGGCCCGGCGATGGTGACCATCGCTGAGGACGCGCAGTGCGAGTTCGGCGCCTGCCCGCTGAAACGGCCAGAGCAGAGGAGTCGCGGCGCGGCGGTGGTTTTGGCGCCATCAAGGTGGGGAGCAAGACCTTCGAGAGCCGACAGTGACACGTCGTGATAAAACTACTAGCTTCTAGGCGTCCATTGATTGATTCCACCAGTTCTCTCTCCTTGTTGATTACTTTCTTGTTAACAGTTTGATAACGATCGTAGAATTGTCCGCGATCTCTCGCAGGACGCGTGGTATAAATGCTAGCTAGCTGATCACTACGTTGCGGTAATGGCGCGACGGTTTGGAAATTGTAAATAAAACTTTGCCTCATTGTTTGAATATAGATAAAGCATCATTGGTCACTAAACTCTCATGAGATAAGCACATTGGTCACTCTTCTTTCAGAAAGTGATGAGCCAGTCATTTTGGCTTGTTTTTACGAGCACAATGGTCATTTTGTCATTTCCAACAGTAATAAGGTTGACGCAGTGTTTGGAGTCAGCATGTGGTCCACGGTTATAGCGGTCCGCGGGAAAAAAAGGGTGCACAGACGAGGCATGTGAGGGCTTAACCTTTTGCAATACGACATTAGGGGTCAAAATGTCACATCGCTCAAAACCCTAGCTCACATCACTCCACCTCATTGTCATGCATACGCGCATACACTCATCCCTATGAACTCACGCACACATATCTTACCATTATGAGCATCTTCAAAAGACTGAGCTAACACATCATCTTAAGTTAACAAGTATTCACATCGCAAGTTAGTCGGTTGATCAATTCTGTCAATGAAAAGACAAATGATATGAACTCCCGCTTTACGTAGGCATGCATCAATGGTTAAGTATCAAAGTTGAGAAACATGTACAAAATGCATATTTAATTTTTTTGATCGAGTCTATCATAATAATTGAGTTTAAGTAGTATCTTTATATTGTGTTGGTATGGAGTTGTAGATTATAATATTATTCTTAATAATTTGATCAAAATTAAACAAATTTAACTTAACACAAACCAACGAGCCTTGTAAATCCTGCTGGAGGGAGTTGTATTTTCCTTGCTCCAAAATCCACGTCCCCATACGTTAACGCTTCCTTCCCTAATTGCTTTTCTTTCAACTTTATAAAGAAAATGCTCTTCCTTCATGTCCGAAGGTCGATGTAGAGTACTCCCTCTATAAATTTAGTATTCTAAACGCTTTTATATTAATTTACGGAGGGAGTATATTTAAAAAAATAATGGGAGTATATTAGTTTACATTGTATCTGTCGGCCGATTTGTACCGTAAAGAAACACACGCAGAAAACGACAAGCAAGCATGCATGCATGTATGGTACTAGTATGGACATACGCAATGATTCACTGAATCACCAGGTGCGACGCGTGCGAGTTGGCCAGCTGATCAACTTGTTGCTCGACCCTATCCTCCAAAACCGTGGACAAGTTCCAGCGAACCCATCAAAATACTTGCAGATTCTGACCATTTCCCTCTTATCCGCCGGTACAGAAATCTGCCGACCCCACAGATATGAACGCCAGCGCAAAAAGGTCAACACCAAGCGGCAGTTTAGAAGAACGTCGATGGAATGGAAGCATATATATTATATTACGCAGTGATCGAGCATTCGAGCTACCCTCTCCGTCCCACACTCTAAAAGTGTTTTTAACACTAGCGTAGCGTCAAAAACAACTCATACGGCCTCTTCACCGGCAGCCCACAAAATTTCTCCCGCATCCGTCCGCAGACAGGGAGGCTAGTCCACGAACAGATGCGGGACGACGACATCCAACGCTAGCATATACATTTTGACAACAATTTAAACCAACTAAACGAAATTTGATTAATTCGGCCGAATTTCGATATAAATACGGCGGATTTCATTAAGCTAGTATAATTTATACATAAAACTGGACGATATTTCATCCGGTGAACTAAAAACCTTATAATAAAACTATCCTCTACTTGACGGTGACCTCGTAGGCCATGCCGGGCTGGCAAGCCACTCCTCCTTCATCATCGGCGCCCGATCTGTCGTCGTCGGGCTTCGGGCGACGGAAGGTGGCGGCGCCGTGGCAAGGCTTCCCGGCGGCTGCCTGACGCTCGCGGATGATCCTCTCCGCTTCCTCCTGCGTCGTGCGCAGTGCGGCAGCGGCCACCGAAGACGTGGGCTGGGGAGAGGGCAGCGGTCGTTGGCAGCGTTGATCTCGGCGAGGGACCATTCCTCGCCGTACCTAGCCATCTCCCCGTCGAGGCGACGGAGACGGGGCTTGGCCGTCTCCGATGTCATCACCGAGCGGTCCAGGCCCAACAGTACGCCAGGCCCGAGTTCGCCGTGATGTGGCGGAGGGACGTCCGAGTCCGCGAATTTCGACCGGCGCGCGGCGTTGCGGCTGTCCCGCCAGCACTGCTCCCGGTCGGCGTAGTCCTGCGTCATCATGGTTCTCCGGGAGGACGAACAACTGCCGCCGGTCCCGCCGCTGCCGAGGTAGAGGAGAATGCGCCCGCGCGCCTTGGGCAGGGGCGGCGGTGCGCAGTGGTCCTCCTTGACGAAGCGTCGGGGCGGCGGCGAGCGGCGCTCCTCCTTCACAATGTGTCGGGGCAGCGGCGAGAGCCGCTCCTCCTTGACGTGCTGGGGCGGTGGTGAGAGCCGCTCTTCCTTCACGCGGCGTCCGAATTGGACGCCACGGCTGCGCGACGGGGAAGAATGTGGAGGGATGCTGGCTCCGGCTTCACGGGGAGGAGTGTCCCCGATGGCGGCCGGAGCTCCTCTGATTCGACCTGTAGGCCGTCTCTCACAGTTCACTGATAAATAACAAGGACAATGGTATTTGGTGGCTGGCTGCACAAACAGCCTCAGCCTTTTCTTTGTATTTCTCCACACCGGCTCGACCAGAACACAACGGATTACATGACAGTCTTATAGCCCAGCTAACCCAACGCCTGGGTAACCCACTCCAGCGACTTACGCGCACGCATGCGTGAACTCCACGGCGGGCTTCCCTCGCATGATCCGCATGACTCAACCCACATCTTGGTGAGCCACTCGCTCGTCCACAAGATCCAGCCAAGCCTCCATGCATCTAGCCTGCACGTACTAACTGACTAACGAACACATGCAGCTCCACATCCGCTGCTATAGGCCTACTACTACCACCACGAGCACACAGACATGCTACTGTCACAAGCACACACACGCTATTCACGTACGCACATATGTACACACACGGCCGTGACCCAGCCTGCGGACCTGACCTGGCGCGCTGAGGCCGGTTGCACCGCCACGGACCCGACCTGCCGCACTGACGCCGGTCGCCACCGTGCTCCGTCACGACTTATTCCCAACAATCACCTTCTAAGCCGTGATCTAGAGGAGTGCCGGCCGGCGTCGTGAACGTCGACGAGAAGAGCCTGCTCTGCTGCCTCTGCCTTCCGTGACTTCGGGCACACCCGCCGGAAGTGTCCACACTGACCGCTGTTGTAGTAGCGTCCGCGGCCTCGCCGCTTCCCTGCGCCGCCCGACGCCATGCTGCTGCCGCCGTCGTCGTCGTGGTCGAAACTGCCGCCGTGCTGACGCCGCCTTGCCGTCCATTGAGCCGCCGTGAGTAGGAGCTGGTCGCCGCCCCATCCGCCGCTATCCTGAGTGCGCCGCCTCGTCCGCTCCTCGTACGCCTTCAGCCGTCCGAGCGCCTCCTCGAACGGCATCTCGTCGATGTCGTAGAACTGCTCAATTCCAGCCACCGCTACGTACAGCCGGTCTGGCACGGTGTCAAGCAGCTTCTTCACCATTGCCGCGGCGTCGAGAGTCGCTCCGAGGCCCGCGTACTGATGTCGCCTGAACTACGTTGGTATTTTCCCAAAGAGGAAGGGATGATGCAGCACAGCTACGGTAGGTATTTTCTCTCAGTTATGAAACCAAGGTATCAATTCAGTAGGAGAACCAAGCAACACTATGTAAACGGTACCTGCACACAAAGAACAAATACTTGCAACCTGATGCTTATGAGGGGTTGTCAATCCCTCTTACGGGTAATGGCGTAGGAAATTGTCAAGTTGACGGGATAAAATTGTGATAGATTGGATAAATAGATCTCGATAAAACGCGAAATAAAAGATGCAAATAAAAAATGCAGCAAGGTATTTTTGGGTTTTTGGAATAATAGATCTGAAAATAAAAGTGGCAAATAATAGATCGGAAAGCAAATATGATGAAGAATAGATCCGGTGGCCGTAGATTTCACTAGTGGCTTCTCTCAAGAAATAGCACACGGTGGATAGACAAATTACTGTTGGTCAATTGATAGAACCTCACATAATTATGATGATATACAGGAAATGATCATTATATAGGCATCACGTTCAAGATTAGTAGACCGACTTCTTCCTGCATCTACTACTATTACTCCACACATCGACCGCTATTCAGCATGCATCTAGTGTATTAAGTTCATGGAGAAACGGAGTAATGCAATAAGAACGATGACATGATGTTGATAAAATCTATTCATGTAGGAATAGTCCCCATCTTGTTATCCTTAATAGCAACGATACATGCGTGTCTTGCTGCCCCTTCTGTCACTGGGAAAGAACACCGCACGATCGAACCTATCACAAAGCACCTCTTCCCATGGCAAGAAAAATCGATCTAGTCGGCTTAACTAAACCAAAGATTCGAAGAAAATACGAGGCTATAAGTAATCATGTATAAAAGAGATCAAATAACTCAAATAACTTTCATGGATACAGATCTGATCATAAACTCAAAATTCATCGGATCCCAACAAACACACCGCAAAAAGAGTTATATCAAATAGATCTTCAAGAGACCATTGTATTGAGAATCAAAAAGAGAGAAGAAGCCATCTAGCTACTGCGTACGGACCCGTAGGTCTACAATGAACTATTCACGCATCATCGGAGAGGCATCAATGAGGATAATGAACCCCTCCGTGATGATGTCTAGATTGGATCTCGTGGTTCTGAAACTTGCGACGGCTGGAATTGTGTTTCGTCGACTCCCCTAGGGTTTTTGGAATATTGGGGTATTTATAGGGTGAATAGGCGGTGCGGGAGGCCACCGAGGTGGGCACAACCCATCTGGGCGCGCCTGGAGGCCCAGGCACGCCCAGGTGGGTTGTGCCCCCCTCGGGGCACCTCTCTGGTACTTTTTTGGCCCAAGTTGTTCCTTCTGGTCCATGAAAATCCTCCAAAAAGTTTCACTGCGTTTGGACTCCGTTTGGTACTAATATTCTGCGAAGTAAAAAATAAGCAAAAAACAGCAACTGGCACTGGGCACTATGTCAATAGGTTAGTCCCAAAAAATGATATAAAATTGCTATAAAATGATTGTAAAACATCCAAGAATGATAATATAACAGCATGGAACAAGCAAAAATTATAGATACGTTAGAGAGGTATCATGTACCTTGCTGCCATGCCGCTGATCCTTCCAGCGTACGCGTCCAGCTCGTCGCCGTCCTCCATGCGCAGGCCGTTTCTCACAGGTCACTGATAAATAACAAGGACACTGGTATTTGGTGGCTGGCCGCACAAACAGCCTTAGCCTTTTCTTTGTATTTCTCCACACCGGCTCGACCAGAACACTACAGATTACATGGCAGTTTTATAGCCCAGCTAACCCAATGCCTGAGCAACCCACTCCAGCAACTTACACGCACAAACGCATGAACTCCACGATGGGCTTCCCTCGCATGATCCGCATGACTCAACCCACGTCTTGGTGAGTGATAACCCACAAGTATAGGGGATCACAACAATTTTCGAGGGTAGAGTATTCAACCCAAATTTATTGATTCGACACAAGGGGAGCCAAAGAATATTCTCAAGTATTAGCAGCTGAGTTGTCAATTCAACCACACCTGAAAGACTTAATATCTGCAGCAAAGTATTTAGTAGCAAAGTAGTATGGAAGTAATGATAACGGTGACAAAAGTAACAGTAGCAGTTTTGTAGCAATTGTAACCGTGGCAACGGCAAAGTAACGTAGCAAAGATCAATATGTGAAAAGCTCGTAGGCAATGGATCAATGATGGATAATTATGTCAGATGGCATTCATCTTGCAACAGTTATAACCTAGGGTGACACAGAACTAGCTCCAATTCATCAATGTAATGTAGGCATGTATTCCGAATATAGTCATACGTGCTTATGGAAAAGAATTTGTATGACATCTTTTGTCCTACCCTCCCGTGGCAGTGAGGTCCTAATGAAAACTAAGGGATATTAACGCCTCCTTTTAATAGAGTACCAGACCAAAGCATTAGCACTTAGTGAATACATGAACTCCTCAAACTACGGTAATCACCGGAAAGAATCCCAATTATTGTCACCTTGGGGTATGCGGATCATAACACGTAATAGGTGTCTACAACTTGCAAGATAGGATCAAGAACACATATATATTCATGAAAACATAATAGGTTCAGATCTGAAATCATGACACTCGGGCCCTAATGACAAGCATTAAGCATAGCAAAGTCATAGCAACATCAATCTTAGAACATAGTGGATACTAGGGATCAAACCCTAACAAAACTAACTCGATTACATGATAAATCTCATCCAACCCATCACCGTCCAGCAAGCCTACGATGGAATTACTCACGCACAGCGGTGAGCATCATGAAATTGGTGATGGAGGATGGTTGATGATGATGATGGCGACGATTTCCCCTCTCCGGACCCCCGAATGGACTCCAGATCTGCCCTCCCGATGAAGAACAGGAGGTGGCGGCGACTCCGTATCGTAAAATGCGATGAATCCTTCTCTCTGTTTTTTTCCTCCGCGAAAGTGAATATATAGAGTTGGAGTTGAGGTCGGTGGAGGTCCAGGGGACCCACAAGGCAGGGGGGTGCGCCCTAGGGGGGTGTGCCCTCCACCCTTGTGGTCAGCCGATGGGTCCCCTCTGGTTGATTCTTTCGCCAATATTTTTATTTATTCCAAAAATATTCTCCGTGAAGTTTTAGGTCTTTCCGAGAACTTTTATTTCTGCACAAAAATAACACCAAGGCAATTCTACTGAAAACAGCGTCAGTCCGTTTAGTTCCATTCAAATCATGCAAATTAGAGTCCAAAACAAGGGCAAAAGAGTTTGGAAAAGTAGATACGATGGAGACGTATCAACTCCCCCAAGCTTAACCCATTGCTTGTCCTCAAGCAATTCAGTTGACAAACTGAAAGTGATAAAGAAAAACTTTTACAAACTCTGTTTGATCTTGTTGTTGCAAATATGTAAAGCCAGCATTCGGGTTTTCAGCAAAGATTATGAACTAACCATATTCACAATAACATTTAGGTCTCACATTTACTCATATCAATGGCATAATCAACTAGCGAGCAATAATAATAAATCTCGGATGACAACACTTTTTCAAAACAATCGTGATATGATATAACAAAATGGTATCTCGCTAGCCCTTTCTGAGACCGCAAAACATAAATGCAGAGCGCCCCTGAAGATCAAGGACTGACTAGACATTGTAATTCATGGTAAAAGAGATCCAGTCACAGTCATACTCAATATCAATTAATAACAACGCATACAAATGACAGTGGTGCTCTCTAACTGGTGCTTTTTATAAGAGGATGATAACTCAACATAAAAGTAAATATATAGGCCCTTCGCAGAGGGAAGTAGGGATTTGCAGAGGTGCCAGAGCTCGAGCTTTTAAAACAGAGATGAATATAATTTTGAGCGGTATGCTTTCATTATCAACATAACAACCAAGAGATCTCGGTATCTTCCATGCTACATACATTATAGGCGGTTCCCAAACAGAATGGTAAAGTTTTTACTCCCCCTCAACCAACAAGCACACTCCACGGCTGGTCCGAAACAACGGGTACTGTCCATACAAACAACAATCATGGGGGAGTTTTGTTTGAAATTATTTTGATTTGATTTGAGCATGGGACTGGGCATCCCGAATACCAGCCACTTTCTCGTGAATGACAAGTGAATAAACACTCATCGTGAGAATAGACCACCTAGCATGGAAGATACTGACAGCCCCCAGTCGCTACATGAGCGATTCGGGCATACAAAACAGATTATCATTTGAAGGTTAGAGTTTGGCACATGCAAATTTACTTGGAACGGGAGGTAAATACCGCATATAGATAGGTATGGTGGACTCATATGGAACAACTTTGGGTTTATGGAAGTGTGTGCACAAGCAGTATTCTCGCTTAGTACAAGTGAAAGCTAGCAAAAGATTGAGGAGCGACCAACTAGAGAGCGACAACAGTCATAAACATGCGTTAAGATTAACCAACATTGAGTGCAAACATGAGTAGGATATAAATCACCATGAACATAAATATCGTGGAGGCTATGTTGATTTTGTTTCAACTACATGCGTGAACATGTGCCAAGTCAAGCCACTCGAATCATTCAAAGGAGGATACCATCCTATCATACTACATCACAACCATTTTAAAAGCATGTTGGCACGCAAGGTAAACCATTATAAACTCCTAGATAATTAAGCATGGCATGAGTAACTATAATCTCTAATTTTCATTGCAAACATGTTTCATTCATAATGGGCTGAATCAGGAACGATGAACTAATCATATTTACAGAAACAAGATAGGTCGAGTTCATACCACCTTTTCCTCATCTCAATCATTTCATCAAATATCGTCATTATTGCCTTTCACTTGCACAACCGAATGGTGTGGATAATAATAATAGTGCACGTGCATTAGACTAAGCTGGAATCTGCAAACATTTATTCAAAGGAGAAGACAAAGTAATATGGGCTCTTTGTTAGATCAACAATAATGCATATGAGAGCCACTCAACATTTTCATCGTGGGCTTCTCCTTATGACCCAAAGAAAGGAAAAAGAATTTCAAAGAAACACACTAAAATGTTTTTGGAGTTTTTGTTTTTCTGAAGAAAGTAGAACAAGAATGAGAAAAACTATTTACACGGGAAAGCTCCCAACAAGCAAAAGAAGAACGAGAAATCTTTTTGGGTTTTCTTTTAATACTACAACTAATTTTTTGGATTTTCTCAAAGTTTTTCAAACACAAAAGAAGAAAGCGAGAAAAAGAAATAAACTAACAGGGATAATATAATGAAAAAGTATGAACACCGACAACTGGAATGAGTGTGTGAACATGAATGTAATGTCGGTGAGAAATACGTACTCCCCCAAGCTTAGGCTTTTGGCCTAAGTTGGTCTAGGCCCATGGATCAAAGTAGTCCTCTCCTTGGTACTGAGGAGGATCCTGAGGGTTCCACTGGTTAGCGAGCTCCTGTGGCTCCCACTGATAAATAGACGCCTCATACGGATCAGGTGATGGTTCTGGCTCAGGAACTGGGGATCGCGTCCTCTCCCAGTATGCATAAATGTCCTCGGGCAAAATGAGGTACGTGCCTGAATGAATATTGAACAAAGAAGGTGCAGGCAAAGTAATAATCTGACAAGTTTTCTGGCTGAATACCAGGTTATAGATGAGTCTCTTTTCTTTATCAGCGCTAATAAAATCATGTGCTACCATACTGTTATAGTCTAAATTTAAAGTGGGTAGTAGCATCTCCTCTTTCTCATCGTGCCGGTATCTCGAAGCGCTTAGCAAGGCGGGAGGCATAGATACGTCCAAATATAGGACCCCTCGAACGGTTTAAGCTCAACCGTCGAGCAACCATAGCGCAGAAACTAAAAGTTCTATCACGAAGTAAAGCATGGTGCAAAATAGCAAGGTCAGGAGCACTAATGCCTCCACTCTCCCCGCGACCAATTAAACATCTCCCAGCAAATAATGAATAGTAGCGCAAAACAGGAAAATGTAAATTAGCCACTCTCGCTTCCGACACCTTTCTCCCTTCCCCTACGATAACTTCATCAATAAAATCTTCCACATCTCTAGGACGTGGTTCATCGACGCTGCCCTCAAAATGTAATTTGCAAACCTCACAAAAATCATAAAGCGTCATCTCCTTATACTCATCATATAAATAAAATTCTACCGTGGGTGGTGATTTCCTAGCATGAAAGTGAAAATTTTGCATGAAAGTATTAGTGAGTAGGAGGCATTGATCACACTTATTGTGGAGGAAGTCGGTGATGCCTGCATTCTCCGCCAGATAATAGAAATCATCATAAATTCCGGCAGCCCTCAAGAATGCATCACATGGCCATTCACACGGCAAAACCTCCGTGGTGCGGGGAAGGTTGTACTTGGGCTTCTTCTTCTCCTCATTCTCATTTTCTTTAGAACTCCGACTCGAAGAACCTCTCAACCATCTCTTCATCGTTTCTTTTCTGAAAATTTCTGGAATTTTTAGTGACTTAAAATAAAAGTGAATCAAACTCAACAAAACTAATATCAACTACTCCTACAAGTTCCTAGAGGCTCTATCATGCATCAAAACTACTTTGGACCATATAAATTTGACATGCAAGCTTAAGAACAAGGTCACCACAGCAGCAAAATTTTGCAATATATAAAGCACTAGAACAATAACTAATTGGATCATTGGAGGAGTCACATACCGAAGAAAAATCCCCCAAAGTAGTTTTGCAAATGGAGCTTTACACAAGGAGATCGAAAATGGCAGCTAAATGAGCTAGAACACGGGTTTGAGCTACGGGATGATTTTTTCTAGAGGAAGATGAAGTGGATGGGTGCTGGAATAAGTGAGGGGGACCCACAAGGCAGGGGGGCGCGCCCTCCACCCTTGTGGTCCACTGGTGCAGCCCCCTGGTGCAATCTCAGTGCCAGAAATTCTAAAATATTCTATAAAAATCATACTAAATTTTCATGGCATTTGGAGAACTTTTATTTTCGGGACATTTTTTATTGCACGGATAATTCAAAAAATAGACGGATAATACTATTTTTGCTTTATTTATTCTAAATAATAGAAAGTAAAAGGTGGGTACAGAAAGTTGTGCTTTCTAAATTCATCCATCTCATGCTCATCAAAAGGAATCCATTAACAAGGTTGATCAAGTCTTATTAACAAACTTCTTTCGAATAACATGGAACCGGAGAATTTTCGAATAATACTAGGTTACCTCAACGTAGATATGCATGTCCCCAACAATAAGAATATCATATTTCTTTTTGACAGTAGGAAGAGGGAATTCAAAACCTCCAATAGTAATAGTTGAAATTTTTACAATAGAATTGATACTATGAACTTGAGGTTGCTTCTTCGGAAAGTGTACCGTATGCTCATTACCATTAACATGAAAAGTGACATTGCCCTTGTTGCAATCAATAACAGCCCCTACAGTATTCAAAAAGGATCTACCAAGGATGATCGACATATTGTCGTCCTCGGGAATATCAAGAATGACAAAGTCCGTTAAGATAGTAACGTTTGCAACCACAACAGGCACATCCTCACAAATACCGATGGGTATAGCATTTGATTTATCAGCCATTTGCAAAGAGATTTCAGTAGGTGTCAACTTATTCAAATCAAGTCTACGATATAAAGAGAAAGGCATAACACTAACACCGACTCCCAGATCACATAAAGCAGTTTTAACATAGTTTCTTTTAATGGAGCAAGGTATAGTTGGTACTCCTGGATCTCCTAGTTTCTTTGGTATTCCACCCTTAAAAGTGTAATTAGCAAGCATGGTGGAAATTTCAGCTTCCGGTATCTTTCTTTTATTTGTAACAATATCTTTCATATACTTGGCATAAGGAGACATTTCCAGAATATCAGTCAAACGCATAAGCAAAAAGACAGGTCTAAGCATTTCAACAAAGAGCTCAAAATCCTCATCATCCTTTTTCATGGATGGTTTAGGAGGAAAGGGCATGGGTTTCTGTACCCATGGTTCTCTTTCTTTACCATTCTTCCTAGCAACGAAGTCTCTCTTATCATAACGTTTATTCTTAGATTGTGGGTTATCAAGATCAACAGCAGGTTCAATCTCCGCATCATTATTATCACTAGGTTGAGCATCAACATGAACATCATCATTAACATTATCACTAGGTTCATGTTCATCACCAGATTGTGTCTCAGCATCAGAAATAGAAATATCATTTGGGTTCTCAGGTGTATCTATAACAGGTTCACTAGAAGCATGCAAAGTCCTATCAGTTTTATTTTTATTTTTATTACTAGGACTAGGTGCATCAGTATTAATTCTCTGAGAATCTTGCTCAGCTCTCTTAGGATGGCCTTCAGGATACAAAGGTTCCTGAGTCATCTTGCCACCCCTAGTCATAACCCTAACAGCATTATCATTGTTCTTACTATTCAACTCATTGAGCAAATCATTTTGTGCCTTAAGTACTTGTTCTACTTGAGTCATAACCATGGAAGCATGTTTACTAATAATTTTCAGATCACTAACAGTTCTACTAAAATAATCACCCAAGCAATCAAGCACGTAAGCATTACGTTTCAATTGTCTACTAACATAAGCATTGAAGTTCTCTTGTTTAACAATAAAATTATCAAACTCATCCAAGCACTGACTAGTAGACTTATTATAAGGGATATCACCTTCATCAAATCTATAGAGAGAATTTACCTCTACTACCTGTGTCGGTTTATCGAGACCATGTATTTCTTCAATAGGTGGTAAATTCTTAACATCTTCAGCTTTAATACCTTTTTCTTTCATAGATTTCTTTGCCTCTTGCATATCTTCAGGACTGAGGAATAGAATACCTCTTTTCTTCGGAGTTGGCTTAGGAGTTGGTTCGGGAAGTGTCCAATCATTATCATTACTCAATATATTATTGAATAGTAATTCAACTTGCTCAATAGTTCGTTCCCTAAAAACACAACCAGCACAACTATCTAGGTGGTTCCTAGAAGTATCGGTTAGTCCATTATAAAAGATATCAAGTATTTCATTTTTCTTGAGAGGATGATCAGGCAAAGCATTAAGTAGTTGGAGAAGCCTCCCCCAAGCTTGTGGGAGACTCTCTTCTTCAGATTGCACAAAGTTAAATATTTCCTTTAAAGCAGCTTGTTTCTTATGAGTAGGGAAATATTTTTCAGAGAAGTAGTAAATCATATCCTGGGGACTACGCACACAACGAGGAGCAAGAGAATTAAACCATAACTTAGCATCACCCTTTAATGAGAAAGAAAACAACTTAAGAATATAATAATAACGAATTTTTTCCTCATGAGCAAATAGGGTAGCTATATCATTCAACTTAGTAAGATGTGCCACAACAGTTTCAGATTCATAACCATGAAAAGGATCAGATTCAACCAAAGTAATTAACTCAGGATCGACAGAGAATTTATAATCCTTATCAGGAACAAAGATAGGTGAAGTAGCAAACTTAGGATCATATTGCATTCTAGCATTCAAAGATTTTTCTTTCCACTTGCATAATAATTTCTTAAGATCATCTCTATCCTTACAAACAAGAAAGTCCCTAGCTACCTCTCCATCCATAACATAACCCTCAGGTATAACAGGCAATTCATATCTAGGAGAGCTAGATCTAGCAGGTGTCTCAAAGTGTTCAGTTTCAATAATTTCATCAGTTTCAGAAATATCATCATCTTCAGCATAATCCATAGTTCTAACTCTAGCAAGATGTTCATCAAGTAATTCACCCAGTGGCACAGTTTTATCAAGCAAAGCAGTAGTATCATCATAAGCATCATGCATAGCAGAAGTAGCATCATCAATAACATGCGACATATCAGAATCAATAGCAGGTGTAGGTGTCGCAAGTTTACTCAAAACAGAAGGTGAATCAAGTGCAGAGCTAGATTGCAACTCCTTACCTCCCCTCGTAGTAGAGGGATAGATCTTAGTTTTGGTATCTTTCAAATTCTTCATAGTGATCAACAGATATAAATCCCAAGTGACTCAGAGAATAGAGCTATGCTCCCTGGCAACGGCGCCAGAAAAAGGTCTTGATAACCCACAAGTATAGGGGATCGCAACAGTTTTCGAGGTAGAGTATTCAACCCAAATTTATTGATTCGACACAAGGGGAGCCAAAGAATATTCTCAAGTATTAGCAGCTGAGTTGTCAATTCAACCACACCTGAAAGACTTAATATCTGCAGCAAAATATTTAGTAGCAAAGTAGAATGGAAGTAACGGTAACGGTGACAAAAGTAACAGTACAGTTTTGTAGCAATTGTAACAGTGGCAACGGCAAAGTAACATAGCAAAGATCAATATGTGAAAAGCTCGTAGGCAATGGATCAATGATGGACAATTATGTCGGATGGCATTCATCATGCAACAGTTATAACCTAGGGTGACACAAAACTAGCTCCAATTCATCAATGTAATATAGGCATGTATTCCGAATATAGTCATACGTGCTTATGGAAAAGAACTTGCATGACATCTTTTGTCCTACCCTCCCGTGGCAGCGGGGTCCTAATGGAAACTAAGGGATATTAAGTCCTCCTTTTAATAGAGTACCGGACCAAAGCATTAGCACTTAGTGAATACATGAACTCCTCAAACTACGGTAAACACCGAAAAGAATCCCAATTATTGTCACATTGGGGTATGCGGATCATAACACGTAATAGGTGTGTACAACTTGCAAGATCGGATCAAGAACACATATATATTCATGAAAACATAATAGGTTCAGATCTGAAATCATGGCACTCGGGCCCTAGTGACAAGCATTAAGTATAGCAAAGTCATAGCAACATCAATCTTAGAACATAGTGGATACTAGGGATCAAACCCTATCAAAACTAACTCGATTACATGATAAATCTCATCCAACCCATCACCGTCCAGCAAGCCTACGATGGAATTACTCACGCACGGTAGTGAGCATCATGAAATTGGTGATGGAGGATGGTTGATGATGATGATGATGGCGACGATTTCCCCTCTCCGGAGCCCCGAACGGACTCTAGATCTGCCCTTCCAATGAAGAACAGGAGGTGGCGGCGGCTCCGTATCGTAAAACGTGATGAATCCTTCTCTCTGATTTTTTTCTCCCCGAAAGTGAATATATAGAGTTGGAGTTGAGGTCGGTGGAGGTTCAGGGGACCCACAAGGCAGGGGGGCGCGCCCTCCACCCTTGTGGTCGGCCGATGAGTCCCCTCTAGTTGATTCTTTCGCCAATATTTTTTGTTTATTTCAAAAATATTCTCCGTGAAGTTTCAGGTCATTCCAAGAACTTTTATTTCTGCACAAAAATAACACTAAGGCAATTCTGCTCAAAACTGCGTCAGTCCGGGTTAGTTTCATTCAAATCATGCAAATTAGAGTCCAAAACAAGGGCAAAATAGTTTGGAAAAGTAGATACGACGGAGACGTATCAGTGAGCCACTCGCTCCTCTATAAGACCCGGCCAAGCCTCCATGCATCTAGCCTACATGTACTAACTGACTAACGAACACATGCAGCTCCACATCCGCCGCTATAGGCCTACTACTACCACCACGAGCACACACACATGCTACTGCCACAAGCACACACACGCTATACACGTACGCACATACGTACACACACGGCCGTGACCCAGCCCGCGGACCCGACCTGGCGCGCTGACACCGGTCGCCACCGTGCTCCGTCACGACTTATTCTCAACAATCACCCCCTAAGCCGTGACCTAGAGGAGTGTCGACCCGACGTCATCAACGTCAGCGAGAAGAGCCTTCTCCGCTGCCTCCGCCTTCCGTGACTTCGGGCACTCCCGCCAGAAGTGTCCACACTGGCCGCAGTTGTAGCAGTGCCCGCGGCCTCGTCGCTTCCCTGCGCCGCCCGACGCCATGCTCCTGCCGCCGTCGTCGTCGTAGTCGAAACCGCCGCCGTGCTGACGCCGCGTTGCCGCCCATTGAGCCACCGTGAGTAGGAGGTGGTCGCCGCCCCGTCCGCCGCTGTCCTGAGTGCGCCGCCTCATCCGCTCCTCATACGCCTTCAGCCGTCCTAGCGTCTCCTCGAACGGCATCTCATCGACGTCGCAAAACTGCTCAATTCCGGCCACCGCTACGTACAGCCGGTCCGACACGGTGTCGAGCAGCTTCTTCACCATTGCCGCGGCGTCAAGCGTCGCTCCGAGGCCCGCGTACCTTGCCGCCATGCCGCTGATCCTTCTGGCGTACGCGTCTAGCTCGTCGCCGTCCTCCATGCGCAGGCGATCGAACTCGCCGCGGAGAGTAGCATGCCGTGCCGCCCTCACCCGATCCGCGCCGACGAACCACGTCTTGAGGCTCGCCCACATCTCCGCCACCATCTTCTTCGACGACACCTGTAGTGGGATGTCTTCGAAGAGCGCTCCGAGCAGATATGCCCTCGCCGGCTTGTCCTTCTTCGCGATGATCGCCGCCTCGTCCTCCGCCGGAGCCACCGCTTCCCACAGCCCGGCCGCGTCGAGGTTGGCCTCCACCTTGATCGCCCACACGGTGTAATTGTCACCGGTGAGCACTAGGCACTGCATGGGCAGCGAGCTCCCTGATGCGTCGGCGTACGGGACGAGCGACATCGCTGCGGGCAGGGTCGCAACAAAGCTTTGATACCAAGTGTTGGATGCGGCCGGAGCTCCTCTTCTTCGACCTGTAGGCCGTCTCTCACAGCTCACTGATAAATAACAAGGACACTGGTATTTGGTGGCTGGCCGCACAAACAGCCTCAGCTTTTTCTTTGTATTTCTCCACACCGGCTCGACCAGAACACAACAGATTACATGACAGTCTTATAGCCTAGCTAACCCAACGCCCGAGCAACCCACTCCATCGACTTACACGCATGCACGCGTGAACTCCACGGCGGGCTTCCCTCGCATGATCCGCATGACTCAACGCATGTCTTGGTGAGCCACTCGCTCCTCCACTAGACCCGGCCAAGCCTCCATGCATCTAGCCTGCACGTACTAACTGACTAAAGAACACATGCAGCTCCACATCCGCTGCTATAGGCCTACTACTACCACCACGAGCACACACACGCTACTGCCACAAGCACACACACGCTATACACGTACGCACATACGTACACACACGGCCGTGACCCAGCCCGCGGACCCGACCTGGCGCACTGATGCCGGTCGCATCGCCACGGACCCGACCTGATGCACTGACGCCAGTCGCCATCATGCTCCGTCATGGCTTACTCCCAACACAGATGATGCAAGGCTGGCAAGAAAACGAGCGGGTGTTTCTGCCTCGGCGCGCCGATGCACGCGCTGTCGAGGGCGTGCGACCTCTACATGCGCGGCATGTCCGGGTGCGCCAGCCGCGTGCCAACGTGGTCGGTCTCGGGCGGCTGGGGCTCCGACGGCTTCGGGAGGTCAGCCACGACCATGCACATGCGGGTGAGCTCGGATCGCGACGACGACCTTGTCCGCGCCGTGTTGAAACAGCGCCGCGTCGCGCCCGAGCCGGTGGACCTTGGGGCAGCGGAGAAGAAGGTCCACGTTAGCCTGGCGCCTGCGGCCGTCCCGGCGCGGAGGAGCGCCCGGCGATGGTGACCATCGCCGAGGACGCACCGTGCGAGTTTGGCGCCTGCGCGTTGAAACTGCCAGAGATGAGCAGACGCGGCGCGGCGGTGGGTGGACTGGCCGCGCGCGGCGGTGATTTTGGCGCCATCAAGGTGGGGAGCAAGGCCTTCGAGAGCCGATCGTGACGCGTGCACACAATACACGCTCGTGATAAAACTTAGCTTCTTTCTTCTAGGTCTCCATTGCTTGATTACACCAGTTCTCTCTCCCTCTTGATTACTTCTTGTTGACATATTTCTTTTTTTAAGGACCAGATCTATTATAAAAATTCATCAAAAATACAAAATATCTCAAACATGATAAAAATTACATCAAGATTCCGAAACCACCAAACAATCACTACTGTAATAACTAATAACGAATGCAAATAGAATTGTTTGCAATCTCTTGCGGGATGCATCGTATAAATGCTAGCTAATCACGACGTTGCGGTGATGGCGCAACGGTTTGGAAACTATAAATGACCTTGCCTCATTGGTTGACGAGAACTCAACTCTCACAAGATGAGCCCATTGGTAATTCTTCTCTCAAAATGTGATGAACCGGTCACTTTACCTACTAGTAGAGTGCCTGTGCGTTGCCACGGGCCTTTTAATTATTTTTTCTGATTGCATATATAGTCGTATTGTTGTAGTATAAGACTTGGTGAATTTTTGTCCCCTTTCAACGAATCGCCTTCGGACTCTTGTTGATGTTCTTTTTGTATGTCGACATAATCCATCTACATCTCATACTCTGCACACATAAACATGTATAGATACACCTTTTGTATTATCATGTGCAACATATATACAACTAACAACATTTATTCATATATGCACCTCTTCTGGTTGTGTAACACGATGAGGTTTTAGTTCAGTTCATCGTAGTTACGTCACTGGATTTGTCAATCAACATTTACAAAGCATCATCTGAAGCCATTAGTTTTTATATCCGATCCATAAAAGTGAACATATAAACATATATTAAAATTAAAAAAAGCATATACAATATATATGCATTGGTCAGCTGCTAGATATGAGCATGTGACCTTTTTAATCAGAGCGATTGGCATCGTGCTTTTTAGTAGAGTCGCATCCTAATTTTAATAAACTATAGGCTCACCTATAAATCATTTGTTGATAATTATTATCTAGAAATGACTTGTTAGTGTATGTAGTATTATTCACTATAAAAAAAAGTTTGTCACATTTATCTCATAGTAGCCAACCGCCTTTCCTAAAAAGGCAAGCAACATCTCCCTTTTTTCTTAAAAAAGCGATTCACTCTGTCACCCCACGATACATTGCTCACACTCACATCTCATTCCCCTAGCCTACTCTCTCCGCCACTGCGTACCCGCCACCATCTCTCCCCACCATAGCTTCTCACTGCCTATGTGTTGCCATGGAATAATGGAATAACAAAGTGATCAAATAATTTATAATATGTGTTGGATATGGGACATATTTTCATTCACGTAGCGACAACTGATTCTCTCTCCCATTCATTTCCTCCTTGGGAATCATCATGTCTATCTAAGCACCTTTTCATTGCAATACAAAGTGGCATATGTCTCTTTACCCCCTCCCTCCCATCCACCTTCATTCTCGCCACTCTGCCTGATCACTATTTTCAAAATCTTGTACTTCCACGGATTATAAACTTTTAACAATTTGGAAGATTCTTTTGATCTTTTTGGGGATTAGTCAGTTGAGCATCGCTCTATTCTTGTTTTATTGTTTACTCCCTCCGTCCCACAATATAATATGTTTTTATAAGCTGTAGTTTGCAAAAACATCTTTTATTATGGGACAGAGGGAGTAATTAAGTAGCCGTTCACATCAGCCGCCCTTGCTCTAGCGTTATTGTCAGTTCAAAAGTCCGTCGTCTAACCTTTCAGAAGTCCGTCGTCTCACATTACCATCGCAGACCCTTTTTTCAAACTTCAGGAAATCTCTTAAATGGTCCTTATGTTTTGTAACCATCGACTACATTTTTTAAGAAAAAAATATAGACAAAGTATGAATTTAGACAATCAAATTACAACTTATATTTTGAAAATGGGGGGAGTATAGTATATCCACCCAAATCAAACTTAGTACCCCCTTTAGGGTACATGCGTTGCAAATTTCATAAGCACCAAAAATTAGATGAATGTCACACCTTCATCATAATTTAGAAAATACTAATAAAAAATTACAAGCATGATCCATAGTTATTAACTTACATATAAAATGAGTAAATTATACCAAAATGTTTGAAGTCGCAAAACATTATTAATAGTTAAATCATATCCAAATAAATGCCAGCTCTATCACAAAAAATTCAAATAAATTAACAAATCATAAGATACTTTAACATTGTTATCTACAGTGTCTTGTTAGGAGTGCTCATCTCACTCGAAAAAAGTATTTACAAATGATAATACTTCTGCTCATATCTCTTCTAAGCAACCTGATCAACATTGTAGTCAATGACACATCCTTGGTGTTCAAAAGGTGAGGCTTCTCCTATACTTCACTCCTTGTTTTCTTTAATAATTGGCACATATTCAAATCAAGGACTCCTAATCTCTTCGGCATATATCACATCAAACAAGAGGGCATTCTGCACGATTGTTTCCCTCCTACTGAACCTGAAGATAATGGCCTTCGAGTGCATATTTGCACACTTTAATTTGTCTGCTACCAACATGTGCCTACAGTGGAAACATATTCAGGCCCCTTGCCTACCTTGCAGCACCCGTTGTACCCTGTCACACACCCCACCACCACACCACCCGCTTCAGCTGCGAGGCTACTGGAGATATCTCGAGGAACGCCCGCACCTGGCTCCTTCAGTTCAATGGCAGTACTGTCTTTCATGAAAATACTTGCATTAAGATTGAGTTAATGCTAATGTTTGTTTGGTTTTGTGCTATTTTTTTGTTGAACCTTCGTCCATATAGCACAAGAAAGGGCTATAATTCTTAGCTATTGCGCTTCTGTAATTGAAAAGCTACGTATAAAATGACTGGTCATAAGGTACTCCTTCTGTTGTCATTCATCCAATCAAAACAAGACTAAATTGATCCAGCTAGTTTTACGATAATTACACATAAACAAGAACTTGTAAATGTAATAAAATGGTATGAGCACATATGGTATATATACCTCGTTGTGGCCGTCGTCCTTCTTGAGGGGAGTGGATCCATTCCTTAAATTATGTCCAGCTTTATGTTCCAAAATGGAGTTATTCATGTTGCCCTTGATGACTATAGAAAGAACTGCAGGTTTAAATAACTAATCCATGAAGAAACTGGAGTGCATTCAAATGGAAAAAAGAATCACATAAAAGACTTCCTTCTTCGGTTTATAGAGAAGCAATATCAATATCTCAATAAGCTTTTTGGATCTCCATATTACATTATCAGTGTAATGCCTAGGCACGAAAAAATGAATACTAAAGCACACATAAAAAATAAGGGCTGGTTGTGTGACGCCCGGATAGTTAAGCTACAGTGAGCCTCTGCTAATGATGCCACGTCCCCGCGATTACTGTTGTTAAACTCGCTATGATTCAAATCCCGTTCAAATTCAAATTTTAAATAAAGTTGAACAAATAAAGTTTTCAAATGACAAAACAAAAATGTTCAAAGTGTGGCAAATAATCTCTGGATATTTGTCACGTGGAAACCATATTTTTATAAAGTAAAGTAATGCACTTAAATAATTAAAATAGTAGCAAAACAATTAATTAAATGCCTTTTACGATTAATAAAATATTAAACTATTTTATCTAGTTGCCCAAGTTTTTGTGGCATTAGAATATGTAGTAACACTATTTTAGGAACTAGTTTTATATTTTACTAAAACTAAAGTATATTGGAAATAATAGAAAACTGTAAAGGAAAAATAAGTAAAAAAAGAAAAGAACAAAACAGAAAGCAAAGATAAAAAGAAAAGGACCCCCCCCCGGCCAACTGGGCCAGACCCCACCTCGCTCCCCCCTTAACCCCCCACTCCCCACCGGAACCCTAGGCCCGATCCCCACTCCCCCTCGCACGATCCCCTCAACCCCCCCCCCCCGGAACAAATCTGGATCGGGGCGGTTGGCCCCGACGTCGGCGCCGCCCTCCCCGTCGCCCCCCTCGCCAGCACTAGCGCCCCGCCGCCTGCCGTCACGGGCGACCACGCGCAGGCCGCCGCCTCGCGCCAGCGTTTACCAGCGCCTCCCCTGCACCTCGGCTGCCCCGCGCCACCCGTCACCGATGCCGCGCCGTCGCCTCGCTGCCCCGACGCCATCGTCGGAACCTCCCCGACCTCCTCCTCGCGGGTCACCGCCACGCCTCGCCGCCCCCGCTCCCCGTCAACGGCTGTGAGCGCCTCCCTCCTCTCCTTTCTCCTCGCCGCAGTGACCGCCGCCGCTCGCGCGGCCCCGCTCCTCCCCGCGCCGCGCCCCATCTCCACCACGGCCCCGGCCGCGCCCGCTCGACCGCGCACCCGCCCGCACTCGCTGACCGACCTGCCATGCCCCACGGCATCGCGCCCGAGCTTGGCCGAATGCCACCGCCGCCGGCCGTGCTCGTCCCGGCCAGCTCCGGCCACCTCCGCCCTCACGACCGCCGCCGTTGGACGCGCAAGGTCAGCCGCTTCCGAACGCGCCAAGTCCCGCAGCGAAACGTGCCCCGTAGCGATTTTTCGATGAACTCCGGCGAACATCCGGCGAGTCGCCGCCGCGTGCGGGCTCGCCGGCGTTGTTTCGGCGCGGTCCGACGTGGCCGCGGGCCCCACAGCTTGTGCCACTGACCGCTGGGCCCTGTGGGCCCGGTTGACCAGGTCAACTGCCCACGTGGACGCCCCTGGCCCACTGACATGTGGGCCCCATCTGTTAAAACATTTTTAAAAATAAATAAAAGATTAATTAAAACATTAATTAATTAATTAGTTAATTATTAGACTAATTAGTCACTGACCACTGGGGCCCACCCCTAATTAATCCTATTTAGTTTAAACTAACTCTGTTAATTGGCTACAGAGGCTGACCAGTGGGCCCCACACGTCAGGGTTGACCCAGTCAATGCACTGTTGACTGCTGACGTCAGCACTACGTCATGCTGACATCATCATAACACTGTTTCGGATAATGTTAATTTAAATAATTAATTAAATTCCAGAAATTAATAAAAACGTTAGAAAATCATATTAAATAATCCGTAACTCCGATGAAAATACTTTATACATGAAACTTGCTTAGAATTTCGATACGAACCCGAATACGCCCTCCGTATTCCCTTCAGATGCCTCTAACTATAAGAACATTGAACTTTTAGACCTATTTCGATAAATGAATAGTGCCTGACTTTAATAAAATAAATCCAGATAAATTCTTAAAATAACTAATGCACTCAGATAGGCAGTATACCACCCTAGCACTGCGTTCAGACATGTCATGCATCCCTGTTGCATCATTACTGTGTATTCATTGTTTCGTCCCCCTCCGGTCCCTCTGTACGAAAACGCGGAACACCAGGAATACTTTCCCGGATGTTTCCCCCCTTCGCCGGTATCACCTACTACCACGTTAGGGCACACCTAACACCGCTCATTGTCATGTCATGCATCATCATGCTTATGTTTGCATTGTATTCATTGTTTCTCCCCCCTCTTCTCTCCGGTAGACTACGAGACCGACGCTGCTGCTGCCCCGCTCGACTACGGAGTTGACGACCCCTCGTTCTTGCCAGAGCAAAAAGGCAAGCCCCCCCCCTTGATCACCAGATATCGCCTATTCTCCTCTATACTGCTTGCATTAGAGTAGTGTAGCATGTTACTGCTTTCGGTTAATCCTATTCTGCTGCATAGCCTGTCTTTGCTACTACTGTTGATACCTTACCTGCAACCCTAAATGCTTAGTATAGGTTGCTAGAATTACATCAGTGGCCCTACACTCTTGTCCGTCTGCCATGCTATACTACTGGGCCATGATCACATCGGGAGGTGATCACGGGTACATATACTATATACTATTACATACTTATGTTACTGTTCGGAGATGGGGGCTGAAGGGGCAGGTGGTTCCATCCAGGTAGAGGTGGGCCTAGGTTCCCGACGGCCCCCGAGTGTTACTTTGTGGCAGAGCGACAGGGCAGGTTGTGACCACCTAGGAGACAGGTGGGCCTGGCCCTGGTCGGCGTTCGCGTTTACTTCATAATAACACGCTTAACGAGATCTTGGTATTTGATCTGAGTCTGGCCACTGGACTATACGCACTAACCAACTACACGGGAACAGTATGGGTACTCGACGTCGTGGTATCAGCTGAAGCCTCCTAGACGTCAGCGACTGAGCGGCGCGCGCCGGGTTGGACCGCGTAACGCAACTTCCTTTGTAATGGAGGTTGCTAGGTCTGCTCTCCGGCCGCCCACGCAACGTGCAGGTGTGCAATGGGCGATGGGCCCAGACCCCTGCGCGCATAGGATTTAGACCGGCGTGCTGACCTCTCTGTTAGGCCTAGGTAGGGCTGCGACGTGTTGATCTTCCGAGGCCGGGTATGACCCAGGAAAGTGTGCCCGGCCAGAGGGATCGAGCGTGTTGGGTAATGTGGTGCACCCCTGCAGGGAAGTTTATCTATTCGAATAGCCGTGTCCCTCGGTAAAAGGACGACCCGGAGTTGTACCTCGACCTTATGACAACTAGAACCGGATACTTAATAAAACACACCCTTTCAAGTGCCAGATACAACCCGGTGATCGCTCTCTCACAGGGCGACGAGGAGAGGATCATTGGGTAGGATATTGCTATACGATGCTACTTGGAGGACTTCAATCTACTCTCTTCTACTGCTGCAAGATGGAGGCTGCCAGAAGCGTAGTCTTCGACAGGATTAGCTATCCCCCTCTTATTCTGGCTTTCTGCAGTTCAGTCCACTGATATGCCCCTTTACACATATACCCATGCATATGTAGTGTAGATCCTTGCTTGCGAGTACTTTGGATGAGTACTCACGGTTGCTTTTCTTCCTCTTTTTCCCCTTTCCCTTCTACCTGGTTGTCGCAACCAGTTGCCGGAGCCCAGGAGCCAGGCGCCACCGTCGACGACGATTCCTACTACACGGGAGGAGCCTACTACTACGTCCAGGACGCCGACGACCAGGAGTAGTTTAGGAGGATCCCAGGCAGGAGGCCTGCGCCTCTTTCGATATGTATCCCAGTTTGTGCTAGCCATCTTATGGCAACTTGTTTAACTTATGTCTGTACTCAGATATTGTTGCTTCCGCTGACTCGTCTATGATCGAGCACTTGTATTCGAGCCCTCGAGGCTCCTGGCTTGTATTATGATGCTTGTATGACTTATTTTACTTTTAGAGTTGTGTTGTGATATCTTCCCGTGAGTCCCTGATCTTGATCGTACACGTTTGCGTGTATGATTAGTGTACGATTGAATCGGGGGTGTCACAAGTTGGTATCAGAGCCGACTGCCTGTAGGATCCCCCTTTCCAACTCCTTGGCCGAAGTTGAGTCTAGAAACCGAAAACTATTTTACTAACTTGGCTGTGTGTCTTACGGGCCCACGTCGCCATTGGGTGGTATTAGGATCTTTTATTCCTCGTCTATACTCTGGGACTCTGTTCTCTCTTCTATTCGGGGTAAATGATTTTGCTAAATGTAACTCTAGGTTCTCGTAAATATTTTCTCCCGGAGAGCCCCTCACTGGAGATGATCGCCTACTTCACTAGAAGATTCCGAAGATACCCTTCGATGTTTTCCCGAGACCTTTGTGCTCATCGCTTTTGAAATTCCTTACCACCGATATATCCTTATGTATAATTACATACACTTGCCATTCTTACATTCAATCCAGTTGATCTTGTTATTACAAGATGCCCCGAACAACTTTTCGTTGTTCCGACAATCCTTTGAGCTTACTGCCTTGCAGTTCTTGCCTCATGAATACCCCCTACGGATAATTCCTCGCACTTACCGAGTATCTGTTCCTCCCCCTTTGTGCATATGATTCACAAGATGCATACAAATACTATTCGATCTTTCGAAAATCCTTAACAGCTTATTGCTCTGCAAATACTTGTCTGCTTGCATTATGGATGCTTTCCATACGACTGGCAATATTCATTAGTATCCTTTGACACCGTCATTTTCATCTTATTGATTCAACATGAGTGCGAATGCACGCATTCATCAGTTGATTCTTTCTAATTATCTTCCGGCTCAGACGTCCTTTTGAACATGAGCTGGTTCTCGACCAATCAAATTGTCATCGAGTGTGCTCGTAAGCCTACTCGACTTACCCATCCTTAATCAGAGCCCTTGCTCCTGATCTCTTGATTTGGAAATCATAAATTCCCTTGCATTGAACTTTGAGTTAATCAGTTATTTCTATAATCTGATGCCTCTGCATACTTCTTCTTCCTCTGATTGAGTACCGTTACTCACATCAGCTCCGTTGTGGATCGCCCGATCCATTGTTGGATTGTTATCCGACAGTGTCTTTCATATTCAATCACCTTGTGAGTTCTTCCCCTGATACATGATGCCCTTGGTAAATTGTATCCTCTGTTTTGCCAACCATGCTCTACCTTCGAGCATGTGTTAATTACTCTTGAAGTTTGTAGTATATGTTCCTAAGATACCCCGATGGGTTGAACCTATGATTTCACTAATTCGTGTGAACCCGAAAGTGTTCACGAGTCATACTCTTCTGGTGTTTTGCCAGATAAATTTCCAGCACTACAGCTTTGTCTAAGCGGGAGGTGAATGAAATGATATGCATTGAAGAAGTGGGAGTCGACCTTGAGCTTTGTGTTCATGCCCATGGAAATGATGTAGACCATCTCGGAAGCTTCTTGCAAAGTGATTTCCATCTGTATAATTCTTTTGGTATCCTTAAATTGAACCTTGCAGTTATGGTTCGACCATACTGTTCTTTCTCCAATATATCTGAAAGAAATTCATTCCAGTGCCTCGTCAAAATTTTGACAAGGTTAAAGTATCTACTGTCATAGGTCAATGACCTAGTTCAACTTCTATCATGTTCTACCTTCGAGTTTACCCCGTGGTATCTCGAGGATATCATGCCTTTGCACGGCATCTTACTAACTTGTTAAAGTAATAACTTTCCTGATCGTAATCACTCTACGGGTTCTAGGTTGCCGTCAACCGAGGACACCATTTAGTAAATCAAATCCGCTCTAAAATTCAAATACCCCTAGTAATTGTTACTGGGAAATTTAAACTCAGTCATGTCGTCCTAGGCCATCGGCTACACCCTTATCTTGCTATCTTTGATTGTGCTACCTCGACCTTCTTCGGTGCACAAATTCTTCAGAGTGCGAGCACGACTTACGTCGAGCTTTCAACATCATGTTTCTTGTTCTGAAAGGCAATTTTGATTCTGAGCTTGCATCTTACTTGTTGTTCCTATGACTTTCACGTCGTCATTCCCTGCTTGACGCCGTCGCTGTTTGATTGCGTCCTCTTGAAACCTCCCGGCAAATGTGTCGGATCACCTTCAACACTTTGACTTCTTTCGACATGTCAACTGTGTTCATGTTGAGAAATACCCTCCTTGCCCTTGATGCTTTTTGTTATCATCGACAACACCCTGAACTTCTTTTCATCGCGAGCTTGTCTGTGTTATGGATGCAACTTGCTATCCTGTTTGCATTATATTCTACCTTGAAGTATTACTGTCCTTTATGCCGAGTATGTTGTGAGGATTGCTTCACCTCTTTGAAAATTCTTGGCATAGTGATACTTCTCACCGTCACCCTTCTTTCTTGGTCCCCATGTTGATTCTAACCGGGATACCATCTAACAAGCGGTGCTGCTTGGATTCTGTACTTCTGGCAACCCTATTGCTTTGAATGTTAACGATCGACAGTTCGTTCTTAGACTGTTGATTATTGAATCGTCACTCTAATATTGATCTTGCTGCCCAAGGTCGTATTTCGGTCACACCTTTCAACTAATGATTAATGGAGTATGTTTTCCTCGGGCATACAACATTATATCATTTGAATTGTCATATGTCATCTCCTTGTTCACATAATTGTGGAGATCCATCTTTTGGAAATCTCGATGAATTGTCGCTGAGTTCATCAGCTACCTCCTCATCCTCTCCTCAGTTTAATGATGAACTCTTGTTTCGAAACTCGCTTCCATAGTTCATTTCCCGAGAATCTACAATGTCATCTCGTCAATTTGTGTTGCACCCTTTTTCTTCTCAGGCATCCTGAGTGTAACACCCCTATGTAATAGCCACCATGATCAGCTGTTAATAATGCCAAGTCATATCATATGCAGTGATTAAACATAGTGGTTAACCAAAGTAAATCAACTCCATTTTTAAAAATCAACTTAAATTCATAAGTGAAATATAAGGTTGATCCAACTCTGCTGGAAAAATGTCCATTAATTATCAAATAATCCAGTGGTCATGGCAAAATCATAACCAACATTTTTGGAATATGATTGATGAGTCAAACAAGATGAAACAGCACCCAAAACAGCAATATTAATTCATTTAAAATCATTGCAGATTCAAATGAACTCCAAAACTGTCCAAACCACTTTTTGGTGAGAGCTAATATTGCATTGCAATATTTGGGCCAACTCCCACATTTTTCGAAAGTGCACAAGTGCCCTAAACATTTTGAAACAGAAAAGGATAAAAGAAAATGGAGAAGCTAAAACAGAAAATCAAAAGCGGGACACTGTGCACTGGGCCTTAGTGCACAGTGCCCCGAGTCGCGGCCCAGCAGGCCCACCTCGTCTCTCTCCCTCACGTGTCGTCGTCTTCCTGGCCGAGCGCCCGCGCTCCGGTCGCCGCGCGACACGACGACGACCCCGACGCCCGCGGTCGCCGCGAGTGGATAAGAACGGCGCCCGTCCTCTCCCCCTGGTCCTCCCCGTCATTCCTCCTTCAGCCACGCTCGCCTCGCTTCTCCTTCCCCCTCAGATCCGGGAGCAGCCGGACGCGGCCGCCGCCGCTCGACGCCGTGCTCGCGGCTACCGGCCTTGCATCGCCTCGTCGAGATGTCCCTCGCCTCCGCCGTGGTCGACCGCGTCGCCTGAAGCTCTCTGGTGGAGCAGGGGAGCTCCACAGGCGTCGTTCTTCTCCGCCCCCTTTGCTTCGGTCGCCGGCGCCTCTCCGTCGATCCCCGGCGCAGCAGCTACTAAACCACTCGCCGGGCCTACGTGTGAGCCTGCACGGTGAGCTTCTCCCCCTCCTCTCTCTCGCTGCGCCATAGGAACCGCCGTAGCTAGCCGCCTCCGTAGTCGTGCTTTGGCCGCCGCCGACGAGCTCGTGCTCGTGGCCATGGCCGCTTCCGTGCTTGGCTAAGCACCGCGCTGTGCTCCTGGCAACCCCGGAAGTCGAACGCGCACTCGCACGTACCCCCTCGAGCCGCGCAGCCGCGATCCCGTCCAGGCCCGAACTCCGTCGCCGCTACGGCTCGACGCCGGCGCGTTTCCGACCTTCCCCCACTCGTTTTGACGCCGTAGATGGATGCGCGAGCTTCTTAGCTTTCGAACGCACCCAAGCCCGGCTCGAACCGAGCCCTATAGCTCGATTCCGGCCAACTCCGGCGACGCGCCGCCGTGCGATTTGGTCGCCGGCGACCAGCCGCCGGCCCCGCTGACGTGGCACAGGCGGGGCCCACCCCTGGGTCACTGACCCGTGGGTCCCAGGGGCCCGACCGGCCAGCTGACCGGTCAGCCCTGCTGACTGGACCGGCCCAGTCGCTGACACGTGGGCCCCACCTCCCTGTTAATCTAATTAAAACGTTTTAGAAATAAAAATAAACTAATTACCCTAATGAGTCTATGACATGTGGGACCAGAAGCCTAATTAGCTAATTAGATTAGTTTAACTCACTGTTTAGGTAAACAGAGGCTGACATGTGGGTCCCACTGGACCCACATGTCATATTTGACTTAGTCAGCCGACTGTTGACTTGCTGACGTCAGCAGCGCGTCATGCTGACGTCATAATTCATTTTCTGATAAATAAAATAATTCCAGAAATTCAAATAATCTTTAAAAATTAATAACTTTTAAACCGTAGCTCGGATCGAAAAAGTTAAAACATGAAAGTTGCTCAGAACGACAAGACGAATCTGATCGTGCCGTGTGTTTCTCCATCGGAACCTCCTACGTAGAAGAACTCGTAACTCCGGACCCGAATCCGATAGATGAATAGTGCACACACGTCGGATATTAAATCCCAGAATAATTCTAAAAATAACTAAAATGACTTAGATGCATATTTAGGCAACCCTACACTGCATCATAGCATCACATGCACCGTGTTGCATTTGTTTGCATTATGTTTACCTGTTTCTTCCCCCTCTTCTCTCTCGGTAGCCCCCGACGTTGACGTAGCTCCCGAGGCAGACGTAGTCCCCGAGCAAACAGGCAAGCACCCCCATTTTTAGCATGCCTATATCGCCTACTCTTTTCTCTCTTATGCTTGCATTAGAACTGCTACTGCTACTGTTTTCCTATATCTGCTGCATAGCCTGATTATTGTACCCTGCTTTGTTACCTTACTGGTTATCCTAGACTGATTATTATAGGCTGGGTAGAGACACGACAGAGACCTCCACTTGATCCCGACTGCCCTGCTGGATATCAGAAGACCCGATCATCGGGATTGAAGACCAGACCCTGGCACCGCACATCACTACCCCTTAGTTGCCGACACTGCTGGGTTACCGTCGAGTGCCGAGGGTGATACCTCGTTAGCACTTCTGATGTTAACCTTGTAGGTTAGTTACTCGGTCGTGGTAAGCGAGGGTGATTCCTCCTACACCACCCCCGATAACGACATCGTCGCGCAACCTCTCAAGTGTGGACCTCGAGGGTGATTCCTCCTTCGTTCACCTTGATGATAACATCGAGCGGGAACTCCATCGAGGGTGATTCCTCATGGTTCCCTTCGGTGTCAGACACACAGTTACCTTGGATATTATGACTTGACTATGAACCACGATACTAAAGACAGGTCGGCCCTGAGGGGTACCCGCGCGAGCTTATTGCGAAGTGATGTGGAGTCGGGTTGACCTGGATGGTGCCCGCGAGATAACTACGAGGCGTGGCCGGGCATTCTTAGCCCTTGCCGCAAGTCCTCGAGACGGGGCGACGGGGTCACATCGATCGTGAGTCTCTGCTCGTTTCCGCGCGCTCCTAATCCACTACGGTTTGGATATTTGATCCGAGGGGCCTCTGGCCCGATAGCACTAACCATCACGTGGGCATAGTATGGGCGTTCTGCGTCGTATACATCAGCCGAAGCTTGTTTGACATCAGTAAGGAGCGGCGCACGCCGAGTTGGACTGGTAACGCAACCGCGCTTGTATAAGGGGTTGCTAGGTCTGCTCTCGGTGGCCCCGTAACGTGCAGGAGTTCCCGGGGCGATGGCCCAAGACCCCTGGGGGCATAGGTTTAGTCCGGCGTGCTGACCTCTCTTATAAGCCTAGGTCGGGTTGCGGCGTGTTGCTTAGCCGAGGCCGGGCATGACCCAGAAAAGTGTGTCCGGCCAGAGTTAAGTGAGCGTGGTGGGTAAGTTGGTGCACCCCTGCAGGGAAGAAACTTCTATCGATAGCCTGTCCTACGGTAACGGACACTCGGAGTTGTATCCCGATCGGTACAACTAGAACATGTGATGAGAATTGGATAGTACGGCTCTGGGATTGCTTTCTCGCAGGGAGTCGAGAAAGGATCTCAGGTCGAGGTTTATGATATTACTACTACTACTTTACATTATGTTCATCTGCTCTCTCCTGATGCTGCAAGACTGTCGAAGATTGTTGAAGATGCTAGTCTTCGATAGGACTAGGCTTTCCCCCTCTACTCTGGCATTTCTGCAGCCCAGTCCACATATACAGCCATTCCTTTGACAATGATGCATATGTAGTGTAGATCCTTGCTTGCTGAGTACTTCGGATGAGTACTCACGTTTGCTTTATTTTCTTTTTCCCCCATTTTCCATTTGATGCCACCAGACGACGGAGCCCCTGAGCCAGAAGCCCCAGCCGACGACCAGTACTACTATCCGCCTGGCGAGTACTACTACTACGAGGAGCCGTTCGACGACCAGGAGTAGGATCGGAGGGTCCAGGGCAGGAGGCCTACGCCTTTCGATCGTAGTTTTTATTTTTACCCCGCCTCTGTGAAGGCTTATCTCTCTCTCTCTGTAATATATCTGTACTCAGATATCTAATGCTTCCGCTGACGCTTGTATGCCATCGAGCTTGTATTCGAGCCCTCGAGGCCCTGGCTTGTAATATTAAGCTTGTATGACTTTATTTTATGTTTTAGAGTTGTGTTGTGATATCTTCAAGTGAGTCCTTAGGCTTGATCGTGCGCATTTGCGTGTATGATTAGTGCACGATTAAGCCGAGGTCGTCACAGGTTGGTATTAGAGCCGACTGCCTCTAGGAGTTCCCCCTTTCCAATTCCTTGGCCGAAGTTGAGTCTAGTGGTCAAAAATTGTTTTACTAACTTGGCTGTGTGGCTTACGGGCCCACGTCGCCAACTGGGTGGTATTAGGATCTTTTATTCCCCGTCTTTACTCTGGGATTCTATCCTCTCTTCTATTCGGGTTTTGCAAAATTACTAAACGCCGACATTTAGGTTCTCGTTAATTCTATCCACCCGGAGAGCTGGATTCAGTGCGATTTCCCTGACGTTGATCTGATTAGTCTTATAATCATTTTCCTTTCCATTGTTTTGTTTAACCTTTCTCTCCGAGTTGTATTATACTCCGAGTTGTCATTCGATAAGACCAGATTCTGCATCAGAGTGCACACGGAAAGTAGGATCCAGCAAGTTGATCGATCTTCGGTGTTTTCTAAACTCGACTTGAGGTTGGGTTAGCACCAGATCCGTGTTCGCGAAGAGGATATTCCGAAGACTGCATTCGTTACTCGTTATGGCTCTTACGAGTACACAGTCATGTCGTTTGGTTTAACAAACGCTCCAGCTACATTCTCCCGCCTAATGAATTACATATTCATGGATTACCTCGACAAATTCGTCGTGGTATATCTGGATGATATTCTGGTTTATTCGAAGAACAAAGAAGAACATGCTGAGCACCTTCGACTAGTTCTGGAGAGACTTCGAGAGCACCAATTATATGCCAAGTTCTCTAAATGCGAATTCTGGCTTCCTGAAGTGACCTACCTTGGACATGTGATTTCCAAGGACGGTATTGCCGTTAACCCGGAGCGTGTTCAGGCTATCCTTGACTGGACTCCTCCGAAGAATGTCAAGCAGGTCCGAAGCTTTCTCGGTCTAGCCAGCTATTGTCGCCGATTCGTCGAGAACTTCTCCAAGATCGCCAAGCCCCTGACTAATCTGCTCCACAAAGGCGTTAACTTTGAGTGGACAGACAAGTGTCAGGAAAGTTTCCAAACCCTCAAGGACAAGCTCACTTCTGCTCCAGTGCTTGCTCCTCCTGATTCTCGCAAGGACTTTGTCATATATTGCGACGCCTCTCGTCAGGGATTAGGCTGCGTCCTAATGCAAGAGCGGAGAGTAATTGCATATGCTTCACGTCAATTGCGTCCACATGAAGAGAATTATCCAGTGCATGATCTTGAACTTGCAGCAGTGATGTATGCATTGAAGTTATGGCGACACTACCTTCTGGGTAATCGGTGTGAAATTTATACCGATCACCAAAGTCTGAAATACTTATTCACTCAACCGGATCTTAATCTCCGACAACAACGATGGTTAGAAGCTATTGCGGATTATGACTGCGGTATTTCTTATACCCCGGGCAAAGCTAATGTAATGGCCGATGCCCTGAGTCGCAAGCCATATTGCAACAACCTCATGGTTAGGCAAGCTCAACCTCGTCTTCACGCAGAACTGACTCAGCTGAATCTGCGAATTGTTCCCCAGGGTTCTCTTAATAACCTTGTGGTACAGCCAGACCTTCTGAAGGCTGTTAAAGAAGCGCAAGCCAAAGATGCTGAAATTGACTTGATGAAGAAGGAGCTTCACCTTGCTAAGTATCGGGATTTCTCAGTTGCTGAAGATGGTACATTATATTTCAGAGACCGCATCGTAGTACCTCGCTTCGAGCTGATGACTGACAAAGTCATGAAGGAGGCCCATGATACACCGCTGTCTATCCATCCGGGTAGTACCAAGATGTATCGAGATCTTCGTCAAAGGTACTGGTGGTCTAGGATGAAGCAGGATATTGCTCGTTATGTTGCCGAGTGTGACGTTTGTCGTCGCGTGAAGGCAGAACATCAGAAACCTGCTGGAATTCTGCAACCGCTCCCTATTCCTCTATGGAAGTGGGATAAAGTGCAAATGGACTTCATCACTGGTCTTCCCAAGTCTTAGAAGGGTCACGATGCCATTCTTGTCGTCGTCGACCAACTCTCCAAGGTTGCTCATTTCCTACCTGTTAAGGAGACTATCACCGCTAGCCAGCTAGCAGAACTGTACATTGCCAGAATTGTTTCACTCCATGGTATTCCCAAGGAAATCAGTTCAGACCGTGGCAGTATTTTCACTGGCCATTTCTGGGAAAGTTTCCAGAAAGCAATGGGAACTCATATTACCTGGAGTTCAGCTTATCATCCCCAATCTCAAGGCCAAGTTGAGCGCGTTAATCAAGTGCTTGAAGACATGCTTCGAGCCTGTGTTATATCCTTCGATAAGAAATGGGAGGAGTCTCTCCCGTATGCCGAGTCTCTTATAACAACAGTTATCAAGCCAGCTTAAAAATGGCCCCATTTGAGGTTCTTTATGGACGTAAATGTCGAACCCCTCTGAATTGGTCAGAAACTGGGGAACGACCTCTTGTTGGACCGGACATTATTCAGCATGCCGAAGAACAAGTCCGAATTGTCCGGGAGAATCTCAAAGCAGCTCAAGACCGTCAGAAGAGTAATTATGATCGCAAGCGATGGGGTGTGATCTATCAACCTGGTGATCAAGCTTATCTTCGTGTCACTCCAATGAAGGGCACCCGTCGTTTCGGAATTAAGGGCAAGCTAGCTCCTCGCTATATTGGTCCTTTCCGCATCGTGGCTAGATGGGGACAGGTGGCATATAAATTGGAGTTGCCACCGCGATTCTCCCATATTCATGATGTCTTCCACGTGTCGCAACTCCGTAAGTGCTTCAAGGAATCCCCGCACCGTGCAGTGGATCATGAGATGCTCGAGCTACAAGATGATCTTTCCTATAAGGAGCATCCGATCCGCATCCTCGACGAAGCTGAGCGTCGTACTCGTCAGAAGACGACCAAGTTCCTAAAAGTGCAATGGTCGAATCATACTGAAGATGAAGCCACTTGGGAACGCGAGGATCACCTTCGGGAAAAATATCCCGGACTCTTTCCTTCTACCTCCTAAATTCTCGGGCCGAGAATTTCTTTTAGTGGAGGAGAACTTGTAACACCCCTATGTAATAGCCACCATGATCAGCTGTTAATAATGCCAAGTCATATCATATGCAGTGATTAAACATAGTGGTTAACCAAAGTAAATCAACTCCATTTTTAAAATCAACTTAAATTCATAAGTGAAATATAAGGTTGATCAAACTCTGCTGGAGAAATGTTATTTAATTAGCAAATAATCCAGTGGTCATGGCAAAATCATAACCAACATTTTTGGAATATGATTGATGAGTCAAACAAGATGAAACAGCACCCAAAACAGCAATATTAATTCATTTAAAATCATTGCAGATTCAAATGAACTCCAAAACTGTCCAAACCACTTTTTGGTGAGAGCTAATATTGCATTGCAATATTTGGGCCAACTCCCACATTTTTTGAAAGTGCACAAGTGCCCTAAACATTTTGAAACAGAAAAGGATAAAAGAAAATGGAGAAGCTAAAACAGAAAATCAAAAGCGGGACACTGTGCACTGGGCCTTAGTGCACAGTGCCCCGAGTCGCGGCCCAGCAGGCCCACCTCGTCTCCCTCCTCCCCGTGTCGTCCCCGCCGTGGCCGCGCGCGCGCGCGCCAGTCGGCCGGCGACACCGCGGCGCCACCGACGCTACAGGGAGGAGGAGGAGATAAGGCCGGAGCCACTCAACCCCCCTGGCTTCCCCTGGCATTCCCCATCTCTCTCCCTCGCTCGCTCTGCCTCCTTCCTCCTCAGATCCGAGGCGTCCGAGCGCCGACGACGCCGCACTTCGCCATTTGCCGTGGCCACCGGCGACCCCGCGCTCGCCCACTGTGCCGGCCAGCTCCGTCGTCGTCTTCCTCAACCTCTGGCGCCACTGGAAGGAGCCAGGGAGCCCGGCTACAAGCGAATCGAGCCGCCCCGCATCTCTCTGCTTCCGGTGAGCTTCGTCGTCCCCGGCGCCGTCTGCTGCTCCTAAGCCACCAAGGGTTTTCCGTAGCCGCTCGGTGAGCTTCCAGCCTTTCTCTCCTATTCTTTGCGCTGGCCGCCGCCGCCTGTAGCTAGCAGCCGACGACGCCGTGAGCCCGACGCCGCGGTTCGCCTCGCCGCCGTGGCCATGGCCCCTGTCGTGCTCGTTTGAGCACGGCATTCTGTTCCTGCTGCTTCCAGGAGTCGAACGCGCCCGTGCACACGCTCTCCCGTACCCCCTAGCTAAGGATTCGTCGAAGCCCGAACTCCGGCGACCGCTCCACCGCTCGCCGCCGTCGCTAGAGGTTGTGTTCGGTCGAACTACCACCGTAGTTAGATGCGCGGGCGAGAGACCGATCGAACGCAAGTGGTTGCGGGCGATTTGACGCAGCGTAGCGGATTTCCGGGCAGCTCCGGCGAACTTCCGCCGCTGGGAAGGTCGCCGGCGCGTCTCCGGTCGCCGCGCTGGCGTGGCACCCACGTGGCACCACCTGGGCCACTGACTGGTGGGCCCAGGGACCCCACTTTGCCCTCATTGACCAGAGTCAACGCGGCACTGTTCACCCCCTCTCCCTGACATGTGGGCCCCGGCGGCTAATTAACCTAATTAAGCACTTAATTAACTAGAATTAATTAATTTAGCCTAATGTCTCACTGACATGTGGGGCCCACCCCTCTAATCACCCTGTTAACTGGATTAATCCACTGTTAGTCTTAACAGCGGCTGACATGTGGGTCCCACTGGACCCACATGTCATATTTGACTTAGTCAGCCGACTGTTGACTTGCTGACGTCAGCAGCGCGTCATGCTGACGTCATAATTCATTTTCTGATAAATAAAATAATTCTAGAAATTCAAATAATCTTTAAAAATTAATAACTTTTAAACCGTAGCTCGGATCGAAAAAGTTAAAACATGAAAGTTGCTCAGAACGACGAGACGAGTCTGATCGTGCCGTCTGTTTCTCCATCGGAACCTCCTACGTAGAAGAACTCGTAACTCCGGACCCGAATCCGACAGATGAATAGTGCACACACGTCGGATATTAAATCCCAGAATAATTCTAAAAATAACTAAAATGACTTAGATGCATATTTAGGCAACCCTGCACTGCATCATAGCATCACACGCACCGTGTTGCATTTGTTTGCATTATGTTTACCTGTTTCTTCCCCCTCTTCTCTCTCGGTAGCCCCCGACGTTGATGTAGCTCCCGAGGCAGACGCCGCACAGGAGTACGACTACGTCCCCGACGATACTACTGAAGACCTTGCCCTTGCCCCCGAGCAAACAGGCAAGCACCCCCATTTTGAGCATGCCTATATCGCCTATTCTCTTCTCTCTTATGCTTGCATTAGAACTGCTACTGCTACTGTTTTCCTATATCTACCGCATAGCCTGATTATTGTACCCTGCTTTGTTACCTTACCGGTTATCCTAGACTGCTTAGTATAAGGTGGGTAGAGACACGACCGAGACCCCCCACTTGATCCCGACTGCCCGGCTGGACATCAGAAGACCCGTTCATCGGGATTGAAGACTAGACCATGGCACCGCACATCACTTCCCCTTAGTTGCCGACACTGCTGGGTTATCATCGAGTGCCGAGGGTGATACCTCGTCAGCACTTCTGATGTTAACCTTGTAGGTTAGTTACTCGGTCGTGGTAAGCGAGGGTGATTCCTTCTACACCACCCCCGATAACGACGTCGTCGCGCAACTCCTCAAGGTGGACCTCGAGGGTGATTCCTCCTTCGTTCACCTTGATGATAACATCGAGCGGGAATTCCATCGAGGGTGATTCCTCAGGGTTCCCTTCGGTGTCAGACACACAGTTACCTTGGATATTATGACTTGCACTAAACTATGATACTAAAGACGGGTCGGCCCTGAGGGGTACCCGCGCGAGCTTAACGCGAAGTGATGTGGAGTCGGGTTGACCTGGATGGTGCCCGCGAGATAACTACGAGGCGTGGCCGGGCATTCTTAGCCCTTGCCGCAAGTCCTCGAGACGGGGCGACGGGGTCACATCGATCGTGAGTCTCTGCTCGTTTCCGCGCGCTCCTAATCCACTACGGTTTTGGATATTTGATCCGAGGGGCCTCTGGCCCGATAGCACTAACCATCACGTGGGCATAGTATCGGCGTTCTGCGTCGTACACATCAGCCGAAGCTTGTTTGACGTCAGTAAGGAGCGGCGCACGCCGAGTTGGACTGGTAACGCAACCGCGCTTGTATAAGGGGTTGCTAGGTCTGCTCTCGGTGGCCCCGTAACGTGCAGGAGTTCCCGGGGCGATGGCCCAAGACCCCTGGGGGCATAGGTTTAGTCCGGCGTGCTGACCTCTCTTATAAGCCTAGGTCGGGTTGCGGCGTGTTGCTTAGCCGAGGCCGGGCATGACCCAGAAAAGTGTGTCCGGCCAGAGTTAAGTGAGCGTGGTGGGTAAGTTGGTGCACCCCTGCAGGGAAGAAACTTCTATCGATAGCCTGTCCTACGGTAACGGACACTCGGAGTTGTATCCCGATCGGTACAACTAGAACATGTGATGAGAATTGGATAGTACGGCTCTGGGATTGCTTTCTCGCAGGTAGTCGAGAAAGGATCTCAGGTCGAGGTTGATGATATTACTACTACTACTTTACATTATGTTCATCTGCTCTCTCCTGATGCTGCAAGACTGTCGAAGATTGTTGAAGATGCTAGTCTTCGATAGGACTAGGCTTTCCCCCTCTACTCTGGCATTTCTGCAGCCCAGTCCACATATACAGCCATTCCTTTGACAATGATGCATATGTAGTGTAGATCCTTGCTTGCTGAGTACTTCGGATGAGTACTCACGTTTGCTTTATTTTCTTTTTCCCCCATTTTCCATTTGATGCCACCAGACGACGGAGCCCCTGAGCCAGAAGCCCCAGCCGACGACCAGTACTACTATCCGCCTGGCGAGTACTACTACTACGAGGAGCCGTTCGACGACCAGGAGTAGGATCGGAGGGTCCAGGGCAGGAGGCCTACGGCTTTCGATCGTAGTTTTTATTTTTACCCCGCCTCTGTGAAGGCTTATCTCTCTCTCTGTAATATATCTGTACTCAGATATCTAATGCTTCCGCTGACGCTTGTATGCCATCGAGCTTGTATTCGAGCCCTCGAGGCCCTGGCTTGTAATATTAAGCTTGTATGACTTTATTTTATGTTTTAGAGTTGTGTTGTGATATCTTCAAGTGAGTCCTTAGGCTTGATCGTGCGCATTTGCGTATATGATTAGTGCACGATTAAGCCGAGGTCGTCACACTGAGTCTGAGGTATCCTGACACCAAGCAGAACTGGATCTCGGTCAGATATGATGGTTGGAACATATTTCCAAGAGTCATAACATTGGTCTTTATATAACCCGGTAAGGTGATGTCATGCCTTGCACATCTGTCTGGAGAACCTATTGATATAGTTTCCTTTTTAGCAAGGTTAACCATTTTTCCCTGAGGAAATTGTAAGACTTATGCTATGAGTTGTTTCTGATGGATCCTTTGTGTATCCAAAGCCTGACCTTTATCTGCTAACCCTGTCGATGCTATCTTGAAGCATAACTATGGTACTCCGTACATCCTTAAGAACATTTGTGGCCCAATGCTAAATGTTTCTTGAACAGTTACCCAAACACCGTTGTATGGGTGCATATCATGATTCTTCTTACTCCTATTAACTAAATGGCCATGCCTTTGATCTCCGACACGTATATCATGCCCCGCTTAGCCTTGGGAAGGATATACTCCTATTTACTTGTGTTTAAACACATTTTCCTTTCCATTGTTTTGTTTAATCTGATAAACATATTTTCCTTTCCATTGTTTTGTTTAACCTTTCTTGTGATCTATATGATCTAAGCAGTAATATTTTCCTGCTTATGTAAACACCTCGGTGTACTACTCTGTCAGCAAGACCCTGTTACTATATTGTTGATAACATTTCGGTAACCACCGATGGACGAGAACTTTGCCTATTGGTCCGCCTCGTTTCAACGAGCAGGAAAATGGTTCTCTTCGTCCCTCGCCCTTGGTATCGATGTTGTTGTCGACATAACTAATAGGCTATCCTCTGACATGCCTTGCTTACCTGATCGTGTAAGATGTCATCGCCTTCCTACTTTTAACCCACATGGTGGGCCCATAACCCACAATTCCACAGGATCGAAACCTGACTCTCTTGTACACCCCTATTGCCAAAGTTATTCCTCACGCTTGGCTTCGTATGTAGATCATGAGCCACCTTCCTAGAGAGGATATATTCTGGTTTCAGCCGCAATACTTAATCTCGTTGCTCTGAGCCCCTCTCATTCTCTATTTCAGGCATCGAACGTTTACATACCCGCGTGAAGATTCTTATGCCTACTTTTATTTCTCTCGATGTATTTCCTGAGTTCCAACTCGAGAGGTACTCATATGCTCATTCATGGGTTAACCCCCAGGTTATTAGCCTTATAGCATTCTGTCGTTGCCGAGCTGCCCATTACCTATTCGTAAGTACGGTGAAGATCCTAGAGGAAGGACGACAACTTCATCATGATGCATTGATGCATAGGAATGAAGACATCAACGCTATGGATCAACTTCTTCACGAAGAGCAACCAAAAAAGGGAAGATCCGTTAGAAATTTCGTAACCAGAACTTTCCCCCTTACTTCCCCGCTTAAATCTCGGGACGAGATTTCTTGTAGTGGAGGAGAATTGTGACGCCCGGATAGTTAAGCTACAGTGAACCTCTGCTAATGATGCCACGTCCCCGCGATTACTGTTGTTAAACTCGCTATGATTCAAATCCCGTTCAAATTCAAATTTTAAATAAAGTTGAACAAATAAAGTTTTCAAATGACAAAACAAAAATGTTCAAAGTGTGGCAAATAATCTCTGGATATTTGTCACGTGGAAACCATATTTTTATAAAGTAAAGTAATGCACTTAAATAATTAAAACAGTAGCAAAACAATTAATTAAATGCCTTTTACGATTAATAAAATATTAAACTATTTTATCTAGTTGCCCAAGTTTTTGTGGCATTAGAATATGTAGTAACACTATTTTAGGAACTAGTTTTATATTTTACTAAAACTAAAGTATATTGGAAATAATAGAAAACTGTAAAGGAAAAATAAGTAAAAAAGGAAAGAACAAAACAGAGAACGCCAAAAACAAGAAAAAAGAAAAGGACCCCCCTGGCCAACTGGGCCAGACGGCCCAGCCGGCCAGCCCACCTCGCTCCCCCTTAACCCCCCACTCCCCACCGGAACCCTAGGCCCGATCCCCACTCCCCCTCGCACGATCCCCTCAACCCCCCCCCCCCCCTCGCTCTCCTCTTCCCCCCCCGAACAGATCTGGATCGGGCGGTTGGCCCCGACGTCGGCGCCGCCCTCCCGTCGCCCCCCTCGCCAGCACTAGCGCCCCGCCGCCTGCCGTCACGGGCGACCACGCGCAGGCCGCCGCCTCGCGCCAGCGTTGACCAGCGCCTCCCCTGCACCTCGGCTGCCCCGCGCCACCCGTCACCGATGCCGCGCCGTCGCCTCGCTGCCCCGACGCCATCGTCGGAACCTCCCCGACCTCCTCCTCGCGGGTCACCGCCACGCCTCGCCGCCCCCGCTCCCCGTCAACGGCTGTGAGCGCCTCCCTCCTCTCCTTTCTCCTCGCCGCAGTGACCGCCGCCGCTCGCACAGCCCCGCTCCTCCCCGCGCCGCGCCCCGTCTCTACCACGGCCCCGGCCGCGCCCGCTCGACTGCGCACCCGCCCACACTCGCTGACCGACCTGCCATGCCCCACGGCATCGCGCCCGAGCTTGGCCGAATGCCACCGCCGCCGGCCGTGCTCGTCCCGGCCAGCTCCGACCACCTCCGCCCTCACGACCGCCGCCGTTGGACGCGCAAGGTCAGCCGCTTCCGAACGCGCCAAGTCCCGCAGCGAAACGTGCCCCGTAGCGATTTTTCGATGAACTCCGGCGAACATCCGGCGAGTCGCCGCCGCGTGCGGGCTAGCCGGCGTTGTTCCGGCGCGGTCCGACGTGGCCGCGGGCCCCACAGCTTGTGCCACTGACCGCTGGGCCCTATGGGCCTGGTTGACCAGGTCAACTGCCCACGTGGACGCCCCTGGCCCACTGATATGTGGGCCCCGTCTGTTAAAACGTTTTTAAAAATAAATAAAAGATTAATTAAAACATTAATTAATTAATTAGTTAATTATTAGACTAATTAGTCACTGACCACTGGGGCCCACCCCTAATTAATCCTATTTAGTTTAAACTAACTCTGTTAATTGGCTACAGAGGCTGACCAGTGGGCCCCACACGTCAGGGTTGACCCAGTCAATGCACTGTTGACTGCTGACGTCAGCACTACATCATGCTGACGTCATCATAACACTGTTTCGGATAATGTTAATTTAAATAATTAATTAAATTCCAGAAGTTAATAAAAACGTTAGAAAATCATATTAAATAATCCGTAACTCCGATGAAAATACTTTATACATGAAACTTGCTCAGAATTTCGATACGAACCCGAATACGCCCTCCGTATTCCCGTCAGATGCCTCTAACTATAAGAACTTTAAACTTTTAGACCGATTTCGATAAATGAATAGTGCCTGACTTTAATAAAATAAATCAAGATAAATTCTTAAAATAACTAACGCACTCAGATAGGCAGTATACCACCCTAGAACTGCGTTCAGACATGTCATGCATCCCTGTTGCATCATTACCATGTATTCATTGTTTCGTCCCCCTCCGGTCCCTCTGTCCGAAAACGCGGAACACCGGGAATACTTTCCCGGATGTTTCCCCCCTTCGCCGGTATCACCTACTACCGCGTTAGGGCACACCTAACACCGCTCATTGTCATGTCATGCATCGTCATGCTTATGTTTGCATTGTATTCATTGTTTCTCCCCCCTCTTCTCTCCGGTAGACTACGAGACCGACGTTGCTGCTGCCCCATTCGACTACGGAGTTGACGACCCCTCGTTCTTGCCAGAGCAACCAGGCAAGCCCCCCCCCCCTTGATCACCAGATATCGCCTATTCTCCTCTATACTGCTTGCATTAGAGTAGTGTAGCATGTTACTGCTTTCGGTTAATCCTATTCTGCTGCATAGCCTGTCTTTGCTACTACTGTTGATACCTTACCTGCAACCCTAAATGCTTAGTATAGGTTGCTAGAATTACATCAGTGGCCCTACACTCTTGTCCGTCTGCCATGCTATACTACTGGGCCGTGATCACATCGGGAGGTGATCACGGGTACATATACTATATACTATTACATACTTATGTTACTGTTCGGAGATGGGGGCTGAAGGGGCAGGTGGTTCCATCCAGGTAGAGGTGGGCCTAGGTTCCCGATGGCCCCCGAGTGTTACTTTGTGGCGGAGCGACAGGGCAGGTTGTGACCACCTAGGAGACAGGTGGGCCTGGCCCTGGTCGGCGTTCGCGTTTACTTCATAATAACACGCTTAACGAGATCTTGGTATTTGATCTGAGTCTAGCCACTGGCCTATACGCACTAACCAACTACACGGGAACAGTATGGGTACTCGACGTCGTGGTATCAGTCGAAGCCTCCTAGACGTCAGCGACTGAGCGGCGCGCGCCGGGTTGGACCGCGTAACGCAACTTCCTTTGTAATGGAGGTTGCTAGGTCTGCTCTCCGGCCGCCCACGCAACGTGCAGGTGTGCAATGGGCGATGGGCCCAGACCCCTGCGCGCATAGGATTTAGACCGGCGTGCTGACCTCTCTGTTAGGCCTAGGTAGGGCTGCGACGTGTTGATCTTCCGAGGCCGGGTATGACCCAGGAAAGTGTGCCCGGCCAAAGGGATCGAGCGTGTTGGGTAATGTGGTGCACCCCTGCAGGGAAGTTTATCTATTCGAATAGCCGTGTCCCTCGGTAAAAGGACGACCCGGAGTTGTACCTCGACCTTATGACAACTAGAACCGGATACTTAATAAAACACACCCTTTCAAGTGCCAGATACAACCCGGTGATCGCTCTCTCACAGGGCGACGAGGAGAGGATCATCGGGTAGGATATTGCTATACGATGCTACTTGGAGGACTTCAATCTACTCTCTTCTACTGCTGCAAGATGGAGGCTGCCAGAAGCGTAGTCTTCGACAGGATTAGCTATCCCCCTCTTATTCTGGCTTTCTGCAGTTCAGTCCACTGATATGCCCCTTTACACATATACCCATGCATATGTAGTGTAGATCCTTGCTTGCGAGTACTTTGGATGAGTACTCACGGTTGCTTTTCTTCCTCTTTTTCCCCTTTCCCTTCTACTTGGTTGTCGCAACCAGTTGCCGGAGCCCAGGAGCCAGGCGCCACCGTCGACGACGATTCCTACTACACGGGAGGAGCCTACTACTACGTCCAGGACGCCGACGACCAGGAGTAGTTTAGGAGGATCCCAGGCAGGAGGCCTGCGCCTTTTTCGATATGTATCCCAGTTTGTGCTAGCCATCTTATGGCAACTTGTTTAACTTATGTCTGTACTCAGATATTGTTGCTTCCGCTGACTCGTCTATGATCGAGCACTTGTATTCGAGTCCTCGAGGCTCCTGGCTTGTATTATGATGCTTGTATGACTTATTTTACTTTTAGAGTTGTGTTGTGATATCTTCCCATGAGTCCCTGATCTTGATCGTACACGTTTGCGTGTATGATTAGTGTACGATTGAATCGGGGGTGTCACAGGCTGCAATATGGATAATCTTGCATTGCAAGAGGATACAAGCTGAGCATTAAAAGAAAAGAGACGACATAAACTAAAATGTTTCTAAACTTGAATGAAAATCTGAGATATCACCAAGAGGATCTTTTAAACTTGCAAGAAAACAGGGAATATGCCTAAGATATGAGCTGCTGGAGGGAGGGTGTGCATGAACTGACGCCAGTCTTTGGCTGAGTTGCCATGCGTTGGAGGTCGAAGGTGATTTTTTTTTTGCACGCCAAAAAAAAAAGAACTTAACTTTGCACGGTTCAATACTATTGCTGAAAGATGATCTTATCCTAGAAGTGGACTTTGCATACCATTAAGTAATTTAATACTACATAAGTCTAAGCTTTGGAGTTCTAGCATATAAAAGAAATAATTTGGGAACAGTTCCTAGAGCCTGGCACTAAGAGCAAAGTGTACGTGAAGAACTTGAAATTAAGATTCTGACTATTTCTACTTCCAGTTTGGAGACAATTACATCTCGGGTAATTGGTCGGACGCAGATGATGGTTGAACTATGACCCAAACCTAAAATTTCCATAGAAAATATAAGGTTAGATGAAAAGTTCTAAAATAAAAAACTGTTGGATGATTCCAAAATCACCCAACAGAAAACGTGCAATTGGGTATATTTATTTCATATAAATATATATAAAATAAATGACAGCACAAATGAAAGCAATACCTAATTTGTCGAACGCACTCCATGTAACAAATGAATGGTTCACTGCCATGTCCAATAATGTAGAAGTATGACCCTAACATAAAAAGACCCATGAGCGCAAATATAGATGATAATTCTCCGAATGATTTTGCCTGTGGAGTGTGAATGGTTTCTTCACAATGGTGTTATACCACATCACAGAAAACGTGCAATTTGGTACATGTGAGTGCCACCACACAAGCTGAAACCATAAAAAGAACACAACCAACATATAAATTTTACACCATACATAAGTGAATTAATCATCTCAATTTTGGACATTTACATGACAGCTCAATTGAAAAAGTGTTTTTCGATTTGGGCCCACTTCTCTTCAGTTTTTCCTTTCATTCAGATAACCATAAAAAAATGCTACCTTCCTATATCTTCTGCAACAATTACCTGCAGTGCAAAGTGAACAGAGGGATATCAAATCTTTTTCAAATGGATCGGTGTGTGGGATAAAAAATTACCCTCGATCAAATCGTTGAGTTCTTCACACGTGTCAGTTCAACCTCTGTCACTTAATACATGCAAACCAAATCATGTTTTAGAAGGGCGGCTCCAGTGAATCCTCTAATAGGTTTACCAGGTAAGGAACGGCTCATACCTTGTCCCGGCATTGCGTTAGATATCAATTCTTGCACCACAATATCAAAAGCCTTCGCAACAAAATCTGGTGCTGGAGTATTAAAAATGGTGAAGTCCGCCGTTGCCGGAACGGATAGTGACCTGCTGCTAAGACGCTGCTACTGCTACATGCTGTTGGCGTCCTTCTTCGCAGCCTCGTCCGCTGCCACCGCAGATGCATGGTAAGAGAGGAGCGCAAGTAAAAAAGTACTTGCGCGCGGCCGGTGGAGTGGAGCCGGGTAGCCACCAGCGCCTTCCGCCGACTGCCAGTGCCCGCCCCCGGCGCCCATCACCCCATTGTCTTTTAGCTGCAGCTGCACAAGCACGACACAGGAGCACAGTTGGTGGCAGAGGACGGAAAAAAATTAAGATGGGGCGGACCTTGCACCGGCTACCACCTGACGCCACATAAGCTGGTTACATACTTCAGCTAAAACTTTGAGCCAACCACCAGTTATAATATCCTGTGATGTAAAATTACCAAGCTTGAAAGGAAGTTTATGAAGCAACGAGCAAACCATGCAGGGAACGGTGTGGCCGCGAACGGCGGCACTCACGACGGCTCGGACGTCCTCTCGCAGGCAGTTAGCCGGGCCGCGCGCTCACGAAGGATGGCGGGAGCCGAGATCAGGGGAGCTGGGCATGGGGAGTGTGACACCCCCGGTCCAATCGTGCACTAATCATACACGCAAATGCACACGATCAAGCCTAAGGACTCACGGGAAGATATCACAACACAACTTTAAAACATAAATAAAGTCATACAAGCTTTATATTACAAGCCAGGGGCCTCGAGGGCTCGAATACATAAGCTTGCATACAAGCGTCAGCGGAAGCATCAGATATCTGAGTACAGATATAAAAGAAAGCACAGAAAGGCCTTTAAAAAGGCAGGGCAAAATAAAACACTACGATCGAAAGGCGAAGTCCTCCTGCCTGGGACCCTCCGATCCTACTCCTGGTCGTCAGTCAACTCGTAGTAGTATCCATCCTCTGGGTAGTAGTAGTAGTAGTCGATTGACGGGGCATGTGTCTCAGGGGGCTCCGTCCTCTGGTCACGACAAACTGATAAGGGGAGAAAAGAAAAACAAAGCAACCGTGAGTACTCAGAAGTACTCAGCAAGCAAGGATCTACACTACATATGCAACATTTTCAAAGGGAAGGCTGTATATGTGGACTGGGCTGCAGAAATGCCAGAATAGAGAGAAGACCTAGTCCTATCGAAGACTAGCATCTTCAGCGTTCTTGCAGCAATGGAAGAGAGTAGAACAGTACAATATAATGTAGCAGTATCATTAAGTCTCAACCTCACCCAGAGATCCTTTCTCGACTCCCTGCGAGAAAGCAATCCCAGAGCCATACAGTCATCAACCTCGTCCGAAGATCCCTTCTCGACTCCCTGCGAGAAGCAATCCCAGAGCCATAGTATCCAAGTATCCAGTTCTAAATTGTATCAATCAGGATACAACTCCGAGTGTCCTTTACTGTAGGACCGGCTATCGATAGAAGTTTTCTTCCCTGCAGGGGTGCACCAACTTACCCAACACGCTCGATTAACTCCGGCCGGACACACTTTCCTGGGTCATGCCCGGCCTCGGCCAAACGACACACCGCAGCCCTACCTAGAGCTCAGCAGAGAGGTCCCCGCCGGTCTACATCCTAAGCACTCAGGGGTCTTGGGCCATCGCCCTGTGCACTCCGGGTCATTGTGTGCAGGGTGGATACCAGCACCGCCTCGGAGGGTCGGTACGATCCGACCGTGCCACAATGCTGAACTGGACGTCTGACAGAACTGTCGGCTGATGCTATGATGCAGAACGCCCATACTATGCCCACGTGATGGCTAGTGCTATCAGACCAGAGGCCTGCTTGGATCAAATATCCAAATCGCTAGTTCCTTGGGCTTGCGGTAACGAGCAGAGACTCACGAAAGATGTGACCCCGTCGCCCCGTCTCGAGGACTTGCTGCAAGGGTTAAGAATGCCCGGCCGCGCCTCGTATTCATCACTCGGGCACCATACAGGCACCCGTCTTCACAACACTCGCCTCTCAGGCGCACGCGGGTACCCCTCAGGGTCGACCCACCTATCCAAGTAACAGTGTAAAGTCCAAGTATCCGTGTGTCCATAACATCAGGGGAATCCGAGGTATCACCCTCGTTGGATTCCTACTCGATGTAATCGTCAAGGTGAACTCGGAGGAATCACCCTCGCTGGGTTCACACTTGAGGTGTTGTACGACGGCGTCGTTATCGGAAGCGGTGAAGGAGGAATCACCCTCGATGACCACGACTGAATAGCTACTCTACTGAGTTAACATCAGAAGTGCTACAAGAGGTTTCACCCTCGGCACTCGATAGTGACGCTGCAGTGTCGTTACAACTAAGGGGGGTGATGTGTGGTGTCGGGGCCTGGTCTTCAATCCCGTTGATCGGGTCTTCTTGATAATCCAGCGGGGAGGTCGGGACTAGTGGGGTCACTGATAGGTCTCTACCCAGCCTAAACTAAGCAGTTTAGGATATGCAGTTAATTATCAACAGCAGGTTACAATAAACAGGCTATGCATCAGAATAGGTAAAACAGTAGCAGCAGCAATTCTAATGCAAGCATGAGAAATTAGAATGGGCGATATCGGGATGATCAAAGGGGGGGCTTGCCTGGTTGCTTGGCGGCAAGGGCAAGGTTGTCAATGGTGTCTTCGGGCTCCGGAGCTGCATCGGCCTCGGGGACGACGTCGGTGTCGGGGGCTACCGAGAGAGAAGAGGGGGAGGAAACAGTAAATACAAAGCAAACAAGAGCATGTCATGATAATACGCAGTGCCGGGTGTGTCCTAACGTAAGGTTGCACGGCACCGAGGAAGGGGGAATCCATCCGGGAATGTCTTCCCGGTTCCGGACATTTGTCAGACAGATGACCGGAGAGGGACGGTTGCATGTTCGGATAATTAGGGACGTGTGACGGACGAACGGACCGCGTATTCGAATTCGTCTCGTCGTTCTGAGCAACTTTCATGTACAAAGTTTTTCCATCGGAGTTACGGATTATTTAATATAATTTTATAAAGCTTTTATTAATTTCTAGAATTTAATTATTTATATAAATCAAACATTATACGAAACAGTAATTTGATGACGTCAGCATGACATCATGCTGACGTCCGCTGTCAACCTGACAGGTGGGGTCCACCTGTCATTGATTGGTTAGTTAATTAGGGATTAACTAACTAATTAATGTTTAATTAAACTAATTAACTAAATTAGATTAACATAATCAGGATTAATTAAATTAATTAATTATTTAATTAACTAATTATTTTTATTAATTATTTTTAAACTATTTTTTTAAATAGCGGCACTGGGCCCCACTGGTCAGGCAGTGGCCGGACATGTCCGGGGCCACTGCCATGGCCACTGGACAATGTCCAGCAGGGGAGGGGCAGCGCCCGCGGCGCCAGAGGCCAGGCGGCGCCCGTAGGGCGGGCGAGGCCGTGAGGGGGGCGGGGCGGGCAGGCCGCCGGTGGTCGCGGCCGGCGCCGGAGTTGCCGGGCCGGAGGCAGGGGCGGAGCGGTGGCGGGCACGAGCGGGGCAGGCTAGGCGGGGGTGAGCGCATGCGCGGCCGAAGGAGGCAAGCGGTGACCGCGGCCGGGCGGCGGCCAGAGCGCGTCGAGGCGCGCCCGAGCGCGCGCATGCGGCGGGGCGCAGGGGAGAGCGACGAGCGGGCAACGGGGGAAGAGTGGGGCGGCGAGCGGCTCACATGGGGCTGAAGAGGCGGGGTTGGACCGACGGGGAAGGAGGAGGCCGGCGAGCATGGAGGCGAGGAGCAGACCGGCGAGGCGAGGCCGGCGGCGGGGTGCGGCGCCGGAGGCGCCGGGCGGCCGGGGAGGCCGACGGGGCGGCGGCGCAAGGGACGAGGGGGGATCGAACCCGATCCCCCGATCCAGAAAATGCCGGGGGGGGGTTCTGTTGGTCGGGCTGGGGGTTAGGGTTCGGTGTGGCTGGGGGGGGGGGGGGTGTTAGTAAGGGGGTGCGGTGGGGCCGGCCTGGCGGCCCGATTGGCCTGCTGGGCCGTGACCCAGGGGGAAGGCCTTTTCTCTTTTTATTTTTTTGTTTGTTTTCTTCTTTTCTTTATTCATTTCTTTTCTGTTTTGCAAAAAGGTTAGGCCACTTATGGACTTTTGTAAAACATAGGAATTGGTCCATAATTCACAGTGCAACATTAGTCACTGCTAAAAATTGGTTTGGTGTACAAATGATTTCACTTGAATTTTAATTAAAAGAAATTGGATTGTATATCTCTGTTTTGTTGCTGTTTGAGGCACATAATGAATTTAGTAAAAGTTGATTATAATTTTAGAATTGTCTCTAGATTATTTGCTATTTAACGAACATTTTAGTTTCTATGTTGGACAACTTTTATTTTCCACTTTCATTTAAATTTGGATTTTGACTTAGGAGTTGAAATGCAATATGATGCTAATGATGATCATGCACTGTTAAACATGATGACATGGCATAATCAAAAAGGGTGGTTACTGTAGTTAACCACTCGGGGTGTTACAAATCTCCTCTACTAACAAGAATTTTCGTCCCGAGAATTAAGAGGTAGAAGGAAAAAGTTCGGGGTATTCCACACGAAGATTATCCTCGCGTTCCCAAGTGGCTTCATCTTCAGTATGATTTGACCACTGCACTTTGAGGAACTTGGTAACCTTCTGACGGGTCCGACGTTCAGCTTCATCGAGAATGCGGATCGGATGCTCCTTATGAGATAGATCATCTTGCAATTCGAGCATCTCGTGATCCACAGCTCAGTGCAGAGATTCCTTGAAGCATTTACGAAGTTGCGACACATGGAATACGTCATGGATATGAGAGAACTGCGGCGGCAACTCCAATTTATACGCCACCTGACCACGTCTTGCAATTATGCGGAAAGGACCAATGTAGCGTGGAGCTAGCTTGCCCTTGATTCCAAAACGGTGAGTGCCCTTCATAGGAGTGACACGAAGATAAGCCTGATCACCAGGTTGATAAGTCAAACCCCATCGTTTCCGATCATAGTTGCTCTTCTGGCGATCCTGAGCCGCCTTGAGATTTTTCCGGACAATACGGACTTGTTCTTCGGCGTGTTGGATAATATCCGGACCCACGAGTGGTCGTTCCCCAGTTTCTGACCAATTTAGAGGGGTTTGACACTTACGTCCATAGAGTACTTCGAAGGGGGCCATTTTCAAACTGGCTTGATAGCTGTTGTGATAAGAGAACTCGGCATATGGAAGAGATTCTTCCCACTTCTTACCGAAAGAAATAACACAAGCTCGAAGCATGTCTTCAAGCACTTGATTAACTCGCTCGGCTTGGCCTTGGGATTGGGGATGATAAGCTGAACTCCAGGTAATATGAGTTCCCATAGCTGTTTGGAAACTTTCCCAGAATTTGGAAGTGAAAAGGCCGCCACGGTCCGAACTAATCTCCTTCGGAATACCGTGGAGTGATACAATTCTGGAGATATACAACTCTGCTAACTGACTAGCAGTGATAGTCTCTTTGACAGGCAGAAAGTGTGCAACTTTAGAGAGTTGGTCGACGACGACAAGGATAGCATCGTGACCCTTCTGTGACCTGGGAAGTCCTGTAACGAAATCCATCTGAACCTTATCCCATTTCCATAGAGGAATAGGAAGTGGTTGCAGAATTCCAGCTGGTTTCTGATGTTCTGCTTTAACGCGACGACACACATCACATTCGGCAACATAATGAGCAATGTCCTGCTTCATTCTAGACCACCAGTACCTTTGACGGAGATCACGATACATCTTGGTGCTACCCGGATGAATAGACAACGGGGTATCATGTGCCTCCTTCATGACTTTGTCAGTCATGAGTTCGAAGCGAGGTACGACAATGCGGTTTCTGAAATACAAGGTTCCATATTCAGACAGCGAGAAATCCCTGTACTTTACAAGGTGAAGGTCTTTCTTCATCAGATCAATTTCAGCATCTTTAGCTTGCGCATTCTTAACAGCTTTCTCAAGATCTGGTTGTATCACAAGTTTATTAAGAGAACCCTGTGGAACAATACGCAGATTCAGCTTGCATAGTTCTTCAAAAAGACGAGGTTGAGCTCGCCTAACCATGAGGTTGTCGCAATAGGACTTGCGGCTTAAGGCATCAGCCATCACGTTAGCCTTGCCAGGGGTATAGGATATACCCAAATCATAGTCCGCAATGGCCTCCATCCATCTTTGCTGATGGAGGTTTAGAGATGGTTGAGTGAACAAGTACTTCAGACTTTTATGAACCGTGTAGATCTCGCAACGATTACCGAGAAGGTAATGTCGCCACAACTGCAATGCATAGATCACAGCAGCTAGTTCTAGATCATGTATCGGATAATTCTCTTCATGTGGGCACAACTGACGAGAGCCATAGGCAATCACTTTGCGCTCTTGCATTAGGACACAGCCTAATCCTTCATGGGATGCGTCACAATAAATCACAAAGTCTTTGCGGGAATCTGGAGAAGATAGTACTGGGGCGGATGTTAGCTTGTCTTTGAGTGTTTGAAAACTTTCCTGACGTTTTTCTGTCCATTCAAATTTAACGCCCTTGTGAAGAAGATCAGTCAGGGGCTTAGCAATCTTGGAAAAGTTTTCGACAAATCGACGGCAATAGCTTCCAAGGCCGAGAAAACTTCTCACTTGCTTGACGTTCTTCGGAGGAGTCCAATCCAGAATAGCCTGAACTCGTTCCGGGTTAACAACAATTCCATCCTTGGAAATCACATGACCAAGGTAGGTTACTTCAGAAAGCCAGAATTCACATTCGGAGTATTTGGCATACAACTGGTGTTCTCGGAGCCTTTCCAGTACAAGACGGAGGTGTTCAACATGTTCTTCCTTATTCTTCGAATATACCAAAATATCATCTAGATATACCACGACGAACTTGTCGAGGTAATCCATGAAGATGTAATTCATTAGATGGGAGAATGTGGCTGGAGCATTTGTTAAGCCAAATGACATTACAGTGTACTCATAAGAACCATAACGAGTAACAAATGCAGTCTTGGGAATATCCTCTTCACGAACACGGATCTGATGGTAACCCAACCTCAAATCAAGTTTAGAGAATACCGATGATCCAGCAAGTTGATCACACAAATCATTGATCCGAGGAAGCGGATATTTGTTCTGGATTGTGGCTTGGTTAATGGGCCGATAATCCTGAACCAATCGGTTAGTTCCATCCTTCTTCTTAACGAAAAGTGAAGGTGCTCCCCAAGCGGAGGAACTGGGGCGGATGAAGCCCTTCTTAAGTGACGTGTCAATTTCCTCCTTAAGTTCAAGAAGGTGGTGCGGAGGCATTTTATAAGGACGCTTCGCAATAGGGGTAGTGCCAGGCTTCAAGTCGATGACAAACTCGACAGCTCTAGCAGGGGGTATTCCTGGAAGTTCTTCTGGAAATACATCTTGAAAATCACGAACAACTAGAACGTTCTCGATGCCTTCAAGAGGTGAAGCATTCAATGCATTCAGAACATATATCTGGCTCTCAGCATCTTGAGCTATTCGGGCTGAGTATCTGACTGTCTGGCCCGAAGAATGGGTAAGTTAGACTTTCTTAGCGGCACAGTCAATCAAAGCATTATGGGCGGTCAACCAGTCCATACCGAGAATGATGTCTATGCCGGAAGGTCCAAGAGCAATAAGGGAAGCAGAGAACATCAACCCTTCAATTCTGATCTGATTGTTGTGACTTACCATTTTGGTTTGTCACCGGGAACGGGGAGTGATGATTTCCAAAGGAGTGGGTAATGAGCTCATAGCTAACCCATGCAATTGTGCAAATTGCTGGGACACGAAGGAATGTGATGCACCTGAATCAAAAAGAACAGAAGCTGGCACTGAATTCACAGAGAGTGTTCCCAGCACGATAGTCGGTTCCTTCTGAGCCTTTTCAGCATTGACGTGATTGGCATGGCCAAGTACCACAGTAGATGGTATGACATTACGGTTTCTGAGTCGGCGGTTTCGACAATTCTTCTTACGATCATTAGGAGGACGTGGCGCAACTTGCTGAGAATCCATAGCATTAGGCGGTCCATCATGAACCTTAAGCTGTCTCGGCGGTGAAGGCAGACGAGGTGCAACATAAGACGGTCTTGGTGTTGGAGCAAGTCGGTGATGAACATTGTGAGGGATCCACACTCGACGCTTCTGAACAGGCTGACCCGAGGATGAGCCAGCTTCATGAGTGCGCTTGAGTGACTCCTGGTACTCAGTCAAAGCTGTTTCAACTTGGAAAGATTTGCTGACAAGCGTTGCGAATTCTGTGCAATCATGGACAGCAAGTGCAAGTTTTATATCCGTACGCAGTCCTTCCCGGAATTTCTCCTGCTTGCAAGTGTCAGTGTCAACGTCATCCGCAGCATAGCGGGATAATTCAAGGAATTTCCACTGATATTCATCCACAGTCATTTTACCCTGAGAGAGTTTACGGAACTCCTGCTTCTTCTGGTCCATCAGACCTTGAGGAATGTACCGTGCACGAAAAGCTGACTGAAATTCCTGCCAAGTGGTTTCAGTCTCAGCAGGTAACATAGCCTTGTGGCTTTCCCACCATTGAGCAGTTGGGCCCTTCAGGTGGAATGTCGCAAAGGTGACGTAACTGTCAGGAGCAACATTAGCTGATTCCATCTCAAACAGGATGTCACGAAGCCAATCATCAGCATCCATAGGATTGGTGGAGTTGCGGAAAACGGATGGACTGAGGCGCACAAATTCTGGCAGAGTTTTTGGAGCATTCTGTTGCTGAGCATTCTGAGTTGGGAATTGAGCCAATACTCCGGTCATAAACTGACGGTTGAGCTCAAACTGCTGACGGTTGAGTTCAAACTGCTGCATCATGGCGGCAATATAGGGTGGAGGTGGAGGATCGTCAGCCATCCTGCCAAATCAACAGGGGCAGTTTAGCAAGAAGAACTGCAGGTGTATGGAATGATTCATGAAGTAACACGCACAACAGAAGGAGTGCAATAGATACTTCATCATATTCGCACCAGACATTCGAAGCCACACATAGCCTCGGTTAGTATCCGGCATTACGACAGTTGAAAGGGGAGGCTAGACAACTAGGCGGCGCTCAGGCACGCGATATGGAAGTACACAACGAGACATAGCAAAGGCTACATCAACGTCGGAGAAATCCATTGGAGCGAGGAATCTGCAAGTGACAACACAGGGTGCCCTCGATAAAAGGATCCTGCAAGCAGAACCTGGCCCGCAATCTTGAAGGAAGGGGGGAAATTTTTCGGAACACCGGGTGGATGTGATCACGAGAACCTAATGTTGGAGTTAGTAAAATTTTAACCCGAGTAGAAGAGAGATCAGAGTCCCAGAGTATAGATGAGGAATAAAAGATACTAATACCACCCAATTGGCGACGTGGGCCCGTAAGCCACACAGCCAAGTTAGTAAAATAGTTTTCGGTTACTAGACTCAACTTCGGCCAAGGAGTTGGAAAGGGGGGTTCCTACAGTCAGTCGGCTCTGATACCAACTTGTGACGCCCCCGGCCCAATCATGCACTAATCATACACGCAAATGCACACGATCAAGCCTAAGGACTCACGGGAAGATATCACAACACAACTCTAAAACATAAATAAAGTCATACAAGCTTTATATTACAAGCCAGGGGCCTCGAGGGCTCGAATACATAAGCTTGCGTACAAGCGTCAGCGGAAGCATCAGATATCTGAGTACAGATATAAAAGAAAGCACAGAAAGGCCTTTAGAAAGGCGGGGCAAAATAAAATACTACGATCGAAAGGCGTAGGCCTCCTGCCTGGGACCCTCCGATCCTACTCCTGGTCGTCAGTCAACTCGTAGTAGTATCCATCCTCTGGGTAGTAGTAGTAGTCGATCGATGGGGCATCTTTCTCAGGGGGCTCCGTCCTCTGGTCACGACAAACTGATAAGGGGAGAAACGAAAAACAAAGCAACCGTGAGTACTCAGAAGTACTCAGCAAGCAAGGATCTACACTACATATGCAACATTTTCAAAGGGAAGGCTGTATATGTGGACTGGGCTGCAGAAATGCCAGAATAGAGAGAAGGCCTAGTCCTATCGAAGACTAGCATCTTCAGCGTTCTTGCAGCAATGGAAGAGAGTAGAACAGTACAATATAATGTAGCAGTATCATTAAGTCTCAACCTCACCCAGAGATCCTTTCTCGACTCCCTGCGAGAAAGCAATCCCAGAGCCATACAGTCATCAACCTCGTCCGAAGATCCCTTCTCGACTCCCTGCGAGAAGCAATCCCAGAGCCATAGTATCCAAGTATCCAGTTCTAAATTGTATCAATCAGGATACAACTCCGAGTGTCCTTTACCGTAGGACCGGCTATCGATAGAAGTTTTCTTCCCTGCAGGGGTGCACCAACTTACCCAACACGCTCGATTAACTCCGGCCGGACACACTTTCCTGGGTCATGCCCGGCCTCGGCCAAACGACACACCGCAACCCTACCTAGAGCTCAGCAGAGAGGTCCCCGCCGGTCTACATCCTAAGCACTCAGGGGTCTTGGGCCATCGCCCTGTGCACTCCGGGTCGTTGTGTGCAGGGTGGATACCAGCACCGCCTCGGAGGGTCGGTACGATCCGACCGTGCCACAATGCTGAACTGGACGTCTGACAGAACTGTCGGCTGATGCTATGATGCAGAACGCCCATACTATGCCCACGTGATGGTTAGTGCTATCAGACCAGAGGCCTGCTCGGATCAAATATCCAAATCGCTAGTTCCTTGGGCTTGCGGTAACGAGCAGAGACTCACGAAAGATGTGACGCCATCGCCCCGTCTCGAGGACTTGCTGCAAGGGTTAAGAATGCCCGGCCGCGCCTCGTATTCATCACTCGGGCACCATACAGGCACCCGTCTTCACAACACTCGCCTCTCAGGCGCACGCGGGTACCCCTCAGGGTCGACCCGCCTATCCAAGTAACAGTGTAAAGTCCAAGTATCCGTGTGTCCATAACATCAGGGGGAATCCGAGGTATCACCCTCGTTGGATTCCTACTCGATGTAATCGTCAAGGTGAACTCGGAGGAATCACCCTCGCTGGGTTCACACTTGAGGTGTTGTACGACGGCGTCGTTATCGGAAGCGGTGAAGGAGGAATCACCCTCGATGACCACGATCGAATAGCTACTCTACAGAGTTAACATCAGAAGTGCTACAAGAGGTTTCACCCTCGGCACTCGATAGTAGCGCTGCAGTGTCGTTACAACTAAGGGGGGTGATGTGCGGTGTCGGGGCCTGGTCTTCAATCCCGTTGATCGGGTCTTCTTGATAATCCAGCGGGGCGGTCGGGACTAGTGGGGTCACTGATAGGTCTCTACCCAGCCTAAACTAAGCAGTTTAGGATATGCAGGTAATTATCAACAGCAGGTTACAATAAACAGTCTATGCATCAGAATAGGTAAAACAGTAGCAGCAGCAATTCTAATGCAAGCATGAGAAATTAGAATGGGCGATATCGGGATGATCAAAGGGAGGGCTTGCCTGGTTGCTCGGCGGCAAGGGCAAGGTTGTCAATGGTGTCTTCGGGCTCCGGAGCTGCGTCGGCCTCGAGGACGACGTCGGTGTCGGGGGCTACCGAGAGAGAAGAGGGGGAGGAAACAGTAAATACAAAGCAAACAAGAGCATGTCATGACAATACGCAGTGCCGGGTGTGTCCTAACGTAAGGTTGCACGACACCGAGGAAGGGGGAATCCATCCGGGAATGTCTTCCCGGTTCCGGACATTTGTCAAACAGATGATCGGAGAGGGACGGTTGCATGTTCGGATAGTTAGGGACGTGTGACGGACGAACGGACCGCGTATTCGAATTCGTCTTGTCGTTCTGAGCAACTTTCATGTACAAAGTTTTTCCATCGGAGTTACGGATTATTTAATATGAATTTCTAAAGCTTTTATTAATTTCTGGAATTTAATTATTTATTTAAATCGAACATTATCCGAAACAGTAATTTGATGACGTCAGCATGACATCATGCTGACGTCAGCTGTCAACCTGACAGGTGGGGTCCACCTGTCATTGACTGGTTAGTTAATTAGGGATTAACTAACTAATTAATGTTTAATTAAACTAATTAACTAAATTAGATTAACCTAATCAGGATTAATTAAATTAATTAATTCACGAATTAATTGTTTAATTAACTAATTATTTTTATTAATTATTTTTAAACTATTATTTTTAAATAGGGGCACTGGGCCCCACTGGTCAGGCAGTGGCCGGACATGTCCGGGGCCACTGCCATGGCCACTGGACAATGTCCAGCAGGGGAGGGGCAGCGCCCGCGGCGCCAGAGGCCAGGCGGCGCCCGTAGGGCGGGCGAGGCCGTGAGGGGGGCGGGGCGGCCAGGCCGCCGGTGGTCGCGGCCGGCGCCGGAGTTGCCGGGCCGGAGGCAGTGGCGGAGCGGTGGCAGGCACGAGCGGGGCAGGTGAGGCGGGGGTGAGCGCGTGCGCGGCCGGAGGAGGCAAGCGGTGACCGCGGCCGGGCGGCGGCCAGAGCGCGCCGAGGCGCGCCCGAGCGCGCGCGCGCGGCGGGGCGCAGGGGAGAGCGACGAGCGGGCAACGGGGGAAGAGCGGGGCGGCGAGCGGCTCACATGAGGCTGAAGAGGCGGGGTTGGACCGACGGGGAAGGAGGAGGCCGGCGAGCGTGGAGGCGAGGAGCAGACCGTCGAGGCGAGGCCGGCGGCGTGGTGCGGCGCCGGAGGCGCCGGGCGGCGGGAGAGGCCGACGGGGCGGCGGCGCAGGGGACGAGGGGGGATCGAACCCGATCCCTCGATCCAGAAAACGCGCGGGGGGGGGGGGGTTCTGTTGGTCGGGCTGGGGGTTAGGGTTCAGTGTGGCTAGGGGGGGGGTTAGTAGAGGGGGTGTGGGTGGGCCGGCCTGGCGGCCCGATTGGCCTGCTGGGCCGTGGCCCAGGGGGGAAGGCCTTTTCTCTTTTTATTTTTTTGTTTGTTTTCTTCTTTTCTTTATTCATTTCTTTTCTGTTTTGCAAAAAGGTTAGGCCACTTATGGACTTTTGTAAAACATAGGAATTGGTCCATAATTCACAGTGCAACATTAGTCATTGCTAAAAATTGGTTTGGTGTACAAATGATTTCACTTGAATTTTAATTAAAAGAAATTGGATTATATATCTCTGTTTTGTTGCTGTTTGAGGCACATAATGAATTTAGTAAAAGTTGATTATAATTTTAGAATTGTCTCTAGATTATTTACTATTTAACGAACATTTTAGTTTCTATGTTGGACAACTTTTATTTTCCACTTTCATTTAAATTTGGATTTTGACTTAGGAGTTGAAATGCAATATGATGCTAATGATGATCATGCACTGTTAAACATGATGACATGGCATAATCAAAAAGGGTGGTTACTGTAGTTAACCACTCGGGGTGTTACAGGGAGGCTGGGACGGCAGCCGGCGGCGCGACGTTGGAGGCTTGGAGCACCTAGTGCGCACATGCCGAGGAAAAGAATCAAGTCGTGCGATGCTGGATCGGTGTATGCTTTCATGCTTTTTCTGGACTATGCTGGGTTGAAACCTAGGCATCCGATGGCATCAAGCAGCGATGTATAGCGTACTCGTATAAATCAAGGCGGACGCACGACCTTGCCCTGCCGAGTCCTTCGCCTGTGAGCACAGTAAGTAGCAGCAGCACGAACACAAGGGGGGCCAGCCACGAACAACAACATTAGTACGGGCCGGCCACGAGCACACGGGGCCGGCAGCGGGTAATAGCAGCACCTGCGACATCACGGGGCGGCGGCGTCGAGCTGGTAACCCTAACCCTAGCTCGCCGGCCCGGGCAAATTGGGTGAACCAGAGAAAGAGGATTGACCTAGCCGTTGCCGCCGCCGAGGACCACGGGGAATCGCCGGGAGGGCCGTCGAGGACCACAGGGAATCGCCGGGAGGAGCCGCCCTCGTCTTCCGTCGAGCACCAGCAGAGACAGAGGGGTGGCGGGTTTCGACTTTTGACCTAGGTGGATGGGCGAAGAGGAGAGCGAGAGGGATCTATAGAGAGGCACGGGATCTCGGCGGCGGCGAAGGGCAACTCCTCTCGGCGGCTGAGCGGGAGATGAGGGCGGCGGAGCGGGAGATGGGGCGGCGGCGGTGGAGCGGGAGACGAGGGAAACAGAGAGGTCGCAGCGGGTGGGGGTGGACCGAGAGGAGGGGCGGGGTACAGTTTTTTTCTAGGGTAGAGTGGTGGGAGGTGAAACGGAAAAAAACCAGTTGAAAAAAACCGGACGAAAGTGGTGGGACGAAAAAAAAATCTGGATGCAATCCTACCAACTGCTTCATTAGAAGTAGAGATTTATGAGCACATTGGTCATTCTGTCATTTCTCGTTGCAACGAGGCCAACACAGCGCGCTGAGTTTGTGTGGGGCCCATGTCATTGATGTTTGGAGGAGGCCTTTGCTTTTTGCAATACGGCCCTTGAGTTTAATCGGAAGGGCGGTCTTTTGTAAATAGACATTAGGGGTAAAAATCCTCAATTCTCTCCTCGCTCTCACTCAAATCCCCAGCTCACATCGCTCTTACTCCGCTATCAAATCCCTTGCTTGAGATGGAGGAAGGGAGTTGGTCGTGGAGAATAGGGAAGGGCACATCTTTTCCGTGAGGAGATCCATCTTTTGTAAATAGATGTTAGGTGTAAAAAGCCCTAATTTTGTCCTTGCTCTCACTCAAATCCCTAGCTCACATTACTCTCACCCCACTGTCAGATCCCTAGCTTGAGATGGAGGAAGAGAGTTGGCGGCTGAAGAATAGGAAAGGGCACGTCTTTTCCCCCGAGGAGATCCATCGCTGCGACGATTGGAGTTGTGGTCGGAGGTAGGTCGTTGCGTGCTCCAGCGCATCTCGGGCATGTACAAACTGCAGAAGTTGCATGGGCGTGCGCTGCTCGCTATCGTGAAAGGGGATCGGCCTCCCCGTGTCGCCGATAGAGGTGGTAGCGGCGGCGCGGGAGGCGACCTGCAAGACACAGAGTATCGCTAGCAAAATTCGTGTAAGTATCCCATCAGTTATCATGCCCAACAAGGAGCAGAGAAGAGTATTAATCTTATCATTTCTGTCACACTCAATTTGTCAGAGGCCTTGTGCGAATTAACTGTCTGAAAACCTGCAGGAATAAGTATTTGTTTCGGAAACACAAATACTCCAGAGGGGTGTTAGAATTGGTTGCAGACTGTAAGAAGTCAAGAACATAAAAAGTAATAGAATGAAAATAAATGTTTGGTTTTGACTGCAGTAGAGGTTAGGTACAGAGAAACTTAGGATCATGGTGTACATCAAATGTGTGAGTGCAGCGGTAATACAAGTTAATCAATTTAATGTTGGGTAGGCGGTTGAGTAGCCGAACTCCTCCCTGCACAGACCGTTCTTCTCTATTGTCCTGCATCAATGTTGCCATATGGATGGTCGTTTCAACAATTAATGTCGTGATACCGGACGAACCCTTTAGGTGTCATGGATTCATGTTATCCTTGTATGGTCTTCTCTCCTTATAGATACTGACACATGTCACCTGGAGGTCACGGACTCGCTAAATAATATGGTTCACCTGTGTAGGTTTATACATCATGTTGCATGAACCCTTAAATCGGAAAACATGCATTGCGTTCACCAGAGATAATGAACTTAATAATCAATCAGATAATTTCAGAAATAATGGCATATAGAATGGGAACAAAATTAATCTCACCAGCCCCTACATCTCCCACGCTTTTCTTTCTTCATTTTTCTCCGTTTTTAATTATTTATTTTTTGCCTTTCATAAATTCTCTTTGTTTTTCTTTGTTTCTTTCTCGGCTTTCTCCGTTCCCATTCTTTTTCATTGGGTTTCTTCGGTTTCCTTTTTCTTTTTCCGGTTTCTTTGTTTCCTTCTGGGTTTTATTGGGTTTCTTTGTTTTTCTTAGTTTCTTTATCAATTCATCGGTTACCTTTTGTTCAACACATATCAACTTTTTCAGTAAACACTCAATATTTTTTGTATACATCAGAATTTTTTTTACAAACAAATTTAACATTTTTGAAATGCATGATTAACATATTTTTAAACTCATATTTTATTATGTCTACTTTTTTCCGTCCACATTGTACATTATATATATAATACATTTTTAATACATATTTAACATTATTCAAATACATTAAAAACATGGTCAACAATTTTTCAGTACACACTTAACATTTTCTTCTAATGCTTGATTAATATTTTTCAAATTCCAGATTAACATTTTTTTAATAGATGGTCAACTAATTTTCTATACACATTTAATATTTTTCAAATGCTTGATTAACATTTTTCAAATACAAAATTAACATTATTTGAATAGATGGTCAATATTTTTAAAATATTCTATTAACATTTCAAATAAAAAATTATCTTTTTAAAATGCTTTGATTAACATTTATTAAATGCATGATCAACTTTTTTCACACATTTTTTGCATACATGTTTCATATACATGAGAAACATTTCATCTATACACATTTAACGCTTCTCAAACTCTTGGTTAACATATTTTGCAAATATTTTATGTAAAGTGTTTTTAAATATATTTGGAAGTATAAATAAAAGTAAAAGAGAAACAAAACAAGAATCAAGACAGAAAATGTAAAAAAAAGAGATTGTGCCCTCCCACGCATCTGGGCCTGGCCAACTGGCGCTCCCCTTGACACGAGGCTTCCCTAGGTCTCGCAATAAGCGAGACACAGGGGTGCTCGTGAAGCTCCCCGGGCGGCTGCCGGAGCTAACCAGATCTTGGGCTCCAAACGAGCCGTAGTATGAGCCGGCGGTTGTGACGTCGCACATCTTCGAGTGAGCAGGCAGATATGGACTTTCCCGAGAATAATGATTAAGAGGTACTTCTTCCCAAAGTCACACCACCTTTTCTCTGATGTTGACAAGTGACACATTGTATGTGCGCCACTTGTCATAACCGGAGTTTTTTTTGGTAGATTCATTTTCTGAAAATGTTTTATCTCTTGAATGCGTCTAAATCACGAATCGTATTCACCGTTGTATTTCTCGCGTCAAGATCTTCAAAATTAGATCTCACGTTAATAGGCTTCGTCGAATTTTTCTCATGAAAAAATAAAAGTAGCGGGAATCTAAAAAGGGGGAAATAAGAAAAATCAAAAAAGGAAACCGAAAAAAGTTTGAGAACCAAAATAAAAAAAATAAGAACCCGGAAGCACAGTTGTGCTTTTTCACCTTTTTTGGAAGCACATATGTGTATCTTCATTTTTCGGAAAGTACAGTTGTGCCTCCGCGAGAAGCATAGGTTGTGCTTTCCATTTTTCGGGGAAGCGCAGTTGTGCTTCTTGTGGAAGTACAGTCTATATTAAAAAATTATTCAAAATTTTATAAATTATTCATGTTTTCAAAAAACGTTCAAAAATTCAAAAATTGCTCCTGTTTGCCAAAAATTGTCCATAGATCTAAAAAACGTTTGCTTTTTCAGGTTTCTTCAGATTTTCAAAAAATGTTCTTATTTTCAAAAAAATGTTTATGTTCTAAAAAATGATTGCGTTTTCAATTTCTGTTCAAACTTTCAAAAAATTTATTCTTACTTTTTAAAATGTTCACAGATTAAAAATGTTCGTGTTTTCAAAAAATATTCTGGATTTCCAAAGAATGTTCGTTTTAAAAAGTTTTTCAAAAATTTGAAAATGTTAATGTTCCAAAAAATATTTCATTTAAAAAATCATGCTGGAAATTTTTAAAAAATATTTTGAATATCTTGTTGCTGAGAGTGCTATTTTTTTTAGAAACATTTCTAATAGTTCTACGCTGCCTACAAGACACCGAAGTTCATCGACTCCATTTGCTATGGGTCAGCCCATTCGGGAAGCCCTCTGTTTGCCCTACAGAGTGCCACTCATTGTTTTTCGGCCCAGTCGGGAAGCCCCTGTGTTGCACGCGTCTATTTGAAACAAAGAGCTTCAAATATGCCCCCCTCCCCCCTCGGCAGAGATGGCAAGTTCTACATGTGGGTCCTACTTGTGCGCACGGCCGCTCGAGTGCATGTAGCTAGGCGCAAGGCTCGGGCGGGGGTGGGTGGCAGCTCGAGAGATTAGAGATATAGGAGGGAAGAAGAAGATTATGACATTTGTGCCCGCCTAGTCAGGAAAAAAATTCCTATCGGAATCCACATTTCTGAGGGAGAAACAAGTCTAGTGTCGCAATTTACCGGGTTCAAAGTACATGGTGCCAATTTCCGGTACTAGGAGTTCAGGATACGATTTCAACCAGCTCTAGGACTTCAAGGTTTTAAAAAGATTTATCGACTGAAATTATTCTACAACTCACCAATACATTACTAATCGCAGTAAGGTTGAGATAGAAGAGAAAAAGACTTGCCCATGAGTGAGTGTTTCCTTCTTTTCCCATGAATGAGTGTTTCCTCTTTCGTGAGGACTCCCCTGGCCTTCTTCTTCGCATGTGGCTCCGGATACTAGAGAGACAAGGCGGGGAGGCCCAGAGTCCCTCAAATGCATGCATATTAGCCTAGGTATCCCCTGTTGTCATCAATCTATAGGGTAGACCAGCTGCAAGTGATTTTCTCCCCCCCCCCATCGTCCATCACACAATGTCGACGTTGGCCGGAGTTGGAGACCCCAATGCATCAAGGTTGTCAGAATCGTGATTCTGAATCGGATCGGAGCTCCGATGCTAGGATCGCAAATCATAGAATCTTAACTATCAGAATCGTAAAAACATAGATTCTACTAACCAAAATCGTAGAATCAGAATGATTAGTTTGGATCATAAAGTCATACAATAGAATCGTGATTTGGACAACCTTGATGTGCATCAAGGCGTTCTTGGTTTGATCGTTGGCTTGGCACCGATCCCATGCACCTCTTACTTGAACCTCCAATATAGGGATGCCCCAACCCTTATTGCCCGTGGTGGAAATTCATAGCAAGTCCCGTGAGCACAGTCCCAAGGGTGATGACAAGGTGGTGTTTGTCGGCATCGCCGGCTCTGCCGATTCTAACAAGGTTGGCATCGTAACGGGGACTCAACTGTATTATTAGTTCTCCATCCAAGGTCCTCTATGCATAAATGAAGGACAAATGCTTAATTTTATATTTCTGTAGTGTCCTTGTATGTAACACCCCCTTGTAATAAGCTCTGTGACACTCTGTTAATCTTGCCAAGTCATGATCATTTGCGGTGCTAAGTCATATGGGTTAATGATCCAATTCAAATTCACATCTGAAAATCAACTCAAATTCATAAGTGAAATATGAAGTTGATCAAACACTGTTGAAAAAATGTTCATCAAATGGCAAATAATCCAGGGTCATTTATAAAACCATCATCAAAATATTTGGAGTTAAATAAATGGCCCAAACATTTTGAAACAGCACCAAAACAGCAATATTAAATCCATTTAAAATCATTTCTAATTCAAATGGAATTCAAATTCACCCCAAATCAGTTTTTGGTGTAAGGCAATATTGCTCTGCAATATTTGGATCAACTTTCACATTTTACAAAAAGGCAAAAGTGACCCAACTATTACAAAACAGAAAATAAACAAGAAATAGAAAATGAGAGAAAAAAAAGAAAAAGGCTTGCACTGGACTGGACCTAGTGCACAGTGCACTGGCCTAGCCCAGCAGGCCCACCTCGTCTCTCTCCCTCGCGTGTCGACTCCTCCCTGGCCGAGCGCCCACGCTCCGGTCGCCCGGCGACACGGCGACGCACCGGCGCCCACCGACAGAACAGGAGGCGGAGGGGGATAAGGGCGAAGCCGAGCCATTCCCCCTGGCCTCTCCCTCATTCTCTCTTCTCTCCCTCGTTCGCTCCACTTCTTTTCCCCCTCAGATCCACGTGAGGCCCAGCGCCGTCGTCGCCTCGCCTCTGCTCTGCCGCGGCCACCGGCGGCTCCGTGCCCGTCGACCCTGTCTGCAAGCTTCGCCGTGGTCGGCTCCTTCAACTGGTGGACCTAGCTGGAGCTGGGAGGGCCTGCAGAGCCGGATCCTCCCCGTCCCCTTCTGCTTCGACCACCGGCGAATTCCGGCGACCTCGACCACCTCGGCAGCTACAAAACCTTCACGGGCCTTTCATGAGCCGCTAGGTGAGCACCGCCGTGGATCCCCTTTGTCTCCTTCCCGTTTCACCGCTACTGGCGCCGCTGCCGACGATGGCCGTACCGTGCTCCGCCGTGAAGCTCGTCGTCGTTGTCCTAGTTACTGTCGTGGCTGTCCGAGCACACAGACAGGCTCAGCTCCTCCCCACGAGCCCAACGCGCGCACGCGCGTGCCTCCTCGAGCCCTGCCTCGCCGATTCCTAGCTCCACCTGAAAGCACCGCCGCCGGCGTCGACGTAGCGCTCGACTCCGGCCGTTTTAGCCCACGCCACTGCCTTAGATCGATGCGGTATCGAACCCTTGTTCGAACGCTGCAAGAACCGCGCCAAATGATGCGTCATGGACGTTTTCCGACGCTCGCCGGCGTTCGGCCGCCGCGCGGGAGCTCGTCGGAGTTACTCCGGTGGCTCTGCTGAGCTGGCACCGTGTGGGGTACACCCCAGGTCGCTGACCTGTGGGCCTGAGGGCTACCGTTGACTCGTTGACCGAGTCAACGCGGCTGATGTGGCAGCCACTGCCACTGACCAGTGGGCCTAGCGCGATTAATTAGGCTAATTAAGTTTAAAAAAAAATATGATAATTAAGTTAGTCACTGACAGGTGGGTCCTGCTAGTTAATTAGGTTAGTTTAATTAAAATTAGCCTCTGTTAATTATTTCAGTCACAGACCAGTGGGACCCACTGGACCCACTGGTCAGGTTTGACCTGTACAGCCGCTGTTGACTTGCTGACGTCACAGTGATGTCATGCTGATGTCATAATTCATTTCTGTAAATAAAAATAATTCCAGATAATCATTTAAACTTTGAAAATTAATAACTTTTAAACCGTAGCTCAGATCGAAAAAGTTAAAACATGAAAGTTGCTTAGAACGACGAGACGAGTCTGATCGTGCCGTCTGTTTCTTTGCCGGAACCCCCTACGTAGAAGAACTCGTAACCCCGGACCCGTATCCGGCAGATGAATAGTGCACACACCCTGGTTATTAATTCCCAGAATAATTCTAAAAATAACTAAAATGACTTAGATGCATAATTAGGCAACCCTGCACTGCATCATAGCATCACACGCACCGTATTGCATTTGTTTGCATTATGTTTACCTGTTTCTTCCCCCTCTTCTCTCTCGGTAGACCCCGACGTTGACGTAGCTCCCGAGGCAGACGCAGCTCAGGAGTACGGCTACGTCCCCGACGACACCACCGACGACCTTGCCCTTGCCCCCGAGCAAACAGGCAAGCACCCCCATTTTGAGCATGCCTATATCGCCTATTCTCTTCTCTCTTATGCTTGCATTAGAACTGCTACTGCTACTGTTTTCCTATATCTGCTGCATAGCCTGATTATAGTAACCTGCCTTGCTACCTTGCTGGTTATCCTAGACTGTTTAGAATAGGCTGGGTAGAGACTCGACAGAGACCCTCACTTGATCCCGACTGCTCCGCTGGATATCTAAAGACCCGCTCATCGGGATTGAAGACTAGACCCTGGCACCGCACATCACTTCCCCCTTAGTTGCCGACACTGCTGGGTCACCGTCAAGTGCCGAGGGTGATACCTTGTCAGCACTTCTGATGTTAACCTTGTAGGTTAGTTACTCGGTCGTGGTAAGCGAGGGTGATTCCTCGTACACCCCCCCCCCCCCGATAACAGTGTCGTCGTGCAACTTCTCAAGTGTGGACCTCGAGGGTGATTCCTCCTTCGTTCACCTTGACTTTAACATCAGGTGGGATTCCATCGAGGGTGATTCCTCAGGATTCCCCAGGTGTCAGACACACAGATATTCTTGTTGATTTGACTTGCACTAAACCATGTTACTAAAGACGGGTCGGCCCTGAGGGGTACCCGCGCGAGCTTAATGCGAAGTGATGTGGAGTCTGGTTGACCTGGATGGTGCCCGCGAGATAACTACGAGGCGTGGCCGGGCATTCTTAGCCCTTGCCGCAAGTCCTCGAGTCGGGGCGACGGGGTCACATCGATCGTGAGTCTCTGCTCATTTCCGCGTGCTCCTAATCCACTATGGTTTGGATATTTGATCCGAGGGGCCTCTGGCCCGATAGCACTAACCATCACGTGGGCATAGTATGGGCGTTCTGCGTCGTATACATCAGCCAAAGCTCTATTGACGTCAGCGAGGAGCGGCCCGTTTTGGATTGGACTGGGAACGCAACTACGCTTGTATTAAGGGGTTGCTAGGTCTGCTTCCGAAACGTCCTCGCAACATGCAGGGTTCCCGGGGCGAAGGCCCAAGACCCCCGGGGGCATAGCTTAGTCCGGTGTGCTGACCTCTCATTAGAGCCTAGGTCGGGTTGCGGCTTGTTGCTTAGCCGAGGCCGGGCATGACCCAGTAAAGTGTGTCCGGCCGGAGTTAAGCGAGCGTGGTGGGTAACTTGGTGCACCCCTGCAGGGAAGAAACTTCTATCGATAGCCTGTCCTACGGTAACGGACACTCGGAGTTGTATCCCGATCGGTACAACTAGAACATGTGATGAGAACTGGATAGTACGGCTCTGGGATTGCTTTCTCGCAGGGAGTCAAGAAAGGATCTCAGGTCGAGGTTGATGATACTACTACTACTTTACATTATGTTCATCTGTTCTCCTCTATTGCTGCGAGACTGTCGAAGATTGTTGAAGATGCTAGTCTTCGATAGGACTAGGCTTCCCCCTATATTCTGGCATTTCTGCAGCACAGTCCAGCTATACAGCCATTCCTTTGACAATGTTGCATATGTAGTGTAGATCCTTGCTTGCTCAGTACTTCGGATGAGTACTCATGTTTGCTTTACTTTCTTTTTCCCCCATATCCAACTGATGCCACCAGACTACGGAGCCCCTGAACTAGATGCCCCAGCCGATGACCAGTACTACTACCCGCCTGGCGAGTACTACTACTACGAGGAGCCGTTTGACGACCAGGAGTAGGATCGGAGGGTCCAGGGCAGGAGGCCTATGCCTTTTGATCGTAGTATTTTATTTTACCCCGCCTCTGTGAAGGCCTATTTCTCTCTCTGTTATATATCTGTACTCAAATATCTGATGCTTCCGCTGACACTTGTATGCCATCGAGCTATGTATTCGAGCACTCGAGGCCCTGGCTTGTAATATAAAGCTTGTATGACTTTATTTATGTTTTAGAGTTGTGTTGTGATATCTTCAAGTGAGTCCTTAGGCTTGATCGTGCGCATTTGCGTGTATGGTTAGTGCACGATTAAGCCGGGGTCGTCACAGGTTGGTATCAGAGCCGACTGCCTCTAGGAGTCCCCCTTTCCAACTCTTTGGCCGAAGTTGAGTCTAGTGGTCAAAAACTGTTTTACTAACTTGGCTGTGTGGCTTACGGGCCCACGTCGCCAACTGGGTGGTATTAGGATCTTTTACTCCTCGATCTTTACTCTGGGACTTTGATTTCTCTCCTATTCGGGTTAAATGATTTTACTAACACCGACTCTTAGGATCTCATTAATTCTATCCACCCGGAGAGCTGGATTCAGTGCGATTTCCCTGACTTTGATCTGATTAGTCTGATAATCATTTTCCTTTCCATTGTTTTTTTTAACCTTTCCTTCCGAGATCGGTTATATTTCTCATTGTCTTATGACAACCCTGAACTTCTCTGTTTCAGATGGATCGACTGTTTCCACCGCGGCCTACGACCCAGTTAGTGCTTCGCACTTGGACTCGTGATGCCCCTGGATTTCCAGCTGTTCTGATCGCCCTCCTGAGTAGACTGGGTTACCGCTGGTATCCCGAGTACATGGTCTATGAGGTTTACCGCGAGTTCAACCAGGAGCAGTACTATGCTGAAGTTCGGATCTATGATCAGTAGAACGACTCAGACACTGAGCTACATCTTTTCCACGGTATAGGCGTGACGATTGAGATGGCAGTCCATGATGCCGCCTACTCTGCTGTCGCACGTCTTCGGGGAGAGCACAATGCTAGCTTGGATGACTCTGTGTTTCGGTACATTCCGTATGCACCTGTTGGAGATGCTATTGGATTCTACACAGCTATCTGTGCCCCGTACGAGTCTCGACGCTACGACCCGTAGATTCTGATTCAGTGCACTCAGGCTCTGGATCGCACTGTTCGGGCTCTTGCCGTCGAGTTGTTCGCCACTCGAGCACGCTACTACGAGGCTATGACACAGTTGCTACCAGCTGTTCGTGCAGGGATACATCCGAAGTATATTCTTTACCCACACAGGACCGAGATGCTGCCAGGTATTGGTTGGCCTGCAGTGGGAGGTCACACGCCTGCACGTGGACCTCTTCTTACAGTTCGAGACTGGGTTCTGCATCAGAGTGCACATGGAGCACAGGATCCTGCCACGACGAACATTCGTCGTCCGCACTTGCAGTTACCCCGTTTCAGTGGTTTTCTCCGACGCTGATGTAGCCTTTGCTATGTCACGCTGTGTACTTCCTTACCGCGTGGCTGCGTGCCGCCTAGTGTGTCTAGCTTTTCAATTTGCGCCGTTATGCTGCCCGATTGTAACCGACTGTGTATGGATCTGTATGTCTTAATGACAACTTTTAGCATCTATTGCACTCTTTCAATAATGTCGAGTTACATCATGTTTATTGTTAAACACTTGCATAAGCTATTGCTGAAATACCCCTGTTGAAATAGCAGGATGGCTGACAACAACCCGCCACCGCCGCCACCACCTGATTACATGGCAGCGATGATGCAACAGTTTGAACTCAACCGCCAGTTTATGACGGGGATTATGCAGCAATTCCCTCGTCCTGATGCTAATCAGCAGCCACCATCCATCACCCTGCCAGAATTTATGAGGCTCAGTCCTTCGTTTCTCTGCAACACAGTCAACCCACTGGATGCAGATGACTGGCTGCGTGACATCTCTCATGAGATGGAGTCTGCTGGTGTCGCCCAAGTCAACTATGTCACTTTTGCGACTTATCTTCTGAAGGGTCCCGCAGCCCAATGGTGGGCCACTCACCGACAGATTCTGCCGCCTGGTACTGTCGTCACTTGGGCAGAGTTCAAGATTGCTTTCCGAGCCCGCTACATTCCTCTAGCTGTCATAGCTAGGAAGAAGGCTGAGTTCCGTAGCCTTGTTCAAGGAAACAAGACTGTGGAAGTCTATCAGCGCGAGTTTCTAGATTTATCTCGCTACGCTGAAGAGGACATTCCTACTGATGAACGAAGGCAAGAGAAGTTCCGTGAAGGACTACATCATGATATACAGTTGGCTCTCCTTGTCCAAGACTATCCTGATTTCGCCACCTTGGTGAATAAGGCTATTATGGTTGAAACTGGACTGAAGAAACATAAAGAAGCATCCAGACGCACCCGAGAAACGGGCTCATCTTCGGGCTCGTCTTCCCAGAAGCGACGCATCTGGTTTCCCCAAGGCATGTTCTGTTCAGCAGCTCCTGTGAACAGGCCCTCTTATGCTGCACCACACCTGCCACCTCCACCACCGAGGCAGCCTCTGCCAGCTCCAGCACCTCGAGCTCCAGCACCTCGTCCTGACAGCGGACTATGCTTCAAGTGTGGCAAGCCTGGTCACCGTGCTAGAGATTGTTCTCAGAATCAGAATCAACTGGCTCTTCCTTCTGCTGGCCGTGGTATTGGCCGTGGTATTCCTCAATAGCACAACAATAATGCCAGACCTTCTTATGGTCGTGGGCAATACTACCACGTCAACATGTCTGAAGCTCCAGATCAACCATATACTGTGATGGGTACACTTCTCGTTTATTCAGTACCTGCATCTGTTTTATTTGATTCAGGAGCATCGCATTCATTTATGTCAGATAAATTCGCACTCATGCATGAAGTTAAATGTGATATGCTACCCCAAAAGATACGAGTAAATACTCCCGCGGGACACTGTCAAACCTCCTTGGTTAGCCCTGATGTTGTGATTAATATCGAAGGGTTGGAGTTCCGAGCATCCCCCATTATTCTCAACTCCTCTGATATTGATCTTATTTTGGGAATGGATTGGTTGAAGGCCCACTACGCCTCAATCAACTGTGCCACTAAAGTGGTACACCTTCTACATCCATCGAACGAGATAGTGAATTATCAAGCTCACCTCACCCAGAACGCCGAGGCTCAGATCTATGCCTTGAACACGTTGAACGCTTCTCCACTTGAGGGGATCGAGAATATCCCAGTTGTCTGTGAATTCCCGGATGTTTTTCCAGAAGAACTTCTAGGAATACCCCCTGCTAGGGCTGTCGAGTTCGTCATCGACTTGAAACCTGGCACCACTCCTATTGCGAAGCGTCCTTACAAGATGCCTCCGCACCACCTCATCGAGCTTAAGGAGGAAATTGATAAATCCTTAATGAAGGGTTTCATTCTGTGACGACCCCGGCTTAATCGTGCACTAATCATACACGCAAATGCGCACGATCAAGCCAAAGGACTCACTTGAAGATATCACAACACAACTCTAAAACATAAATAAAGTCATACAAGCTTATATTACAAGCCAGGGCCTCGAGGGCTCGAATACATAGCTCGATGGCATACAAGCGTCAGCGGAAGCATCAGATATCTGAGTACAGATATATTACAGAGAGAGAAATAAGCCTTCACAGAGGTGGGGTAAAATAAAAGCTACGATCGAAAGGCGTAGGCCTCCTACCCTGGACCCTCCGATCCTACTCCTGGTCATCAAACGACTCCTCGTAGTAGTAGTACTCGCCAGGCGGGTAGTAGTACTGGTCATCGGCTGGGGCATCTGGCTCAGGGGCTCCGTCGTCTGGTGGCATCAAATGGAATATGGGGGAAAAAGAAAGTAAAGCAAACGTGAGTACTCATCCGAAGTACTCAGCAAGCAAGGATCTACACTACATATGCAACATTGTCAAAGGAATGGCTGTATATGTGGACTGGGCTGCGGAAATGCCAGAATAGAGGGGGAAAGCCTAGTCCTATCGAAGACTAGCATCTTCAACAATCTTCGACAGTCTTACAGCAATAGAAGAGAACAGATGAACATAATGTAAAGTAGTAGTAGTAGTAGTAGTATTATCAACCTCGACCTGAGATCCTTTCTCGACTCCCTGCGAGAAAGCAATCCCAGAGCCGTACTATCCAGTTCTCATCACATGTTCTAGTTGTACCGATCGGGATACAACTCCGAGTGTCCGTTACCGTAGGACAGGCTATCGATAGAAGTTTCTTCCCTGCAGGGGTGCACCAACTTACCCACCACGCTCGCTTAACTCCGGCCAGACACACTTTACTGGGTCATGCCCGGCCTCGGCTAAGCAACACGCCGCAACCCGACCTGGGCTCTAAAGAGAGGTCAGCACGCCAGACTAACCTATGCCCCCAGGGGTCTTGGGCCTTCGCCCTGGGAACCCTGCATGTTGCGAGGACGTTTTGGAAGCAGACCTAGCAACCCCTTAATACAAGCACAGTTGCGTTCCCAGTCCAATCCAAAACGGGCCGCTCCTCGCTGACGTCAATAGAGCTTTGGCTGATGTATACGACGCAGAACGCCCATACTATGCCCACGTGATGGTTAGTGCTATCGGGCCAGAGGCCCCTCGGATCAAATATCCAAACCGTTAAGTGGTTTAGGAGCGCGCGGAAAAGAGCAGAGACTCACGATCGATGTGACCCCGTCGCCCCGTCTCGAGGACTTGCGGCAAGGGCCAAGAATGCCCGGCCGCGCCTCGTAGTTATCTCACGGGCACTATCCAGGTCAACCCGACTCCACATCACTTCGCATTAAGCTCGCGCGGGTACCCCTCAGGGCCGACCCGTCTTTAGTATCATGGTTTAGTGCAAGTCAACTCAACAACAGTAACTGTGTGTCTGACACCAGGGGAGCCCTGAGGAATCACCCTCGATGGAACCCCACCTGATGTTAAAGTCAAGGTGAACGAAGGAGGAATCACCCTCGAGGTCCACACTTGAGGAGTTGCGCGACGATGTCGTTATCGGGGGTGGTGTAGGAGGAATCACCCTCGCTTACCACGACCGAGTAACTAACCTACAAGGTTATCATCATAAGTGCTGACGAGGTATCACCCTCGGCACTCGACGGTAACCCAGCAGTGTCGGCAACTAAGGGGAAGTGATGTGCGGTGCCAGGGTCTGGTCTTCAATCCCGATGATCGGGTCTTCTGATATCCAGCAGGGCAGTCGGGATCAAGTGGGGGTCTCTGTCGTGTCTCTACCCAGCTCATACTAAGCAGTCTAGGATAACCAGTAAGGTAGCAAGGCAGGGTACAATAATCAGGCTATGCAGCAGATATAGGAAAACAGTAGCAGTAGCAGTTCTAATGCAAGCATAAGAGAGAAGAGAATAGGCGATATAGGCATGTTCAAAATGGGGGTGCTTGCCTGTTTGCTCTGGGGCAAGGGCAAGGTCGTCGGTGGTGTCGTCGGGGACGTAGTCGTACTCCTGAGCTGCGTCTGCCTCGGGAGTTACGTCAACGTCGGGGTCTATCGAGAGAGAAGAGGGGGAAGAAACAGGTAAACATAATGCAAACAAATGCAACATGGTGCGTGCTATGCTATGATGCAGTGCAGGGTTGCCTAAATATGCATCTAAGTCATTTTAGTTATTTTTAGAATTAATCTGGGATTTATTTACCGAAGTGTGTGCACTATTCATCTACCGAATACGGGTCCGGAGTTACGAGTTCTTCTACGTAGGGGGTTCCGATGAAGAAACAGACGGCACGATCAAACTCGTCTCGTCGTTCTGAGCAACTTTCATGTTTTAACTTTTTCGATCTGAGCTACGGTTTAAAAGTTATTAATTTTTAAAGATTATTTGAATTTTCTGGAATTTGTTTATTTACCAGAAAAGGGAATTATGACGTCAGCATGACGACATGCTGACATCAGCAAGTCAACAGGACAGCTGACCAGTCAAACCTGACATGTGGGTCCAGTGGGACCCACATGTCAGCCTCTATGACTTTAACAGTGGATTAAACTAATTACCAGGGTTAATTAGGGGTGTGGGCCCCATCTGTCAGTGAGACATTATGCTAATCTAATTAATTTTATTTAATTAACTATTTAATTAGGTTAATTAGCCACGGGGGCCCACATGTCAGTGAGAGGGGATGAACAGTAACCTGCGTTGACTTTGGTCAACACGGTCAAAAGGGCGCAGGGGCCCACTCGTCAGCGACAGTGGGTGGGTCCCACGCGGCGCCAGCTCAGTGGGGCCGGCGACTCGCCGGCGGTGACGCCAAAACGCGGCGGAGGCGCTCGGCCTCGCCGGAAATGCGTTCTACGGCGCCGTTCGGCGCGCGGTTGGTTCCATTCGATCGGCCTCTCGACGCCGCGTCGAGTGGCGGTGGTGACACGGCCGGAGACGGCGGGTAGCGACGGCGGCGAGCATCTTGGCGGACGCCGGAGTTCGGCCATAGCTGGAAACGGAGTAGCAGTGAGCTACGGGGCAAACGGAATGGCTGGGAAGGAGCTGCGCGACGCGACGAGTGCAACAGGCCCGTCCCCGTGACCATTTGGTCATCGGAACGGCGCCGGCGACGAGCGCGAGCGGCGGCGCGTCGGGCGTGCGTGGAAGAGGAAGCTAGGCTACGCGCTAGGACCAGCAGGGGATTGGGAAGGACGAGGAGCTCACCGGGGAGGCACAAGGTGGCCCGGTGACGGCTTAGTAGCAGCAGTGGTGGTCGGGGACGACGGCGAGCGCGTCGGGGCAGAGGAAGAAGATGGCGTTGATGCGGGCGATGCGGTGGCTCCGAGCTCCAGCTGCGGCCACCAGAGGACGGGGAGGACGACGGAGAGGCTCTACGGCATCGCGGCGGGTCGGTTCGACGGCGGTGGCCGCGGCAACGACGGGAACGCGGCGACAGGGGCGCTCGGCCACCGGATCTGAGAAGGGAAGAGAGGCGGAGCGAGCGAGAGGAGAAGGGGGAGAATGACGGAGAGGCCGGGGAGGAGTGGAGGGGCGTCAGCCTTATCCCCTCCGTCTCCTGTTTCGTCGGTGGCGGCGACGTGTCGGCGCCGCGCCGGCGCGCGCGCGCTCGGCCAGTGGCGCGCCGACACGCAGGGGAGAGAAAGAGGAGATGGGCCAGGTGGGCCGCTGTCGGGGCACTGTGCACTAAGGCCCATTGCACAGTGCCTCGTTTTTATTTTTCTGTTTCTGTTTTCTATTTTCGTTATTTATTTTCTGTTTTGAAATAGTTAGAGCACTTTTGCATTTTTGTAAAATGTGGGATTTAGTCCAAATATTACAGTGCCATTTTAGCCCTCACCAAAAAGTGATTTGGACAGAGTTGGAAACCATTTGCGTTTGAAATGATTTTAAATGGATTTAAATATCCTGTTTTGGTGCTGTTTCACCTTGTTAGAGTCACTTATCTAACTCCAACTTCAATGATGATGATTTTACAAATGTTCCTTGATTATTTGCCATTTAATGAACATTTTTTCAACAGTGTTTGATCAAATTCATATTCCACTTATGAATTTGAGTTGATTTTCTGATGTGAATTTGAATTGGATCATTAACCCATATGACTTGGCACTGCAAATGATCATGACTTGGCAAGATTAACAGAGTGTCACAGAGCTTATTACCACGTCGCCAACTGGGTGGTATTAGGATCTTTTATTCCTCGTCTTTACTCTGGGATTCTAATCTCTCATCTATTCGGGTTTAATAAAATTTACTAACACCGACATTTAGGTTCTCGTTAATTCTATCCACCCGGAGAGCTGGATTCAGTGCGATTTCCCTGACGTTGATCTGATTAGTCTGATAATCATTTTCCTTTCCATTGTTTTGTTTAACCTTTCCTTCCGAGATCGGTTATAATTCTCATTGTCTTATGACAACCCTGAACTTCTCTGTTTCAGATGGATCGACTGTTTCCACCGCGGCCTACGACCCAGTTAGTGCTTCGCACTTGGGCTCGTGATGCCCCTAGGTTTCCAGCTGTTCTGATCGCCCTCCTGACTAGACTGGGTTACCGCTGGTATCCCGAGTACATGGTCTACGAGGTTTATCGCGAGTTCAACCAGGAGCAGTATTATGCTGAAGTTTGGATCTATGATCAGCAGAACAACTCAGACACTGAGCTACACCTTTTTCACGGAATAGGTGTGACGATTGAGATGGCAGTACATGATGCCGCCTACTTTGCTGTCGCACGTCTCCGAGGAGAGCACAATGCTAACTTGGATGATATTGTGTTTCGGTACATTCCGTATGCACCCGTTGGAGATGCTACTAGATACTACACAGCTATCTCTGCCCCGTACGAGTCTCGACGCTACGACCCGCAGATTCTGATTCAGTGCACTCAGGCTCTGGATCGCACTGTTCGGGCTCTTGCCGTCGAGTTGTTCGCCACTCGAGCACGCTACTACGAGGCTATGACACAGTTGCTACCAGCTGTTCGTGCAGGGATACATCCGGAGTATATTCTTTACCCACGCAGGACCGAGATGCTGTCAGGTATTGATTGGCCTGCAGTGGGAGGTCACACGCCTGCACGTGGACCTCTTCTTACAGTTCGAGACCGGGTTCTGCATCAGAGTGCACATGGAGCACAGGATCCTGCCGCGACAAACATTCGTTGTCCGCACTTGTAGTTACCCCGTTTCAGTGGTTTTCTCCGACGCTGATGTAGCCTTTGCTATGTCACGTTGTGTACTTCCTTACCGCGTGCTTGCGTGCCGCCTAGTGTGTCTAGCTTTTCAATTTGCGCCGTTATGCTGCCCGATTGGTACCGACTGTGTATGGATCTGTATGTCTTAATGACTACTTTTAGCATCTATTGCACTCTTTCAATAATGTCGAGTTACATCATGTTTATTGTTAAACACTTGCATAAGCTATTGCTGAAATACCCCTGTTGAAATAGCAGGATGGCTGACAACAACCCGCCACCGCCGCCACCACCTGATTACATGGCAGCGATGATGCAACAATTTGAACTCAACCGCCAGTTTATGACGGGGATTATGCAGCAATTCCCTCGTCCTGATGCTAATCAGCAGCCACCATCCATTACCTTGCCAGAGTTCATGAGGCTCAGTCCATCGTTTTTCCGCAACACAGTCAACCCACTAGATGCAGATGACTGGCTGCGTGACATCTCCCATGAGATGGAGTCTGCTGGTGTCGCCCAAGTTAACTATGTCACTTTTGCGACTTATCTTCTGAAGGGTCCCGCAGCCCAATGGTGGGCCACTCACCAACAGACCCTGCCGCCTGGTACTGTCGTCACTTGGGCAGAGTTCAAGATTGCTTTCCGAGCCCGCTACATTCCTCTAGCTGTCATAGCTAGGAAGAAGCCTGAGTTCCGTAGCCTTGTTCAAGGAAACAAGACCGTAGAAGTCTATCAGCGCGAGTTTCTAGACTTATCTCGCTACGCTGAAGAGGACATTCCTACTGATGACCGAAGGCAAGAGAAGTTCCGTGAAGGACTGCATCATGATATAGAGTTGGCCCTGCTTGTTCAAGATTACCCTGATTTCGCCACCTTGGTGAATAAGGATATTATGGTTGAAACTGGACTGAAGAAGCATAAAGAAGCGTCCAGACGCACCCGAGAAGCGGGCTCATCTTCGGGCTCGTCTTCCCAGAAGCGACACATCTGGTTTCCCCAAGGCATGTTCCGTTCAGCAGCTCCTGCGAACTGGCCCTCTTATGCTGCACCATGCCTGCCACCTCCACCACCGAGGCAGCCTCTGCCAGCTCCAGCACCTCGAGCTCCAGCACCTCGTCCTGACAGCGGACTATGCTTCAAGTGTGGCAAGCCAGGTCACGGTGCTAGAGATTGTTCTCAGAATCAGAATCAACTGGCTCTTCCTTCTGCTGGCCATGGAATTGGCCGTGGTATTCCTCAACAGTGCAATTATAATGCCAGACCTTCTTATGGTCATGGGCAGAGCTACCACGTCAACATGTCTGAAGCTCCGGATCAACCAGACACTGTGATGGGTACACTTCTCGTTAATTCAGTAGCAGCATCTGTTTTATTTGATTCAGGAGCATCGCATTCATTCATGTTGGAAGACTTTGCATTCATGCATGGCGTTAAGTGCGACAACCTGCATCATCCATTAGGAGTTGATACTCCCGCGGGTAGATGCCGAGCCTCCCTGTTCAGCCCCGAAGTTACTATTGAAATTGAGGGGTTGAAGTTTCAGGCACTCCCAATTATCTTGAGCTCTTCCAAGATTGATCTTATCTTGGGAATGGATTGGTTGAAGGCCCATTATGCCTCAATCAATTGCGCCACTAAAGTTGTACACCTCTTGCACCCATCGAATGAGATAGTGAACTATCAAGCTCACCTCACCCAGAACGCCGAGGCTCAGATCTATGCCTTGAACGCGTTGATTGCTTCTCCGCTAGATGGGATCGAGAATATCCCAGTTGTCTGTGACTTCCCGGATGTTTTTCCAGAAGAACTTCCAGGAATACCGCCTGCTAGAGCTGTCGAGTTCGTCATCGACTTGAAGCCTAGCACCACTCCTATTGCGAAGCGTCCCTACAAAATGCCTCCGCACCATCTTATTGAACTCAAGGAAGAAAGTGATAAATCCTTAAGGAAGGGTTTAATTCGCCCTAGTTCCTCTGCCTGGGGAGCACCGTCTCTTTTTGTCAAGAAGAAAGATGGAACGAATAGGTTGGTCCAAGATTATCGTCCTATCAACCAGGCAACCATTCAGAATAAATATCCACTTCCCCGGATCAACGATTTATATGACCAACTCGCTGGATCTTCGGTGTTTTCTAAACTCGACTTAAGGTTGGGTTATCACCAGATCTGTGTCCGCGAAGAGGATATTCCGAATACTGCATTCGTTACTCGTTACGGCTCTTACGAGTACACAGTCATGTCGTTTGGCTTAACAAACTCTCCAGCTACATTCTCCCACCTAATGAATTACATATTCATGGATTACCTTGACAAATTCGTCGTGGTATATCTGGATGATATTCTGGTTTATTCGAAGAACAAAGAAGAACATGCTGAGCACATTCGTCTTGTTCTGGAGAGACTACGAGAGCACAAGTTATATGCCAAGTACTCTAAGTGCGAATTCTGGCTTTCTGAGGTAACCTACCTTGGACATGTCATTTCCAAGGATGGTATCGCAGTTAACCTGGAGCGAGTTCAGGCTATTCTTGACTGGACCCCTCCGAAGAATGTCAAGCAAGTCAGAAGTTTTCTCGGGCTTGCAAGTTATTATCGCCGTTTCATCGAAAATTTCTCCAAGATTGCCAAGCCCCTGACTAATCTACTCCAGAAAGGCGTTAAGTTTGAGTGGACAGACAAATGTCAGGAAAGCTTCCAGACCCTCAAAGACAAGCTGACATCTGCTCTAGTCCTTGCTCCTCCAGACTCTCACAAAGATTTTGTGATCTTCTGCGACGCCTCTCGCCAAGGACTAGGTTGTGTCCTAATGCAAGAGCGAAGAGTAATTGCTTATGCTTCGCGACAACTGCGTCCACATGAAGAGAATTACCCAGTGCATGACCTCGAACTTGCTGCTGTGATTTATGCTTTGAAGCAGGCGTCATTACCTCCTTGGTAATCGGTGTGAGATTTACACCGATCATCAGAGCTTGAAGTACTTATTCACTCAACCGGAACTTAATCTTTGTCAGCAGCGTTGGTTGGAAACAATCACCGATTATGACTGTGGTATTTCCTACACTCCTGGAAAAGCTAATGTGATGGCTGATGCCTTGAGCCGCAAGTCTTATTGCAACAACCTCATGGTTAAGCAAGCTCAACCCCAGCTATATGAAGAATTGTGCAAGCTGAATCTCTGCATCGTCCCGCAAGGTTCTCTTAATAACCTTGTGATACAACCAGATCCTGAGAAAGCTGTCAAGATTGCGCAAACTAAAGATGCCGAAATTGGTCTAATGAAGAAAGAGCTTCACCTTGAAAAGTACAGGGATTTCTCAATTGCTGAAGATGGAACCTTGTACTTCCGAGACCGCATTGTAGTACCTCACTTCGAGCTGATGACTGACAAAGTCATGAAGGAGGCCCATGATACACTGCTATCTATCCATCCGGGTAGTACCAAGATGTATCAAGATCTTCGTCAAAGGTACTGGTGGTCTAGAATGAAGCAAGATATTGCTCGTTATGTTGCCGAGTGTGACGTTTGTCGTCGCGTGAAGGCAGAACATCAGAAACCTGCTGGAATTCTGCAACCACTTCCTATTCCTCTATGGAAGTGGGATAAAGTGTAGATGGATTTCATTACTGGTCTTCCCAAGTCCCAGAAAGGTCACGACGCCATTCTTGTCGTCGTCGACCAACTTTCCAAGGTTGCTCATTTCCTACCTGTTAAGGAGACTATTACTGCTAGTCAGTTAGCAGAGCTATATATCTCCAGAATTGTTTCACTCCATGGTATTCCCAAGGAAATCAGTTCAGACCGTGGCAGCATTTTCACTGGCCATTTCTGGGAAAGTTTCCAGAAAGCAATGGGAACTCATATTACCTGGAGTTCAGCTTATCATCCACAATCCCAAGGCCAAGTTGAGCGCGTTAATCAAGTGCTTGAAGATATGCTTCGAGCTTGTGTTATATCCTTCGGTAAGAAATGGGAGGAATCTCTCCCGTATGCCGAGTTCTCTTATAACAACAGCTATCAAGCCAGCTTGAAAATGGCCCCCTTTGAGGTTCTTTATGGTCGTAAATGTTGAACCCCTCTGAATTGGTCAGAAACTGGGGAACGACCTCTTGTTGGAACGGACATTATTCAGCATGCCAAAGAACAAGTCCGAATTGTCCGGGAGAATCTCAAAGCAGCTCAAGACCGTCAGAAGAGTAATTATGATCGCAAGCGATGGGGTGTGATCTATCAACCTGGTGATCAAGCCTATCTCCGTGTCACTCCTTTGAAGGGCACCCGTCATTTCGGAATCAAGGGCAAGCTAGCTCCTCGCTATATTGGTCCATTCCGCATCATGGCTAGACGTGGACAGGTGGCATATCAATTGGAGTTGCCACCGCAATTCTCCCATATTCATGATGTCTTCCACGTGTCACAACTCCGTAAGTGCTTCAAGGAATCCCCGCACCGTGCAGTGGATCATGATATGCTCGAGTTACAAGATGATCTTTTCTATAAGGAGCATCCGATCCGCATCCTCGATGAAGCTAAGTGTCGTACTCGTCAGAAGACGACCAAGTTCCTGAAAGTGAAGTGGTCGAATCACACTGAAGATGAAGCCACTTGGGAACGCGAGGATCATCTTCGGGAAGAATATCCCGGACTCTTTCCTTCTACCTCCTAAATTCTCGGGACGAGAATTTCTTTTAGAGGAGGAGAACTTGTAACACCCCCTTGTAATAAGCTCTGTGACACTCTGTTAATCTTGCCAAGTCATGATCATATGCAGTGCCAAGTCATATGGGTTAATGATCCAATTCAAATTCACATCAGAAAATCAACTCAAATTCATAAGTGGAATATGAATTTGATCAAACACTGTTGAAAAAATGTTCATTAAATGGCAAATAATCCAGGAACATTTGTAAAATCATCATCATTGAAGTTGGAGTTAGATAAGTGACTCTAACAAGGTGAAACAGCACCAAAACAGGATATTTAAATCCATTTAAAATCATTTCAAACACAAATGGTTTCCAACTCTGTCCAAATCACTTTTTGGTGAGGGCTAAAATGGCACTATAATATTTGGACTAAGTCCCACATTTTACAAAAATGCAAAAGTGCTCTAACTATTTCAAAACAGAAAATAAATAACAAAAATAGAAAACAGAAACAGAAAAATAAAAACGAGGCACTGTGCACTGGGCCTTAGTGCACAGTGCCCCGACCGCGGCCCACCTGGCCCATCTCCTCTTTCTCTCCCCTGCGTGTCGGCGCGCCCCTGGCCGAGCGCGTGCGCGCCGGCACGGCGCCGACACGTCGCCGCCACCGACGAAACAGGAGACGGAGGGGATAAGGCCGACGCCCCTCCACTCCTCACCGGCCTCTCCGTCATTCTCCCCCTTCTCCTCTCGCTCGCTCCGCCTCTCTTCCCTTCTCAGATCCGGTGGCCGAGCGCCCCTGTCGCCGCGTTCCCGTCGTTGCCGTGGCCACCGCCGTCGAACCGACCCACCGCGATGCCGTAGAGCCTCTCCATCGTCCTCCCCATCCTCTGGTGGCCGCAGCTGGAGCTCGGAGCCACCGCATCGCCCGCATCAACGCCGTCTTCTTCCTCTGCCCCGACGCGCTCGCCGTCGTCCCCGACCACCACTGCTGCTACTAAGCCGTCACCGGGCCACCTTGTGCCTCCCCGGTGAGCTCCTCGTCCTTCCCAATCCCCTGCTGGTCCTAGCGCGTAGCCTAGCTTCCTCTTCCACGCACGCCCGACGCGCCGCCGCTCGCGCTCGTCGCCGGCGCCGTTCCGATGACCAAATGGCCACGGGGACGGGCCTATTGCACTCGTCGCGTCGCGCAGCTCCTTCCCAGCCATTCCTTTTGCCCCGTAGCGCGCTGCTACTCCGTTTCCAGCTACGGCCGAACTCCGGCGTCCGCCGAGATGCTCGCCGCCGTCGCTACCCGCCGTCTCCGGCCGTGTCACCACCGCCACTCGACGCGGCGTCGAGAGGCCGATCGAATGGAACCAACCGCGTGCCGAACGGCGCCATAGAACGCATTTCCGGCGAGGCCGAGCGCCTCCGCCGCGTTTTGGCGTCACCGCCGGCGAGTCGCCGGCCCCGCTGAGCTGGCGCCGCGTGGGACCCTCCCACTGTCGCTGACGAGTGGGCCCCTGCGCCCTTTTGACCGCATTGACCAAAGTCAACGCAGGTTACTGTTCATCCCCTCTCACTGACATGTGGGCCCCCACGGCTAATTAACCTAATTAAACAGTTAATTAAATAAAATTAATTAGATTAGCATAATGTCTCACTGACAGATGGGGCCCACACCCCTAATTAACCCTGGTAATTAGTTTAATCCACTGTTAAAGTCACAGAGGCTGACATGTGGGTCCCACTGGACCCACATGTCAGGTTTGACTGGTCAGCCGTCCTGTTGACTTGCTGATGTCAGCATGTCGTCATGCTGACGTCATAATTCCCTTTTCTGTTAAATAAATAAATTCTAGAAAATTCAAATAATGTTTAAAAATTAATAACTTTTAAACCGTAGCTCAGATCGAAAAAGTTAAAACATGAAAGTTGCTCAGAACGACGAGACGAGTCTGGTCGTGCCGTCTGTTTCTTCATCGGAACCTCCTACGTAGAAGAAATCGTAACTCCGGACCCGTATCCGGCAGATGAATAGTGCACACACTTCGGTAAATAAATCCCAGATTAATTCTAAAAATAACTAAAATGACTTAGATGCATATTTAGGCAACCCTGCACTGCATCATAGCATAGCACGCACCGTGTTGCATTTGTTTGCATTATGTTTACCTGTTTCTTCCCCCTCTTCCCTCTCGGTAGACCTCGACGTTGATGTAACTCCCGAGGCAGACGCAGCTCAGGAGTACGACTACGTCCCCGACGACACCACCGACGACCTTGCCCTTGCCCCAGAGCAAACAGGCAAGCACCCCCATTTTGAACATGCCTATATCGCCTATTCTCTTCTCTCTTATGCTTGCATTAGAACTGCTACTGCTACTGTTTTCCTATATCTGCTGCATAGCCTGATTATTGTACCCTGCCTTGCTACCTTACTGGTTATCCTAGGCTGCTTAGTATAGGCTGGGTAGAGACACGACAGAGACCCCCACTTGATCCCGACTGCCCTGCTGGATATCAGAAGACCCGATCATCGGGATTGAAGACCAGACCCTGGCACCGCACATCACTTCCCCTTAGTTGCCGACACTGCTGGGTTACCGTCGAGTGCCGAGGGTGATACCTCGTCAGCACTTATGATGATAACCTTGTAGGTTAGTTACTCGGTCGTGGTAAGCGAGGGTGATTCCTCCTACACCACCCCCGATAACGACATCGTCGCGCAACTCCTCAAGTATGGACCTCGAGGGTGATTCCTCCTTCGTTCACCTTGACTTTAACATCAGGTGGGGTTCCATCGAGGGTGATTCCTCAGGGCTCCCCTGGTGTCAGACACACAGTTACTGTTGTTGAGTTGACTTGCACTAAACCATGATACTAAAGACGGGTCGGCCCTGAGGGGTACCCGCGCGAGCTTAATGCGAAGTGATGTGGAGTCGGGTTGACCTGGATGGTGCCCGCGAGATAACTACGAGGCGTGGCCGGGCATTCTTGGCCCTTGCCGCAAGTCCTCGAGACGGGGCGACGGGGTCACATCGATCGTGAGCCTCTGCTCGTTTCCGCGCGCTCCTAAACCACTTAACGGTTTGGATATTTGATCCGAGGGGCCTCTGGCCCGATAGCACTAACCATCACGTGGGCATAGTATGGGCGTTCTGCGTCGTATACATCAGCCAAAGCTCTATTGACGTCAGCGAGGAGCGGCCCGTTTTGGATTGGACTGGGAACGCAACTGCGCTTGTATTAAGGGGTTGCTAGGTCTGCTTCCAAAACGTCCTTGCAACGTGCAGGGTTCTCAGGGCGAAGGCCCAAGACCCCTGGGGGCATAGGTTAGTCCGGCGTGCTGACCTCTCTTTAGAGCCCAGGTCGGGTTGCGGCGTGTTGCTTAGCCGAGGCCGGGCATGACCCAATAAAGTGTGTCTGGCCGGAGTTAAGCGAGCTTGGTGGGTAAGTTGGTGCACCCCTGCAGGGAAGAAACTTCTATCGATAGCCTGTCCTACGGTAACGGACACTCGGAGTTGTATCCCGATCGGTACAACTAGAACAAGTGATGAGAACTGGATAGTACGGCTCTGGGATTGCTTTCTCGCAGGGAGTCGAGAAAGGATCTCAGGTCGAGGTTGATAATACTACTACTACTACTTTACATTATGTTCATCTGTTCTCTTCTATTGCTGCAAGACTGTCGAAGATTGTTGAAGATGCTAGTCTTCGATAGGACTAGGCTTTCCCCCTCTATTCTGGTATTTCTGCAGCCCAGTCCACCTATACAGCCATTCCTTTGACAATGTTGCATATGTAGTGTAGATCCTTGCTTGCTGAGTACTTCGGATGAGTACTCACGTTTGCTTTACTTTCTTTTCCCCCCATATTCCATTTGATGCCACCAGACGACGGAGCCCCTGAGCCAGACGCCCCAGCCGATGACCAGTACTACTACCCGCCTGGCGAGTACTACTACTACGAGGAGCCGTTTGACGACCAGGAGTAGGATCGGAGGGTCCCGGGCAGGAGGCCTACGCCTTTCGATCGTAGCTTTTATTTTACCCCGCCTCTGTAAAGGCCTATTTCTCTCTCTGTAATATATCTGTACTCAGATTTCTGATGCTTTCGCTGACGCTTGTATGCCATCGAGCTATGTATTCGAGCCCTCGAGGCCCTGGCTTATAATATAAAGCTTGTATGACTTTATTTATGTTTTAGAGTTGTGTTGTGATATCTTCAAGTGAGTCCTTAGGCTTGATCATGCGCATTTGCGTGTATGGTTAGTGCACGATTAAGCCAGGGTCGTCACATTGTAATAGTTGTGCAGTAACCAATTTTACCTAGGTCCTCCGGGACCATCCTTGATGCTAAAAATAGGGGTGGATTAAGGAGCTAGTCGGTTCGTTAATGCTCGGTTCGTTAAGCTCGTGCTCACTAGAGCTCAGTTCATTAAGCTTGTTCATCTTAACGAGCAAAAAACTCTGGTCGGCTCTGTTCATTTAAACCTTGTTAAGCTCGCAAGCGCTCGCGAGTACTCGTTAACAGACATTATCACATTTTGTTTTAGTTCTGATGTGTTTTTTATGAAGGGCACACTAGTTATTGTCTCCTGTGGGCTTAGGTTGGATCGTTTACATGGAATAGATGGGTTGAGGTGCCAAGAAATGTTTCGACTTATAATAACATGAAAATATGTGTTGTGTTGTATTAACAAGTTTAACGAGTTGCTCGTGAAACTTATTAGCTCTCTCGTTAATATCTTTAAGTTTAACGAGCTGAAACATGTGCTTGACTCTATTCATTAAAAAACGACTGACGAGCTTAATGAGCAGAGCTATCAAGTGTTCATTAAGCTCGCGAGCGCTAAAATACGAGATTTGGTCTCTGCCTAGTTAAAAAGGAAAATGCATTACTTATTTGCATTGCATAAAACACGAGCGCTAAGTTCTTCATGACTTTTTTTTTTGCGGGGGAAGAACTTCATGACTTAACGCGGTCACTCTGTCTATTTTGCTTAAGCATGATGTATTGATATGACGGTGGCGGGCTTCGTGTCTTGCTATATTCACTTTCTCTCTTTCCCAGTTGCCACCATTGTCAAGTTCCAAAATAAATAAATTGCCACCATTGTCAGGATTAACGGCTGACTCACGGTCACCATTGCCATTAGTCGGGAAAACGTAATAATAAAAGTCGCTATCTTTCCCGCGGTTGCTCGCTCTGTTTTACAATTGCGTGCATGGTATGCACATACGCAATGATTCACTATATCAACAGACGCAGCGCGTGCGAGTTGGCCAGCCGATTATACCACCTGTTGGCTGTTGCTCGGACAAATTCCCGCGAGTCCATCAAAATAATTGCCGATTCTGACCATTTCCCTCCTACCCGCCGGTACAGAAACCTGCCGACGCCACGGTTTACGCGGACGGAACGGGCAACGTCGATGGAATCAATGGAAGCGTATATATATCAGGAGGTGATCGAGGTGCCATTGTACACTCTCATAAACGCAGCCAGCCATCGAGTTCAACGGCAAGCTATAGCGCTCGATCTTGTGTTTCTCGACCTGAGAAGCCAACACAGCTCCGGCACGCAAGCAGAAGGATGAAGAAGGGTGGCAGGAAAACGAGCGGGTGCTTCTTCTGCCTCGGCGCGCCGATGAGCGCGCTGTCCAGGGCGTGCGACCTCTACGTGAGCGGCATGTCTGGGTGCGCGCGCCGCATGCCGGCGGGGGCGGTCGCGGGTGGCCGTGGCTTTGGCGGCTTCGGCGGGCCGGCCACGACCATGCACCTGCGGGCGAGCTCGGATCGCGCCGACGACCTTGTCCGCGCAGCGTCGAAACAGCGCCGCGTCGCGCCCGAGCCGGCGGACGTCGGAGCAGCGAAGAAGGTCCACCTTAGCCAGGCGCCTGCAGGCGTCCCGGCGCGGAGGAAGGGCCCGGCGATGGTGACCATCGCTGAGGACGCGCCGTGCGAGTTCGGCGCCTGCGCTCTGAAACGGCCAGAGCAGAGGAGTCGCGGCGCGGCGGTGGGCGGACTGGCCGCGCGCGGCGGTGGTTTTGGCGCCATCAAGGTGGGGAGCAAGGCATTCGAGAGCCGACCGTGACGCATGCGTACAATACACGCGGTGATAAAACTTAGCTTCTTTCTTCTAGGTGTCCATTGATTGATTCCACTAGTTCTATATCCCTCTTGATTACTTCTTGTCGACAGATTTCTTTTTTTTTTCTATAAAGGATCGAATCTATTATAAAAGTTCATCGAAAGTACTCCCTCCGTTCACAAACGTCTTACAAAAGTGAACAGAGAATGTATAAAACATTTCAAACATAATAAAAATTACATCGAGATTCCGAAACCGAACAACCAAACGACCACTGCTGTAATAACGAACACAAATAAAACCGTCAACAATCTCTAACAGGACGTGTCCTATAAATGCTAGCTGATCACGACGTTGCGGTTTTAGAAACTGGAAATGACCTTGCCTCGGTCATTGGTTGAAGAGAACTGAACTATCATGAGATGAGCCTATTGGTAATTCTTCTCTCCAAATGTGATGAACCGCTTGCTTTACCTAGTTTCTGAGCACGTTGGTCATTCTGCCGTTTCTCGTCACAGCGACGCCAACACAGCTTGCTGAGTCGGCGTGGGGCCCATAGTCATTGATATTTGCGGGAAAAAAGTTCACGACAACACATGGGAGGGTCTCGCTTTTTGCAATATGGCCCTTGAGTTTAATTGGAGGGGCAGTCTTTTGTAAATAGACGTTAGGGGTAAAAATCATCAATTCTCTCATCGCTCTCACTCAAATCCCTAGCTCACATCGCTCTCACTACACTCTCAAATCCTTTGCTTGAGATGGAGGAAGAGAGTTTTTTTGCGGGGGAAAGGGGCTTCTCATTACTCAAAGAGGCTTCTCAGCCATCACGAGTAGAAAACAGGGCTTTGGTCACAGCTCAATATACACATTAGTCCCGGTTGCATTACGAACCGGGACTAATGTGAGCATTAGTCCCGGTTCGAGCGGCTAAAGGCATTAGTCCCGGTTCAAATGAGACCTTTAGTCCCGGTTCGTGTCTCAAACCGGGACTAAAGGGGTTCGTGTCTCAAATTCTACCCCCCCCCCCCCCCCCCGGTGAATCGCCATTTCAGTTTTGAAAAAATAAAAAGAAAATGATAAAAACTTCAAAAAATAAAATCCTTCGAGATGTAATTATATTACTACATCTAATAGTTAGAAAAATTAAAAAACTTAAATTTGGACATGTTTTGCAAAAAAGTGTTATGAAAAAGTAAAACGGCTATAACTTTTGCATACGATGTCGGAAAAAACGTATAATATATCAAAATGTTCAGCACGAAAATCCGCATCCGATTTTGACCGCCGTAGGCCGTTTTGCAATTTTTTAGAATCCTCAAATTCTAAAAGGAAAAAAAGTTATGCTCAAATTTCAGTTTTTTTGAATTTTGGTTAAATCTGGTCAAACTACTTATTCAAGAAATATTAGTGCTACTAAATAATTATTCAAGAATATTAGTGTTACTAAATAATTATTTCAGTTTTTTTGAATTTTGGTCAAATTTAGTCAAATCTAGTCAAACTGTGGTCAAACTACTTAGTCAAGAAATATTAGTGTTACTAAATAATTATTGGTTTTAAGAATAATAGTTTCAAACTCAAACGGTGTAACGAGTGACTTCATGCTCAACTTCAACTCCTAAGGGTTAATAGGATTGACAGCTTACTATTGTCAGGAAAACAACAAGTGCAGACTTGGAAACAAGGGGGAATAGAATTCGAAAGTTAAGCGTGCTCAGGCTGGAGTAGTGAGAGGATGGGTGACCGGCCGGGAAGTTAGACGATTTGGAATGATGAGGGATGATTAGAGATTAGAGATTAAATTGAGCAGTGATGAGGGGTGATTAGAGATTAAATGCAAATAATTCAGAAATTTAAAAATTTCAAAAAACAATCAAATTCCAAAAAAATTCAAAAAAATCATTTAGTCCCGGTTGGTGTTACCAACGGGGACTAAAGGTCGAGCTCCAGACAGCGGTCACGTGGAGGGCCTTTAGTCCCGGTTCGTAACACAATCGGGACTAAAGGGGGGGCCTTTAGTCCCGACCCTTTAGTCCCGGTTCCAGAACCGGGACTAAAGGCCCTCTAGAACCGGGACTAAAGGCCTGTTTTCTACTAGTGCATAGCCGAGTTTACAACAAAGTCCATCCCTAAATTCAGCCACACTGCTCTGCGAGGGGTACTACAGCCATACGCGGCTAGCTCATGACTGACATTATTCTGCGAGCAACTACAATGAAAAGAATAAATCTCCCTAGTTGAAGGAAATATGCCCTAGAGGCAATAATAAAGTTGTTATTTTATATTTTCTTATTCATGATAAAGGTTTATTATTCGTGCTAGAATTGTATTGATCGGAAACATAAATACATGTGTGAATACATAAACAAATATCGTGTCCCTATTGAGCCTCTACTGGACTAGCTCGTTGATCAAAGATGGTTAAGGTTTGCTAACCATGGACATGTATTTGTAGGAGATATGGCCTAGAGGCAATAATAAATGTTATTATTTGTAACACCCCGGTAGTTCAGCTACAGAAATCACACACTAATGGTGTCATGTCATCAAGTTTACCCAAGCCAAATTTTCACTTGATAAACATCAAAGCCATTTTCAAATTTAAAATAAAGTCAACTAAATTATTTCTTCAAACAGTAAAACTAAAATGTTCATAGTATTGCAAAAATTCCCCAAGCTATTATAAAAATAATACCAACATTAATTGAGACTCCAAAAATGCCCCTAGCTATTTTTGAATAACCCAACAGTACCCTTCCATCACTTTAAATTCAAACAAAAATCAAGTGAATCCAAATGATGCTCAAACTTTTTGTGACAGTGTCAAAAATTGTAGAGTATTTAATTTGGCAAGTTGCACAATTTACTAAATTCGTTTAGACCAGGAACTAGTGCAAAACAGTAGCTGTTCTATTTAACAGAAAAGAAAACAAAGAAAAATGAAAAGCACCACTGTGCACTTACTAGCCCAGTGCTACAGTGGCTTTCAGCCAGCCCAGCCCACACCCCTCATCATCTTTCTCCCCCTCGTGTCGCCTCCAGAAGCCATCGCCATCGCCAGAGCCGCGCGATGGGCGGCACCGAGGCCACAGGAACTCGCCAGGAGGGGATAAGACCGCCCTCGCCCCCTCTCGAACCCTAGCCCCCTTTCATTCTCCCCTCGCGCCTCCCTCGCTCCAGTCCGAGCTCGCCCGAACGCAACGTCGCCACACCATCGTCACCAACGCGGACACCGGCCACCGTTTGTCTCCCCGTCGAGTCCAGGAGCACCGGCGTCCTCCTCTACACCCCGTGCGAGCAGCCATTCGAGCTAGAGCCTCCCCAAGCCGGCGCAGTCGTCGTCCCCGTCGCCTACATCCACCACGGCCGCGACCTTGATCCGCCATCGTCTGAGCTCCCTCGGCCCCGTCGACCTCGCCATCGGCTCCCCTGTGAGCTCCCGTTCCTTTCCCCTCTTACTCCCGCATAAATCAATCGCCGCAGTTCCCTCCCCGCCGTAAACCGATCTCGCCGTCGCCATTGCTGTGGCCACCGTCACCTTAGTCACGTTTGAGCCCAACCAAGAGCGCCACCGAGCTCCTTGGGTTCTGTAGATGCCGCCGCACGCATCCGCTTGCTAAATCGCGAGCCGCATCGCCGATGCCATCGGAACTGTGGCCGCGCCGTCGCACAGCTCGCCGCCACCGCCACTGGACCTCGCCGCTACCGCTATCTCTAACCACCTCTGCCCCCCTTGCTGCCTCCCCCTATCGCCGCTGCTTACTGCTGCGGCTGCTGTGCTTCGGCCGCCGTGCCGGAGCTCTACTCCCAGCGCCCGTCACGCCCTGCCATGCTCCCCTCGTCCGCGCCCGGTCCGCCTCCCGCGCCCCTGCCGCTCGCAGCGCGCGTGCACGCGCGCGTCCGTGTCTCCCGCCGCCGCTTCTGGCCGTCCCTAGGCTCAGCTGCTGCTGCACACGCCCACGCCGGCCGCTACCTCCCATTCCTCCTGCGCTGCTGCCGCTGCTGCTCTACTGAAGGAGTGAATTGCAGAAAACCACCACATTACAGTGTAGGTTTGCAGAAAAGACTCTTCTACGAAATTGTTGCAGAAAACACTGATTCTCGGCCTAATCTTTTGCAAAAAACATTGATCGATCGCTTAGGCCATTTTAACCACGATTATGACATATGGGTCCCACATTTAATGACATGGCCTAACGTTTCGCAGTAGACGGCGTTAGATGAGGGATTATCTGGATATACAAAACAGTCCCCGTAATTTTACAGAGACACCCTTCAATCCAAAGAAAAAAAGCAATCAACTCCTCCATGAATTTGGGCTGCCCAAAGAGCAGAGCAGCAGCACGCCGACCATGGCTGATGGGTCTCGTCACCGGGAACGGGAGCAGAGAGCACGGCCGCGGCGCAAGCGCATCCTCAAGGCTCAGGTGAGCCTGCTCTTGCTGGCGCGGATGCCGAGCAAGGGCGCCAGAGGTTGAGCCCGAGGAGCGGCGCGCAACCCGCTCGGCGGCGGTGGACGCGGAGCCCATGCCCCTGCCGAACTTGGCGGCGAGGAGGGCGCTTGAATCTGCTCCGGCAGGTCGCCGCACCGGGCGGCCGCGTAGACGAGCCATGTCGCCGCCTCCCGCCGCGGCTCGCCGCGGAGTAGCACGCAGTCCGAGTGGCCTAGCTGGAGCAGCTGCCCCGACCACCACTCCGCCTGTAGAGCGCCGACCAGATTACCTCCTATCGCTGCCACCCACGTTCAGTGCCACCACATGCCAGATTCGGCCGGGTCCGATGTTCCCCGTCTCCACAACCCACGTCCAAGGACAGCCGGCGCCAGGATCCGGCTGCCCCGACCACCACGTCTAATGCGTGTCGAGCTTGGCATGGCAAGGGCCTGATTGCATTTTTTATTTCTGATAGAAGGGTGTCTCTTTAAAAATACCAGGGACTATTTGGTAAATTCATATCATACCATGTCTAGCGCCGTCTGGGACCAATAGTTACGCCATGTCACCAAAGCTGGGCCCCACTTGTCATAAACGAGGTTAAAACGCCCAAACAGACGGATCAGTGCTTTCTGCAAAAGATTAAGCCCAGAATCAGTGTTTTCTGTAACAATTTTGTAGAAGAGTCTTTTCTGCAAATTTGCGCTGTAATGTGATGGTTTTCTGCAATTCACTCCTGCTGAAGCTACAGCTACAGTACCATCGAATGGTACTGTAGCGATGGTACTGTAGCAGTAGCTAGCTTTTGTGCTGCTATGCCGTTTAGCTCTCTGGACATCCCCTAAACAGCAACTAATCAAGTGCTAACACGAGTAAAAATAATATGTGAAGGTAGTACGCTTGACAAACTTCATTTTACCCCACTGGACCAAATCCATTTGATGCGCGGATTAAATCCTATGAAATTCACAAAATGCTAAGTTCTGTTAGCTGAAAAACTGAAAAACAGCTTTATTTTCTTAGCTACTTTAGAGCTGTTGATGATCAAGATAATGAACTCTAATATGGATAAAAGTGATACTAACATGTAGATCACACAAAAATGCTCATAATTGGTATAAGACACTAACCCATAGGATGAATAGAACACTAGGTATAGTCTTTGCAAAACAGCTAAGTGATGTTTAAAAACTGAGCAATTCTCAGACTTAGCAGAATTTCAGAGAGTTATCGGATATTGCTTAAACTTCAACTTCAGAAAATCATATAAAAATAACCGTAGCTAGGATGAAAAATATTTATATATGAAAAACGATCAGAAAAACGAGACGAATCCGAATATGCTCTCCTCATACCTGTCACATGCCTCTAGCATGGTGAACATGGAACCTTCCCCTCCGGTTCACCTGTTAGACAGACGCCCAGAAACGGGAAAACATTCCCGTTAAATTCCTACTCCGTCTGCAACATGTAGCCCCACGTTAGATCACCCCTAGCATAGCTATTTGCGTTGTCATGCCTTGTGATTGCATTGTGGCTGTGTATTTATCTGTTTCCTTCCCCCTATTCTCTCCGATAGACTGCGAGAGTGCTGATGATCCTGTGGACGACTACTTCACCGTAGAAGATCCATTTTTGTCTGCAAAGCTTCCAGGCAAGCACCCCCCTTTTGAACATGCCGATATCGCCTATTCTTTCTCTCTTATGCTTACATTAGAAATTGTTGCTGCTACTGTTTATCCTATTCTGATGCATAGCCTGTTTATTGTAACCTGCTATTGATACCTTACCTGCTTATCCTAAAATGCTTAGTATATGCTGGATAGAGACCCCAGTGACCCCACTTGCCCCGGTTGCCCCGCTGGATTATCGGAAGACTCGACAACCAGGCCCCAGCACCGCACGTCACACCCCCTTTATCTGTACAACACAGCAGCGTTACTATCGAGTGCCGAGGGTGATACCTCGTAAGCACTTCCGATGTTAACTCTGTGGAGTAGTTACTCGGTCATGGTCATCGAGGGTGATTCCTCCTTCACCACTTCCGGTAACGACGCTGTCGTGCAACACCTCAAGTGTGAACCCATCGAGGGTGATTCCTCCGAGTTCACCTTGACAGTTACATCGAGTAGGAATCCAACGAGGGTGATACCTCGGATCCCCTTGATGTTATGGACACACGAATACTTGGACTTTACAACTGTTACTTGGAAAGGCGAGTCGACCCTGAGGGGTACCCGCGAGTGATGTGGAGACGGGTTGACCTGGAGGGTACCCAAGAGTTAAATACGAGGCGCGGCTGGGCATTCTTAGCCCTTGCAGCAAGTCCTCGAGACGGGGCGACGGGGTCACATCGATCGTGAGTCTTCGCTCGTTACCGCACGCTGCCAACACACTAACGATTTGGATATTTGATCCGAGTGGGCCTTTGGCCCGATAGCACTAACCATCACGTGGGAACAATTATGAGCACTCTGCGTCGTATGCATCAGCCGAAGCTTAATGGACGTCAGCGACTAAGCGGCGCGTGCCGGGTTGGACCGCGTAACGCAACCGCCTTGATAGTGTGGGTTGCTAGGTCTGATCACCGGCCGCCCACGCAACGTGCAGGAGTTCCCGGGGCGATGGCCCAAGACCCCTGGGGGCATAGGTTTAGTCCGGCGTGCTGACCTCTTTGTTAAGCCTAGGTCGGGTTGCGGCGTATCGTTTGGCCGAGGTCAGGCATGACCCAGAAAAGTGTGTCCGACCGGAGTTAATCGAGCGTGGTGGGTAAGTTGGTGCACCCCTGCAGGGAAGAACTAATCTATGCATAGCCGAATCCTCGGTAACGGATGCTCAGAGTTGTATCCCGATCGATACAACTAGAACTGGATACTTGTGATGAGAAATGGATAGTAAGGCTCTAGGATTGCTTTCTCGCAGGGAGTCGAGAAAGGATCTCTGGCCGAGGTTGATACTTGGATATTAGGGCTCTGGGATTGCTTTCTCGCAGGGAGTCGAGGAAGGATCTCTGGGCGAGGTTGATAACACTACTACTACTTTATATTGTGCTGATCTACACTTTTCTAATGCTGCAAGACCACTGAAGATGCTAGTCTTCGATAGGACTAGGCCATCTCTCTATTCTGGCATTTCTGCAACCCAGTCCACATATACAACCTTTCTTTGATAATGTTGCATATGTAGTGTAGATCCTTGCTTGCTGAGTACTTCGGATGAGTACTCACGGTTGCTTTGCTTCCTCTTTTTCCCCATATCCGTTTGATGCAACCAGATGACGGAGCCCCAGAGCCAGCTACCCCCGTCGACGACTACTACTACCACCCCGAGGGTGGTTACTGCTACGAGTTGGCTGACGACCAGGAGTAGGTTCGGAGGGTCCCAGGCAGGAGACCTGCGCCTTTTCGGTCGTAGTGTTTTCTTTGTCTCGCCTTTTAAAAGGCTTGTCTGTTTCTTTTTTATATCTGCACTCAGATATCTAACGCTTCCGCTGATGCTTGTTGACATTAAGCTTATGTATTCGAGCCCTCGAGGCCCTGGCTTGTAATATAATGCTTGTATGCCTTTATTTATGTTTTAGAGTTGTGTTGTGATTCCTTCAAGTGAGTCCTTAGGCTTGATCGTGTGCATTTGCGTGTATGATTAGTGCACGATTAAGCCGGGGCGTCACATTGATTATCTCCCTGTTTATAATTAGGTTTATGTTCCATGCTATAACTGCTATGGTTCTCGAGTCTGCAATAACCACGAGGCTCGGAGGAAGACTCATATGCACGTGTGGGATAATAAACGGTAAAATGTATTCCTAGTTTGGCCTCTAAGACTAGCTCAAGTGTTGCATGATGGTTCTGTTTTCCTGATCATGGGCATGTCTATGCCAGCAATTTTGAGGGCACAATGTTAGAAGAACATTTGTGTTGTATCGACCGAAATCGATGTTATGCTATGAGATACATTCGTCACAAGTTAATGGTTAATAACACAGAGATGGTTAACGTTTGCATGATTCCTCAGACCATGAGAATATCGAGTTTCTTCATGCTTGATTCATGAACTTTGGGGTTTGTTAAACGTCATCCGTAACTGGATGGCTATTACGGCGGCTTACGGGTTCATGGGAAAGTATGTCAAGTAACTTGATAGCTCAAAATTGGGATTTGCTCCTCCGTCGATGGAGAGATATCTCTGGGCCCTCTCGGTGTTACGGTATCCATCATCGTCTGGCCAGACACTTTGTGATTTGATCACGGGGATGCCGAAACACGGTAACGAGAAAAGAGAAACATACCGATAACGAGGTAACTGGCATAGTGGACAAGTTGTTGATCCACGGGGATGCCAACATGTCTCACCTCGGGTATTTGTAACATATCGCGAAGCAACAGGAATAGCACACGGCAACTAGAGGTTCACTCGAATATTCATTTGTGTGGGTATAGGGGTCAATATGGGTGTCCACGGCTCCGATGTTGATCATTGATCGGAAGGGGTTCCGGGTCATGTCTATACTTCACCGAACCTATAGGGTCACATGCTTAAGGGTCATCTATCTACTAAATACTAGACAAGGAGTCTGAGAGAAATTCACCGAAAAAGTTTCAGAGACAACGGAAGAGTTCCGGAGAGAGAATAGCGAAATAGTTTCGTAAAACCGAAAAGTTGTTTCGGGGTATACAATTAAGTCAAATTGGTTTCGGGACATGCCTGATAATTCTTGGAGGGTGCCAGAATCATTCTGGAAAATTCTGGGAATTTTCCGGGATAAAACCGGAAATGTTCCGGAGATGCCGAGATCACTTCAGATGCTTTTCGCAGATGAAAATCACTAATCTGGAATTGTTCGAGAACGCATTGAAAATTATTTTAGTGGGTACTGGAAATGTTCTAAGCCCACATAAATATTTTCAGTTCGAACGGACGTTGAAAAATGTTGTCGTGAATAGTGAAAGTGCTTTTTGGGATATTTTTTGGAGAGCCACCTTTTTGGACTTGGTCAAAGTTCTAGAAGGAAGTGGCATACAAGGGAAGGAACCCCATTTGCGGGGGCCCCCTAGGGGTGGCCGGCCATGGGTGGTGGAGCTCCACATGGCATCCCATTTTGTCCTTAACACCCTCATGTGTGACCTAATGCATGGAGGGTTTTGGTAATTTGTGGAGGCACACTACCCCTTGGCTTTTCTATAAATAGAGGAGGTGAGGGCTGCCATCTCTTCATCCCTTGCTCTCATACACATGCCATGACATTTTTGGCTTCTCTCTCCCTCCCAGCGAAATAGTTTCATAGAGCCAAAAGGCTGTCTGAGTTCCGATGGGAACTAGTTATGGACGGCGAAGCCCTGCCGGATAGATGACACCGTATGTGTGCAACCCCGTAGAGAGGTCGTAGTTTCGATCTTTGTGCCCGAGGGGCTGTTTTGAGAGTGCCTCCCGAAGGGCTGTCCAATTGACGGTCCGAGTTCTGTGAGTCCTCCCGAAGGGCTGTCCGAGTTTTGAGGGTCCTCCCGAAGGGCTGTCCGCGACACCGTCCGAGGGATTGTCCGACCGCCTTCCGGAGGGCTGTCCGTGGGGCAGATAAGGGAGTACATCCTCGCGGTTGGGAGGTTGTAAATCCTAGCTGCGGGGATCTGCACCGCCGATCGTTATCGACTCTACTTCCGTTGCGCTACGAGTCGGTAACGAAAATGATCAAACCTTGTATGTAGTCTCCATAGTGGTCTTGGGCTGGTGCGTAGGTCGGAATTTTTTTGTTTTCTGTCACGTTCCCCCTACAGTATTGTCATTTGATAACGGGATCACATAATTAGAAGAATGATGTGACGGACAAGGCCCACCCATTAGCTTAGCATAATGATCGTTCAGTTTATTGCTATTGCTTTCTTCATGTAAAATACATATTCCTTCGACTATGAGATTATGCAACTCCCGGATGCCGGAGGAATACCTTGTGTGCTATCAAACGTCACAACATAACTGGGTGATCATAAAGATGCTCTGTAGGTATCTCCGAAGGTGTTTGTTGAGTTGGTATAGATCAAGATTAGGATTTGTCACTCCGAGTTTCGGATAGGTATCTCTAGGCCCTCTCGGTAATACACATCATAAAGTTTGCAAGAAAATGACTAAGGAGTTAGTTACAAGATGATGTATTACGGAACGAGTAAAGAGACTTACCGGTAACGATATTGAACTAGGTATGAAGATACCGACGATCGAATCTCGGGCAAATAACATACCGATTGACAAAGGGAATTACGTATGTTGTCATAATGGTTCGACCGATAAAGATCTTCGTAGAATATGTAGGAGCCAATATGGGCATCCAGGTTCCACTATTGGTTATTGATCGGAGAGGTGTCTCAGTCATGTCTACATAGTTCTCGAACCCGTAGGGTCCGCACGCTTAACGTTCGTTGACGATATAGTGTTATATGAGTTATATGATTTGGTGACCGAATGTTGTTCGGAGTCTCGTATGAGATCACGGACATGACGAGGAATCTCGAAATGGTCGAGAGGTAAAGATTGATATATAGGACGATGGTATTCGGACACCGGAAGTGTTTCGGAGTGTACCGGGTAGTCATCGGAGTACCGGAGGGGGTACCGGACACCCCCGGGAGGATGATGGGCCTATTGAGCCATTAGAGGGGAGCACACCAGCCCACAAGGAGCTGGCGCGCCCCTCCTTGGCAGCCGACCCATGGGGGAAAGGAAAGGGGGGGATTCGGCCTCCCCCTTCCTTCCCTCTCCCCCTTTCCCTTTCCCCCTTCGACAAATAAGGAAAGGGGGGCCCGGCCAGGGAAAGACCCCAAGTAGGATTCGACCTACTTGGGGCGCCTCCTGGCAGCCTCCCCTCTCCCCCACCTATATATATGTGGGAGGGGGGTGCCTAGCACATCCAGAACATTGTCTTAGCCGTGTGCGGCGCCCCCCTCCACCGTTTACACCCTCGGTCATATTTTCGTAGTGCTTAGGCGAAGCCCTGCGGAGATAACTTCACCATCACTGTCACCACGCCGTCGTGCTGCCATAACTCATCCACTACCTCGCTGTCTTGTTGGATCAAGAAGGCGGAGGACGTCACCGAGCTGAACGTGTGCTGAACGCGGAGGTGCCGTACATTCGGTACTTGATCGGTTGGAGCGCAAAGAAAGTTCGACTACATCAACCGCGTTGTCAAATGCTTCCTCTTACGGTCTACGAGGGTACGTAGACACACTCTCCCCTCTCGTTGCTATGCATCTCCATGGATAGATCTTGCGTGTGCGTAGAATTTTTTTTGTTTTCCATGCAACGTTTCCCAACACTGGCATCAAGAGCAACTAATCTGCGGATCTCCTCAATGAGTGTGCAGTGTTGCTACCGATCCGTTGAGTGTGTTGTGAGCATCGACACCGCTTTCACACTGTCCAACGCAACCATAATAGGCAAGTCCGTCCGGTGTAGGAAAATCAACGGGTGCTTCTGCTTCTTCTGCCTCGGCGCCCCGATGCGCGCGCTGTCGAGGGCGTGCGACCTCTACATGAGCGGCATGTCCGGATGCGCGCGCCGAATGCTGGCGGGGGCGGTCGTGGGTGGCCGCGGCCCCGACGGCTTCGGCAGGTCGACCACGACCATGCACCTGTGGGCGAGCTTGGATCATGCCGATGACCTTGTCCGTGCCGCATCGAAACAGCGCCATGTCGCGCCCGAGCCGGTGGACCTCAGGGCAGCAGAGAAGAAGGTCCACGTTAGCCTGGCGCCTGCGGCCGTCCCGTCGCAGAGGAAGGGCCAGGCGATGGTGACCATCGCCGAGGATGTGTCGTGCGAGTTTGGTGCCTGCGCCCTGAAACGGCTAGAGATCTGCATGCGCGGCGCGGCGGTGGTTTTGGCACCATCAAGGTGACGGGCGAGGCTTTCGAGAGCCGAGCCTGACGCGTGCGTGATAATACTAGCTTCTAGACTTCCATTGATTCCACCACTTCTTCCCCCCCCCCCCCCCCCCCCCTTGATTCCTTCTTGTTGTGTAAACAGTCCGATAACAATCGCAAATGGAACTGTCCGCGATGGCACGGCTGTTTTGGAAATTGAAAATGACCTTGTTTACCTCATTGTTAAACATGTTTATAATATAAAAACAGAAATTTTACGCAACGAACGTTCTTTTTCTTCTTCAAAATGACCTTTTATCTCGATTAACACTATTTAGAGTACTATAACATACAATCACTACGAAATATCGAACGCCCAGCCTCCCCCCACCTCACCTCTATAGGCCTCAATGATTTTGCAAGCATTTTGGCAGGTGTGCAGCTGCATTGGCCACAACCGCAAAGGGTAGCTCCCTGGGCGGCGGCAGGAGCTAACTAGGCCTTATGCTCCAAACAGGCCTCAGTGTCAACCGCGGTGGTTGTGATGTTACACATCTTGAAGTGGGCAGGCAGATAGCAAGTTCTACATGTGGGTCTCTGCTCGTGCGCGCGGCCACTCGAGTGCATGTGGCTAGGCGCAAAGGCTCGGGCGGCAACTCAAGTGATCGGGATATAGTAGGGGAGTAGATCATTATGACATGTGTGCCTGTTTAGTTGAGGAGATAATCCCTATTGGGATCCTCCTTTCTGAGAGGGACAAACAAGTCTAGGGTTGTGATTGACCGGGTTCAAAGTACATGATGCCCATTTCAGGTACTGGGAGTTTAGGATACAATTCCGACCCGCTCTAGGAGTTCAAGGTTTAAACATTAACATATTTATCGAGGAATATCATTCCACAACCCACCAATACATTAATTACTACAATAAGTTGGAGATATCTGAGGAAAAAGACTTGCCCATGAGTGAGTGTTTCCTCCTTAGTGAGGACTCCCTTGACCTTCTCCTTCGCATGTGGCTCTCACTACTAGAGAGACTAGGCGACGAGGCCCGGAGTCCCTCAAATATCCTAGGTATCCCGTGTTTGGTGTCACTGGCGCTAAATAAAACGACGCGCATACATAATGAGTGTTCTATGAGTAATAGATTTGAGCTTGTCGTGCCCGGGCCATATTGATGGTGATGCAAAACGGAGCTTGAGCCCCCCTTATGAAGCTTCTAGCCAAATCCGTCCTTCCACGACAAGCTTTATCTTCTAGAAGTTGTCGCCGATCCAAGGGACAAACAAGCTGGCAGTGAATTTCTCCACAATATCGTCCATCACACAATGCCAATGTTGGCCGGAGTTGGAGACCCCAGTATCATATGTCTATAGTGTGCTCGAGGCGTTCTTGGGTCGATCGTTTGCTTGGCGCCAATCTCGTGCACCTCTTGCTTCAACCTCCAAGATAGGGATGCCCCAACCCCATGTTGCTTTATTATTATTTTAGAATGGACGGGAGCGACAATGAGGACAGTCCCAAGAGTGGTGACAAGGTAGTGTTTGTTGGCATCGCCAGCTCCTAGGACTTCGACATGGTTGGCCTCGTCACTGAGACTCAATTGTATCATTGGTTCTTCATCCAAGGGCCTTGATGCATAAAGCAAGGACTAGTGCCTAATTTTTATATTTTGTAATAGTTGTGCAGTAATCATTTTTACCTAGGTCCTTCGAGGCCCTCCTTGATGTTAATTACTTATTCGAAGTGCACAAAACACCACTACTAAGGTCTCCTTTGGTTCATAAGATAGAAATATCATAGGAATTGAAAAACTATAGAAAGTGAGGTGCCACACATCTCAAATCCTACAGAGAAAGAGATCATTTGGTCCAGAAAATAGGATTTTTTCCACTTGGTATAGTCTAATGTTTTCTTTGAAATACAAAGGATTGGTTCATATCCTATACATGAATAGGATTCTATTCGGCTCCAAATAAATTTTTCCTACAAAGTTTCTATCCTTAGAATTCCTGTAAAATTCTATAAATTAAAGGTCAAACTTCTTCAGGAATCCCCGCAAAAAAAAAAGTTCTTCAGGAATAACATCGTGACTTAAGGCGGTCACTCTGATAATTTCGCTTAAGCATGATGTATATATTGGTATGACGTTCGTGCCTTGCTATTTCCCTTTCTGTCTTTCCAATCACCACCATTGTCAGACGTCTGACTCACGGCCAGCGTTTCTGTCAGGGAACACGATTAGTCGGGAAAACGAAATAATAAAAGTCGCCATCTTTCCCGCGGTTGCTCGCTCGCTCTCTTTTACAATTGCATCGTTGACACAAGCAACGGCGATTGCTAAGCTTAATTAGCACGTCAAAATCCCAAGTTAGTAGGCCGACTGGTTTTGTTAACAGAAAAACAAATGCTACCAGCTCCGGCTTACATATTCGTGCACCCGGCACCAATGGATCACCCGATGTAGCGCGTGAGACTTGGCCGGCTCAACCCCCCTGTCAGCCTATGGCCCCAAAATACATGTGCATCCTGACCATTTCGCCCTTACCGCCGGTATTAAAAACCGCTTACAGCATGGTTAACGAAGCTAATCTCTAATATTCAAAACCAAGCACCTCGACTGCACAAGCAACCCGGTGGGAACGCCATCATCGGGTGCTCGATTCTCAACCCGGAGATAACGGAGACGTCCGTCGGGTTGTTGGCTCTATAAAGAGCAAGAAACCTCGACGGCCTAGCTATCAGTACCGGTAGCGTTCCTTGTGCGTTTCATTGTCGGAAGCAACCTCCACGCTCGTAGTACGCAGCAGATGACGAAGGACGGCAGCCAGACGGGCGGGTGCCTCTGCATCGGGGCGCCGATGCGCGCGCTGTCGCGGGCGTGCGACTCGGCCTGCGACCTCTACGTGCGCGGCATGTCAGGATGCGCCACCCGCGTGCCGGCGGGGGCGGCCGCGGGCGGCCGCGGCTCCGGCTTTGTCAGATCGGCCACGACCGTGCACCTGTGGGCGAGCTCGGACCGCGCCGACGACCTCATCCGCGCCGCGTCGACGAAGCAGCGCCGCGTGGCGACGCCCGATCAGCCGGCGGATGTCGGGGCAGCAAAGATGGGCCGCCTTGGCCCGGTGGCGCCGGCGATCGTGCCGGCTCGGAGGAAGGGTCCGGCGATGGCGACCATCGCCGAGAACGGGCCGTGCGACTTCGGCGCCTGCGCGCTGACGCCACCGGAGCTGAGGAGGCGCGCCCCGGCGGTCGGCGGGCAGGGCGCGCCTGGCGGTGGGTTTGTCGCCGTCATGGCGGGGAGCGAGGCCTTCGCGGCTCGATCGTGACGCGTGCGCGCAAGACGCGCGTAGCGGCTGTGTACAAAACTAGCTTCTAGAGGTCCAGAGGTCGATTTCACCCAACACACCAGTTTTCTCTCACGTTCTCGTGATTTCTTCGTGATGTGTAAACAGTTTGACAAGTAGTGCAAATACTATTATGATCCGCACAGAATATAGTGCAGACATGATGACAAAGTCTGTTTTAAACCATGTCTTTGTAGTGAACTAGTGATAATGTGACATGAACACCAATCTCCTAATCCGTGAAATCAGGATAAAGGTTGTCAAAAACACGATTCTATCATGTGGTTCTATAGCTTTAGGATCTAAGTTAATTGGGGTTACTTGCGATCTTGCCATATGATTCTAATCCGAGTAAGAATGTGCAACCATTCTTATCTGACAAGCTTGGATTTTTTTTTTTTTTTGAAAGATCCAGCAACCGCTGGCTTTTCATTTCATTAGCAGGAAGCAATGAAAAAAATAAGTGTGTGCGGCGGGTCCAGGACCAGTACAAAAATGTTTTACAAAACGCTGCTTCGATCCAGCCTTTGCCGACCGAAAAAAGGTAAGTTACAGAAGCCGACTTCTCATGGCGGATCCCAAAAGGGGCTCTCCAGGCATATTGCTCCGGCCTGCCGCCAAAGCTAAACGGAAGTTTCGATGGCCTTTGTGATGTCCCTTGCTGATGCATGTTTGCCTCTGAAAGTACAGTTGTTCCGCTCTTTCCAGATCTCCCAGCATGTCAAAAGTATTTTTTTTAAGATCCGGCTTGGCTGGCTTCAATTGATTTAGAAGGGAGCATATGAAAAACAACAGTTGATCAAGAGATCAAAGGAACAAAACAAAAAAGAGAAAGAAAACAAAGGGGCCGCCCCACGGCCCCGGTCCTGCCCTAGAGCTTTATCTCACAATAAGATCCCCAAACAGGGGCTCTATAGCTCTGGCTCCGGCCAGGCGCCATTGCTCCATCATACGTCGTATCGCATCAATGACATCCTTTGAGATCGCGATCTTTCCTCTAAACGTACAGATGTTTCTCTCGCTCCAGATCGCCCAGGTGGTGGCCATGATCATGGTATTCACGCCCCTCCTATCTTCTCTGCATGTCGCTGCAATTATAGCCTTGACCGCCGAAGGCGTGCAGACACGGTCCTGCTGCGGAGGTGAGAGCGAAGCACATCCTTTCCACGTTGCCACCTCGGTCTAGACTGCGCGCGAGAAGGTGCAGTTCCAGAAGAGGTGGGTAGAGGACTCCAGGTTTTTGAAGCAGAGCTGACAGAAGTATGGGTTTGGCCATCCTCGACGTTGCAATCTGTCGTTGCACCACACTCTGTCCCAATGCAGCAGCCACGAGAAAATCTTAATCTTGCCAGGGGCCCAAACCTTCCAAATAGAAGCTTTCATGCCATTGTTGGGCAAGTTTTCGAACTGGATATTGTAAGCAGAGCTTGTGGAGTAGGTTCCCTTGGCATTTCCTGTCCAAACAATGGCGTCCTCTTGCTGCGCACTCACCAGTCCTCCGTGGTCCCTGATCCTGCGCGCCAGCATCACCACGTCTTGGGCTATCTCCTCCCACCTCCCATTACTGAGACTACGAATCTAGTTATCATCTCGCAGAGCTTCAGCGACGGTCTTGTGCTTCCCCCTGGTTTGTTTGAACAGCGTGGGGAAGGGTGAGCACAGCGGCTCCTCACCCAGCCAGCAACATGTCCAGAATTTAGCCGTCCTTCCATTCCCGATAGTGATCCTCGTGGCCCGAGCGAAAAGTGCCCTGTCAATGTTGTCACAGGGAATTGGGAAGGCTTTCCATGGCCGGGCTGGCTGCATCCATTGAAGCCAGAGCCATCGAAGACGCGGAGCCCTGCCGAAGAGTTGTAGGTCCTGGATGCCCAGCCCCCCCCCCCTTTGCTATGGGAGAGCAAACTGTCTGCCATCTGATTTTGCACTTGCCACCCGTCATCTCTTCTTCTTGGGCCCAAAGGAATCGCCTTCTGGTCTTATCGATATCTTTCAGGAGCTTCTTCGGTGGCCGCAGCACCGTCAGCGCAAAGGTTGGTATGGCTGAGAGTACGCTGCGGACTAGAACTCTTCTGCCAGCTAAATTCATTAGCCTGTCCTTCCATCCTGCGAGGCGAGCCCTAATCCTGTCTAGGAGGAACTGCAGATGCACTAAGCATATCCTACGGGTAGAGATCGGGAGGCCTAAGTATGACATGGGAAAGCCAACTGTGGTGCCACCAAAGTTACGAAGCACGTCGAGGATGTCTACGTTGTCGCACCTAATCGGAGCCACTGAGGATTTGTTTTGGTTTAGCCTGAGGCCCGTTGCATCCCCAAACATGTTCAGAAGATGGAGAAGCGAGTCGACCTCCTCCTTGATCGGGTTGGCGAAGATCACTGCGTCGTCGGCGTAGAGGCTAATCCTCATGCTGGAGCCTCTTCCTGGCAGAGCAGAGAAGATGCCTAGGTTTACTGCAGCGTCGAGGAGGCGGTAAAGAGGGTCGATGGCTATAGTGAATAGCAGCGGCGATAGGGGGTCGCCCTGCCGCAGACCCTGACGATGACCGATGGCCGGCCCTGCATCGCCGTTCAGCAGGCAGGAGGACGACGCCGTCGAAAGAAGAAGGGAGATCTAGTCACGCCACCGCGCCGGAAAACCCAACCTCTGCAGCAGCTTTAGAAGATAATCCCAAGAGATCGAGTCGAACGCCTTTTCTATGTCTAATTTGAAGAGCAGGGCAGGTTTGTTGTTCCTGTGTAGAGATTTGACACACCCTTGGACGTAGAGGTAACTGTCATGTATGCACTTTCCCTTTTGGAACGCAGATTGGGCAGGTGAGATGATCTGGGGAATGATAGTTGCCAACCACATGGAGAGAACTTTGGCAATCAATTTTGCCCCCGAACTCATCAGGCTGATAGGTCTGAAGTGCTTAACTTCCCTTGCACCTTCTTTCTTTGGGATCAGCGCTATAAAGGCCTTGTTTAGCTCAGCAAAGTTTGTGCTCGTGGCATGGTAGAATTTGTTAAAAACTGCCAAGACGTCGCTTTTGATGATGCTCCAACAGGAACAGAAAAATTGTCCGGTGAAGCCGTCGGGCCCTGGGGCTTTTTCAGCTGGAGAGCTCACTACCACAGCCCAAACTTCTCCTTCTGAGAAAGGATTGTCCAATCCCTCCCCAGACATAACAGGCATCTGAATTTGGTCCCAGTTAATTGTGTGAGGCTGATGTTTCCTTTCCCCTAGCTGGCTTGAGAAGTGCCTACAAATTTCTTCTTCCTTCTCGTCATGCTCTGTTAGGACCTCTCCTCCTCCAGTTTGTAAAGAGTGTACGTAGTTTTTCCTTCTTCTGTTGTTGCATTTGGCATGAAAGAATTTTGTGCTTGCATCCCCGGCCAACAGCCATAGCACCCTGGAAGCCTGCCTTTTCCTAGCCCGTTCGATTGCCGCAAGACTGAGCACCCTGGCCTTAAGCAGTTTCCTTAAGGCAAACTCATCCGGGGAAAGCTGCCGATTCTCTTGGGCGATGTCCAGCCATAAAATGACCTCATTTGCAATGTGGAATTGCAGCTTGGCCTTGCTGAATAAGGATTTGCTCCAGATCCTTAAATCCTTCGCAGCACGTTGCATCTTCACCTTCAGTCTGATGAACGGGCAGTCATGGGAAACAGGTCTACTCCAAGCATGCATCACTGTTTCTTGGAAGTGCGGAAACTTGAGCCAATGATTCTCAAATTTGAATCTAGCAGGTCTTGGCGGGCTAGCAGTTGGGGAAAGGAGCAGCGGGCAGTGATCTGAAAAAGACATGGACGCTGCATTCAGCATGAATCCATTATGCAGAACCTCCCAATCTACATTGCAGAAAAACTTGTCGATGCTACAGAGAGTTGGGTGCTCCCTCTCATTGCTCCAAGTGAATCTTCTATTGTGGCATTTGATTTCCTTTAGGCCAGCAAAGTCCAAAGCCTTCCCGAATCTTCCCATAAGCCTCCTATTCAGGTTTAGATTATTTTTGACCCTTGCTTCATAGATCATATTGAAGTCTCCTGTGATCAGCCAAGGTTCTCCCGCCGGCGGTGCAATGCTAGCCCGTTCAGCAAGGCCAAGCTGCAATTCCACATTGCAAATGAGGTCATTTTATGGCTGGACATCGCCCAAGAGAATCGGCAGCTTTCCCCGGATGAGTTTGCCTTAAGGAAACTGCTTAAGGCCAGGGTGCTCGGTCTTGCGGCAATCGAACGGGCTAGTAAGCTCTTGAAAGAAATCCTCTCTAGTGGCGTCATCATTTGGCCCGTACGCCGTCGTCAGCCAGAACTGGACGTTGCTACCAAGTTTAGTGACCTTGGCCGTGATGGTGAATCTTCCAATGGAGTGAGGGCTGGGTCTTTGCACCTTTCCTCAAGTTCAGGTTCAGATTATTTTGGTCTTCAAAAGTATGATAGTCTTTGCACATTTCCTCAAGCCGGCTGGGTCTCATTTAACATCCTTTCCACTATCTCCAGAGTGCTTGAGTCGTTTCAGGAGTCGTGTGGAGAGAGTTGCAGGCATCCTTCTCTCTTACCCTCCTTACCGCAGACCTCAATGGCAGTTGGGCAGCTCCAGAGCAGGTGGTGAGCCGATTCCAAGTTGCGGATACATAGTTGGCAGAAATAGTTGTTGGGCCAGCCGATTGTCACTGTCGTCGCTACCGCAAATAGGGCTTTATCGTCGTCGTTGCATGACGGCGTCGTACCCACCCAAGGGCGACCCGGGTCTGCCCAGGCGATCCAGAGCCAACGCAGCCTCAGGGCGCGGCTGAAACGCTCCAGGTCCAGAATGCCCAGGCCCCCACGCATGGGGCGCGCGCATACCGTCGGCCAATTAACTTTCCAGCTACCCCCGGTGATCTCTTCCTCTTGTTTCCATAAGAACTTCTTCCTTCCTTCAGCAGGTTCTTTGGAACCCGTAGGACAGTAATTGCAAAAGTCGGCATGGCACTAAGTACGCATCTAACAAGCACTCTTCTGCTGGCTATGGGTAATAGCTTTCCCTTCCAGCCTGCCAACCTTGCTTTAATTCTATCAATGATGAATTGCAGGTTTGCTAATCTCAACCTAGCAATGGTGATTGGGAGGCCAAGAATGTAAGGGTATCTCCACCACCGTCCATAATATTGGATACATCAAACGTCCAAGGGCACATCTGGACGTGTCCGTGGACAGTGGATAGGGGGACGTCCATCCAACACTTATATATCAATGTTCATCCCTCTTTTTGTTCTCCTATATTCGGAGCACTTAAAATTATTAAATATAAATATCATCTTTCGTCCATAATCATGTTGTGCAAATATTTCAATACAACAATAATTCAAGTATAATTATTACAACCCAAACATGAAGTTTTTCAATAAAATAGTTTAAATTTGAATTCAACTTATTTAGACATATTTTTTTAGTTTTCTGCTCAACCAGATCTAAAGTTGCTCATGATTTGCTCAATGACAAATCTGTTGATGCATTTGGATAAAATCCTCAAACGTCGTCGGGTTCTGCTCTAGAAATTGTGTAGAATCACCCACATGCTTAAATTCCAGACCGTGGCGAACTTCGTCACCCTCATCCTCCAGAATCATGTTGGCCATAATCACACAAGTTGCCATCACCTTCCAAAATGCCTCTGGATCCCATATGCGGGTCCAGGAACAACTGCAAAACGGGCTTGGAGCACTCCAAATGCCCTCTCGACATCTTTTCTAGCACATTTCTTGTCTTTGGGCAAAGTGAGCTCTTTTCTCACCCATTGGATCAGACATGGTCTTAACGAAGGTCGCCCACAAAGGATAGATATCATCACAAAGATAATAGCCCATGTTGTACTCTTGACCATTGATGGTGTAATTGCATGAAAGAGCTTGTCCCGCACACAACCTTGCAAACAAATGGAGACCACTGCAGCACATTGATGTAATTGTGAGACCCAAGCATCCCAAAGAAAGAGTGCCAAATCCAAAAGTCTTGTGATACAACTACTTCAAGAATGATGGCGGGCTTTTTTGCAATAGGCCTAATATTGCCCTTGTAGAGAATATGGGACAATTCTTCCATTGCCAGTGCATGCAATCGAGGGATTGTAGCATACATGACCAACCACTTGCTTATGACAGTGCCATGAGTCATGCGGTGTTTTTGTCAGTTGGTTCTCTCAAGTACTCCGGTCCAAACACCTTGACCACGGTATTAGCAACTGGACCATGGATTCAAGATATGTTGTTTCGAACTAGCTTTGGTGATGTTGGGGTGCAACCCCATCATGAAGAAATACTTCATCCAAATGGTGTCTTCTCCGACTAATCGCATGGCATGCTTCACTTGGAGGAAGTATTTGTCGAGGAACTTGGTTCATTGTGTAGTGTGCTCCAAATAGCGACTAACAAGTGTATGAAATGTTGCCATTTGATAATACATGCTACATGCCCGTTGTGTAGTGTCGAAGAAGAAGATACTCTCTTTGCTTTGGCCACTAGCCTGAATGTTAGGAAGCTTTCAGATGCAATGGGGGAGGAGTGGTCGATCCCTCGCAAGAAAGAGCTTGCTATCTCAGTCCTGAAGTGGTTATTTCATGTTCTTTTGAACAAGATGGAAGTGGTGTGATCCATGATATTTCTTCTCATCTGTCAAATTTGGAACCTCCAGAATGATAAGGTACACGGCAAGAAAATACCACCGGTGCACATCTGGAAGGAATTCCTTTGTAGCTATCTCAAAGCGGTTCTACAATTACGACATCAGGCCATGAAGGAGGTACTGAAGGGTAACACAATCATTGAATGGGCTCGACCTAGTTTGTCAAAGGAAACATTGGCGTCGGATCCCTTGGCCTCGGCCAACCACGGGATGGATGTCTTTGTTTGTTGATGGGTCCCTTTTTGAGGCCGATGGAACGACATAATCTGAGATGGTGTTGCATGATGAGGATGGGAGTGTCATTTTTTAGCATATAGGCACTTGTTTTATTGCAATGATGCCCTCGAATTGGAGATACACATAATTTTGGAGGGCATTACTCTCAACTTGCAATGACGGATCACCCCATGATCATCCAAGCTGACTATGTCGCTCTTATTGGAGCTCTCAGTAGTACCTCGATGGACCGGTCCTGCTAAGGTCATCTGCTAATTGAAATCAAGCTTCTACTTGAAAGTCATGAGTTTATTCCCCAGAAATTACTTCGTTCAAAAATAGGGTTGCTCATTGCTTAGCTCATCATTGTAGAACTGGTGTTAGCACTTATGTTTGGTTGTGCCAAATAGCATAATGTATTAGCAGACGGAAACCCTGTTAACATGGTCCCTGCAAAAAAACATGTTACCATGGAATAAAACTCAATATTTTCATTGAAAAAACACACTCTTAACAATTACCTTCCCTTTTTAATGAAAATAATAGTGCATGACCTTCCAAATCATCCACCTTATTTCATACACACACACGACACTACAACGATATAGACCGATCATGGGTGGAGCCACACCCTAGGCACCCAGGGCCCTGCCTTTCTGGCCGCCCAACAAAAGCGAAGCAACCCGCTCAGCCGGATTTCCTTCATTCGATAAGCAATTAACACAGTCTGTCGTTGAGCGCAAATCAGGTTTTATGGGAAAGTTGACCGCTAATCAGTCGAAATTAAGTTCATAGATTTAAAAAAAAGTTCACTGATTTGATAAAAAAATCACAATTTTGAAAAATGTTCATAAGTTTGAAAACATCGCAAATTTGACAACTATTCATAGATTTCAAAAAAGTTTGTGATTTTGTAGAAAAAATGTTCAAGAATTTGCAAAAAGTCTGTGGATTTTGAAAAAAAGTTAGGATTTGAGAAGTTCATGAATTTGAAAAAAAATCATGGATTCTGGGGAAAAATTAGTAATTTAAAAAACATATTGATTTTGGAAAACAAAGTTCAAAAAAATTAAAAAACGTGATTTTGAAAAGAAGTTAGTGGATTTGGAAAATGTTCAGTGATTTTGAAAAAAAATATTGCAAATTTGAAAAAAGTTCAGGGGTTCAAAACAATGTGATTTTAACGAATTTAAGAAAGACATGAACTTGAAGATAGTTTTTGAATTAGAAAAAAGTTTGCGCAAATAATAAATGAGAAAGAAAAAAGGCAAAAAGGAAAGCAATGAAAAAACCAAAACCAAAAGAAAACGAAAAACGAAATTTTAAATAAAAAAGAAAAGGAAAACAAAAAAACAGTGCGAAAGTTTTCAAAAGCTTCCCAAAACCGGCCTAGGAAGCATTAAAAGCCGGGCAAAAAAATCCCTCTCGTGCGCTTGGTGAGCCGGCCCATTCAGAATTATAGGAAGGGAGGGGGTGCGCTCGTTTGCACAATAATCCTTATCGCGAGCAACTAACCAAGGGCTACCCCCTTGCGAGAGCCCCGCAAGGGTCATTTTCGGTGGCCTCAGAGCACGTGAAGTAGCGCGCTCTCAGCAGGCACCACATGGCCCGTCCTGGGCGCTCCCTTGGGATTTTGTTGTTTTATTTTTCTGTACGTGTTTTTGTGTTTTAGATGGTTTTTTCCTACTTTTCGGTTACTGCCAGGTTTTCCCTAGTTTTTCGGGGAAAAAATTCAAAAAGAAAAATGCGTGAAAAAAAGTGTTTTTTTCTTTCCGCGAGAGGCACGGATTTGCCTCTCGTGGAGGCGCAGATTTGCTTCCGCGAGAGGCACATCGAAAATATAAAAAAAACACATTTTTTGCTTCCGCCAGAAACGTAAATTTGCTTCTCGTGGAGGCACATGTTTGCTTTTCGCGAGAGGCATGGTTGTGCCTACTGAAAAGGGGGGAAATACTTTTTTGCTTCCCAAGAGGTACAAATTTGCTTCTTCTAGAGGCACATGTTTGCTTCTGCGAGTTACACAGTTGTGCCTCTTGAAAAGGTAAAACATGTTTTTTTTGCTTTCACGAGAGACACAGTTTTGCTTCTCATGGAGGCACGGGTTTGCTTGCGCATGCCTCTTGGAAAGTGAAAAAAGATGAGACGGACTGTGCTTCCGGCTCATTTTTTCGGTTTTTTTTTTGAAAAATAATATTTGCGGAAACTTATTTAGATGGGATCTATTTTTAAAAATCTCAACGCGAGAAATCCAATGGTGAAAACGGTTCGGAATTTGGACCACGATTTAAAAGATAAAATATTTTGAATAAATGAATCTACGAAAGAGTGAAGCACGGGTGTTGAAGGCGAGGGGCCTCCTGTTCGTCAAATCCGCAAAAATTAATGCACTCGCTAGAAGTGTTGCTAGCCAAAGGAGCTAACGTGGGTTCTTGTCTATATATCAGCGTGAAACTATAAGAACAAAAGGCAAATCTGAAATTTTTTTCTGACTGAAACAAATTTTCAGAATGGCGATAATTTTAAGAAACTCAACTGCTTCTCAAATCCGTGAATTCTTTTTAGGAAACTCACATTTTCTGAAAACAGTGAACTGTTTTGAATCTGTGAACAAGGTTGAAATTCTGAACAAATATTTTGAAAATGTCAGCAATTTTTTAAAAAGGTAAATATACCGATGGTGCTTAAACTTGCCATCGATGTTCACTTTAGTGCCTGAATTTGAAAAATACACCGAATTGATTGCAAAACTTGGCACGAGGGTGCAAATACAGTGCTAATCCATCAGAGACGTAAAATACGTTGACGTGGCACCGTATTTCGCTTAGCATGCACAGTTCATGTGCCAGCGTGACATGGGACCCACTGAATAAGATGGACTGCATATCATATCTTTCTATGACCAGTGGGTCCCACCTGTCAGCACAATACAATGGGAAAATTGGGCCGTAAAAATGGTGGGCACCGTAACTTGAACAGGCAACCTCACCGTTGCAAACGGGCACCGTAAAAAATAGGAAAGTTTTCTTAAACTCATAAACAAAATTTGAAAATGCAAACAATTTTATAAATTTGCGAACAATTTCTCAAATTTGCGATGTTTTCAAAAACCTGAACATTTTAGGCGTTTATGAATAAATTTTAACAGGACATTTCTGGAAATTCCGAACATTATTCGAATTTGTGAACAAATGTTAAAAACGTGATTTTTTTTTAAATCGCCCGAATAAATTTGAAGATGCGAACAATTTTGGGAAACACGGATGTTTTTTGATATTTGCGAACAAATTTTGAAAACATGAGCATTTTCTGTTCATGTTTATAAAAAATCAGATTTTAAAAAAATGAATGTTTAACGAAACCCGTTCACTTTTCCAGTTTTGTGAACAAATTTTAAAAAAGCTCAAACATTTCGAAAAATATGAACATGTTTTTGAATATATGAATATTTTTTGAAACTGGAGCATTTTTTAAAACTACTAACAAAATTTGAAAACACGCACATTTTTTTGAAACTCCCCCGAATAAAATTGAGAGCACGAATATTTTTATATTTGCAAACAATTTTTGAAAATTAGAATATTTTTTGCAAATTTGAACATTTACGAAACTCTCAATTTTTTCGAAAACATGAACGATTTTTGGAAACGTAAACATTTTTTGAAAAACACAAACTTATAAACAAACAATTGGAAAAAGAAAAAAGAAAAAAATATTGAAACAAACAATTGGAAAAAGAAAAAAGAAAAAATATTGAAACAAACAAAAACAAAAAGAAAAAAAAGAGAGAAAAGCAAAAAAAGAAACAGGATAAAATGAAATAAAATTAGAAACAGAAACAAAAAAAGTAAGAAAATACCGGTTCTGGAACCTCCTAGAAGATTCCCCAAAGCAAAAAAAAAAACCGACTGTGGGAACCTCTAGGAAGTTCCCGTAACCGGGATCGCTGCAACCATTAATGGGCTAGCCCATATCGCGTCGCTCGCTCGTGAAGCCTTTGTGAATTTTTGTTTTTTTATCGTTTTCATTTTTTTCAGTAACCTTTTTATTCACCCGAACTGTGAGTATTTCTTCTCACAGCATATTTTTCTTATTTTTTGTTAAGAAGTTTGTACAGAAAAGAAAAAGAACGGAAAAACTGTCTCTGAGCTTCGTAGCTACTAGTGTTACAACAGCCAAACCAAAGCAATGCCTTCAGGCGGCCTCAGCTATCTACATGGAGGAAGTGGAGATAGCAGTCCTAGCTTAGTACTAGCCAACAACAGCATGAAGAGGTTATCTGAAGTTTTGGCGCCAAGTAGGCAAGGCCTCAGGGCATCTTCAATGGTTGTAAGATAGTTGTTGGTAGACTTTGCCAGATAGGATTTTTGATGAGATGTCATACAATAAATGAGGAAAGAGAGTAAGGTTGTATGTACATGAACCAACACCCCTTGCACAAGCTCCAATGTAGAATGAGAGAGCACCTTATTTATAATCTCACATCCTATTGGGCAAACTAGATACATCTTATTGGAGTAGTCGTATGTAAAGGTATTGGTTGATGACATGGCATATTTTACTAACAAACAAACAAACAAACTGTTGGAGATGTCCTCATTGGACTGTTTTTTTGCTCTGTATGTCAACCAATGCAACTAACTTTTTTTTACCTTTTTTTCAAATCTGTGAACTATTTTTCAAACTTGTGGATCTTTTAGAAATTTGTCAACTTTTCCCTAATCCGCGAAGTATTTAAATTCGTGAAATTTCTTTAAAATGGCGAAGATTTTTTCATATCTTGAATTGTTTTGGAAATCGTGAATTTGTTTTCAAACTCACAAATAATTTTTAAATCATGAATATTTATGGAAATACGGAAACATTTTCAAATTAATAACATGTTTTCAAATTCGAGAACATTTTACAAATCTGACAACATTTTTTGAAATCCTAAAATGTTTTTTTATTTTGGGAACATTTTTTACATTTGCAGACATTTTTTAAAATTGTGATCAGTTTTTTTGATTCAGCGGACCTTTTTTGGAAATCTGCGATCAATTTTTGAAATTACCAAACATTTTCTACTTAGAGCTTTTTAATAATTTGAGTATAATTTTTTGAAATTTACAAGCATTTTTCAAATTCATGAAAAATGAAGTTTTTTTTAATTCACAAATATATTTTAATTTGCAGATATTTTAAATAATTTAGACAAAAAATCAGAAAATTATATGAACATTTTTTAAAATCTGAAAACATTCTCCAAATTCATGATATCCTGGACATATTGGGGATTACAAAATGAAAAAAACGAAAAAGAAAGAAAAAAAAAAACAGGGGCACCAGGCGCCGCGCACACGGGCCGGCCAAAATCATGTGCTGGAGGGAGACGGTTGCTTGTTTGTGCGTTGTCTTCCGCGCAGGTCATTGAATATGACGACTCATAAGCAACACTCCCTCCATGCCAATAAAAAAGGGGCGCACGTTTTTTAAAATCTAACTTTAATCGTAAATTAGATTATATGTATTTGTGACATAAAATTATATCACCGAAAACTTATTTTTAATACAAATAATGGTGTGGTTTTTAAATATAATTCATATTTGGTTGGTCTAATTTATGATCAAAGTTGAATTTTGGGATGTGTGCACGCCTTATTCATTGGAATGAATGGAGTACACAAAACGACCGGACGAGGATCCTCTGCCGTGCGGCAGGGTACCGTTCGGCCACTGACAGGTGGGCCCGCCGGGAATCAGGCCCACATGTCAGTGCCCCCAACGGCATGTGCCGTACGTCAGAGGAGCTGCTTCCAAAACGACCTGCTGGGCTGCACGCGCACGCACTCCTCCCTGCCCGGCTCCTCTTGTGATATCGCCGGCCGCCGTGCAGGCCTTCCTAGCTCCCCTGTTCCGGGACCCCGCCATCCTGCGCAAGCGCACGGCTCCGTACTCGTGGTTCTACGTGTCACCAAGACTCGCCCTAGCCGCCGTGCTGCTGCCCCTATTCGTCACGGAGCCGGATCCTTTGACTTGCACAAGGGAGGTTAGGGAGCTACAATGTTCTTCTTGTGTAGAAAAGAGAAGGAAAGTCGGGGAGCTTGTGAAATTAAAGTAGAGCTCTTAAAAATTGAAATGAGTCTTTTAAAAATTGAAATGAGTCTTTTGAAATTGAAATTGGTATGTCATGAATTGAAATTGATCTTTTAAAAATTTTAAACCAGTCTTTTCAAAATTGAAATGAGCATAGACCTAGAGGGAAGGGAAGTCAGGTTAGTGTAGTTTACCTGACTTTTCTTCATAGGTCAGAGAAGCCACCTCCATTCGTCGCTGCACACCCAGCTACTCCCCCCGCCCTTGCCTGACTGTGTTGGTGTCCAACGCTCTTGCCCTAGCTCCCTCCCTCACATAGCACTCTTCTCTCTCTCACTTGCTGCGCTCAAACGACAGGAGGGAGAAGAAGGAAGGGAAGAACAGGAGAACACAGTGGACACGGTGAGGTTTCCGGCGCAAGTACGCCCGCCGCACGAACGGCAATTCCTTGAGCACGAACTCAAGCCCACACGGCCAACATACAGGGGAGGGAGGGGTCTTTTATGCGTGCGCGCACCAACACCCCACGCCGCGCTCCCGACGCACCCACTCGCCCACTGCCCACGTCCCGCACTCCACGTTCGCGCCCCCGACCACGCACACGCTCGGGCGCGACCGGGTCCAGTGCCCAACACGGTCACACACCCCTGCAGTTCGCTATCTAACAACCCCTACTACAGCGGACTCCGACGCGAGCCCAACTCACGCACCACCGCGACACAAACACTCACCCAGACACTATCTGGACACGCCCCAGATAGTGGCGAGACACTAGTCAGACTATGCTCATACAGTAGTCGGACTATGCCAAGACACACACATGCATGCACGGCCATGGACCCGGCGCGGCTCCGACCAGCGCCCGACACGTCCAGCGCGCACACACGCACTGGACAGGACGAAATCACTGTTCTGACCTTATACCGAAAGAATTGCACAAAATAAACTCGTCTGGAAAGTATTTCACGATCTGACCCTTTTAGCAACGCCAGAACCCGTGGCGTTTCATTCCAACGTAGAAACACCGAGCTAGCTAGTGTTGCTGTCCTAGACCGAGCACGCGCTGCACGCTGACGTGGCAGGTCAGAAACGCCAAGCTATCTAGCGTTTCTGGAAACGCCAGGGACTATGGCGTTTCTGGTTTAAATAAATTGCAAGGAAACAATCAAAGAAAAATATTCGCATGTTGGCCGGAAACGCCAAGAGACTTGGCGTTGCTAAACTTCATGAAAACGCCATGATGCATGGTGTTGCTGGCTTGCATAGCACAGTATAAAGCAATTCGACAGTACTGTATTCAGTCCAGAAACGCCAACGGTTATGGCGTTTCACGTATGGGCAGAAACGCAATCTAGCTTGGCGTTTCGATGTGGCGATGCAACGCAGTCTAGCTCGGTGTTTCTAGATTGTGAAGAAACGCCACGGGTTCTGGCGTTGCTAAAAGGGTCAGATCGTGAAATACTTTTCAGACGAGTTTATTTTGTGCAATTCTTTCGGTACAAGGTCAGAACAGTGATTTTGTCCCACTGGACATGCCCGCTTGGCTTATTTCCCAACAGACTGCAGTTCGCCGCCGCGCGCCAAAAGCTGCTCCCAGCCCCAGCTACTCCCCTGCCCTTGCCTGCATGACCACCGGCTGGCTGCTGGCTGCTAGCTGCTTGTTAAATTTCTTGCTTTATAATGTATTAATTGCTGAATTTATGTATATAATGAACAATCGTGTGTACAGTGGAATTCCGTTGGTTAACGGACAAGTAGTGAACAAGAACAACCACTTATGTGCGCAATGCGTAAACAAGACAAGTACTCCCTCCCTCCGTCCGAAAATAAGTGTCTTAATCTTAGTATAATTTTATACTAAAGTTAGTATAAAGTTGAGACACTTATTTTAAAACGGAGGGAGTAAGAGCATCTACAGCCGGGTGCCCCAACCCGGCTTCAAACGCCCAAGCGGCCTGCCCGGTCACGATTTTTGACCTAGATGGACGCCTCAAACGGGCCTCAAACGCCTGAGCTGACCGGCATCCCTCATATCTAGCCCAAATATGGGGCGGATATTGGCGCGCTCGGGCACGTCCGCCAAGTCGGACCTGGCCCATGCTAGCCCACCCGACCCCACATATATTCGTCACCATCCGCTCGCCGGACCAAACCCTAGCCACTTCACTCCACTCCCCTCCGCCGTCCAAGCTCGTCTCTAGCATGGCGGGCAGCGGATCTGAATCATTCACCTCCAGATCCGTCGACCCCAAGTTCATCCTACGCGGCCCCGAGGAGGAGATGGCCGTCCGGGTTGTGCTCCGCCGCACCCGGGAGGAGGCCCGTGCACGGCAGCGCTCGGACTCCTTCCGCCAGGAATCCATTGCGTCCGCCCAAATGGCGCATGAATCCGGTGCTAGACCAGACTTGGCTGCCTCGCCGGAGGCGGTGCGGTCCATTTGGCGTCCGAACACGGTGGTGGACGCGCAACCCCTCCGTTGGCGCGTCGAGCATTGGGACGCACCATGGCCCTCGTCCGACAAGAACATGGCACGGCGTGCCCGCCATGCCAGACACTGGGCGCGGGAGGCGGCAGCAGCCCTCACAGCGGTAGACGTCGGCGAGGCGGAGTCGCATTCTCCGGTGCCCCGTATGGCGCATCAGTCCGGGCGCCGCAATCGCATCATGGTGGATGTCGGCGGCTCGTCCTCGGGCGGACCCGTCATCGATCTGGCGTCCATCGGCACCGTTCGGGTTCTGGACTCCAACGAGGAAGAGTTGGGTATGGGAGATGGCGACGCGTTGAGTCCCGTGAGCCCTACTCTACCTTTCCGGAGACCGGACCAACACTCTGAGGAGCGCAGCCGGCCGCCGGACATGGCCAGGGCGGAGCCGGGCGAGCGGGGAGCGAAACCGGACGAAACTCCGCTCAAAGGTCGTTGCGTTGCATGTAATAATATGGATTTGATATTTCTAATTTGAGGTATCCGGATGTGGAATGCAGTTTTTGAGGCGTGACCGGTCACTGTCGGCGGATGCGCCCGGGCGCGTCCGCGGGCATTTGATGGGTCGGATTTGCCAAGTCCGGCTATAGATGCTCTAATAGTGAACATTGAACCGAAATTTAAATGAAAAACTGTGTGTTTGCAGTCTCTGTGTGTTTTTTCAGTCCTATTTGTATCATTGAACTTAAACTGATATATTTTAGGGTTTAGGGTAGTTATAAGTGTCAATGTTATTCCATGTTGTTGAATATTTTTACCCGAGCTTCTACTTGAAAGTCATGAGTTTATTCCTAAATCACTTTGTTCACAAAATAGGGTTGCTCATTGTTTACCTAATCATGATAGACCTGGTGTTAACGTTCTTGTTTTACAAAATAGGCTTTCGCTCTGCTTTATAGATAAAGGCAACCAATCTTCCGTCGGGGATGATGGACCAGGAGGAAGCAATGTGCTCCTCCGTAAGGATATGGGTCGCGAGACTTGTCGATCCTCGATGTGGTTGGAGCTAGAGGTGAGGATTCAGATTGCGAGAAATCCCTAGCCGACAATGGTTGGCCACGAGGGCGACGACGCCCGTGGGCGCTGTATTTTCTCCATGGAGACGTTCGTCAGATCGGTTTCTACTTCCACCATGCCATTTGTCTTCCGGGTGAAAACCCTAACTACGGTGGGCAGCGCCGATACCTTCAACGTCATTCCCTTCTTGAAGGCGCCGCCTTAGGAGATAGTTGGCTAGTGGACACCGTTGGGTTGGCGTTGGCGACGATCTGGATCACGAGGTGATGCGGTGTGACATTTACCGTGTTAGCGACGGCGGGTCTCGGTGGCGTGGCGCAGCGGGCTCAACGTTGGATCTATGATGATGGACGCGGGCAGCGTGGTGGCCCTAACTGGCATCGTGGTGGCATCGACGGTAGTTGGGCCTGGCAATGTCAATGCGTTGACCTCTCCTAAAATTGGGACGACAGAAGATGATGGTGCCAGATTCTGGAGTGTGCGGATGCGGTGCATGCTGAGAGTCTGTTAGATCTGTTGGTGCTCTCGGCTCATCGTGGGGAGGCTTGATGAGGCCACCGGATTAGATGGTGTGCGCTGATGCGTGGTTAGGGCACATCACCAAGCTAGTAAGTGTAGTGACATATATCGTCAGAAAGGTGGCTTTGAGTTGATCCATGTATTTGTTTCTCAGTAGGAATAATGTTTCCCACGTTCTACCCCGGTCTGATGGTGTGAATAGCATCGTCAGAGAATGTGTGAAGGTGTGTGATACGTCTCCAACGTATCTATAATTTTTGATTGTTCCATGCTGTTATATTATCATTCTTGGATGTTTTACAATCATTTTATAGCAACTTTATATCACTTTTTGGGACTAACCTATTGACATAGTGCCCAGTGCCAGTTGCTGTTTTTTGCTTGTTTTTTACTTCGCAGAATATCAGTACCAAACGAAGTCCAAATGCCACGAAACTTTTTGGAGATTTTTTTGGACCAGAAGACACCTTGGGGGCCAAGAAAGCACCAGAGGGGATCCCCGTGGGGACCACAAGACACCTGGGCGCGCCCAGGAGCCCAAGCGCGCCCAGGTGGATTGTGGGCCCCACGGAGGTCTCCTGCACCGCCTCTTCGCCCTATAAATTCCCAAATATTCTAGAAACCCTAAGGGAGACGACGAAACACAATTCCAGTCGCCGCAAGTTCTAGAACCACGAGATCCAATCTACACCATCACGAAGGGGTTCATCATCCTCATTGGTGCCTCTCCGATGATGCGTGAGTAGTCCACCATAGACCTACGGGTCCGTAGGAAGTAGCTAGATGGCTTTCTCTCTCTCTTTGATTCTCAATACAATGGTCTCTTGGAGATCTATTTGATGTAATGACTTTTTGCGGTGTGTTTGTTGGGATCCAATGAAGTTTGAGTTTATGATCAGATCTATATGCATCAAAGTTATTTGAGTTTTCTTTGATCTCTTACATGCATGGTTACTTATAGCCTCGTATTTGTTCTTCGAATCTTTGGTTTAGTTAGGCCGACTAGATCGATTTTTCTTGCCATGGGAAGATGTGCTTTGTGATGGGTTCGATCTTGCGGTGTCCTCTCCCAGTGACAGAAGGGGCAGCAAGGCACGCATGTATCATTGCTATTAAGTATAACAAGATGGGTCTATTCCTACATGAATAGATCTTGTCTATATCATGTCACCGTTCTTATTGCATTACTCTGTTTCTCCATGAACTTAATACACTAGATGCATCCTGGATAGCGGTCGATGTGTGGAGTAATAGTAGTAGATGCAGAATCATTTCGGTCTACTAATCTTTGACGTGATGCCTATATAATGATCATTGCCTGGATATCATCATTATTATTTGATCTTCTATCAATTGCCCAACGGTAATTTGTTTACCCACCGTATGCTATTTTCTCGAGAGAAGCCACTAGTGAAATCTACGGCCCCCAGTTCTATCTTTTATCATATTGCTTTCCGATCTATTTTTATTCGCTTTTATTTTCAGATCTATTATTCCAAAAACCCAAAAATACCTTGCTGCACTTTTTCTTTATTTATTTTATTTTGTGTTATTGCGAGATCTATTTATCCAACATCATACAAACTGTCGTGGGGATAGACCACGGGTAGCCTCATCCATACCCCTTAGCATTTCAAGACATCAGGGCTAGCAAAGCCCCTCACGCCTTCCGGACACGCGGCCGGCTCCTTGGGCCGGTTGGGCCCAAGCGGCCGGCTCCCAGAAGACGGAGCACTCTTAGGAGGCGACTTCGGGGGAGGCCGGCTCCCAGCAGACGGACCCTCGTCCCCTCGGAGTCTGCACTCACTGCTCTGACGAGACGGAGCGTGGCTATAGGGCCACCCTCTCCCCCAAATCCCAGAGGGGCATGGCTACAGTGTGAGCTAACCAAGCGGTCACCTACCTGCCAGGCGCAGGACTGTAGCCATGCGACCCTCAGCATGGCCCTCGTCAGCAAGGGCCATGCTACAGCAAAAGGCAATCAGTACGGCCCGCAGGCGGCGGGCCCTACCTGTCCATGAGATCCCAGAAGACGGCGCATTCCTGGAAGGCGGCTTCGGGGGCGGGCCGGCCTCCAGCAGACGGCCCTCCCCTTCCCTCGAAGTCCGCACTCACCTGCTCCGATGACATGGAGCATGGCTACAGTGTGCGCTGACCAAGCGGCCACCAACCCGTCTGACGGCGGGACTGTAGCCATACGACTCCTGACGAGGCCTCCGTCATCAAGTACGAAGCTACAGCAAAAGGCAATCAGTATGGCCCGCAGGCAGCGGACCCTACTTGTCGGCCGGATTCTCGGCAGCCGGCGGGGCCCACCAAGCGGCGGGCCCCAGCAGCCGGCGGAGAACCCGACGACCTTAGACACTGACGTCCGGGTCCTACACCCGGACGTATTACCATTGTACCCCTGGGGGGTTGGCATATGAAACCCCCCAGGGCTCACCCATGCAAAGGGTTCAGCCCTCATTCCACCATACACCATAGCTAGGAGAAGAGAGCTAGCCTTGCCATTCTTCCTCCTCTAGCAACACAGCTCAAGGAGCAATCTTGTACACCATTTGATCATAGTCATCATGCGGAGACCCCGTAGAGCAGGACTAGGGGTGTTATCTCTCCGGAGAGCCCCGAACCTGGGTACGTCTCATGTGCGATCGAGCTCGTGCTCACTCCCGTTTCCAGGGCCCGACGACGTCCTCTTGGCTCCACCCATGATAAGCCACCCCCTGGCATCTGACGTGATAATACCACGACAGTTGGCGCCCACCATGGGGCCATTCGCGACGTTGGCCGGAGACACGTTCTGGACGGGAACCGCCTTCCTCTCCGGCGAGCACGTCGCGGCCGGCTTGATCAGCCAGCCCGATGCGTTCGCTTGCGCTTGCTCCGGTGCATCGTCCGACGTGGGAGCCGTTTGCCCCACAAGCTGCCTCGCCGATCTCTTCGGGAAGCTCAGCCTCTCCGACGCAGACACCACTGACGGGTTCCCCGGCGGCGTGGTGGTGATCGACGACCCGCTCCCTTCCGTCTCTAGCATCGCCTCTGCCGGCGTGCTCGCCGCCGGCGTCTTCGTGGAGGTGATGGTCACTGGCCACAGCCAGGCCTCTGGCGGGGCCGTCCAGGACCCATTGCGAGCAGCGATACAGGACCTGGCGGCTCCTGTCGGGGCCAACACCGACGCGGCGGCGCTAGAAGAAATCCACGTCAAGCTCCTCGACAGCGCCACCAAGATGGCGGCCATGAAGTGCCGCGCTGAGGCCAACCAGCGCGAGATCGACCGCATAGCTGGCGGCACGCCGGCTGCGGCCCAGCCCAGCCGAGCCGGCGCCATCCGGCAACGCGGCGCGACCATCGCCAGCATGCTGGGAGTCGGACATCCGATCTACGACACCCCCATGCAGAACCTGCGCGCCGCACAGGCGGCAGCAGAAGAACTCGAGAACCTGCAGGGCGACGAATGGCGTAGCTAGCTAGACCGCCTCCAGGAACTCCTCAACGCTGCGAACACGCAGCAAGACGCGTGCAATCGTGTGGGGGGAGCCGGCCAGTATGCCGAGCTCCCGGAACGGAACCCTCTACCCCGCCGCGAGAATGGAGCGACCTCTCAGTCCCCTAGTGGCGGCGGCTGCGGCCAGCGAAACCCGGAGCCTGCAGCTAGCCGCAGCCGGCGCTCTCACCAGACGGTTGTGGGCAGCCGAGAAGTTCCTCCAAACCCGGAGGGCCGGCGCCACCAGGACGAACGACCGCCTCCCCCCGCAGGGAGAGGTTGGCTTCTTCGGTGCCGGTTGAGCACCCGACTTTGGGGGGCCGGCTAGGCCCCCACGAAGCAGTCGGCGAGAATGACGCTCGCCGCCGGATCGAGCAGCTAGCTTGGTCCCTGGCAATGGAGGATGAGTATACAGTCGGCCCGGCCTGCTTCGGCCCCCGCATCCGCGACGAGCACTTCCCCAAAGGGTTCTCGCTCCCTCGCGACACTCCCAAGTACACCGGCGCCGTGAAGCCGGAGGACTGGCTGACCGACTATGCCACAACAGTCAGCATAGCAAACGGCAACAAGCGCGTTGCCGTGAAGTATGTTCCGCTCATGCTCTAGGGCACAGCCCGGACATGGCTGAACAGCCTCAAATGCAACAGCATCAACAGCTGGTTGGACTTCATCGACGTCTTCGTCCGCAACTTCACCAGCACCTACAAGCGGCCCCCAAGCCTCGCCAGCTCTTCATGTGCGTTCAGGGTCCGACTGATCCACCCGCGACGACCTGACGCGCTGGGCCGAGCTGCGCAACTCCTACAAAGGGGTGCACGAGGTGTAGGCCATCGAGTACTTCACCGCCGGGTGCAGATAGGGCACCCTGCTCAAGCACAAGCTTCTGTGCGATGAGCCGGCTACCTTGGACGAGCTTCTGGTTGTGGTGGACAAGTACGCCACGACCGACTCTTCCATGAAGTCGGAGATCTGGGTTGACGCGTTCGGGAAGGTGATCCAGCCGGCTTCCCAGCGGCCGGTTGGTGACTCCAACCGGCGTCAGCAGCCGAACGACAACAAGCGCAAGGCCGAGCAGCCGGCTTCTAGCAACCGGCAGGTGGCAACCGTCGAGGACCAGCAGCCGGCATGTCAGCCCGGCCCCAAGCGTCAGCAGGGCGGCAAGGGAGCCTGGCTGCCGGCCTTCTCCTTTGAGCAGGCCCTTGAGGCCCCATGCAAGTTCCACAGCGGCGCGAAGCCGTCCAACCATACCACCCGGCAGTGCAACTGGCTCGCCCGGATCGCTAAGGGTGAGGGTTTGCCGCCTCCTCCTCCCGGCCCGGCGGCTCCGGCTCCTCAGCAGCCGGCCCGTCCTGTCGGCATGCTCCAAGATGAGTTCCCCAACGAGAACGCCACCTACGTCGTCTTCAGCGTAGTCGGCGTCAGCAGCACCGCGCGGTGAATGCTGTAGTTTCAGAGGTCCCCCAATTTATGCACTGGTCCGAGAGGCCCATCACCTGGAGCCACGATGACCACCCGGCCGTGATGCCCTCACCGGTTGCTTATGCCATGGTGCTGGACTCCACCTTCTCAACCGAGAGGCGGGCCTGCCGCTTCTCTCGGATCCTGATAGACGGCGGTAGCAGCATCAACATCCTCCACCGCGACACCATGGAAAAGCTGGGCATCAAGGAAAAGCAACTCCAGCCCAGCCGGACCATGTTCCATGGCATTGTCCCTGGGCTTTCCTGCTCTCCAATCGGCAAAATCAAGATTGACGTCCTGTTCGGCGACAAGACCCACTTCCGCCGCGAGCCAATCTGGTTCGAGGTGGTTGACTTGGATAGCCCCTACCACGCGCTCTTGGGCCGGCCAGCTTTGGCCAAATTCATGGTGGTCCCGCATTACGCCTACCTGAAGATGAAGATGCCGGGTCCCAAGGGCATCATCACCATTGCCGGCGACTACCAGAAGTCGCTCACGTGCGCCACGGCTAGCTCCTGGTTGGCCGAGTCCCTCGTCATTGCCGAAGAGAAGCGCCTCCTTGACCGGGCTATGGCCATGGCCAGCGAGTAGCTGGCCATGCCATCCGACCCCAAGGAGATTGAGGCCGAGGGCTCCTTCCAGCCGGCCAAGGAAACAAAGAAGATCATCTTGGACCCGGCGCACCCGGAGAAGTACGCTATTGTGGGGGCTAACCTCGACAGCAAATAGGAAAGCGAGCTCGTCGACTTCCTCCGTCAGAATCGGGACATCTTTGCATGGTCCCCCAAGGACATGCCGGGTGTTCTAAAGGATTTTGCCGAGCACAAGCTGCATGTGCGGCCGGATGCTAAGCCGGTCAAGCAACCCCTCTGCCGCCTATCAGAAGAGAAGAGAAGGATCGTTGGTGAAGAAATCGCCCGGCTTCTGGCAGCCGGCTTCATCATGGAAGTGTTCTACCCGGACTGGCTTGCCAACCCAGTCCTCGTTTTGAAGAAAAACAACAAGTGGCGCACGTGTATTGACTACACAAGCCGCAACAAAGCCTGCCCCAAGGATCCGTTTGCCTTGCCCAGATTGATCAAGTGATCGACTCCACGGCCGGCTGCGACCTTTTGTCCTTCTTGGATGCCTACTCCGGCTACCACCAGATCAAGCTGGATCCGGCTGACCGACTGAAGATCGCCTTCATCACCCCTTTCGGCGTCTTCTGCTACATCACCATGACGTTCGGTTTGAGGAATGCCGGCGCCACCTTTCAGCGCTGCATGTAGAAGTGCCTTTTGAAGCAACTCGGCAGAAACACCCACGTCTATGTGGATGACATAGTGGTGAAGACGGAGAAGCGTGGCACCCTTTTGGAGGATCTCAAGGAGACCTTCACCAACATTCGCCGCTTTCAGATCAAGCTCAACCCGGAGAAGTGTGTCTTCGGAGTACCAGCCGGCCAGCTCCTTGGCTTCCTTGTTTCTGAGCGTGGGATCGAGTGCAACCCCGTAAAGATCAAGGCCATTGAGCGGATGAAGAAGCCGACCCGGCTGCGGGACATCCAGAAGTTCACCGGGTGCCTAGCCTCTCTCAGTCGGTTCATCAGCCGGCTGGGCGAGAAGGCCCTCCCACTGTACCAGCTGATGAGGCCTTCGAGTGGACCGACCAGGTGGACGTGGCCTTCCTCCAGCTCAAGCGGATGCTGTCCACGCCGCCTGTTCTGGCCGCTCCGGCTGCTAAAGAGCCCATGTTCCTCTACATCGCCGCTACCAACCGGGTCGTCAGCACCGTGATCGTTGTCGAGCACCCAGAAGCCGGCAAACTCTAGCCGGTCCAGAGGCCGGTCTATTACCTGAGCGAGGTGTTGTCGGCCTCCAAGCAGAACTACCCCCACTACCAAAAGATGTGCTACGGCGTGTACTTTGCCGCCAAGAAGCTGAAGTAGTACTTCCAGGAGCATACCATCACGATCGTCTGCACCGCCCCCCTTGCTGAGGTCATGGGCAACAGAGATGCCTCAGGCCGGGTGGCCAAGTGGGCCATCGAGCTGGCTCCCCACACCATCCTCTACCAGCCCCGCACCGCCATCAAGTCTCAAGCACTGGCCAACTTCCTCGTCGACTGGGCCGAGACCCAGTACCTGCCGCCAGCGCCGGATTCCACGCATTGGCGGATGCACTTCGCCGGCTCGAAGATGCACACCGGTTTGGGAGCCGGCATCGTCCTCACCTCTCCCAAAGGCGACAAGCTCAAGTACATGTTGCAGATCCAGTTTGCCGCCTCCAACAACGTGGCCGAGTACGAGGCACTCGTCCACGGGCTCCGGCTAGCCCAGGAGATCGGCATCTGCCGCTTTCTGTGCTACGGCGACTCGGACCTCGTGGTTCAGCAGTCCTCTGGCGACTGGGACGCCAAGGACGCCAACATGGCCAGCTACCGCTTCCTCGTCCAGCAGATCAGCGGCCACTTTGACGGGTGCGAGTTCCTTCATGTGCCACGGGCCGACAACGAAGCAGCCGATGCCCTGGCGCGGATTGGCTCCACCCGACAAGCCATACCAGCCGGCGTCTCCCTCGAATGCCTGCGCAAGCCGTCCATCAAGCCTTCGCCGGAATCAGAGTCCATCTTCGTGCCGGCTGACCCTGGAGCAACCGGATCCACATCGGGGACTGCAGCAGCCGGCCCGGGGACTTCGGCAGACGGCCCGGGGGCTGCAGCACCCAAACCTGGCCTGGGGACTCCAGAACCCGGCCCGGGGACTTCAACGACGCAGCAAGCAGCGGCCGACTCCGACCCGCCACCTCCCAACCCGGCCACCTTGGTACCGGTTGCTGTCATGACGGTGGTAGAAGCTCCATCTTAGGCGCAGCCCATCCTCAACTTTCTGGTAAGCCATGAGATGCCAGCCGACAAAATCTTGGCCCGGCAGGTGCAACGCCGGGCAGCTGCATACACAATCGTCAACAGAGAGCTCGTCAGGCGCAGCGTGACTGGCGTCTTCCAGCGCTGCGTAGAGCCGGAGAAGGGCATTGCTATCCTCAGAGACATTCATCAAGGCGAATGTGGCCACCATGCCGCCTCCAGAGCCCTCGTTGCCAAAGCTTTCCGCCATGGTTTCTTCTGTCCGACTGCTTTGGACGATGCCAAGGAGTTGGTCCGCAAGTGCAAGGGGTGTCAGCGTTTCAGCCGCAAGCAGCACCTGCCGGGCTCAGCACTCAAGACCATCCCCATCACTTGGCCGTTTGCCGTATGGGGGTTGGATACGGTGGGCCCATTCAAAACAGCACGCGGCGGTATGACCCATCTACTGGTTGCCATGGACAAGTTCACAAAGTGGATTGAGGCGAGGCCAATCAAGAAGCTGAACGGTCCGACTGCCGTCACGTTCATCGCTGACATCACTGTCCGGTACGGCATCCCGCATAGCATCATCACCGACAACGACACGAACTTCGCCAAAGGCGCCTTGGCCCGTTTCTGCGCGACGCAGGGCATCCAACTGGACCTCGTGTCCGTTACCCATCCGCAGTCAAATGGCCAAGTGAAGCGAGCAAACGGCCTCATCCTGTCCGGCATCAAGCCCCGGCTGGTCGAGCCACTAGAGCGCTCGGCCGGCTGCTGGATCAAGGAGCTGTCGTCCGTCCTTTGGAGTCTCCGGACCACGCCGAATCAATCAACCGAATTCACGCCCTTCTTCCTCGTGTACGGGGCCGAGGCCGTCATCCCAACAGACATTGAGTTCGACTCGCCTCGCGTCACCATGTACACGGAGGCGGAAGCCAAGGAGGCGCGAGAAGACGGCGTCGACCTGCTCGAAGAGGCCCGGCTGCTAGCACTCAACCGATCTGTCATCTACCAGCAGAGCCTACGCCGCTACCACAACAATAAGATCAAGCCGCGTGCTTTCCGCGAGGGTGACCTTGTGCTCCGGCTGATCCAGCGAACAGCCGGCCAGCACAAGCTCTCGGCTCCTTGGGAGGGGCCTTTCATCATCAGCAAGGCCCTGGCCAACGACTCGTACTACCTCATCGATGCACAGAAACCCAGGGCACGCAAGAGGGACACAGTCGGCCAAGAGTCGGAGCACCCGTGGAACGCGAACCTTCTCCGCCCGTTTTACAGTTGATGCAGTGTATGTACCATGCTATCTTTTGTATTAAGCAAAGACAACAGGTCCCCCGAGGTGCACTCGGGGGCTACCTTTTTATCTATGTGATAAGCTTCACCTATGAATGAGTTTTTTCTTCCGCCCTGTCCGGGTCCGGCCAGCCGGCCCGGGGGCTTGCCGCCTTGACCTAAGTTGGCGCCACCCGAAGTCGGCTAAGTAGTGTGCCGACGCCAAAGCCCTCTCTTCGTCCCAGCCACAGCTCGCGAGAACGCTGTCCGGCTGGCAAGAGCTAAAGGCCGGAAACGCTGTCCACACAAAAAACGACTAAGGAAGAACGTCGATTCAGGCCAAGCTGGCCTCTCGCCCCACCCGTCCGGCTGCTCAGCAGCCGGCCGGCTTCTCACTCGACTAGCTACGCTCTAAGGGGCTGAAGTAACTTGCCTATTCTAAATGGCCAAGTCCCTGACCCAGCCACAGACCGCAGCGCGGCTGTCCGGCTGGCAGGGCGACAGCCAAAGGAAGACGGCAAAAGAAAAAGCCAAAGAAAGCAAAGGCAAAATCGAGTCAGAACTCGGCAGAGCACGCAAGCATGTGGGAAAATAAATTTATTACATTGCAAAAGGCCCAAGGCCGGCATTCATCAGAGTTTAAAATACACCCCCAGTGGGTGGAATTGCGTACGATTAACTTGTTCTCAAGTACAAGACAGAAAAAATCCAAAATGTAAAAGGCCGCCTAGGCCGAAGGCGGTGCGGGCTACTGGGACAGGTTCGCGGTGGCTGAGGCACCGGCTGGCGGGGCTTCCGGCTGGCTGGCCTCGGTCTGGTCGGCGGCGGTAGCGGCCGACGAGGTCTCCCGCGGCTTGCTTGCTGAAGCCGGATCGGGCCGGTTCCGGCTGGTCGCTCCATCATCTGGCGTAACGCCATCGCCTTCCTTGTCCTCACTCTCCTCCGTGGCTTCGTTGCTGGAGGCGATCTCCTCAACCAGGTCCTCCCCCTTGTCCGGGTTCAGCCCGAACCAGGATGGCGGCACCTCGGTGCCGTCTTCCGCCCGCTCCGGGACGAAGACGCCGACGTCGGCGTAGTCGGCAAGGGCTGCGGCGAGAATGGCGATCGCTTCGCGCTCTGCCTCCAACTCTGGCGCCGCCTCCTGGCGGAAGGTGGTCAGCTACGCCGGGCTCACGCCCAGGTACCACGCCTTAACAAATTCCAGCGCCACCTTGGCGCCGGCCCGTGCCGCGGCGCCCTTCCAGGCGTCAAGCCGCTCCCCCGCCACCTCCAACTAGTTGGCGGTCCGGCTAGGAGTCCGGTGCACCTGCGCACCCGGCCAGAGCCGTTCCAAGACCCGGGACCCGGTGCGCTGAAATTGGCGGAGCAGCCGGCGGACCGGCACAAGGCGTAGCTGGACGGCCCGGAACTGTTCGCCCAAAGTCCGAGGCCGGTCTGGCGCAATCTCCTCGCCCACCTGCCTCCGCTGCTCGCGTCGTGCCTCGATCGCCTGGCCGATGACGCCGGCGTGGTCCGGGAAGTACTCTGCGTAAAAAGAAAACAAAGGAATAAGAGACCGACTCCCAGTAACAGCCGGTGCGTCCAAGCAAGAAAGAAAAGTTACCTTCAAGCATGCCCTCGATCACCTCATAACCTTCCGACAGGGACTTCTCCCTCTCGGCCCAGTCCAAGCACTGAGACTCGAACTTGGCCTTGAGGAGCTCCTCCCCGTCCTTCAGCTGTCGGACCTGGTCTGCGTGCCTGGCCGCCTGGTCAACCAGCTCCTTCTCGAGCCGATCGCGCTCCGTGGCCGCCTGGCTGCGCTCCAGTTCCTTGGCCTGAAGCTGGCTCTCGAGCTCGTGCACGTGGCTCCGCAGATTGGCGGCGGCCTCTGCAAAGGAAAAGAAGAATCATCGGCGTCAACAAAGACAAGAAGTCGCCAGGAAGATCCGGCCCGGCTGCTCAGCAGCTGGCCCGAATCTCGGGGGCTACACCCAGTGGGTGCGCTTGCGCGCCCCCACTGATAGCCGGTCTACGTACCTCGGCTCTGCCGCAACTCGCCGGTCAGAGTGGCAAGTGCCTGGCTCTGGGAGTTGAAGGCGGCCGCGCGCAGGTTGTTGTAATCCTGCGGCAAGAGCGACATCTCAGCATCCAGAAACACGCCTAGAAGTTCCAACCCGCCTGCTCAGCAGCCGGCTTGGAACTCGGGGCTACACCCAGTGGGTGCGCTGGCGCGCCCCCACTGAAGATCGAAAAAATAAAAAACAAGATCAAGAACATACCCGGACAGACATCTGCATCGCCACCATCTCGCTCCTCGCCTTCAGGAGGGTGGTGCCGTGGGCGGAGAACTTGTCCAGGACGTCCTTCACCGCGAGGTTCAGGGCGGCCGGGCCGGCTCCTGGTGCCCAACCAGGCGGAGCAGAGCTTGTGGCTTCGGTGTCGGCTCCCGGCGAGCTCGTGGCCCCGACCTCTATCGGCCTCGGCGCGGAGGCCGCCCGCGACAAGCGCAGGCGCATGGAGGCGCGCGTCGTCAGGGCCTGGCTCATCGCCAGCCCGGCGCCGGCTAAAGGCCCCTCCGGCCCTTCGGGATGGCCGCCTCCCCGCTCGCCAGCTCCCGGTGCCCGCTGAACCACCTCCGCCTCCAGGTCGACAGGGCCGGTCGCCCCCTACTCTGGGGCCGTCTGGTCGGCTCCGGCTATTCCAGGCGGCGCCTGGATCTCCCCCACCAGCGGCTCCGGCTGCTCGAGGTTGGCGGACTCCGGGATCCTGCCACCAGCCGGATCCTCAGTGGCCTTGGTGTCGGCCTCCGCCTGCGCCTTGGTCGCTGCCTCCGCCTGTGCCTGCGCCGCGGCCTGGGCCTCTGCCTGTGCCGATGCGGTAGCCTGGGCATCAGCCTCCGCCCGCGCTATGGCCTCCCGCTCCTCCCGCGCCTCCCGCGCGTTCCTCTCCGTCGCCTCCTGAAGGGCGGCGGCCGGGTCCACGCGCCGGGCCTCGTCAGAGCCGCCTGCTGGTCCGGTCAGCGAGGCGGACGGAGCCTGTGATATGGAAAGGGGAGCCCTGCACGGTAAATCAAGCAAAGATAAGAAGCTTGCAAGAAAGAAATAATCAAGACAGTGCGCCTAACGCACTTAACCGGACACCATTGGGCGCTCCCTCGGGCCCCGCCGGATGGCGGCCGTCTTCGCGGCCTCTTGCCGCTTGGTCACGGCCGTCGACTTGGCCTTCTTGGGCGGCTTGCTGCCAAACATCCCCTCGGCACGGCGTTTAGGCGCGCCGGGTGCACCAGTCGGCGCTCCGCCTGTCGGCTACGCCGTCGAGGAGCCGGCGCCTACCCTGTCGGCGCCTTCGGGGCGGTGTTGTCCGTCGCCGTCTTCATCATCATCCGGCCAATCCCGGACATTGCCGCCTCCTCCGTCGCCGCCTCCCCCAGTGGCGTCGTCATCGCCTTCGTCCTCCAACGCGGCCGCCCCCAGCTCGGGGTCGCCCACGTTGCTCATCTCGCGGTCCGCCATCTACTGGTGGCCCGGAGCCGGCGCCGCCTGCTGCCTGGCCAGGAAAGCACTACGTCACGTCCGGGTGGTCAGGTCGGATGAAGAGCATGGCATGAGCAAAGAAGGAGGACCAGATACTAACCGACGGCGGCGGATTGGCGCGGCTATACGGCTCCTTGCTGAATCTCCACTCAGTCTCGCTGAGCTTGCTGTCGGAGAAATAGTTGACATGGCGGACCACCTCCACAGTCGGCAGCTCCTTGGTTGACATCCGGCATGGATCTCGACGGCCGCTCATGTCGCTGATCAGATGAGGCCGGCCTTAGAGTGGCGATACCCGGCGTTGGACGAAGGCGGCCAACAAGTCCGATGCCTTGAGGCCCTCCGAGTCCGTCATCTCCTGCAGCCGGTTGAGGACGTTGTTGATAGCAGCCGGCAACGGCCTGGCGGGCTGCTGGCCCCAGTTGTTCCGTGGCTCGGGTGGTGGGCCGGCTGCGTAAGCCGGCAAGTTCCCTCCCGGAGCGGGCCTGGCGGGCAGGAGCACTTTTGCCCTTCGACGGAGCGATTCTGCCGGGGAAACTTCCCTCCTGGAGCGGGAAATCATCGCCATCGTCATCACCAACAACTCTTCGATCTTTGGGAGGGCAATTGATAACCCACAAGTATAGGGGATCAGTTGTAGCCTTTCTCGATAAATAAGAGTGTCGAACCGAACGAGGAGCTAAAGGTAGAACAATTATTCCCTCAAGTTCTATCGACCACCGATACAACTCTACGCACACTTTACGTTTGCTTTACCTAGAACAAGTATGAAACTAGAAGTATTTTGTAGGTGTGATAGGATAGGTTTGCAAGATAACAAAGAACACGTAAATAAAAACTAGGGGCTGTTTAGATAAAGAAACAATTAAGTTAGTTTTAGTAGAGAGCTTTTTGTCATGAGAAAGTTATTTGTCCCTAGGCAATCGATAACTAGACCGGTAATCCTTATTGCAATTTTATATGAGGGAGAGGCATAAGCTAACATACTTTCTCTACTTGGATCATATGCACTTCTGATTGGAACTCTAGCAAGCATCTGCAACTACTAAAGATCATTAAGGTAAAACCCAACCATAGCATTATAAGGTATCAAGTCCTCTTTATTCCCATACGCAAACAACCTACTTACTCGGGTCTGTGCTTCTGTCACTCACGCCACCCACCATAAGCGAATCATGAACATATTGCAAACCCTACAGCAGGGATCCCTCACGCTTGCGTGACACAGAGAGCACCATAGGACAGCACCAATAATAGAACATGCAACTCAAACCAATCACGATCATCAATCAACCAATAGGACAAAACGGATCTACTCAAACATCATAGGATAGCCATACATCATTGGGAAATAATATATAGCGTTGAGCACCATGTTTAAGTAGAGATTACAGCAGGGAGAAGAGGTGTTACACTGCTGCATAGAGGGGGAGAGAGTTGGTGATGACGGCGGCGAAGTTGTTGGTGTAGATCACCGTCACGATGATGGCCCCGGCGGCGTTCTGGTGCCACCGGGAGAGAGGGGGAGAGAGCCCCCCTTCTTCTTCTTCCTTGACCTTCCCCCTAGATGGGAGAAGGGTTTCCCCTCTAGTCCTTGGCCTCCATGGCGGCGGAGGGGCGGGAGCCCCTCCGAGACTGGATCTCTCTCTCTGTTTCCTTCTGTTTCTGCGCTCCCAGATTCTGGCTTTTCACCGTTTCTTAAATTCCTGGAGATCTGTAACTTCGATTGGGCTGAAATTTTAACACGATTTTTATCCGGATATTAGCTTTCTTGCGGCCGAAGAAGGGCACCAACTGCATTACGACGTGACCACAAGGGTCCAGGGCGCGCCCTACCCCCTGGGGCATGCCCCCCTGCCTTGTGGGCCCCTCGGGCATCGTCTCGCGTTGATTCTTTTTCCCAAAAATCACATATATTCCCAAAAAAATCTCCGTAAGATTTTATCGCGTTTGGACTCCATTTGATATGGATTTTCTGCGAAACAAAAAACATGCAACAAACAGGAACTGGCACTGGGCAGTGGATCAATATGTTAGTCCCAAAAATAGTATAAAAAGTTGCCAAAAGTATATGAAAGTTGTAGAATGTTGGCATGAAACAATCAAAAAGTATAGATATGATGGAGATGTATTAGCATCCCCAAGCTTAATTCCTGCTCGTCCTCGAGTAGGTAAATGATAAAAAAGATAATTTTTGAGGTGGAATGCTACCTAGCATAATCTTGATCATATAATCTAATCATGGCATGAATATTAATACACGAGTGATTCAAAGCAGTAGTCTATCATTTGACTTTAAGACAATAATACTTTAAGCATACTAATAAAGTAATCATGTCTTTTCAAAATAACATGGCCAAAGAAAGTTATCCCAACAAAATCATATAGTCTGGCTATGCTCCATCTTCACCACACAAAGTATTTCATCATGCACAACCCCGATGACAAGCCAAGCAATTGTTTCATACTTTTAATGTTCTCAAGCTTTTTCAACTTTCACGCAATACATGAGCGTGAGCCATGGATATAGCACTATAGGTGGAATAGAATATGATGGTGGAGGTTGTGTGGAGAAGACGAAAAAAGGAGAAAGTCTCACATCGACGCGGCTAATCAACGGGCTATGGAGATGCCCATCAATTGATGTCAATGCGAGGAGTAGGGATTGCCATGCAACGGATGCACTAGAGCTATAAGTGTATGAAAGCTCAAACTAAAACTAAGTGGGTGTGCATCCAACTTGCTTGCTCATGAAGACCTCGGGCATTTGAGGAAGCCCATCATCGGAATATACAAGCCAAGTTCTATAATGAAAATTCCCACTAGTATATGAAAGTGATAACTCAAGAGACTCTCTATATGAAGAACATGGTGCTACTCTGAAGCACAAGTATGGTAAAAGGATAGTAGCATTGCCCCTTCTCTCTTTTTCTCTCATTTTTTTGTTTTTTTTCTTTCTTTTTTCTCTCTTTTTTTTGGCTCTCCTTTTTTTTGCCCTTTTTTTTCGTCCGGAGTCTCATCCCGACTTGTGGGGGAATCATAGTCTTCATCATCCTTTCCACACTGGGGCAATGCTCTAATAATGATGATCATCACACTTTTATTTACTTACAACTCGATATTACAACTCGATACTGGAACAAAATATGACTCTATATGAATGCCTCTGGCAGTGTACCAGGATGTGCAATGATCTAGCGTAGCAAAGATATCAAAAAATGAACAAGCCATGAAAATATCATGCTAGCTATCTTACGATCATGCAAAGCAATATGACAATGAACGCTCAAGTCATGTATATGATGATGATGGAAGTTGCATGGCAATATATCTCGGAATGGCTATGGAAATGCCATGATAGGTAGGTATGGTGGCTGTTTTGAGGAAGATATAAGGAGGCTTATGTGTGATAGAGTGTATCATAGCACGGGGTTTGGATGCACCGGCGAAGTTTGCACCAACTCTCGAGGTGAGAAAGGGCAATGCACGGTACCGAAGAGGCTAGCAATGATGGAAGGGTGAGAGTGCGTATAATCCATGGACTCAACATTAGTCATAAAAAACTCACATACTTATTGCAAAAGTCTATTAGCTATCGAAACAAAGTACTACGTGCATGCTCCTAGGGGGATAGATTGGTAGGAAAAGACCATCGCTCGTCCCCTACCGCCACTCATAAGGAAGGCAATCAAAAATAAATCATGCTCCGACTTCGTTACATAACGGTTCACCATACGTGCATGCTACGGGAATCACAAACCTTAACACAAGTATTTCAACCAATCCACAATTACTCACTAGCATGACTCTAATATCACCATCTTTATATAGCCAAACTATTGCAAGGAATCAAACATATCATATTCAGTGATCTACAAGTTTTATGTAGGATTTAATGACTAAACATGTGAATGACCAATTCCTGTCAACTCTCTAAATAGATATAAGTGAAGCATGAGAGTTTAATTCTTTCTACAAAAGATATGCCCACGCTCTAACAAATATAAGTGAAGCAAAAGAGCATTCTACAAATGGCGATTTTCTATGTGAAGAGAAACAGGCAATCCAAACTTCAAATGATATAAGTGAAGCACATGAAGCATTCTATAAAGCCATACTCAAAAGATATAAGTGAAGTACAAAGAGCATTCTATAAATCAACCAAGGACTATCTCATATCAGCAAGGTGTATTTATTAAAAGAAAAAAAAGCAAATGATGCTCCAAGATTTACGCATATCAGGTGACGAATAAAAATATAGCTCCAAGTAAAATTACCGATGATCGTTAGAAGAAAGAAGGTATGCCTTCCGGGGCATCCCCAAGCTTAGGCTCTTGCCACTCCTTATTCCTTCATCCATCGTGATCTCACCCAAAACTTGAAAACTTCAATCACACAAAACTTAAGAAAACCCTCGTGAGATCCGTTAGTATAATAAATCAAATCACCACTTTAAGTACTGTTGCAAAACCATTCATATTTTATTTTTGCATTTTAGCTACTGTATTATAACTTCTCTATGGCTTATACCACCGATAAAATCGATAGTTTCATCAAAACTAGCAAAACAATGCATCAAAAACAGAATCTGTCTTAAACAGGACAGTCTGCATAAATCTGAACAACTACCATACTTATGTAACTCCAAAAATTCTAAAAAATTAGGAAAAAATAAATAATTTGTATATAAGTACTGTGAAAAAAGTTTCATAAGCGTTTGACTTTCCAGTAAAAAATGTAAAATCACGCACTACAGCCAAAGTTTCTGTTTTTCCACTGCACATACCAAACAAACAATCTAATCATCCTAAAGGCAAATCTTGGCACATTATTTTTATAATACAATGGATTTGTACAAGGGAATAATTATTTTTGTTGAAAATTTTCTGTAATCGAGATTCATAAAGTTTCCATGGGCATGAACAAAGTTCAAGGACGTCCCCCACTTCAATGATGTTCGTCTTTCTCACTTTCACTTTTCTTTTTGAAAAGTTTTAGGTTCCCCTCTATTTTTTTTTGTTTTTAAACTTTATAAAAGCACACAACAGAAATAAATGACTCTCTAAAACTTCCGGGTTGTCTCCCTGGCAGCGCTTTCTTTAAAGCCATTAAGCTAGGCATATAGTGCTCAAGTAATGGATCCACCCGGATCCCAAGGTATATCAAAGCCAATTTTAATTAACAATGATTTGTGATTTAGTAGTGAGCACAAAGTAACATATATCAAGTAACGAGGAAGTCTAACTCTCTTCCTATGCATCGGCATGTCATAAAAGAATAATTCATGCACATCAAGTAAAGGCCAATACATAGCATAAATAGTTTCTTGCAATTTTATCGCATTGGAAACATAGAGAGGCGGAGATGTAGTTCCTCTCTCATAATAATTGCAAGTAGGAGCAGCAAGCACATGCATATTATATCTATCAAAATCATCATGTGTAGTAGTAAAACGCAACCCATCAATATAATCCTTAATAAGCGCAAACTTCTCCGATATAGTGTAGTTGGGAGAATTCAAAAAGATAATAGGACTATCATGCGTGGGTGCAATAGCAACAATTTTAGTCTTAACATAAGGAACTATAGCAAGTTCATCTCCATAAGCATAATTCATATTGTGTAACATCCCAAATTTTTAATTTGGAATGTTATGCATTAGATCATCATTGCATATCATATTTTAATGCATTCTGTTTTGCGATCCTCGAAATCCTGAGCAACTCAAGGACCACGGAGAGAGTTGGGGATTTCACCGTTTTCATATTTGAATTTTCTCAAATATTGAAACAAGGATCAATTTGGTTTAATTATTTTTCTCTCCGAAAATATTTCATATTAAAAATATATGAGAGGAGATAATATGACTTCTCCAAAATAAATGGAATATTGGAGGAAAAATATTAAAATAAATAAATAGCTTATTTGGATTTTTATTGCAATTTTATTTGAATTTAGGAAAATATGCATTTTTCAAAATTGCATTAGAGTCCCAAATAAATGTTCACCTTGTCCGGCATATTTTTAGAGGACGGGGAAAATTTATTTCGGGAATTTTGGAGTCCGTTTAGTATTTCTTTTATTTGTTTTTCTGCGCGGAATTATTTAAAAAAAAATCCGCCGGACCGCACTGGGCCGAGGCCCAGCCGCCCCGCGCAGCCTTGCCGTCCCGTGCCGGAGACGGACTCGCTGGAGGAGTCCGACGCCGCCTCCGCCTCGTCGCCCCCTGCCCCAAGCCACCCCGCCCCGGCCCCCCCCCCTTAAATAGCCGTCGCCCCGACCCCCTGAAGCCGAGCGCCGCCGCCGAGCCGCCGCACCCCGCCGCCGCCGCCGCTGCCGCTGCCGCTGCCGCCGCTCGCCGCCGCCGGAGCCGCTGCCGCCGCCGCCGGACGCCGCCGCCGCGCGCGCCCCGCCCCGTCGCCTCGCCGCCGCACGCCGCTCGCCGCCACCGCCGTCCCGCCGGAGCCTCGCCGGAGGTAGTAGCCGCTGCCGCCGTTCGTCGTTTTTTTTTTCGGCTAACCGTTCGGTTTTTTTTGGTAAACCCTAGATCTAGATTCGGTTTTTTTTAATTCCGGTTTATTCTTTTTAGATCAGTTTTCCGTCGGTTTAGTTATTTAGCGAACGCCCGTTCGTACGTTCGTTTTAATGAACGGTTTTCACCGTTTAGCCGCAGACAGCGAACGTTCGTTCGTTAGCCTGTTCGTCAGTTTTTCTTTTTCGCAATTATTTTCGATCGCGATTTCTGATCTGATTTTCGTTTTAGTATAACTTTTCGCTCGTTTGTCGGAATCAGGCGATTCAAGCGCCTAGATCTTCGTCTCGAAGCCCTCTTTCTGTTTAACCAACTTACACAAGTTTTTGCTACTGTAAAATTTGACTTTAGTCCAGATTAGCAATCAAAGCTTGTTTCTTTCGCAGTTTGAGTTTCGTTGCATTGTTTGATTTGATTCTTTTTGCAAACCAGAGTTCTTCAGTTGAACTTTCTGGTTAGATCTTCTTATCTGGGTTTTACCCGTGCATCTTCGCTTGATTGCTTATGTATGCTATTGGTTGTTTGCGATAGAATTCCCGAAGTGCGAAGCGTGCTACTACGAGTCTCTAGGATTTGCAGATCGTCAGCAAGGCAAGTAACACATTGATCATACTTCTTCGTTACCCATTTTTTATGCATTAGTTTCGACCCTCAAACATTGCATGACTAGGATGTGATTAACTTGTGGGTATTGGGAAGTAGATGATGAGGTAGAACCTATTGCCTTTTTAATAACAAACCCTTGGGAGTTACTTCTACGCTATGCTTATGTTGCCATGCTATGCTCGTAGACGTGGATTGGGTTTGAGTGTATCCATGACAGATGTGAGATTTTTTTAATGGTTCAACTTAAGGTGGCAACTTTAATACACATCTGGGTGGATTGCTTGTTTGGGCACCTGGGGATATACCAGTGTTGTCCTAGGAGATCCCGGGGATATACCGTGTGATCCTCCTACGGTCCGCCACCCAGGCTCAAAGGGATCATAAGATTATTCATGCTAGAAACTTCCGTGTGCAGCCACAAGCTATTATGGGCTCTAGCATAGTTGAGTATGTTACATGACCTCTTTCAGTGGTAGGCTAGCAGATGTAGGGGAAAGTAGGTGTAACGGTCTACCCAGAGTAAAGAGTAAATGTTTCTGAAAGACTGTGTCTCGGTCATCCGTTTCTCAAACACCATGTAGTGCGAGAAATCCAACGGAGGAGATCGAGTCTTGTGGGGAAAAGTGCACAAACCTCTGCAGAGTGTACAAACTAGTCATGATTAGCCGTGTCCCCGGTTATGGACATCTTGAGTATCTGGTTCTTGGATTATCATATTGAATCCCATCACTCTAAATTAATTTGTTGGGATTAATGATTACTTTTAATTGGGATTGAGAGGGGGTTTTACCTTCTCAATGTTCAACAACCACCATGATAGTTAAATAAAATATATTCCTTTGTTGTAGGGAAAAATTGGCTTTTCGCAAAACAATATAACCCTAGAGCTTTTCCACCAGCCAAATATGCATGTAGTATTAGCATTTATTCTGTTCATTGCTCTACTGTGTTATATTGCCAGCATATTCCATGTGCTGACCCGTTTCGGGCTGCAACGTATCATGTTGCAGACTTTTCAGACGGAGAGTAAGGTGTGCTAGGTCGTTGTCGTGCACTCAGCTATGCCGTTGGAGTTGATGGACTCACCTTATCTTCCAAGCCTTCCGCTGTTATCTTATTTAGATGGCCTTAAGCCATATTTATTGTAATCAGTTCTCTTTTGAGACATTCGATGTAATAAGTGTGTGATTGCTACTCTGTTATAAATCCCTCAAGTACTGTGTGTGTCAGCATTACCGATCCAGGGATGACACTTGAACACAGAGATTCGATCCATTCGGGTCGGGTCGCTACATATTGGCATCATGGCCACAAGCATAGCAAGCATCAATTTCATCAAAAATGGATATTTCAAACGAATCCAAGGGATCATAGCAATCAACATAGCATTCGTCCTTCGGTAAGCACGAAGGGAAATTAAACAATGTATGAGTTGAAGAGTTACTCTCATTAGAAGGTGGGCACGGGTAGCTAATCCGCTCTTCCTCCTTTTGTTCTTCGCTCTCCTCATCTTTTTCATCTAATGAGCTCACAGTGTCATCAATTTCTTCTTCCATAGTTTCCTGCAAAATATTAGTCTCCTCTTGGACGGAGGAGTCCTCAATATATGGTTTAACGTAAGCATTAGAAGCATAATTCTCATATCAATACTTAAGTATGGCAAAATTTTCAGATTTGTAAAGAGTAGCATCATACTTTTCAATCAAAGAAGCAATTTCATAAGCACCCTTAAAAGCAACAAATTCTTCAATTTGTTGAACATCATAGTAATTATAAACACCCTTGGCATAAGAAGATAAGATTCCATTATCACTAAACTCACACTGGTAGGGAAGGTGTTTCTTAGGGTCTTCAGAACAACAAGTAAAATCATATAATTCACATAAATTCCAAGCATAGCATTGCATAGTATTAATTTGATGCCATAAAAGTTTCCCTTTTTGAGATAAGCGGTGTCGCACATAATAAGCATGCTCATCTAATTATAAACACCCTTGGCATAAGAAGATAAGATTCCATTATCACTAAACTCACACTGGTAGGGAAGGTGTTTCTTAGGGTCTTCAGAACAACAAGTAAAATCATATAATTCACATAAATTCCAAGCATAGCATTGCATAGTATTAATTTGATGCCATAAAAGTTTCCCTTTTTGAGATAAGCGGTGTCGCACATAATAAGCATGCTCATCTAATGATTTTCCCTCAACTAAGCTAGTTGGGTTTTCAGCACGAGCACAAAGGGATCGAAGATGATCCAAGTAAAAAGCTTCAGGAGTATGATAAATTTTGGGTGGTTCTTCAACCATTGGTTTAGTAGGTACAACTAATTTTTTTGGTATTTTACATTTCCTACCCATAACTAAAGATAGAAAACAAGAGCACAAAATAAAAACTACTTAGTGATAAAGCAAACAAGCACACACAAGAATATTCACCCCACGCTATTGCTCCCCGGCAACGGCGCCAGAAAAAGGTCTTGATAACCCACAAGTATAGGGGATCAATTGTAGCCTTTCTCGATAAATAAGAGTGTCGAACCCAATGAGGAGCTAAAGGTAGAACAAATATTCCCTCAAGTTCTATCGACCACCGATACAACTCTACGCACACTTTACGTTTGCTTTACCTAGAACAAGTATGAAACTAGAAGTATTTTGTAGGTGTGATAGGATAGGTTTGCAAGATAACAATGCGATTTTTGGAATATATGTGATTTTTGGGAAAAAGAATCAACGCAGGTCTTACATAAGTTTTTATCGCGTTTGGACTCCGTTTGATATGGATTTTCTGCGAAACTAAAAACATGCAACAAACATGAACTGGCATTGGTCACTAGATCAATATGTTAGTCCCAAAAATAGTATAAAAAGTTGCCAAAAGTATATGAAAGTTGTAGAATATTGGCATGAAACAATCAAAAAGTATAGATACGACGGAGATGTATTAGCAATCTCCATCAACATCTTCAATAGCACCATCTCCTCTCAAACCCTAGTTCATCTCTTGTGTTCAATCTTTGTACCGGAACCTCAGATTGGTACCTGTGGATGACTAGTAGTGTTGATTACATCTTGTAGTTGATTACTATATGGTTTATTTGGTGGAAGATTATATGTTCAGATCTATTATGCTATTTAACACCCCTCTGATCTTGAGCATGATTATCATTTGTGAGTAGTTACTTTTGTTCTTGAGGTCACAGGAGAAGTCATATTGCAAGTAATCATGTGAAGTTGATATGTGTTAGATATTTTGATGATATGTATGTTGTGATTCCCTTAGTGGTGTCATGTGAACGTTGACTACATGGCACTTCATCATATTTGGGCCTAAGGGAATGCATTGTGGAGTAGTTATTAGATGATTGGTTGTTAGTATGACAGCCCGAGACCGACGCTCCAGATGCCGTCCAGTTATTTCGTTGTCGCCGTGTGTTTTATTTGCTTGTTGTATTTCATCATGTCATCATGTGCATTGAATTCGCATGTTTTCATAAAAATTGCATCCGTTTGTAGTTCCCGCTTCTTCCTCGCCTCTGTTGACCTTTGTCAGACCAACCGTTCTTTTGTTGCCCAACCGTTTGACCCTCTCTACACAGTACTCAAACCCCTTCGCAGCCATGTCCGAAAAACAGCCCCGAACCTGAACCACTCAGTCGTGACCGATGGGTCCGGATCATCCCAAAACATCCCTAAAACATCTTCGGTTTCTTCTTTGGACTCCCCTAGACTATTTATTCCCGACCGTTCGATTTAAATCGGATGATCTAAAACCCTCCCTTTTATCTATATATAGACCAACCTCATACCTAATCTAGACTAACCCTAAAATCTAGGAGGTTTGTCCCTCCTCTGCCGCCACTCCACCTTTCACCTTCTTCCTCGGGATCTCCTCAGAGTTTTTCATGGAGACTCAACATGGCGATTCATCAAGGATTAATTCATTCTCGGAGTGTTCATAAAGATTCTCGTTGGAGGATCTCAAGTATTCTTCTTATTGCATTTCGAAGTGCTATTCATTCTCCCTTATCTTTTGGAAGTGGAGTTTTGCATCTCTTCATTCCCCTCAACTAATCAATCATTTGGTAGTGGCAGAATTCCACCTCAAGTTTTGAGATGTTTTCCATAAGCCCACAACAAGCTTGTTCTTTTCGTTGTTGATTTTCCAACAACTAAGGTTCAATCCTTCTTTGCAAGGATGCTTTCCTAGTTCATTTGTGGCAGAAGTTGGCATTTTCTTCTTCGTTCTTTTCTTTCCAACGATTCAGCTTATATTCTTTCGTCCTGAAGGCATTGTGTTGCTGCTCTCTTCGAGGTATCATTCCATCTTGTCGAGTTCATGTTAAATTCCTTCGCTTTTCAGTTGGAGTGCTGTCCGAATTCTTTCATTCTTATTCTTCTCTATCTTGTTCTAACCGGAGTGGTCTCAAAATCTATCTTGTCCCTTGAGCTCTTGGTTCTCGTTGTATTACTTGTTCCTCTTGTCCAATGGAGTGTTTGCAATCACGTTCATCTTTGCTGTATTCTTTCTTTCAAGTTGTTCAACCTCTCAAGGCTCGTGGTTTCACTCGTTTGTCGAAGAAGCAACTTTTCTTTACCTCTTCCTCTTCTTTCCTCTTCTCATTCCTAGATCTCGGGGCGAGATCTCTTGTGAGTGGGGGAGAGTTGTGACAACCCGAGACCGACGCTCCAGATGCCGTCCAGTTATTTCGTTGTCGCCGTGTGTTTTATTTGCATGTTGCATTTCATCATGTCATCATGTGCATTGCATTTGCATGTTTTCATAAAACTTGCATCCATTTGTAGTTGCCGCTTCTTCCTCGCCTCTGTTGACCTTTGTCAGACCAACCGTTCTTTTGTTGCCCAACCATTTGACCCTCTCTACACAGTACTAAAACCCCTTCATAGCAATGTCCAAAAAACTGCCCCAAACCCGAACCGCTCAGTCGTGACCGATGGGTCCGGATCATACCCAAACATCCCTAAAACATCTTTGGTTTCTTCTTTGGACTCCCCTAGACTATTTATTCCCGACCGTTCGATCTAAATCGGATGATCTAAAACCCTCCCTTTTATCTACATATTGACCAACCTCATACTCCCTCCATCTAGGTGAATAAGTCATCTTAGGTTGTGCACCGTGACCAAGGAGGAGGGAAAAACGAGAGAACTTAATGTTTATTTGCTAATTAATAGCATTGCATGCAATGAACTAACCACTGCATGTCGTGTTTGGTAGTCTCAAGTCATTGAAAGCATGCACGCCCCAAATCTCTTATTGGTTGATATGTCAAGAAACAAGAAACGAGGTGGGAGTTAATGCACCGCGCCTAAGTGTTTTGGGATTAATTATTTTTGTAAGGTGACTTATACACCTAGACAGAGGGAGTACCTAATCTAGACTAACCCTAAAATCTAGGAGGTTTGTCTCTCCTCCGCCGCCACTCCACCTCTCAGCTTCTTCCTCGGGATCTCCTCCCGATCCAAAAATCCACCCACTCTCCCTCGATTTCCCCAGCGAGCCAACCACCACAGCACAGTTGCCCGAATCCCGCAGCGTGCCCGAGTTCTTGCACCATGCCTCCTTCTCCCTGCCTTCCTCGTCTACTCGAGCGCGCCACTCGAGAGGAGCCCGCGGCCTCCACTCCGAAGCCACGAGCAGCCAGCTGCCTCGACTACGGCCAACTCCATGACCTCCTACTGCTACCTCCCCGTTGTCATCTTCAAGCTCACTGCTGCCGCGTCCTCGACCTCCTCGCCAGAGTCCCGCACAAGCCACCCCGGCAGGTCGTCCCCAACTCCTTCCCCATCTCCGGCAGCTCATTGCAGGCAAGCCAAGCCGCCGGAGCTCGCCTTCTCGCGCCCAAGCCCCGCCACCTCGCCAGCAGATCCCGCCGACGAGCCCCTGCTCCTTTCCTCTCCATCTCTGTTTCCTTCTCCTGTATCTCTCTCTTTTAAACTCTTTCCTCTCTCCGTTCTTCCCCGCAGGGAACAATCAGAGCACACCGGAGATCGCCGCCACCGAGAATCGCCAGGTCCGGCGACCCCTCGATCAGATCCGGCCGCCCCCTCACCATCCATCGCCCTCGCTTGTCCCTGGCCATCTTCCTGCTCTGCTTTGGTCGAGGAGGAGGAGCGCCAGCCCCTGCCTTTGATCGCCTGCGCCCGTTGACCGCATCCCACGCAAGGCCCAGCGCTCCAGCCTCCCCTTCGCCCGTTGACCGCGGCCCAGCTCCCACCTCCACAGACCTGGGCCGGGCGTAGCTAGGTGAGCAGCCCAGCCGTCCAGTGCACTATTCAGATTCGGCCCGCATCGGTTTTTTTCGTTCTGGACGTTTTAGCTAATTATCCAGAGAAAACAGTTTTACAGAATAACCCCCATGTTCATGCATATCATATCTCACAAACCGTGCATCGGAATTAAACAAGCTATATATGTAAAATGTGTATAATTTCATCTAGTTTCACAACATCCAACTTTCATCCATGTTAAAAATGTTTAAATTGATGTTTGCATTTAATTTGCATAATGACATGTTAAAATGATTTATTTCGTATCTAAATAACCGTAGCTCCAAATTAAATAAACTTTATATGTAAATGGGGTAGAAAAATGCATAGATTAACATGGTGCATTTTATTTTGATGTTTAACAACAATAAAATATGGTTTAGGGCAGAACAATACCAAATCCAAAATATGCACATGGGGATTTTCCGGAATTGTTGTTTGTTGTTCCGGCCTCATTTAAACTTGCCTAAGTAGCTGGTGTAGTTATGCTTCACCTCTTGCCATGTTTAACAACATTTATTATTGATGAGTAGTTTAAACGAGAGCAAACTAAATAATTCGAATGTGGTGTTTTGTCAATATGCAACTCGCTGCGAGTCGAGCTCCACTTAATTTGTAGTATTATTTGTTGCACTTTGCCATGTCATGACTAATTAAAATGGACATGCATCATACTTGGTTGCGCATCATGTCATGTTTATGTGAAGGTTGTTTACCATGATGTTTGCTTCTTTCCGGTTGCGCTTCTCCTTGATAGTTCCGGTTACGTTGCGATTGTGATGATCCGTTCGACTACGTTGGTTCGTCTACTTCATGGACCCGGTCTTCTTCCTAGCGGGAATTTCAGGCAAGCTGATCATTACCCTGGATATCACTACTATCTTTGCTTGCTAGTTGTCTCGATGCTATTGCTATGTCACGCTACCTACAACTTGTTTATCAAGCCTCCCAAATTGCCATGATAAGCCTCTAACCTTTCCATCATCCCAGCAAACCGTTGTTTGGCTATGTTTCCGCTTTGCTCAGCCCCTCTTATAGCATTGCTAGTTGCAGGTGCAGTGTAGGTTGTTCCATGTTGGGACATGGATATCATGGGATATCACAATATCTCTTATTTAATTAATGCATCTATATACTTGGTAAAGGGTGGAAGGCTCGGCCTTTTGCCTGGTGTTTTGTTCCACTCTTGCCGCCCTAGTTTCCGTCATACCGGTGTTATGTTCCTTGATGAGCGCTCCTAACACATGTGGGTGTATGGGAACCCCCTGATCAATCGCTTAGGAAAGACTCTTCCAGGAAGGCCCAATTTTAGTTTTACCATTTGCCTAATAACAACTAAAATTTGCATAGGGACTTTCCGGACCCCGAGGATAATTAATCAATAAACCCGGGCCAGTGCTCCTCATGAGTGTTGGTCCAAACTAGAGCCACTTGCGGCGCCACCTGGGGCAACCCGGGTTTTTGGCTGTCGTACGTAGTGTTCATCCGCCGTGTCCTGTGAATGAGATACGCAGATCCTATCGGGATCGTCGACACGTCGGGAGGTCTTGTTGGATTAGTTTTTACCTTTGTCGAGAGGCAGGTCCACCGGAATTCCTTATCGTAAGCATCGTGTTCTTCATGGTGTGAGGATGTTCCATCGGATGCGCGTGGAATTTATAATGGACCACTTGGAGCACCCCTGCAGGGTTAAATCTTTTTGAGAGCCATGCCCGCGGTTATGTGGCAGATTGGAAATTTATAATATCCGGTTGTAGAGAACTTGACACTAGATCCGAAATAAAATACACCAACCGCGTGCGTAACCGTGACCGTCTCTTTTCGAGTGAGTTCGAGAAAAGAACACGGTGGGGTTATGTTTGAGTCGTAAGTAGTTCAGGATCACTTCTTGATCATTCTAGTTTGCGACCGTTATGCGTAGTTTACTCTGCTTACTCTTGTACTCGTAAGTTAGTTAGCCACCATACAATGCTTAGTGCTTGCTGCAACCTCACCACCTAACCATTCCATACCCATTAAGATTTGCTAGTCTTGATACCCATGGTAATGGGATTGCTGAGTCCTTAGGGCTCACAGATTACTACAGCAACAGGTGCAGGTACAGGTAATGCGATGATCTGACGTGAGAGCGATGCTTGATCTATTTGGAGTTCTTCTGCTTCTTCTTCGATCAAGGGATATGTTCCGGGTCGGGAGCCTGGGATTAGCAGGGTGGATGTCGTTCTTCTTTTTCATTTGATTTCATCCGTAGTTGGATCCTGCTCTTCTGTATGATGATTGCTATGTATTGATGTATCCATGTATTCATGTTGTAGCTTGTGGCGAGTGTAAGCCTTTATCTGGTATTCTCATCTATTCAGTACATGGTATGTTGTAATGATATCCACCTTTCTATGCGCTCGAAATGCGGTTGTGCCCCAATCATGAATTCATCACGTGATTGGGAATAGAATCGCATCTTGGGCGCTACAAGTTGGTATCAGAGCCTTACCGACCGTAGGAGCCCCTTGATTGATCGAACCATTGCCGTTGTTGAATCTAGAAAAAAAATATTTTGAGTCTAGCTATATATATCGGAGAGTAGGAATTCTTTTTGCTCCTTATCCCCTTCATCGCTCTGGTGAGGAATTGTGGCGTAAGTGTTTTGTTTTCATTACTCTCCTTTTTCACTCAATTTTTTTTTCTAGGATCACGCGGGTATTGTGGAATCGGTCCGATATCATTGTGACGGGAATTCTGTCTTGGTGCCTCCTGACATTTAGGGGCTGTGGCAGTGTCCCGGGGAGTTGAGCTCCACGGTGTTTTCGTCACAGTGCTTATCGTTTCAGTTCCGGAATACCAGAGGACGCCGACATCGAAAACGCTTCTATACTCTTTGTGGTGAGAGTAGTTTGGTGCCACCCAATACTGGGGAGAGCGATCAGATGTATTGCCACAACTAGTATATCGGATGTTTTTCGAAGGTCTGAGGTACTCAATTTCTGACGTTCTTGGTTTGTGTTGAGGAGGCAGTACATTTGGAGCGTAGAATTCTGCTAGGAGTTGTGTGATGATATTTTGCTCCTTGTACTTGTTGTACCGGATTGCATAACCAAAATTTTGGGAGTTCATAGGTGGGAATTCAAGTAGTTACCTAGGATATCTTTCCGACAGATGCATGATATGAGATTGGGGTTCGACGTCTAGTGGTCTACTTGTCCACGGTCGTTTTTATAGTGGTCTCGTTGTGTCTTAAAGTGTCCTTGGCTATGCTGACTCAGGGACGCTTCGTATGTCATGTGCACTGCCTTGTACATGATGGTGTTGTACGATCGAGCCCGTGTGGGTCCCACCACGAAAATTTCGGACGAAATCTCTATCATATGTTTGTTCCGGCTAATTCTGCAAGCCAAATCATTTGTTTTGTTTTGAGTTGTGGTATTCGAGTTGCTTCAAAGTCAAGTGTTGATTCCATACCTTTTCCTAAGCAGTGTTCTCATATTTTTATGGGAGTGCTAATCCTTCTTGATCATCGAGATTGTCATGTAAATTCTTTTCCAATCGGTGCACTTCTCTTCAAGTTATTCAATACGAGCGCCGTTGAGAAGCCTGAGGATTCGTTCGTTTCATCTATCTCGTGTTGTCTTTATTTTTTCACCCTCCCACCCTTCTTCTTCAAGAAGTAAAAAATTCTCAATCAAGTATCCATTTTATTCATGAAAAGTATCTTCATTCTTTTCCTTCAAAGTTCTTACCTGGTGATTCTCATGAAGATGCTAAGGAAGCTTCAAGTTTATCATTCTTCGTTCTCATTTTCTTCTGCGGTGGACTAAATGCAAGCTTTCGATGTTTATATCCCTTTCCTCCTTTCAAATACTTTCTCATGCCGGTGCACCTCTTATCATTCACCTCTCACTATTCATTTGTTCCGGAGTGCTGAAAATATCTCAGAAGATTCATGATTCCATTCTTAATCCATTCAACCTACTTCGAGGTTGTTATCTCATTCAAGCCATTTAATTCAACCGGTGCAATATCTCTTTAAAAATTGGTCAACGGTGTTTTCTTTTGAGTGGGTCCATAACCCACAGGTCTTTTCCCAGGATCTTACCTGACTCTTCTAATTTTCTTCAGAGTTGTTCTCAAATTCTTTCCAAAGTTTGACATAAGAATGAATTATCATCAGTCATATGCCTTCTCCAAGTTTGTTTTCAATTTTTTTTCATCTTTGGCTCAACATTAATATTCATCATTGTTCCGGAGTATCTCACCAATTCTTCATGGTGGTGTTTCTCATCGTCATTGTCAGCGTTGAAGACCGAAGAAGAATTTTTCCTAAATCATATCCATTCTCTTAAAGATTCGTGGTTCTAGATTGATGCCATCCTCTCAAATTGTTTCCAATCATGAGAATTCTTTTCATACCCATCTGAAACATTTCAAGAGTCTTTTCATATTGATTCTTAGGAGGCCATCATTTCAGAAGAGTTATTCATTCTCAGTTTTCAGCTTCGTTCTCCAATTATTCTAAATTGATGTCCCTTCATTCATTCTCTAATTCTTCCGGTGCGTCGTTCAAGTATACTCTAGTCAGTTCATCATCCCTCCGTTCTCGTATATCTAAATTCCCGCAAGTATTTCATTCATGTTGTAATTCCCTCCGGCGATTCGTTCTCTTTTCTTCAATTGTTTTCAATTCTTACGGTGGTTCATTCAAGATTCCTCTTCCTTTGTTATCGTATCAATTCATTCATTCTTTCCAATCCTACCGGTGGTTCGTTGACTACTTTCTCAAGTTTGCGCTATATCAATCCTTTTCAACGATAATAAGTAGTATGCTAAATCCATTGCTTGTCATCAATTTAAATTGATGAAGGATAAGCATCACATAATTCTTATTCTTGTTTCCTCAATGAGATTTAATTCCTTCTTCCGGAGCTTGTTCATGATGAATAAATTCTTGATTCCAAGTGATTCATCTTTCTTTCTGGAGTTGCAGCGCTTCGCGTGTATATCGTTACGAAGCTCCATCTAATCATTGCAAGGCTTCAATATTATTCTTTTCATCCTTAACTTCTTTCTCATCATCCTTTTGTTACCGGAGTTTTTCATGGAGACTAAACATGGCGGTTCGTCAAGGATTAATTCATTCTCGGAGTGTTCATAACGATTCTCGTTGGAGGAGCTAAAGTATTCTTCATATTGCATTTCGAAGCGCTATTCATTCGACCTTATCTTTTGGAAGTGGAGTTTTGCATCTCTTCATTCCTCTCAACTAATCAATCATTTGGTAGTGGCAGAATTTCACCTCAAGTTTTGAGATGTTTTCCATAAGCCCACAACAAGCTTGTTCCTTTCGTTGTTGATTTTCCAACAACTCTGTTCAATCCTTCTTTGCAAGGATGCTTTCCAAGTTCATTTGTGGCAGAAGTTGGCATTTTCTTCTCCGTTCTTTTCTTTCCAATGATTTAGCTTATATTCTTTCGTCCCGAAGGCATTGTGTTGCTGCTCTCTTCGAGGTATCATTCCATCTTGTTGAGTTCATGTTAAATTCCTTCGCTTTTTAGTCAGAGTGCTGTCCGAATTCTTTCATTCTTATTCCTTCTCTATCTTGTTCTAACCGGAGTGGTCTCAAAATCTATCTTGTCCCTTGAGCTCTTGGTTCTCGTTGTATTCCTTGTTCCTCTTGTCTAATGGAGTGTTTGCAATCCCGTTCATCCTTGTTGTATTCTTTCTTTCAAGTTGTTCAACCTCTCAAGGCTCATGGTTTCACTCGTTTGTCGAAGAAGCAACTTTGTTTTACCTCTTCCTCTTCTTTCCTCTTCTCATTCCTAGATCTCAGGGCGAGATCTCTTGTAAGTGGGGGAGAGTTGTGACAGCCCGAGACCGACGCTCCAGATGCCGTCCAGTTATTTCGTTGTCGCTGTGTGTTTTATTTGCATGTTGCATTTCATCATGTCATCATGTGCATTGCATTCGCATGTTTTCATAAAACTTGCATCCGTTTGTAGTTGCCGCTTCTTCCTCGCCTCTGTTGACCTTTGTCAGACCAACCGTTCTTTTGTTGCCCAACCATTTGACCCTCTCTTCACAGTACTCTAACCCCTTCGCAGCCATGTCCGAAAAACTGCCCCGAACCCGAACCGCTCAGTCGTGAATGATGGGTCCGGATCATCCCCAAACATCCCTAAAACATCTTCGGTTTCTTCTTTGGACTCCCCTAGACTATTTATTCCCGACCGTTCGATCTAAATCGGATGATCTAAAACCCTCCCTTTTATCTATATATAGACCAACCTCATACTCCCTCCGTCTATGTGAATAAGTCATCTTAGGTTGTGCACCGTGACCAAGGAGGAGGGAAAAATGAGAGAACTTAATGTTTATTTGCTAATTAATAGCATTGCATGCAATGAACTAACCACAGCATGTCGTGTTTGGTAGTCTCAAGTCTTTGAAAGCATGCACGCCCCACACCTCTTATTGGTTGATATGTCAAGAAACAAGAAACGAGGTATGCACCATGCCTAAGTGTTTTGGGATTATTTGGTTTTCGTAAGGTGACTTATACACCTAGACGGAGGGAGTACCTAATCTAGACTAACCCTAAAATCTAGAAGGTTTGTCCCTCCTCCGCCGCCACTCCACCTCTCACCTTCTTCCTCGGGATCTCCTCCCGATCCAAAAATCCACCCACTCTCCCTCGATTTCCCCAGCGAGCCAACCACCACAACACAGCCGCCCGAATCCCGCAGCGTGCCCGAGTTCTTGCAGCATGCCTCCTTCTCCCTGCCTTCCTCGTCTGCTCGAGCGCGCCGCTCGAGAGGAGCCCGCGGCCTCCACTACGAAGCCTCAAGCAGCCAGCTGCCTCGACTGCGGCCAACTCCATGACCTCCTACTGCTGCCTCCCCATCGTCATCTTCAAGCTCGCTGCTGCCGCGTCCTCGACCTCCTCACCAGAGTCTCGCACAAGCCGCCACGGCGGGTCGTCCCCATCTCCGGCCGCTCATTGCAGGCAAGCCAAGCCGCCGGAACTCGCCTCCTCGCACCCAAGCCCCGCCACCTCGCCAGCAGATCCCACCGACGAGCCCCAGCTCCTTTCCTCTCCATCTCCATTTCCTTCTCCTGTATCTCTCTCTTTTAAACTCTTTCCACTCTCTGTTCTTCCCCATAGGGAACAATCAGAGCACCCCGGATATCGCCGCCACCAGGAATCGCCAGGTCCGGCGACCCCTCGATCAGATCCGGACGCTCCCTCACCATCCATCACCCTTGCTTGTCCCTGGCCGTCTTCCTGCTCTGCTTCGGTCAAGGAGGAGGAGCGCCAGCCCCTGACCTTCGATCGCCTGCGCCCGTTGACCGCATCCCGCGCAAGGCCCAGCGCGCCAGCCTCCCCTTCGCCCGTTGTCCGCGGCCCAGCTCCCACCTCCATCGACATGGGCTGGGCCCAGCTAGGTGAGCAGCCCAGCCGCCCAGTGCACTATTCAGATTCGGCCCGCATCATTTTTTTCATTCTAGACATTTTAGCTAATTATCCAGGGAAAACAGTTTTACAGAATAACCCCCATGTTCATGCATATCATATCTCACAAACCGTGCATCAGAATTAAACAAGCTATATATGTAAAATGTGTAGAATTTCATCTAGTTTCACAACATCCAACTTTGAACCATGTTAAAAATGTTTAAATTGATGTTTCCATTTAATTTGCATAATGACATGTTAAAATGATATATTTCGTATCTAAATAACCGTAGCTCCGAATTAAATAAACTTTATATGTAAATGGGGTAGAAAAATGCATAGATTAACATGGTGCATTTTATTTTGATGTTTAACAACAATAAAATATGGTTTAGGGCAGAACAATACCAAATCCAAAATATGCACATGGGGATTTTCCAGAATTGTTTTTTGTTGTTCCGGCCTCATTTAAACTTGCCTATGTAGCTAGTGTACTTATCCTTCACCTCTTGCCATGTTTAACAACATTTATTATTGATGAGTAGTTTAAACGAGAGTGAACTAAATAATTCGAATGTGGTGTTTCGTCAATATGCAACTCGTTGCATATTTGAGCTCCACTTAATTTGTAGTATTGTTTGTTGCACTTTGCCATGTCATGACTCATTAAAATGGACAAGCATCATACTTGGTTGTGCATCATGTCATGTTTATGTAACATCCCAAATTTTCAATTTGGAATGTTATACATAGGTCATCATATGCATATCATATTTTATTTGCATTTTGATTGTGACCCTAAAATCCTAAGCAACTCAAGGACCCACGGAGAGAGTTGGGGATTTTATTTTTTTCATATTTGAATTTTCTCAAATATTGAAAAGTGGATCATTTTGGTTTTATTTATTTTTCTCTCCAAAATATTTCATATTAAAAACATATGAGAGGAGATAATATGACTTCTCCAAAATAAAAGAAATATTGTAGGAAAAATATTAAAATCAAATAAATAATTTTATTTGGATTTTATTGCTATTTTATTTGAATTAGAAAATATGCATTTTTCAAAATTAAATTTTTAGGCCAAGAAAATGTTCACTTTGTTCTAAATATTCTATTTAGACGGCGAAAATTGTTTTTCGCATTTTTAGATTATGTTTTATATTTTATTTAGGATTTTTTTTTGTTTCGGCGGAATCTTATTTAAAAAAAAGTTTCGGACCGAGCCGGGCCGAAGCCCAGCCGGCCCAACCGAGCCGCCGCCTTCCTCCCGTGCGGACGTCGGACTCCGGTGAGGAGGAGTCCGAGTCGGCCTCCCGCGCCCCTCCCGCACGCCAGCGCCGCCCCTCCCCTCCTTATAAGCCGCGCCGCCCCCTCCCTCGTCCCCCCACATCACCGCCGCCGCCGCAGCCCGCCACCTCGCCGATCCGCGCCACCGCCGCCGCTGCCGCTGCTGCCGCCGCTGCTCCACCCCGCTCGCGCCGCGCCGCCGCCCCGCCCGCGTCGCCGCCGTAGCCCCACAGCCGCCGGATCTCGTCGCCGGTTTTTTTTCCCCGAACCGGTATAAACCGTCGAAAACCGCCCCGGTTTTTTTTTAGTTTCGGTTTTTCGTTTTAGATCGGTTTTATTTTTATTATTTCGTTATTTAACGAACGTTTTCTGTTTAGGAAGTTTTAGTGAACGTTTTCGTTCTGTAGATCTGTTTAGCGAACGTTCGTTCGTTAGGTTTTTCTTTTTTCTGTTCTAGTTTTAGGCCAGGGACCTATCCGCGATTACTTTTATCACAGATTAGCCCCTGATCTTCAAACCCTCGCCGTTTCTAAACCGTTCGTCCAAATCCAGTGAAACCAACGCCAAAATCTTCGTCTCGAACCCCTCTTTCTGTTTAATGAACTTGAACATGATTTTGACAATTTAAAATTTGGTTTCAAGCAGATTTGTTTTCGAAGTTCTTTTGACCGTAGTTTCAGTTTCGTAGTTCCGATTCGATTGATTCTTTTTGCAGATCGAATCTCTTCAGTTGAACTTTCAGATTTGATCTACTTATTTGAGTTTTACCCTTGCATCTATGCTTGATTGCATATGTATGCTATTGTTTGTTTGCGATAGAATTCCCGGAGTGCGAAGCGTGCTACTACGAGTCTCTAGGGTTTGCAGATTGTCAGCAAGGCAAGTAACACATTGATCATACTCTTTTCATACCCAGTTTTTATGCATTAGTTTCAATCCTCAAACACTGCATGATTAGGATGTGATTAACTTGTGGGTATTGGGAAGTAGATGATGAGGTAGAACCTATTGCCCTTTATTATCAAACCCTTGGGAGTTTCTTCTACGTTATGCTTATATTGCCATGCTATGCTTGTAGACGTGGATTGGGTTTTGAGTGTATCCATGACAGATGTGAGATTGTTAATTAATGGTTAACTTAAGGTGGCTACTTAAATACACATCTGGGTGGATTGGTTGCAGGCACCTGGGGATATACCAGTGTTGTCTTTTTGGTTCGCCACCCAGGCTCAAAGGGATCATAAGATTATTCATGCTAGAAACTTCCGTGTTCAACCACAAGCTATTATGGGCTCTAGCATAGTTGAGTATGTTGCATGACCTCTTTCAGTGGTAGGCTAGCAGATGTAGGGGAATGTAGGTGTAACTGTCTACCCAGAGTAAAGAGTAAATGCTTCTGAAAGAATGTGTCTCAGTGATCCTTTTCTCAAACACCGTGTAGTGCGAGAAATCCAACGAAGGAGATCGAGTCTTGTGGGGGAAAAGTGCACAAACCTCTGCAGAGTGTATAAACTAATCATGATTGGTCGTGTCCCCGGTTATGGACGTCTTGAGTATCTGGTACTTGAATTATTGATTTGATCTCATCACTCTAAATTAATTTGTTGGGTTTAATGATTACTTTTAATTGGGATTGAGATGGGGATTTACCTTCTCAATGTTTAACAACCACCATGATAGTTAAATAAAACATATTCCTTTGATGTAGGAAAAAATTGGCTTTTCGCAAAACAATATAACCCTAGAGCTTTCCACCAGCCATATATGCATGTAGTGATAGCAATTATCTGTTCCTTGCTCTATTGTGTTATATTGCCAGCATATTCCATGTGCTGACCCGTTTCGGGCTGCAACATATCATGTTGCAGACTTTTCAGACGAAGAGTAAGGTGCGCTAGGTCATTGTCATGCACTCAGCTATGCCGTTGGAGTTGATGGACTCACTTTATCTTCCAAGCCTTCCGCTGTTATCTTATATAGATGGCCTTAAGCCATATTTATTGTAATAAGTTCTCTTTTGAGACATTCGATGTAATAAGTGTGTGATTGCACTCTGTTATAAATCCTTCGAGTACTGTGTGTGTCAGCATTACCGATCCAGGGATGACACTTGAACACAGAGATTTGACCATCTGAGGTCGGATCGCTACAAGATGGTATCAGAGCCCACGCTGATTGTAGGACACGACCACTAAGAAAAGCCATAGGTCACTCTTCTCTACTCATTTCTGACTCTCTCCATCTTCTACTCTCTAGGATGGCAGACTCAAGGAGCAAGTTTGCACAACCGGATGAAGACACACCCTTTGGGAGACACTTGAAGGAAATCACTAAGTACATGAACATCGGAATACCAAGCTTCACCGGGACCTACACCGCCACTTTACCAAAAGAGGAGTGTTGGATGATTCGAGTTCAAGTTCCAGGAAGGACGTTCATGCCAGTTACCGAGTCCATAGAGTTTTCCTTTGATGCACCAACCTGGAGTCTAGGTAAGAGCATGGCAGCCCACATTGCCATGGGACGCATCGGTGAAGTTTATCACAAAGATCTTAAGGACACCATCTACCAGATATGTGGGCGCCGAGATGAGCAATGGGAGATGATCAGCACCAGGAGAAACAGGTCCATTGCAGCTTTCATCCAGGAGTTAAACCAGCACATTCGTCGACAGGAGAACCAGATGTGCGCAAGCATGATAGATTTGAAGAAGGTGATGACCAGGAACATGGAGCTAGAAGAGGAACTCAAGTCTACACGCGACGGATATGAGGAGGAAATCACAGTACTAGTGGAGAAGAATGACGACCTGACAAGGAAGCTAGGAGTATTCATGGGAGACCCCGCGCCAGGAGGAGATGACAACCATCCCGAGGACTACATCATCATCGACGACACCGACTCCGACCCCGACAGTAGTGATGATGACTATGAAGACGAAGCTGGAGCGGATATCATGGAGTCTTCCACCGATCAAAATTTCTAGATGACCACCATATGATTAGTAGTATTTCCCCATGTATATAGTAGTAGTCCAAGCACTTTTGTAACAATAGTTAGATCAATTGTATGCCCCTGCTTGAATTGATTTTGGTGTGATATGAATGTGTTTGTCTCTTGTGCATATGGGTAGTGCTTTCTCATTAGACCTCACTCTATTCTAATCTCTCCCCTCTAAACCCATCAGATGCCTCCGAGATGCGACACCGGATTTGTCTTCCCACCGGAGATCACACAGTTGATCCAGCAGCAGAATGCCTTGATGCAGATACTAGTTCAGAACCAAGGCAACAACAACAACAACCCACCGCCCCCACCTCCAGTAGACAACCTAGCCCGTTTTCTGAGGTTGCAGCCGCCGGTGTTTTCCAGTAGCACCGAGCCAATAGTTGCTGATGACTGGCTACGCAGGATTGGAAGGGAGTTGACCACCGCAGGATGCACAGATGCTGAGAAGGTGCGTTTTGCCGCACATCAATTGGATGGACCCGCAGCCTCATGGTGGGAGAATTACACAGCCACATTCCCTATAGCCAATGTCACCTGGGATCAGTTTCAGCAAGCATTCCACACTGCACATGTCTCAACTGGAGCTATGAGCATGAAGAAGCGTGAGTTTCGCAACTTGCGCTAGGGAAACCGTACTGTGGGGCAGTACATGGACGAGTTCAGTAAGTTAGCTCGCTATGCCCCGGATGATGTGGCCACTGATGCCGCAAAGCAGGAGAAGTTTATGGAAGGGTTGAATGATGAGATGAGCATGCAGCTGATGGTAGCAACATTCGCTAACTACCAGGAGTTGGTAGACCGGGCTCTTATGATTGAAGGGAAGCAGCAACAGATTGAGAGCCGCAAAAGGAAGTATGGACAAGGGAAGTACAATTCAGGAGCTCAGCAGAAGCCTCGTTTTACCCCGAACTCGGGAGGATATACACATAACCATGGAGGCCATACTCACAATGGAGGAAGTTCGCATAACCACAATGGCCCCAAGAATGGAAACGGGAATGGAGCAGGCAGCAATCAGAACCGCTCTAACCCAGCCACACCCGCCAAGAAGGATCAAAGTCACATTACTTGTTTCAAGTGCGGGAAGACTGGACACTATGCCAATGAGTGTCCTGAACCGAAGAATGGTAATGGCAATGGAAGCTCTGGGAAGAAGCCCAACCCTTACAACAGGGGACAAGTGAACCACGTTAACGTGGAGGAGGTTGAAGAGCAGCCAGATGCAGTTATAGGTAAGTTTTTGGTTAAGTCATTTACTGCAATCGTTCTTTTTGATACTGGTGCATCGCATTCATACATTTCAAGGGGATTCGTGGATAAGTATAAGTTTCCCACTAAAGTTCGTAGGACACCTATGTTAGTAAGCTCACCAGGAGCGGAGTATATGGCAAGTCAAGGATGTTTTCAGATGCCATTGACCATAGGTAGGCACGTGTTCCCCTCAGACTTAATAATTTTGGAGTCACAAGGATTGGATGTGATACTAGGCATGGATTGGCTATCGATGTATGGAGGAAACATCGATTGCGCCAGTAAGTCAATTCTGCTCACCACCCCGGAGGAAAAAAGGATCAAGTATGTATCCAGGCATGCGTCAAGGAGAACCCAAATAAATTCCCTCTCAGGAGTTGTTCAAGAGGAAGTGCCAGTAGTGAAGGATTACCCAGATGTATTTCCAGAGGAGTTACCAGGCATGTCGCCGGATCGAGCCATTGAGTTTTTGATAGAGTTGTTGCCAGGCACCGGACCGATATCGAAGAGACCATACCGGATGCCCGCAAATGATCTGGAGGAGATTAAGAAGCAGATCAAGGAGTTATTGGAGAAAGGTTACATTCGACAAAGTTCATCACCGTGGGGAGCCCCAGTGCTCTTGGTTGAGAAGAAGGATGGATCATTGAGAATGGTTGTTGATTATCGTGCATTGAATGAAGTGACGATCAAGAACAAGTACCCACTGCCGACGATCAATGATTTGTTTGATCAGTTGCAAGGAGCTAAAGTGTTCTCCAAGATCGATCTGAGATCAGGATACCACCAGTTGAAGATCCGAGAACAGGATATACCTAAGACAACCTTCACCACAAGGTATGGGCTATATGAGTATACGGTTATGTCATTTGGATTAACTAATGCCCCTACCTATTTTATGAGTATGATGAATAAAGTGTTCATGGAGTTCTTGGATAAGTTTGTCGTGGTGTTCATTGATGATATCTTGGTGTACTCGAAGAATGAAGAGGGACACAAGGAGCATTTGCGTTTAGTTCTCGAGAAGCTCAGGGAACATCAGTTGTATGCCAAGTTCAGCAAATGTGAGTTTTGGTTGAAGGAAGTTGGATTTCTTGGACATGTTATATCAGGAGAAGGTATAGCGGTAGACCCCACCAAGGTTCAGTCAGTCACTGAGTGGTTGGCACCCACCTCAGTTGGAGAGATCCGAAGCTTTCTTGGACTTGCAGGATATTATCGGAGATTTATTGAGAATTTTTCGAAGATTGTGAAGCCTATGACGGAGTTACTGAAGAAGGATGTGTAGGGTAATGCAGCAGAAAACAAAAATTTTCTGACCTACGCACCAGCCTAGGACCACTATGGAGACTGCAGACAAGGTTTGATCATTTTCGTTACCGACTCGTAGCGCAGCGGAAGTAGAGTCGATGACGATCGGCGGTGCAGATCCCCGCAGCTAGGATTTACAACCTCCCAACCGCGAGGATGTATACCCTCATCCGCGCCCAGGACAGCCCTCCGGGAGGCGGTCGAACAGTCCCTCGGACGGTGTTGCGGACAGCCCTTCGGGAGGACCTTCGAAACTCAGACGGTCATTCGGACAGCCCTTCGGGAGGACTCACAGAACTCGGACCGTCACTTGGATAGCCCTTCGGGAGGCACTCTCGAACAGCCCCTCGGGCACTAAGATCGAAACTATGACCTCTCTACAGAGTTGCACACATACGGTGTCTTCTATCCGGCAGGGCTTCGCCGTCCAGAACTAGTTCCCACCGGAACCCAGACAGCCTTTCGGCTCTATGAAACTATTTCGCGGGGAGGGAGAGAGAAGCCAGATCATTGCATGGCACTTGTATGTGAGAAGGGATGAGGTTTGTGGGCAGCCCACTCTCCTCTATTTATAGGAAAGCCAAGGGGTAAAGTTGGCATTCACAAATACCAAAAGTACCCCCACTTTATGTCATTTACATAAAGAATAAAGCAAAAAGGAGTGCCATGTGGAGCTCCATGGAGCTCCACCCTCCATGGCCGGCCACCCCTTGGGGGGGCCCCCCAAGGGGGCTTCCTTAGTGCCCAAGGCTTCTAGAAGCCTTTTGGGAAATTTCCCAAAAGGTGCTTTCCATAAAAATTCCCAAAAAGCACTTTCACTATTCACGATGACATTTTTCAGCGTCCGTTCGAACTAAAAATATTTATGTGGGCTTAGAACATTTCTAGTACCCACTAGAATAATTTTCAACGTGTTCTGGAACAATTCCAGATTAGTGATTTCATCTGTGAAAAGCATCTGAAGCGGTTCCGGCAGCTCCGGAACATTTCCGGTTTTCATCCCGGAAAATTCCTAGAATTTTCCAGAATGATTCTGGCACCCTCCAAGAATTATCAAGCATGTGCCGAAACTAATTTGACTTTATGGTATCCTCTGAAACAACTTTTCAGTATCACCGGAACTCATCCGGTGACCTCTCTCTGCGGAATTTTTCCGCTGTCCGAAACTTTTTTCGGTATCCAAAACTTTTTCGGTGATTTTCTCTCAGACTCCCTGTCTAGTATTCAGCAGATAGATGACCCTTAAGCATGTGACCCTATAGATTCGGTGAAGTATAGACATGACCTGGAACCCCTTCCGATCAATGATCAACATCGGAGCCGTGGACACCCATATTGACCCCTATACCCACACGAATTAATATTCGAGTGAACCTCCAGTTGTCGTGTGCTATTCCTGTTGCTTCGCGATATGCTACAAATACCCGAGGTGAGACATGTTGGCATTCCCGTGGATCAACAACTTGTCCACTATGCTAGTTACCTCATTACCGGTATTGTTCTCTTTTCTCGTTACCGTGTTCCGGCATCCCCGTGATCAAATCACAAAGTGTCTGGCCAGACGATGATGGATACCGTAACACCGAGAGGGACCAGAGATATCTCTCCATCGTCGGAGGAGCAAATCCCAATCTCGAGCTATCAAGTTACTTGACATACTTTTCCATGAACCCGTAAGCCGCCGTAATAGCCACCCATTTATGGATGACGTTTAACAAACCCCAAAGTTCATGAAGCAAGCATGAAGAAACTCGATACTCTCATGGTCTAAGGAATCATGCAAACGTTAACCATCTCTGTGTTATTAACCATTAACTTGTGATGAATGTAACTCATAGCATAACATCAATCGGGTCGATTCAACACAAATGTTCTTCTAACATTTTGCCCTCAAAGCTGCTGGCATATACATGCCCATGATTGGGAAAACATAATCATCATGCAACACTTGAGCTAGTCTTAGAGGCATGACTAGGAATACATTTTACCATTTATTATTCCACACGTGCACATGGGTTTTCCCCAGAGCCTTTATGGATATACGGGCTCGGGAACCACAGCAGTTATAGCATGGATCATAAACATAATAATGAGCATGGAGATAAATAATAACATTTATTATTGCCTCTAGGGCATATCTCCTACAGACTCCCACTTGCACTAGAGTCAATAATCTAGTTAATGCTAATGCACTTTACACCTGTGGCACACTGGTGTAAATATGCTTCGCTTGTGGTATAGCCTGATGTCCAATAGATCTGACGACTTCAGCTCCATGTGTATCTTTTCATATCCTCACATTTTCACACTTTCACAAAATTCATATTTTGTGTGGACTTGGTTTTCTATGTATGTGAATCACAGGTCGAACCTGGATTCCTCAGACTGAGTTATGGAGCAACTACCTGTAGTAGTGTCCCATTGACAAAAGCCATCTTGGAACCATACTAAGTTCATGAATGAACTATATGATTCAACATCTTCTTTGTCGCTTTTAAAAGCGGCAACATACTTTGCCTCTGTTATAGAATTCGCCACAGTAACTTGTTTGGAACAATTTCCAACTACCGTGCCACCATATTGTGTATTGCACAAAAACCCTTAACTTAAATCGAAAATCGCTTGGAGCATGGATGAAGACTGTGTCGATGTAAGCTTTTACAACGAACTCTTCATGATCTCCGCTTGCGAGAAAACATGTCATCAGTGCTACTATAGTACTCAATGACCCTTTTTCACTGTTGTCCCATGATCAGTACTTTTGATCACTTTGGTATCTATACTCGCAACAACTTTTGGGAGTATTGGACATATCTGGTTTGTTTTTACATACCGTGGAATACATTATTAATCCAAACACAAGAGTGTGTGGAATCTCCATCATGTATTTTGCTCATCAGTGTTTTGGGACACCGAGTCTTGCAAAAACTCTTTCCATGTGACTTCGGCAAGAATCACTCCTTGACGTTTTTAATGCTAAAAGGTTTTAGCATCTTGTCAATATGTATCTTTTGCTCAGCCCCATTAGGTAAATCTATCTCCATAGATCATCATGCCTAATATAAAGGCTATTTAGCCCAAGCACTTCATCGAAAAACTATTTTCAAATGAAGTCCTAATTCGTGTCAAGAAATTTATTTCCAATTAACAATGTGTCAAGCACACAACGTTTTTAGAAATTTAATTATGCTCCCACTTACTTTCTTGAATCATAAGCATCTTCGTTACCCATTGATGAAGTCAAACCCCTTTGACTATTTCATCAAAACACGAAGATTCCAACTCCATTTTGCTCTCTTCTGTCCATTGCTGGAACTCTGAAGTTTGCATACTTACTAGCATCCTCTGGATTGACAAAATACCTTGGACTGTAACACATGCAAGTCCTTGGTTTCATTTCCATCAGATGAAAATCCTTTTGTCATCCTTTGTTTCATATCTCATGATTGAAATATGTAATAATTGCTAGTTCAACCCGAACCGACTTTAAGCATCGCTACGATGAAACAACCTCATCGTAGTCAACTCCTTGAACTTGTTATTGCAACAAGTCGAGCTTTATGGATAAAACATTTTTATCCGTATCAGTTTTAAGTTCCATAAATATTCGTTAGACTCTAAGTCTTTCGAAAGGTGTATCAAGGTTTTAATCTTGAATCACTTATATGGAAACTAACTCGGGTTCTATTGGCATTTAGCCAATTCCGGAGTCAGGGCCCATCAACGATTCCTTTTGTATTGTAGGTATATTGTTGTCTAACAACAATATCTCGTTTGCGCACCTGAGAGGTTTGCACGAGCTTTTGCCTACGTGGTTCAGCTGCAAGTTTGACCGAAGTCCATACATTTTATTGTAGAGACTTCCGTATCAGTCGCAGTAGGAAACTCTGGAATTACTTCCAAGGTCTCTTTTCTTTGATCTGATGACGAAGATACTGTTATCTTGTCGAGTTGCATTGTTCTCCCAGTCACCTTTTTGAAAGAACCATTTTCTTCAAAAAGCATACCATTCTTTGTGGCAAACCTATTTGCCTCGGTATAGTGAGGGAGGAATACCCAATTACTTGGGATAACCTACAAAGTAGCACTTGTCTGATTTGGAATAGGTTTGTAACCTTTTACACAAGCCCCATATTCCAAATGTTAAGAAAAGATATAACATGGTTGGGCGTACCATACCATGGCGTCAATTCAACAGACCCGATGGAGCTCTTTTCAGTGTAAAAGCCGTAGTCTCTAAAGCATCACTCTTTAAAAGGGATAATGGCAAATTTATTTATGTCATCTTTGATCTTACCATGTCATAAATGGTTCGATTACACCTTCACGGACTTTCCACTTGCAGTGGTGTTCCGGGAGGTGCAAGTTATGAAACCCCTTTCACAACTCATCAGACATTCGCTAAACTTGTAACTCAAATATTCCTTTCTGCAATCTAATTGTAGAAACATAATTTTCTTGTTACAATAACTTCTACATCATTCTTGAAAACCTTTTGAATGAATTCAAAAGATCTAGACTTACGTCTCATCAAGTAAATATCCATATATCTACTTGAGTCATTTATGAAGATAGATAAATCCACTACTAACAACATTTATCGGACTACACACATCAAATGTATGATCACCAATAAGTTTGTTGTCCATTCATTATGGCCTGTGAATGGTATTTCAATCACTTCACTTTTCGGAGAAAAGTTGCAAGTGTCAGATGATTCAAAATCAAACGACTTCAAAATCCATCATAATGGAATTTTCCATGCGGGTTTCTCCAATGTGACCAAATGCAGTGCCACACTTGTTTGGTATTCTTTTTAGTCTTGTGACATTTAGCGTCAGTGTTATGGATGTATCATATTACCATCAATATTCATAACATACATCCCATCTGGATGGAAGCATGGCCCTTCATGTTATTTATAATACTGAACAACAATTGTTCCTTTTATGAACAACCCTTTTGCAACAAACATTTTGCAATGGGCTAGAGTGTATGAAACTCTAAAATGAATTATGAAAGTAAAAACAGAGGTAATATATTATTATCATTATTCATAACATACATCTCATTCTCAATGAAAGTATGGCCCTTATGTTATTCATAACATCGAACATAAAAAGTTCTCTTATGAACAACCTTTTTGCAAGATTCCTTATGCAAAGGGCTAGAGTGAATGAAACTCCAAAATGAATTATGAAAGTAAATACATAGGGAATACACCGATGGAAGGTATAGTAACTATTACTATGTTCCCAGCGTGTATCAAAACCTCATTCCTAGCTAGTCTTTCAGGCCATAGTAGTTCTTACATCGAGTTGCAACAGAAAGCAATCGAGCGAGTATCTTTGTGATTAACTCACAATACCCAAGAATTAGTGATCAACATGTTTAACCATAATTCCCAAGAACTATATCTTTGACCAGCCTTCTATACATCAAAAACTTGTACGACATTCATACATGAGCTGGATATTCCAGTCTTCTTTCTTTCCGCCTTTATACTTCTAACAGTTTAACTTTCAGTATTTCTCCTACTCTCAGAAGAAGCACCGAACTTAAGAGTGGCATTAGCCCCGGACTTCCTAGGTGTGTAAGTCACACTAACACCCTTCAGACACTTCCTTTCTCTTTAAGTTATTGTTTTATTCACCTTTCATCATATGACAGGCGTTCTTCTGGATCCCTCTCTTATCAGTCTAATGCATAGTAAAACTCCTTTACTAATAGTTTGTAAACAAACATTGCTTTGGATATCTCATATCTTTTAGCCTTTGTCTGTCTCTGAAAATGATTTTCAGATTCCATGAATATCACATAACTATCCAAACTTTCAAAGTTCGGGTCTCATGGAAGCAAACATATTGCACTTGACTGAAAACGGAATTCTAGCTTTTGGATCGAAGGACGAGAGTCACATGATCCATAGCATAAGAGAGAGAATACCGAAAGTATGTGATAGGACAAAGTCCTTCTTGGATCTTTGAGGACAATCCTCACATTACGTTACCAATCGTAAAGTTTTAACCAGATATTTAACAGCTGTTCAATTTTAATAGGGAAGGTGGAAATGCGAGCCCTTATTCAACAACTATTATGCAAAACACACTTAGACAGTGTTCATAATTAATTGCACCGAGAATTAAACAAGTTAATTCTACAATGCGCTCCCACTCAAATCAATATCTCTCATAATTGATTGTGAGCGATTCAAGATCCATATTACAATTCAACGCCAAGGATGTATCCATCTCAAGTGACTAGAATTGCAATCGGTAGGCCAACTTGCCAATCACATCTCTATGTGACTCTTGTTCATCTTTCGATGGGCGTGTTCCGAGCTCAGGACGCTCCTCCAGAACGTCAAGACAACCAAGTGATCTCGCTGCGAGGTCTCAACTCACCCGCCTCACACTTCCCTAATTGTTTGCACCCATGTGTCCATGTGATGCCCCGAAAAGTTAGGTGCCGTGACGGTGCTACACTTGGGAGAACACTAACTACTTGATATTTTTGTGAGAGATCACCCTAATAAAAAGCCACTACTGCGCAATCAAGAAGGGTGCAACATAAGGGATAAACATCTCAGACAATTCATAATAGCATGATATGGTATAGCCCTTTCTGACGGAGAAGTCTTGCATTTCTTCGTCTTCGACATTCGCGTCGGTGTCCACCTTCGCGAAGATTGCCACCACCTTGTCGATGCACCAGATAATATTGCTATCTCTATAGCTATTAAAATAATGCATTACACAAGGTCGACACGCAGGTCATTTAAAGTGCAATCATATGGCTCCAGCCATCATGCCGAATCATGACACGCAGGTCATGTTAATCAATTTACATCATATAGTCATCTCATACATAAGCAAATTATTATGAGCACTGCTATACCACATCACATGCACACCCTCCTGCAAAACCAAGTTAGACGCCTCTAATCGGTTCATGCAAAAACTTGTTTTTCGTTGCTTCTAAGGTTTCGAAACAAACCGAAGCTACCAACGTCCATCATCAAGTATGATAATTCAAGTCGCTAGATTAACTTTCCAGGGTGTATGAAAACCGAGATAATAAAATCTCGAGCCCCATACTAAACTTTGTCATACGCATGACCCCCGTGCAGATCATATCTGCATTGCCCTTTCGTCTGCGAAATTTCATCTTTCTTTTTAACTACGGTGGAATTCAATGAACTGTTAGCACTTCGTTGATCAATCAGGATCGTGGATTGCCAGAACATTGAAACTCCACCATGCTGTTATCAAGATCAGAAAAATGCAAATTCCAGGGAAGCAACAAGAACCTCGGGTAACAGATTTCATCTGCTACCCACACAAATAATTTTCAGTAATAGAACTCATCTACTACCTAATTATATTGTGCAACACCCATACATCTCCATGTATTCTAGATCGCAACCTGCATCTACGCATAGCATGGCTCATGATGCCACTGTAGGGTAACGCAGCAGAAAACAAAATTTTTCTGACCTATGCACCAGCCCAGGACCACTATGGAGACTGCATACAAGGTTTGATCATTTTCGTTACTGACTCATAGCGCAGCGGAAGTAGAGTCGATGACGATCGGCGGTGCAGATCCCCGCAGCTAGGATTTACAACCTCCCAACCGCGAGGATGTATACCCTCATCCGCGCCCAGGACAGCCCTCCGGGAGGCGGTCGAACAGTCCCCCGGACGGTGTCGCGGACAGCCCTTCGGGAGGACCTTCGAAACTCAGACGGTCACTCGGACAGCCCTTCGGGAGGACTCACAGAACTCGGACCGTCACTTGGACAGCCCTTCGGGAGGCACTCTCGAACAGCCCCTCGGGCACTAAGATCGAAACTATGACCTCTCTACAGAGTTGCACACATATGGTGTCATCTATCCGGCAGGGCTTCGCCGTCCAGAACTAGTTCCCACCGGAACCCAGACAGCCTTTCGGCTCTACGAAACTATTTCGCGGGGAGGGAGAGAGAAGCTAGATCATTGCATGGCACTTGTATGTGAGAAGGGATGAGGTTTGTGGGCAGCCCACTCTCCTCTATTTATAGGAAAGCCAAGGAAGAAAGTTGGCATTCACAAATACCAAAAGTACCCCCACTTTATGTCATTTACATAAAGAATAAAGCAAAAAGGAGTGCCATGTGGAGCTCCATGGAGCTCCACCCTCCATTGCCGGCCACCCCTTGGGGGGGCCCCCCAAGGGGGCTTCCTTAGTGCCCAAGGCTTCTAGAAGCCTTTTGGGAAATTTCCCAAAAGGTGCTTTCCATAAAAATTCCCAAAAAGCACTTTCACTATTCACGATGACATTTTTCAGCATCCGTTCGAACTGAAAATATTTATGTGGGCTTAGAACATTTCTAGTACCCACTAAAATAATTTTAAACGCGTTCTGGAACAATTCCAGATTAGTGATTTCATCTGCGAAAAGCATCTGAAGCGGTTCCGGTGGCTCCGGAACATTTCCGGTTTTCATCCCGGAAAATTCCTAGAAGTTTCCAGAATGATTCTGGCATCCCGGTTCCTAATTTGACTTTATGGTATCCTCTGAAACAACTTTTCAGTATCACCAGAACTCATCCGGTGACCTCTCTCTGCAGAACTTTTCCGCTGTCCGAAACCTTTTTCGGTGTCCAAAACTTTTTCGGTGATTTTCTCTCAGACTCCCTGTCTAGTATTCAACAGATAGATGACCCTTAAGCGTGTGACCCTATAGGTTCGGTGAAGTATAGACATGACCTGGAACCCCTTCCGATCAATGATCAACATCGGAGCCGTGGACACCCATATTGACCCCTATACCCACACGAATGAATATTCGAGTGAACCGCCAGTTGCCGTGTGCTATTCCTGTTGCTTCGCGATATGTTAAAAATACCCGAGGTGAGACATGTTGGCATTCCCGTGGATCAACAACTTGTCCACTATGCTAGTTACCTCATTACCGGTATTGTTCTCTTTTCTCGTTACCGTGTTCCGGCATCCCCGTGATCAAATCACAAAGTGTCTGGCCAGACGATGATGGATACCATAACACCGAGAGGTCCCAGAGATATCTCTCCATCGTCGGAGGAGCAAATCCCAATCTCGAGCTATCAAGTTACTTGACATACTTTTCCATGAACCCGTAAGCCACCGTAATAGCCACCCATTTACGGATGACGTTTAACAAACCCCAAAGTTCATGAAGCAAGCATGAAGAAACTCGATACTCTCATGGTCTAAGGAATCATGCAAACATTAACCATCTCTGTGTTATTAACCATTAACTTGTGACGAATGTAACTCATAGCATAACATCAATCGGGTCGATTCAACACAAATGTTCTTCTAACATTTTGCCCTCAAAGCTGCTGGCATAGACATGCCCATGATTGGGAAAACATAATCATCATGCAACACTTGAGCTAGTCTTAGAGGCATGACTAGGAATACATTTTACCGTTTATTATTCCACACGTGCACATGGGTTTTCCCCAGAGCCTTTATGGATATACGGGCTCGGGAACCACAACAGTTATAGCATGGATCATAAACATAATAATGAGCATGGAGATAAATAATAACATTTATTATTGCCTCTAGGGCATATCTCCTACAGGACACCAAGTTCAAATGGACAGATGAATGTGAGGCAAGTTTTCAGGAGCTGAAGAAACGTTGGTTACAGCCCCAGTACTGATTCTGCCGGATATACGCAAGGATTTCCAAGTGTATTGCGATGCTTCTCGCTTAGGACTTGGAGGTGTACTTATGCAGGACAGAAGAGTTGTCTCATATGCCTCACGTCAGCTTCGACCGCATGAGTTGAATTATGCCACGAATGATTTGGAGTTAGCAGCTGTAGTTCATGCACTTAAGACCTGGAGACATTTTCTTATTGGGAACCGTTGTGATGTGTACACGGATCATAAGAGTTTGAAGTACATTTTCACACAGAAGGAGCTGAATCTCAGGCAGAGGAGATGGTTGGAGCTTATAAAGGATTATGATATGAAGTTGCATTATCACCCAGGAAAGGCCAATGTCGTAGCAGATGCTTTGAGCCGGAAGAGTTATGTCAATACCCTCATAAGCTGAGGATTACCAAAGGAGTTAGCCAAAGATCTCAGGGAGCTTCGTTTGGAGATAGTCCCTAGAGGTTTTGTCGCAGCAATGGAGGTAACGTCAACATTATTGGGAAAGATTCGAGCAGCTCAGAACGATGATAAGGAAATTGCTGAGATAAAGGAGAGGATGAGCAAAGGAAAATCCAAAGGTTTTCGTGAGGATGAGCACGACACTTTGTGGTTTGAGGACCGTGTTTATGTACCCAATAATGCGGAGATCAGGAAGTTGATACTACAGGAAGCTCATGACTCGCCATACTCGATACACCCCGGAAACACCAAGATGTATTTGGATCTGAAGGAGCGTTTCTGGTGGACTGGTATGAAGAAGGACATTGCCGAGTATGTAGCCGTATGTGATGTATGTCAGAGAGTGAAAGCAGAACATCAGAAGCCAGCAGGATTACTGCAGCCTATGCCGATACCTGAATGGAAGTGGGATAAGCTTGGCATGGATTTCATCACCGGATTACCCAGGACCCGATCGGGATATGATTCTATCTGGGTAGTAGTGGATCGTTTGACCAAAGTGGCTCACTTTATTCCAGTGAAAACCACCTATACGAGTGCAAAGTTGGCCAAGATATATATGACCAGGATCGTATGTCTGCATGGAGTTTCGAGGACCATCGTATCAGATAGAGGAACCCAGTTTACTTCAAAGTTTTGGCACCAGCTGCACTAGACCTTGGGAACCAGGCTAGAGTTCAGTACAGCCTTTCATCCGCAGACCGATGGACAGACCGAGAGAGTCAACCAGATTCTGGAGGACATGTTAAGAGCTTGTGCACTAGATTACGGATCTAGTTGGGATGACAATTTGCCCTACGCGGAGTTCTCATACAACAACAGCTACCAAGCCAGTTTGAAGATGGCCCCTTTTGAAGCTTTGTATGGAAGGAGGTGCAGAACACCGTTGATGTGGGATGAAGTTGGAGACCGTCAGCTGTTTGGACCAGATTTGATTAAAGAGTCTGAAGAGAAGGTTAAGTTGATTCGGGATAGACTGAAGGTAGCTCAGTCCAGACAGAAGAGTTATGCCGATACCAAGCGCAAGGAGGTAGTCTATGAAATCGAAGACAGAGCATATCTTCGTGTGTCACCTCTGCGAGGAGTTAAACGCTTTGGAGTCAAGGGAAAGTTAGCCCCGAGATTTGTAGGACCATACCGAGTTTTGGAACGTATGGGAGAGGTGGCCTACAAGTTGGAGTTACCCGACGGACTATCAGGAGTACATGATGTGTTTCACGTTTCCCAATTGAAGAAGTGCCATGCTGAGATGGCCAATATTCCTCTGAGAGATACAGTACCCCTGGAAGCAATTCAGTTGGATAGTGATCTGACCTACGAGGAGAAACCCGTCAAGATTCTCGAGTTTGCCAGCAGAGTTACACGCAGCAAGGTTATCAAGTTTTGCAAAGTTCAGTGGAGCCACCATACCGAGGATGAAGCCACCTGGGAACGAGAGGAATACCTACGGAAAGACCACCCACACCTATTTTCTAGCCAACCTGAATCTCGAGGACGAGATTCATCTTAAGGGGGGTAGGTTTGTAACATCCCAAATTTTCAATTTGGAATATTATACATAGGTCATCATATGCATATCATATTTTATTTGCATTTTGATTGTGACCCTAAAAATCCTAAGCAACTCAAGGACCCACGGAGAGAGTTGGGGATTTTATTATTTTCATATTTGAATTTTCTCAAATATTGAAAAGAGGATCATTTTGGTTTTATTTATTTTTCTCTCCAAAATATTTCATATTAAAAACATATGAGAGGAGATAATATGACTTCTCCAAAATAAAAGAAATATTGGAGGAAAAATGTTAAAATCAAATAAATAATTTTATTCGGATTTTATTGCTATTTTATTTGAATTAGAAAATATGCATTTTTCAAAATTGCATTTTTTGGGCAAGAAAATGTTCACTTTGTTCTAAATATTCTATTTAGACGGTGAAAATTGTTTTTGGCATTTTAAGATTTTTTTAATATTTTTTTTAAGATTTTTTTTTCGGCGGAATCTTATTTTTTTTTTTAAAAAAGTTTCGGACCGAGCCAGGCTGAAGCCCGGCCGGCCCAACCGAGCAGCCGCCTTCCTCCCGTGCGGACACCAGACTCCGGCGAGGTGGAGTCCGGGTCAGCCTCCCGCGCCCCCTCCCGCACGCCAGCGCCGCCCCTCCCCTCCTTATAAGCCGTGCCGCCCCCTCTTCCCCCCACACCACCGCCGCCGCCGCAGCCCGCCACCTCGCCGAGCCGCGCCGCCGCCGCCGCCGCTGCTGCTGCCGCCGCTGCTCCAGCCCGCTCGCGCTGCGTCGCCGCCCCGCCCGCGTCGCCGCCGCAGCCCCGCAGCCGCCGGAGCCGCGCCGCCGCCGCCGGATCTCGTCGCCGCCGGCGCCGGTTTTTTTCCCCGAACCGGTATAAACCGTCGAAAATCGCCCCGGTTTTTTTTAGTTTCAGTTTTTTGTTTTAGATCGGTTTTATTTTTATTATTCTGTTTAGGAAGTTTTAGTGAACGTTTTCGTTCTGTAGATCTGTTTAGCGAACGTTTGTTCGTTAGGTTTTTCTTTTTACTGTTCTAGTTTTAGGCCAGGGACCTATCCGCGATTACTTTTATCGCAGATTAGCCCCTGATCTTCAAACCCTCGCCGTTTCTAAACCGTTCGTCCAAATCCAGTGAAACCAACGCCAAAATCTTCGTCTGGAACCCCTCATTCTGTTTAATCAACTTGAACATGATTTTGACAACTTTAAATTTGGTTGCAAGCAGATTTGTTTTTGAAGTTCTTTTGACCATAGTTTCAGTTTCGTAGCTCCGATTCGATTGATTCTTTTTGCAGATCGAATCTCTTCAGTTGAACTTTCAGATTTGATCTTCTTATTTGAGTTTTACCCTTGCATCTATGCTTGATTGATTATGTATGCTATTGTTTGTTTGCGATAGAATCCCCGGAGTGCGAAGCGTGCTACTACGAGTCTCTAGGGTTTGCATATCGTCAGCAAGGCAAGTAACACATTGATCATACTCTTTTCATACCCAGTTTTTATGCATTAGTTTCAATCCTCAAACACTGCATGATTAGGATGTGATTAACTTGTGGGTATTGGGAAGTAGATGATGAGGTAGAACCTATTGCCCTTTATTCTCAAACCCTTGGGAGTTTCTTCTACGTTATGCTTATATTGCCATGCTATGCTCGTAGACGTGGATTGGGTTTTGAGTGTATCCATGACAGATGTGAGATTGTTAATTAATGGTTAACTTAAGGTGGCTACTTAAATACACATCTGGGTGGATTGGTTGCAGGCACCTGGGGATATACCAGTGTTGTCTTTTTGGTTCGCCACCCAGGCTCAAAGGGATCATAAGATTATTCATGCTAGAAACTTCCGTGTGCAGCCACAAGCTATTATGGGCTCTAGCATAGTTGAGTATGTTGCATGACCTCTTTTAGTGGTAGGCTAGCAGATGTAGGGGAATGTAGGTGTAACTGTCTACCCAGAGTAAAGAGTAAATGCTTCTGAAAGACTGTGTCTCGGTCATCCGTTTCTCAAACACCATGTATTGCGAGAAATCCAACGGAGGAGATCGAGTCTTGTGGGGAAATGTGCACAAACCTCTGCAGAGTGTATAAACTAATCATGATTAGCCGTGTCCCCGGTTATGGACCTCTTTAGTATCTGGTACTTGAATTATTGATTTGATCTCATCACTCTAAATTAATTTGTTGGGTTTAATGATTACTTTTAATTGGGATTGAGATGGGGATTTAGCTTCTCAATGTTTAACAACCACCATGATAGTTAAATAAAACATATTCCTTTGATGTAGGAAAAAATTGGCTTTTCGCAAAACAATATAACCCTAGAGCTTTCCACCAGCCATATATGCATGTAGTGATAGCAATTATCTGTTCCTTGCTCTATTGTGTTATATTGCCAGCATATTCCATGTGCTGACCCGTTTCGGGCTGCAACATATCATGTTGCAGACTTTTCAGACGAAGAGTAAGGTGCGCTAGGTCGTTGTCATGCACTCAGCTATGCCGTTGGAGTTGATGGACTCACTTTATCTTCCAAGCCTTCCGCTGTTATCTTATATAGATGGCCTTAAGCCATATTTATTGTAATAAGTTCTCTTTTGAGACATTCGATGTAATAAGTGTGTGATTGCACTCTGTTATAAATCCTTCGAGTACTGTGTGTGTCAGCATTACCGATCCAGGGATGACACTTGAACATAGAGATTTGACCATCTGAGGTCGGATCGTTACAGTTTATGTGATGGTTGTTTACCATGATGTTTGCTTCTTTCCGGTTGCGCTTCTCCTTGATAGTTCCGGTTATGTTGCGATTGTGAGGATCCGTTCGACTACATTGGTTCATCTACTTCATGGACTCGGTCTTCTTCCTAGCGGGAATTTCAGGCAAGATGATCATTTCCCTGGATATCACTACTATTTTTGCTTTGCTAGTTGTCGCGATGCTATCGTGATGTCGCGCTACCTACCACTTGTTTATCAAGCCTCCCAAATTGCCATGATAAGCCTCTAACCTTTCCACCATCCCAGCAACCCGTTGTTTGGCTATGTTTCCGCTTTGCTTAGCCGCTCTTATAGCATTGCTAGTTGCAAGTGCAGTGCAGGTTGTTCCATGTTGGGACATGGATATCATGGGATATCACAATATCTCTTATTTAATTAATGCATCTATATACTTGGTAATGGGTGGAAGGCTCAGCCTTTTGCCTGGTGTTTTGTTCCAACCTTGCCGCCCTAGTTTCCGTCATCCCGGTGTTATGTTCCTTAACGAGCGCTCCTAACACATGTGGGTGTATGGGAACCCCCTGATCAATCGCTTAGGAAAGAATCTTCCAGGAAGGCCCAACTTTAGTTTTACCATTTGCCTAATAACAACTAAAATTTGCATTGGGACTTTTCGGACCCCGAGGATAATTAATCAACAACCCCGGGCCAGTGCTCCTCATGAGTGTTGGTCCAAACTAGAGCCACTTGCGGCGCCACCTGGGGCAACTCAGGTTTTTGGCTGTCTTACGTAGTGTTCATCCGCCGTGTCCTGAGAACGAGATATGCGACTCCTATCGGGATCATCGACACGTCGGCAGGTCTTGCTGGATTAGTTTTTACCTTTGTCAAGAGGCAGGTCCACTGGAATTCCTTATCGTAAGCATCGTGTTCTTCATGGTGTGAGGATGTTCCATCGGATGCGCGTGGAATTTACAATGGACCACTTGGAGCACCCCTGTAGGGATAAATCTTTTCGAGAGCCGTGCCCACGGTTATGTGGCAGATTGGAAATTTATAATATCCGGTTGTAGAGAACTTGACACTAGATCCAAAATAAAATACACCAACCGCTTGCGTAACCATGACCGTCCCTTTTCGAGTGAGTTCGAGAAGAGAACACTATGGGGTTATGTTTGACTCGTAAGTAGTTCAGGATCACTTCTTGATCATTCTAGTTTGCGACCGTTATTCGTAGTTTACTCTTCTTACTCTTGTACTCGTAAGTTAGCCACTATACAATGCTTAGTGATTGCTGCAACCTCATCACCTAACCATTCCATACCCATTAATCTTTGCTAGTCTTGATACCCATGGTAATGGGATTGCTGAGTCCTCGTGGCTCACAGGTTACTACAACAATAGGTGCAGGTACCGGTAATGCAATGATCTGACGTGAGAGCGATGCTTGATCTATTTGGAGTTCTTCTGCTTCTTCTTCGATCAAGGGATAGGTTCCGGATCGGGAGCCTGGGATAGCAGGGTGGATGTCGTTCTTCTTTTTCGTTTGATTTCATCCGTAGTCGGATCCTGCTCTTCTGTATGATGATTGCTATGTATTGATGTATCCATGTATTCATTTTGTAGCTTGTGGTGAGTGTAAGCCTTTATCTGGTATTCTCATCTATTCAGTACATGGTATGTTGTAATGATATCCACCTTGCTATGCACTCAAAATACGGTTGTGCCCCAATCATGAATTCATCGCGTGATTGGGATAGAATCGCATCTTGGGCGCTACAAGTTGGTATCAGAGCCTTACCGACCGCAGGAGCCCCTTGATTGATCGAACCGTTGCCGTTGTTCAGTCTAGAAAAAAAACTATTTTGAGTCTAGCTATATATATCGGAGAGTAGGAATTATTTTTACTCCTTATCCCCTTCGTTGCTCTGCTGAGGAATTGTGACGTCAGTGTTTTGTTTCCATTACTCTCCTTTTTCACTCAATTTTTTTTTAGGATCACGCGGGTATTGTGGAATCGGTCCGATATCATTGTGACGGGAATTCTGTCTTGGTTCCTCCTGACATTAAGGGGTTGTGGCAGTGTCTCGGGGAGTTGAGCTCCAAGGTGTTTTCGTCACAGTGCTTATCGTTTCAGTTCTGGAATACCAGAGGACGCCGACATCGAAACGCTTCTATACTCTTTGTGGTGAGAGTAGTTTGGCCCCACCCAGTACTAGGGAGAGCGATCTGATGTATTGCCACAACTAGTATATCGGATGTTTTCGAAGGTTTGAGGTACTCAGTTTCCGAGGTTCTTGGTTATGTGCTGAGGAGGCAGTACATTTGGAGCGTAGAATTCTGCTAGGAGTTGTGTGATGATATTTTGCTCGTTGTACTTGTTGTACCGGATTGCATAACCAAAAATTTCGGGAGTTCATAGGTGGAAATTCAAGTAGTTACCTAGGATATCTTTCCGACAGATGCATGATATGAGATTGGGGTTCGACGTCTAGTGGTCTACCTGTCCACGGTCGTTTTTACAGTGGTCTCGTTGTGTCTTAAAGAGTACTTGGCTATGCTGACTCGGGGACGCTTCGTATGTCATGTGCACTGCCTTGTACATGATGGTGTTGTATGATCGAGCCCGTGTGGGCCCCACCACGAAAATTTCGGACGAAATCTCTATCATATGTTTGTTCCGTCTAATTCTGCAAGCCAAATCCTTTGTTTTGTTTTGAGTTGTGGTATTTGAGTTGCTTCTAAGTCAAGTGTTGATTCCATACCTTTTCCTAAGCGGTGTTCCCATATTTTTATGGGAGTGCTAATCCTTCTTGGTCATCGAGATTGTCATGTAAATTCTTTTCCAATCGGTGCACTTCTCTTCAAGTTATTCAATACGAGCGCCGTTGAGAAGCCCGAGGATTCGTTCGTTTCATCTGTCTCATGTTGTCTTTATTTTTCGACCGTCCCACCCTTCTTGTTGAAGAAGTAAAAAATTCTCAATCAAGTATCCATTTTATTCATGAAAAGTCTCTTCATTCTTTTCCTTCAAAGTTCTTACCTGGTGATTCTCATGAAGATGCTAAGGAAGCGTCAAGTTTATCATTCTTCGTTCTCATTTTCTTCTGCGGTGGACTAAATGCAAGCTTTTGGTGTTTATATCCCTTTCCTCCTTTCAAATGCTTTCTCATGCCGGTGCACCTCTTATCATTCACCTCTCGCTATTCATTTGTTTCGGAGTGCTGAAAATATCTCAGAAGATTCATGATTCCATTCTTAATCCATTCAACCTATTTTGAGGTTGTTATCTCATTCAAGCCATTTAATTCAACCGGTGCAATATCTCTTTAAAAATTGGTCAACGGTGTTTTCTTTTGAGTGGGTCCATAACCCACAGGTCTTTTCCCAGGATCTTACTTGACTCTTCTAATTTTCTTCGGAGTTGTTCTCCAATTCTTTCCAAAGTTTGACATAAGAATGAATTATCATCAGTCATATGCCTTCTCCAAGCTCATTTTCAAATTCTTTGCATCTTTGGCTCAACATTAATATTCATCATTGTTTCGGAGTATCTCACCAATTCTTCATGGTGGTGTTTCTCATCGTCATTGTCAGTGTTGAAGACCGAAGAAGAATTTTTCCTAAATCATATCCGTTCTCTTGAAGATTCATGGTTCTAGCTTGATGGCATCCTCTCAAATTGTTTCCAATCGTGGGAATTCTTTTCATACCCATCTGAAGCATTTCAGGAGTCTTTTCGTTTTGATTCTCAGGAGGCCATCATTTTAGAAGAGTTATTCGTTCTCAGTTTTCAGCTTCGTTCTCCAATTATTCTAAATTGATGTCCCTTCATTCATTCTCCAATTCTTCCGGTGCGTCGTTCAAGTATACTCTAGTCAGTTCATCATCCCTCCGTTCTCATATATCTAAATTCCCGCAAGTATTTCATTCATTTTGTAATTCCCTCCAGCGATTCGTTCTCTTTTCTTCAATCATTTTCAATTCTTACAGTGGTTCATTCAAGATTCCTCTTCCTTTGTTATCGTATCAATTCATTCATTCTTTCCAATCCTACCGGTGGTTCATTGAAGACTTTCTCAAGTTTGTGCTATATCAATCCTTTTCAATGAGAATAAGTAGTATGCTAAATCCATTGCTTGTCATCAATTTAAATTGATGAAGGATAAGCATAACATAATTCTTATTCTTGTTTCCTCAATGAGATTTAATTCCTTCTTCCGGAGCTTGTTCATGATGAATAAATTCTCGATTCCAAGTGATTCATCTTTCTTTCCGGAGTTGCAACGCTTCACGGGTATATCGTTACGAAGCTCCATCTAATCATTGCAAGGCTTCAATCTTATTCTTTTCATCCTTCACTTCTTTCTCATCATCCTTTTGTTACCGGAGTTTTTCATGGAGACTCAACATGGCGGTTCGTCAAGGATTAATTCATTCTCAGAGTGTTCATAAAGATTCTCGTTGGAGGAGCTCAAGTATTCTTCTTATTGCATTTCAAAGTGCTATTCATTCTCCCTTATCTTTTGGAAGTGGAGTTTTGCATCTCTTCATTCCTCTCAACTAATCAATCATTTGGTAGTGGCATAATTTCACCTCAAGTTTTGAGATGTTTTCCATAAGCCCACAACAAGATTATTTTTTCGTTGTTGATTTTCCAACAACTCTGTGCAATCCTTCTTTGCAAGGATGCTTTCCAAGTTCATTTGTGGCAGAAGTTGGCATTTTCTTCTCCGTTCTTTTCTTTCCAACGATTCAGCTTATATTCTTTCGTCCCGAAGGCATTGTGTTGCTGCTCTCTTCGAGGTATTATTCCATCTTGTCGAGTTCATGTTAAATTCCTTTGCTTTTCAGTCGAAGTGCTGTCTAAATTCTTTCATTCTTATTCCTTCTCTATCTTGTTCTAACCGGAGTGGTCTAAAAATCTATCATGTCCCTTGAGCTTTTGGTTCTCGTTGTATTCCTTGTTCCTCTTGTCTAATGGAGTGTTTGCAATCCTGTTCATCTTTGTTGTATTCTTTCTTTCAAGTTGTTCAACCACTCAAGGCTCGTGGTTTCACTCGTTTGTCGAAGAAGCAACTTTGTTTTACCTCTTCCTCTTCTTTCCTCTTCTCATCCCTAGATCTTGGGGTGAGATCTCTTGTATGTGGGGAAGAGTTGTGACAGCCTGAGACCGACGCTCTAGATGCCGTCCAGTTTTTTCGTTGTCGCCGTGTGTTTTATTTGTTTGTTGCATTTCATCATGTCATCATGTGCATTGCATTCGCATGTTTTCATAAAACTTGCATCCGTTTGTAGTTGCTGCTTCTTCCTCGCCTCTGTTGACCTTTGTCAGACCAACAGTTCTTTTGTTGCCCAACCGTTTGACCCTCTCTACACAGTACTCAAACCCCTTCGCAGCCATGTCCGAAAAACTGCCCCGAACCCGAACCGCACAGTCGTGACCGATGGGTCCGGATCATCCCCAAACATCCCTAAAACATCTTCGGTTTCTTCTTTGGACTCCCCTAGACTATTTATTCCCGACCGTTCGGTTTAAATCGGATGTTCTAAAACCCTCCCTTTTATCTATATATAGACCAACCTCATACTCCCTCCGTCTAGGTGAATAAGTCATCTTAGGTTGTGCACCATGACCAAGGAGGAGGGAAAAATGAGAGAACTTAATGTTTATTTGCTAATTAATAGCATTGCATGCAATGAACTAACCACTGCATGTCGTGTTTGGTAGTCTCAAGTCATTGAAAGCATGCACGTCCCACATCTCTTATTGGTTGATATGTCAAGAAAATAGAAAAGAGGTATGCACCGCGCCTAAGTGTTTTGGGATTATTTGGTTTTCGTAAGGTGACTTATACACCTAGACGGATGGAGTACCTAATCTAGACTAACCCTAAAATCTAGAAGGTTTGTCCTTCCTCCGCCGCCATTCCACCTCTCACCTTCTTCCTCGGGATCTCCTCCCGATCCAAAAATCCACCCACTCTCCCTCGATTTCCCCAGCGAGCCAACCACCACAGCACAGCCGCCCGAATCCCACAACGTGCCCGAGTTCTTGCAGCGCGCCTCCTTCTCCCTGCCTTCCTCGTCTGCTCGAGCGCGCCGCTCGAGAGGAGCCCGCGGCCTCCACTCCGAAGCCTCGAGCAGCCAGCTGCCTCGACTGCGGCCAACTCCATGACCTCCTACTGCTGCCTCCCCGTCGTCATCTTCAAGCTCGCTGCTGCCGCGTCCTCGACCTCCTCGCTGAAGTCCCGCACAAGCAAACACGGCGGGTCGTCCCCGACTCCTTCCCCATCTCCGGCCGCTCATTGCAGGCAAGCCAAGCCGCCGGAGCTCGCCTCCTCGTGCCCAAGCCCCGCCACCTCGCCAGCAGATCCCGCTGACGAGCCACTGCTCCTTTCCTCTCCATCTCTGTTTCCTTCTCCCGTATCTCTCTCTTTTAAACTCTTTCCTCTCTCTGTTCTTCCCTGCAGGGAACAATCAGAGCACCCCGGAGATCGCCGCCACCGGGAATCGCCAGGTCCGGCAACCCCTCGATCAGATCCGGTCGCCCCCTCACCATCCGTCGCCCTCACTTGTCCCTGGCCGTCTTCCTGCTCTGCTTCGGTCGAGGAGGAGGAGCGCCAGCCCCTGCCCTTCGATCGCCTGCGCCCGTTGACCGCATCCCGCGCAAGGCCCAGCGCGCCAGCCTCCCCTTCGCCCGTTGACCGCGGCCCAGCTCCCACCTCCACCGATCTGGGCCGGGCCCAGCTAGGTGAGCAGCCCAGCCGCCCAGTGCACTATTTAGATTCGGCCTGCATCATTTTTTTCCCGTTCTGGACGTTTTAGCTAATTATCCAAAGAAAACAGTTTTACATAATAATCCCCATGTTCATGCATATCATATCTCACAAACCGTGCATCAGAATTAAACAAGCTATATATGTAAAATGTGTAGAATTTCATCTAGTTTCACAACATCCAACTTTCATCCATGTTAAAAATGTTTAAATTGATGTTTGCATTTAATTTGCATAATGACATGTTAAAATGATTTATTTCGTATCTAAATAACCGTAGCTCCGAATTAAATAAAATTCATATGTAAATGGGGGTAGAAAATGCATAGATTAATATGGTGCATTTTATTTTGATGTTTAACAATGATAAAATATGGTTTAGGGCAGAACAATACCAAATCCAAAATATGCACATGGGGATTTTCCAAAATATACCAAATCCAACAATAAACGAGAGCGAACTAAATAATTCGAATGTGGTGTTTCGTCAATATGCAACTCGTTGCATATTGAGCTCCACTTAATTTGTAGTATTGTTTGTTGCACTTTGCCATGTCATGACTCATTAAAATGGACATGCATCATACTTGGTTGCGCATCATGTCATGTTTATGTGATGGTTGTTTACCATGATGTTTGCTTCTTTCCGGTGGCGCTTCTCCTTGATAGTTCCGGTTACGTTGCAATTGTGAGGATCCAGTCGACTACATTGGTTCATCTACTTCATGGACTTGGTCTTCTTCCTAACGGGAATTTCAGGCAAGATGATCATTACCCTAGATATCGCTACTATCTTTGCTTTGCTAGTTGTCTCAATGCTATCGCTATGTCGCGCTACCTCCCACTTGTTTATCAAGCCTCCCTAATTGACATGATAAGCCTCTAACCTTTCCACCATCCCAGCAAACCGTTGTTTGGCTACGTTTCCGCTTTGCTCAGCCCCTCTTATAGCATTGCTAGTTGCAGGTGCAGTGTAGGTTGTTCCATGTTGGGACATGGAAATCATGGGATATCACAATATCTCTTATTTAATTAATACATCTATATACTTGGTAAAGGGTGGAAGGCTCGGCCTTTTGCCCGGTGTTTTGTTCCACTCTTGCCGCCCTAGTTTCCGTCATACCAGTGTTATGTTCCTTGACGAGCGCTCCTAACACATGTGGGTGTACGGGAACCCCCTGACGAATCGCTTAGGGAAGAACTCTTCCAGCAAGGCCCAACTTTGGTTTTACCATTTGCCTAATAACAACTAAAATTTGCATAGGGACTTTCCAGACCCCGAGGATAATTAATCAACAACCCCGGGCCAGTGCTCCTCATGAGTGTTGGTCCAAACTAGAGCCACTTGCGGCGCCACCTGGGGTAACTTGGGTTTTTAGCTGTCGTACGTAGTGTTCATCCGCCGTGTCCTGAGAACGAGATACGCGGCTCCTATCGGGATCGTCGACACGTCGGGAGGTCTTGCAAGATTAGTTTTTACCTTTGTCGAGAGGCAGGTCCACCGGAATTCCTTATCGTAAGCATCGTGTTCTTCATGGTGTGAGGATGTTCCATCGGATGCGCGTGGAATTTATAATGGACCACTTGGAGCACCCCTGCAAGGTTAAATCTTTTCGAGAGCCATGCCCGCTATTATGTGGCAGATTGGAAATTTATAATATCCGGTTGTAGAGAACTTGACACCAGATCCGAAATAAAATACACCAACCGCGTGCGTAACCGAGACCGTCTCTTTTCGTGTGAGTTCGAGAAGAGAACATGGTGGGGTTATGTTTGACTTGAAAGTAGTTCCGGATCACTTCTTGATCATTCTAGTTTGTGACCATTATGCGTAGTTTACTCTTCTTACTCTTGTACTCGTAAGTTAGCCGCCATACAATGCTTAGTGCTTGCTGCAACCTCACCACCTAACCATTCCATACCCATTAAGCATTGCTAGTCTTGATACCCATGGTAATGGGATTGCTGAGTCCTCGTGGCTCACAGATTACTACAACAACAGGTGCAGGTATGGGTAATGCGATGATCTGACATGAGAGCGATGCTTGATCTATTTGGAGTTCTTCTGCTTCTTCTTCAATCAAGGGATAGGTTTCGGGTCGGGAGTCTGGGATTAGCAGGTTGGATGTCATTCTTCTTTTTTGTTTGATTTCATCTGTAGTCAGACCCTGCTCTTTTGTATGATGATTGCTATGTATTGATGTATCCATGTATTCATGTTGTAGCTTGTGGCGAGTGTAAGGCTTTATCTGGTATTCTCATCTATTCAGTACATGGTATGTTGTAATGATATCCACCTTGCTATGCGCTCGAAATGTGGTTGTGCCCCAGTCATGAATTCATCACGTGATTGGGATAGAATCGCATCATGGGCGCTACAGTTAGAGTGACAGAAGCTTAAACCCTAGTTTATGCGCTACTTCGTAAGGGAACGATTTGGATCCAAAAGTTTAATGCTATGGTTAGATTTTATCTTAATATTTTTCTCGTAGTTGTGGATGCTTGCAAGGGGGTTAATCATAAAGGAGGTTTGTTCAAGTAAGAACAGCACCTAAGCACCGGTCCACCCACATATCAAATTATAAAAGTAGCGAACACGAATGAAACCAACATGATGAAAGTGATATGGTGAAATTCCCGTGTACCCTCAAGAACGCTTTGCTTATTATAAGAGACCGTTTTGGCTTGTCCTTTGCCACAAAAGGATTGGGCTACCCTGCTGCACTTTACTTACCATTACCGTTACTTGCTTGTTACAGACTATCTTGCTATCAAACTACCTGTTACCGACAATTTCTGTGCTTGCAGATATTACCTTGCTGAAAACCACTTGTCATTTCCTTCTGCTCCTCGTTGGGTTCGACACTCTTACTTATTGAAAGGACTACGGTTGATCCCCTATACTTGTGGGTCATCAAGGCTCTTTTCTGGCGCCGTTTTCGGGAGTGAAGCGCTCTTGGTAAGTGGAAATTGGTAAGGAAAAATTATTACTACTTGCTGAAATTTATTGTCACTTGTTACTATGGAGAACCATCCTTTGAGGGGTTTCTTTGGGGTATCTTCACCTCGATCGGAACCACAATTAATTGCCCCTCAACCTACTGCACCTACTAAAAATATTGGTTATGAAATTCCTTCGGGTCTGATAGAACAACTGCTAGCTAATCCTTATGCAGAAGATGGAACAGAACATCCTGATATGCACTTGATATATGTGGATGAAATTTGTGGATTATTTAAGCTTGCAGGTTTATCCGGAGATGAAGCTAAGAAGAAGGTTTTCCCTTTATCATTGAAGGGAAAAGCATTGACATGGTATAGGCTACGCAGTGATATTGGATCTTGGAACTGGAATCGATTGAAATTGGAATTTCACCAAAAAAATTATCCTATGCATCTAGTTCATCGTGATCGGAATTATATATATAATTTTTGGCCTTGTGAAGGAGAAAGTATCGCTCTAGCTTGGGGGATGCTTAAGTTAATGTTATATTCACGCCCCAATCATGAGCTCTCTAGAGAAATTATCATTCAGAATTTTTATGCTCGGCTTTCTCGTGATGATCAATCCATGCTCGATACTTCTTGTACTGGTTCTTTTATGAAAAAGACTATTGAATTCAGGTGGGATCTTTTAGAAAGAATTAAATGCAACTCTGAAGATTGGGAACTCGACGAAGGTAAAGAGTCAGGTATTAAGCTTGAATTTGATTGTGTTAAATCTTTTATGAACACCAATGCTTTTCACAAGTTTAGCACTAAATATGGACTTGACTCTGAGATAGTAGCCTCTTTCTGTGAATCATTTGCTACTCATGTTGATCTCCATAAGGAGAAGTGGTTCAAATATCACCCCCTATTAAAGAAGACATTAAAGAACCGATAATAGCTAAAGATGAAACTATTTTTTACAATGTTGATCCAGTTGTGCCAACTGCTTATATTGAAAAACCACATTTCCCTGTTAGGATTAAGGAACATGCTAAGGTCTCAACTGTGGTTCGCAAAAGTAATATTAAAGCACCTAAACCTTCTGAGAAAATTAAAGTAGAACCTAGTGTTGCTATGGTTAAAGATCTCTTGGTAGAAAATATTGATGGGCATGTTAGTTACTTCTGTGATGAAGCTGCTAGAATTGCCAAGCCCGATGAAAAGTATAAACATAGACCTGTTGTTGGCATGCCCGTTGTCTCAGTTAAAATAGGAGATCATTATTATCATGGCTTATGTGATTTAGGTGCTAGCCTGAGTGATATTCCTTTTACCTTATACCAAGAAATTATGAATGACATAGCACCCGCTGAAATAGAAGACATAGATGTTACTATTAAACTTGCTAATAGAGACACCATCACATCGCTTGGGATTGTTAGAGATGTTGAAGTCTTGTGTGGGAAAATAAAATACCCTACTGATTTTTTAGTTCTTGGTTCCGCACAAGATGACTTTTATCCCATTATCTTTGTAGACCTTTCTTGAACACTGTCAATGCTACTATAGATTGTCATAAACAAACTGTCAGTGTCCGCTTTGGTGATGAGTCTCATGAATTTAATTTCTCCAAGTTTAATAGACAACCTCATAAGAAAGAATTACCTAGTAAGGATGAAATAATTGGTCTTGCTTCTATTGCCGTGCCTCCTGTAGATCCACTAGAACAATATTTGCTAGACCATGAAAATGATATGCATATGCAAGAAAGAAATGAAATAGATAAAATTTTCTTCGAACAATAACCTCTGCTTAAACACAATTTGCCTATTGAAACTCTAGGAGGTCCTCCTCCACCTAAAGGTGATCCTGTTTTGAATTAAAACAATTGCCAGACACTTTGAAATATCCTTATCTTGATGAGAAAAAGATATATCGTGTTATTATTAGTGCTAATCTTTCAGAACATGAAGAAGAAAGATTATTAAAAATTCTGAAGAAGCACCGTGCTGCTATTGGATATACTCTTGATGATCTTATGGGCATTAGCCCCACTCTTTGTCGGCACAAGATTAATATGGAACCTGATGCTAAACCCGTTGTTGATCATCAACGACGTTTGAATCCTAAGATGAAAGAAGTGGTAAGAACTCAAATATTAAAGCTTTTGGAAGCAGGTATAATCTATCCCATAGCTGATAGTAGATGGGTAAGTCCCGTTCATTGTGTCCCTAAGAAAGGAGGTATTACTGTTGTTCCTAATGATAAAAATGAACTTATTCCACAAAGAATTGTTACTGGCTATAGAATGGTAATTGATTTTAGAAAATTAAATAAAGCAACTAGGAAAGATCATTACCCTTTGCCTTTTATTGATCAAATGTTGGAAAGACTATCTAAGCACACACACTTTTGCTTTCTCGATGGATATTCTAGTTTCTCTCAAATACCTGTTTCACAACCTGATCAAGAGAAAACCACCTTTACTTGCCCTTTTGGAACCTATGCTTATAGGCGTATGCCTTTTGGTTTATGCAATGCACCTGCTACATTTCAAAGATGTATGACTGCTATATTCTCTGATTTTTGTGAAAAGATTGTTGAGGTTTTCATGGATGATTTTTCTGTTTATGGAACTTCTTTTGATGATTGCTTGAGCAACCTTGATCGAGTTTTGGAGAGATGTGAGCAAACTAATATTGTCTTGAATTGGCAGAAGTGCCACTTTATGGTTAATGAAGGTATTGTCTTGGGGCATAAAACTTCTGAACGAGGTATTGAAGTGGATAAAGTCAAAGTTGATGCAATTGAGAAAATGCCATGTCCTAGAGATATTAAAGGTATTCATAGTTTCCTTGGTCATGCTGGTTTCTATAGGAGATTTATTAAAGACTTCTCTAAAATTTCTAGGCCTCTTACTAATCTTTTACAAAAGGATGTTCCATTTGTTTTTTATGATGATTATGTAGAAGCCTTTGAAACACTTAAGAAAGCCTTAACTTCTGCACCTATTGTTCAACCACCTGATTGGAACTTGCCTTTTGAAATTATGTGTGATGCTAGTGATTATGCTGTCGGTGATGTTCTAGGACAAAGAGTTGATAAGAAATTGAATGTTATTCATTATGCTAGCAAAACTCTAGACAGTGCTCAAAGAAATTATGCTACTACTGAAAAAGAATTTTTAGCAGTTATGTTTGCCTGTGATAAATTCAGATCTTACATTGTTGATTCCAAAGTAATTGTTCACACTGATCATGCTGCTATAAAATATCTTAGGGAAAAGAAATATGCTAAACCTAGACTTATTAGGTGGGTTCTTTTGCTACAAGAATTTGATTTACATATCACTGATAGAAAAGGAGCTGAGAACCCCGTAGCTGATAACTTGTCTAGGTTAGAAAATATTCTTGATGAACCACTACCTATTGATGATAGATTTCCTGATGAACAACTAGCTGCATCAAATGTTTCTCATAATACTCCTTGGTATGCCGACTATGCTAATTATATTGTTGCTAAATACATACCACCTAGTTTCACATACCAACAAAAGAAAAAATTCTTCTATGATTTAAGACATTACTTTTGGGATGACCCACATCTTTATAAAGAAGGAGTAGATGGTATTATTAGACATTGTGTACCTGAGCATGAACAGGAACAAATCCTACGAAAATGTCACTCCGAAGCTTATGGAGGGCATCATGTGGGAGATAGAACTGCTCATAAGGTATTGCAATCTGGTTTTTATTGGCCTACTCTCTTCAAGGATGCCCGTAAGTTTTTTTTATCTTGTGATGAATGTCAAAGAATTGGTAATATTGGTAAGCGTCATGAAATGGCTATGAATTATTCACTTGCTGTTGAACCATTTGATGTTTGGGGTTTTGATTATATGGGACCATTTCCTTCCTCTAATGGGTATACACATATTTTGGTTGCTGTTGATTATGTTACTAAGTGGGTAGAAGTTATTCCAACTAGTAGTGCTGATCATAACACTTCCATTAAAATGCTTAAAGAAGTTATTTCCCCAAGATTTGGAGTCCCTAGATATTTAATGACTGATGGTGGTTCACACTTTATTCATGGTGCTTTCTGTAAAATGCTTGCTAAGTATGATGTTAACCATAGAATTGCATCACCCTATCATCCTCAATCTAGTGGTCAATTTGAACTTAGCAATAGAGAAATAAAATTAATATTACAAAAAATGTCAATGCGTCCCAAAAGAATTGGTCTAACAAACTAGATGATGCACTTTGGGCCTACAGAACAGCTTATAAAAATCCTATGGGTATGTCTCCCTATAAAATGGTTTATGGAAAAGCTTGTCATTTGCCTCTTGAGTTAGAACATAAAGCATATTGGGCAATTAAAGAACTCAACTATGATTTCAAACTTGCCGGTGAAAAGAGGTTATTTGATATTAGCTCATTACATGAATGGAGAACCCAAGCTTATGAAAATGCCAAATTATTTAAAGAAAAAGTTAAAAGATGGCATGACAAAAGAATCCAAAAGCGGGAATTCAAAGTGGGAGAATATGTTCTCCTGTACAACTCTCATTTCAGATTCTTTGCAGGAAACCTTCTCTCTAAATGGGAAGGACCATATATCATTGAGGAGGTTTATTGCTCTGGAGCTATCAAGATCAATAATGCCGAAGGTACTAACCCGAAGGTGGTTAATGGGCAAAGAATTAAACACTATATCTCAGGTACGCCTATTAATGTTGAAAGCAATATTATCCAAACCATGACACCGGAGGAACACATAAAAGAAACCTTCCAGAACACTCCAAAATACTAAAAAAGAGGAGGTACGTGATACGGTAAGTAAAAGGACTCCGAAAAATCCGAAAAAATATTTTCTGTCAGTTTTGGAATATTATAAAAATTAGGAAAATAAGAAACAATCAGGAAGGCAACCGAGGAGGGCACAAGACACCAGGGCGCGCCCAAGTGGGCGGGAACCTTCCCGACTCCATTTTCCTCCCGTTTGCTTGTTTCCCAAGAACGTATTAACCACCGTATCACGGAGAAATCTTCTGTTCTTCTTTCTTGCTGTTTTCTGACAGATCTAGATCACCATGGTCCCTTCGAGCTCCTCCAAGGACAAGTTCTTCGAGAATGTCATCAACCCGTATTTGTGGGAGGTGATGCAGCACCCTCAAGCCATTGAGATGCGTGAGGGGGTGCTCCACATCCGGGACATCCAGGGGCCCAAGAGGACGGGAACCATGGAGGCTAGGCTCGAAGCTATGGAGCAAGAGGTTTTCAAGTGCAAGGGGATGGTAGAGTGTGGACTCAATGCCAATCACCTCATGATTGCGGATTTCACCCGTGATCTCAAGGTGGATGGCCGGTCCATGAAGGACATCGTCTTCACCCTCAACGAGCAAATCAATTTTCTGCAAAGCCAAATCTATTATCTCCAAAATCAAGTCTTTGAATATGATGCGAGATTTAAAGGTATGAGTTTAGCTGCCAGTTGCAGGACTCGTGAGACTCGTGCTTCTTCTTATGATGGTGAGCCGCTGCCATGGAAGCCTGTGGATAAGCCCGCTACTACTTCACCACCACCATCATCCACCAAAGGAGACTTGAGTTCATGGTATGAGCACTCCCCTTGGCTTGTGCCAAGCTTGGGGGAGGTACCCAGGTATCGTATCACCACCACTATCTTTGCCTTTGTCTATTTTAGTTCGATCTTTAGTTATCCTTTGATTTAGTTTAATAAAAGTTTAGTTTGATCTTTTCTTTTTGAGTGCCTGCTTAGTGATCTACCTATCTATGTAATCGTGTGCGAGATATATAATAAAGAGTAGTTTGAGTTTTGTTTCTTTACCTTTTTGTTTCAATAAAAAGAAAGGAAAATAAATGAAAAAGATCATATGCTAATCTTATGGTAAGTAATGATATCACATAAGGAAAAGTATAAGTTATAAAATTTGTTGGAGATTGACAAACATAGCTTTGGTCAATGATGCAACTCATGAAAGAATTAATAAGGGAAGAGAAGATTCACATGCAAATATACTATCTTGGACATCTTTTATGATTGTGAGCCCCCATTAAATATTATATGTCAAAATTGTTGACGTTGGACAAGGAAGACAACGTAATGAGTTATGCTTGTTCATATTCACATAGAAGTTATATTGTCATAGATCCTTCAACATGTTGTGCTTGCTCAATATCTTTGCTAGCCAAAAATTCCGCACTAAGTAGAGATACTACTTGTGCATCCAAAAACCTTAAACCCAAATTCAAGCCTTGAGAGTCCACCATACCTACCTATGGATTGAGTAAGATCCTTCAAATAAGTTTTCATCGGTGCAATAAGGCAATAAAAATTGCTTCTAAATGTGTTGGATCATTTAGTGTAAGAGAAAATTGAGCGTTGTACGAACTTGTGATGGCAAAGTAATAAAGGAGACAGACTGCATAATAAAGGTTGCTATCATAAGGGGCAATATAATGTGACATTCTTTTGCATTAAGGGATTTGGCATACAAATAAAAAGCGCATGGCAACCTCTGCTTTCCTCTGCGAAGGGCCTATCTTTTACTTTTATGCATTTACTTTTATGTAAGAGTCAAAGTATTCTTCCCTATTCCTTTTTATTTTCTCTTTTTACAAGCATCATGTGGTGAGGAAAGATCTAGGCACATATATCCAATTGGATATGAGTGGGCATGAGTTATTATTGTTTACATCATCCTTGAGGTGAATACCTTGGGAGGCAAAACTATATGCCCCTATCTTTCTATGTGTCCGGTTGAAACTTTTTGCTCATGGGTATGTTGTGAGTGTTAGCAATCATAGAAGGTTAAATGATGGTTGAGTATGTGGACTTGCCTAAAGGCTTCGATACGCGACCCTTCCTGAAAATATGATGAATTGTAGTTGCAAAGTTTACTGAGAACATAGTTTGTTGGTTTCCAATAAGGTTTATGCTTTATACTTCAATGTTGTGATGAATTGTTACTTGTTCATGAGAAGTTATATGATAAAAGTTGTGTGATAAAGTTTTATGTTAAAGTTCTTTTCTATTATAATAATAAGCATGATGCTTCTATGTCCGTATTTTGTTTTTATCGACACCTCTCTCTCTAAGCATGTGGGCATGTTTTTCGATTTCGGTTTTTCGCTTGGGCACAAGCGAGGTCTAAGCTTGGGGGAGTTGATATGTCCAATTTGCATCATGTTTTCCTACGGTTATTTATAATGTTTTTACGCATAATAATGCTTTTTGGAGTAATTCTAATGCCTTTTCTCTCATAATATGCATGGTTTATACAAAGAGGGAGAATGCCGGCAGCTGGAATTTTGGACCTGAAAAAGCTACGTCAGAGTTACCTATTCTGCACATCTCCAAATGAGCTGAAAATTTACAGAGAATTATTTTACAATATATAAAAAATACTGGAGCAAATAACAACTGGAGGCCCACCAGGTGGGCACAACCCACCTGGGCGCGCCAGGCCCCCCAGGCGCGCCCTGGTGGGTTGTGCCCTCCTCGGCCCACCTCCGGTGCCCATCTTCTAGTATATAGGTCATTTTGACCTAGAAAAAATCAAGAAGGGACTTTCGGGATGAAGCGCCGCCTTCTCGAGGCGGAACTTGGGCAGGACCACTTTTGCCCTCCGGCGGAGCAATTCTGCTGCGGGAACTTCCCTCCCGGAGGGGGAAATCATCGCCATCGTCATCACCAACAACTCTCCCATCTTTGGGAGGACAATCTCCATCAACATTTTCAACAACACCATCTCCTCTCAAACCCTAGTTCATCTCTTGTGTTCAATCTTTGTACCGGAACCTCAGATTGGTACCTGTGGGTGACTAGTAGTGTTGATTACATCTTGTAGTTGATTTACTTGGTGGAAGATTATATGTTTAGATCCATTATGCTATTTAATACCCCTCTGATCTTGAGCATGATTATCATTTGTGAGTAGTTACTTTTGTTCTTGAGGTCACGGGAGAAGTCATGTTGCAAGTAATCATGTGAACTTGATATGTGTTCGATATTTTGATGATATGTATGTTGTGATTCCCTTAGTGGTGTCATGTGAACATCGACTACATGGCACTTCACTATATTTGGGCCTAAGGGAATGCATTGTGGAGTAGTTATTAGATGATGGGTTGCTAGAGTGACAGAAGCTTTAATCCTAGTTTATGCGCTACTTCGTAAGGGAACGATTTGGATCCAAAAGTTTAATGCTATGGTTAGATTTTATCTTAATACTTTTCTCATAGTTGCGGATGCTTGCGAGGGGGTTAATCATAAGTAGGAGGTTTGTTCAAGTAAGAACAGCACCTAAGCACCGGTCCACCCACATATCAAACCAACATGATGAAAGTGATATGGCGAAATTCCCGTGTACCCTCAAGAACGCTTTGCTTATTATAAGAGACCGTTTTGGCCTGTCCTTTACCACAAAAGGATTGGGCTACCTTGCTGCACTTTACTTGTCGTTATCGTTACTTGCTTGTTACAAACTATCTTGCTATCAAACTACCTGTTACCGACAATTTCAGCGCTTGCAGAAATTACCTTGCTGAAAACCACTTGTCATTTCCTTCTGCTCCTCGTTGGCTTCGACACTCTTACTTATCGAAAGGACTATGATTGATCCCCTATACTTGTGGGTCATCATTGCATGATTCTCCTACTGGATTGATAACCTTGGTTCTTAACTAAGGGAAATACTTAAATCTACTGTACTGCATCATCCTCTCCTCTTCGAGGAAATCCCAACGCAGCTCACAAGTAGCAGCGAGCTCTGCAGCCAGTTTGTCACCAACTTCAAGGGCGCGCACGACCGCTCCCTCGCCATCAACGACCTGTGGCATGTGTGGCAGCGCCCCGACTAGACCCTCCGCAAGTATATCCAGTGCTTCAGCCAGGAGCGCAACAAGATTCCGCGTGCCTCTGATGTGGCCGTCATCTCTGTTTTCTCCACCAGTGTCGCGGAAGTCAGGATGCACGAGAAGCTCGCCATCAACGACAAGTTAGAATTGGTGCTTGAGCAGTTCGACCTCGCCGACAAGTGCGCCAAGGCTGAAAAAGGTCGCCTCTTTGTCCACAACAACTCCGACGCGGCGCCCGACACTGCCAAAGCCAAGAGCAAGGACGTCAAGTGCAAGGGCCCTGTCGTGCTTGCGGTGGAGCACGAGCAGAAGCATGGCCATGACCGCGATGAGCCCGGGAAGGATGGACGCCCTGCATCTACCACAACACATGCTCCCACAGCACTGAAGACTGCCAGGAGCTCAAGCTACTCCGCGACGAGTGCTTAGGCCGCCGAGGCGACCGTGGCGTCGACCGCGGAGGTGGCCGCGGTGGCAACCGCTGGGACAGCCGCAACAGCAACGACAACTACCACCAAGGTTGGCGCGCGACCAACCTCGTGAGGCCGCCTGGCACGACCAGCCTCGTGAGGGCACCTGGCACAACCATCCTTGTGAGGCAAACCCTCAGGCCAACGCCGCTCTCCCCCCGCTGTCGCCGCCAGCTCGAAGGAAGGTGATAACCCACAAGTATAGGGGATCGCAATAGTTTTTGAGGGTAGAATATTCAACCCAAATTTATTGATACGACACAAGGGGAGCCAAAGAATATTTGCAAGTATTAGTAGTTGAGTTGTCAATTCAACCACACTTGGAGATTAAACATCTGCAGCAAAGAGATCAGTGTTGGGGAACGTTGCATGGGAAACAAAAAATTTCCTACGCTCACCAAGATCAATCTAGGAGATGTCCATCTACGAGAGGAGAGATTGGATCTACATACCCTTGTAGATCACTAAGTGGAAGCGTTAAGAACGCGATTGATGTAGTCGAACATCTTCGCAATCCAATCACGACCCGTCCCGCGAACTCCCGATCCAACTGCTGAACGGACGGCACCTCCGCGTTCAACACACGCACGGGTTGATGATGCCTTCACCTCCTTGATCCAGCGAGCGATGGTGAAGTAGTAGCTGGAGTTCTTCGGCAGCACAACAGCGTGGTGGCGGTGGTGGAGGAGAAATCTCGGCAGAGCTTTGCTAAGCACTACGGAGAAGAAGAGGGATGCGAGGGAGAGGAGAGGCAGCGCCGTGGCGAAGAGATGTGCTCAAGGGTGCGGCTACCCTCTCTCTACCTCTCTATATATAGGGGGAAGGGAGGAGGAGGGGGCGCCCTAGATCCCATCTAAGGGGGCGGCGGCCACAAGGCAGATGCGGCGCCCCCTAGGGAAACCCTAGGGTGGCTTGCCCCCCAAGCCAGGTGGAGGGAACCCTAGATGGGGCGCCCCACCTCTCCTGGTTACGTGAGATGGGGTGAGGGGGGCGCACATTCCCTTAGTGGGCTAGTTTGCCCCCTCCCCTTGGCCCATGAGGCCCACCAACACTTGCTGGGGCCCCCCGAAACCCCTTTCGGTCATGTTGGTCATCACCCGGTACCCCCGGAACAATTCTGGACTCCAATACCCTTCGCCCAATATATCAATCTTCACCTCCGGACCATTCCGGAGTTCCTCGTCATGTCCGGGATCTCATCTGGGACTCCGAACAACCTTCGGTAACTACCATAATGACTCAACTATACTTATATCGTCACCAAACGTTAAGTGTGTAGACCCTACGGGTTCGAGACACCTCTACGGTCAATAACCAATAGCGGGACCTGGATGCCCTTATTGGTTCCTACATATTCCACGAAGATCTTATTGGTCGAACCTCGATGTCAAGGATTCAGCTAATCCCGTATGCAGTTCCCTTTGTCCATCGGTATGTTACTTGCCCGATATTCGATCGTCGGTATCTCCATACCTAGTTCAATCTCGTTACTGGCAAGTCTCTTTACTCGTTCCGTAATACAAGATCCCATGGCTAACTCATTAGTCACATTGCTTGCAAGCTTCTTGTGTTGTTGTATTACCGAGTGGGCCCTGAGATACTGCTCCATCATACGGAGTGACAAATCCCAGTCTAGATCCATGCCAACTCAACAGACACCCTAGGAGATACCTGTAGAGCACCTTTATAGTCATCCAGTTATGTTGCAATGTTTGGTACACACAAGGTACTCCTCCGGTGTCTGTGAGTTGCGTGATCTCATGGTCATAGGAACATATACTTGACATGCAGAAAACGATAGCAATAAACTTGACACGATCATATGCTACGTTCATAGTTTGGTTCTTGTCCATCACATCATTCTCCTAATGATGTGATCCCATTATCAAATGACAACTCATGTCCATGACTAGGAAACCATAGCCATCTTTTGATCAACGAGCTAGTCTAGTAGAGGCTCACTAGGGACACGTTGTTGTCTATGTATCCACACATGTATTTGAGTTTCCAATCAATACAATTAAAGCATGGATAATAAACGATTATCATGAACAAGGAAATATGATAATAACCAATTTATTATTGCCTCTAGGGCACATTTCCAACAATCTCCCACTTGGACTAGAGTCAATAATCTAGTTCACATCACCATGTGATTTACACCCAATTAGTTCTGGGGTTTGATCATGATTTGCTTGTGAGAGAGGTTTTAGTCAACGGGTCTGCAACATTCAGATCCGCGTGTACTTCGCAAAATTTTATGTCATACTGTAGATGCTGCTACCATGCTCCACTTGGAGCTATTCCAAACGGCTGCTCCACTATACGTATCTAGTTTGCTACTCAGAGTCATCCGGATTGGTGTTAAAGCTTGCATCGACGTAATCCTTTACGTCGAACTCTTTATCACCTCCATAACCGAGAAACTCTATTCAGAGTCATCCGGATTGGTGTTAAAGCTTGCATTGACACAACCCTTTACACCGAACTCTTTATCACCTCCATAACCAAGAAATATTTCCTTATTCCTCTAAGGATAATTTTGACCGCTGTCCAGTGATCCACTCCTGGATCACTCTTGTACCCCCTTGCCAGACACGTGGCAAGGCACACATCAGGTGCGGTACATAGCATGGCATACCGTATAGAGCCTATGGATGAGGCATAGGGAACGACCTTCGTCCTTTTTCTTTCTTCTGCCGTGGTCGAGCTTTGAGTCTTACTCAACTTCACACCTTACAACTCAGGCAAGAACTGCTTCTTTGACTGATCCATTTTGAACTCCTTCAAAATCATGTCAAGGTATGTGCTCTGTGAAAGTCTTATCAGGCGTCTTGATCTATCTCTATAGATCTTGTCGCCCAATATGTAAGCAGCTTTACCCAGGTCTTCCTTTGAAAAACTCCTTTCAAACAACCCTTTATGCTTTCCAGAAATTCTACATCATTTCCGATCAACAATATGTCATCCAAATATGCTTATCAGAAATGTTATAGTGCTCCCACTCACTTTCTTGTAAATACAAGTTTCTTGCAAACTTCGTATTAACCCAAAAGCTTTGATCACCTCATCCAAGCGTATGTTCCAACTCCGAGATGCTTGCTCCAGTCCATAGAAGGATCGCTGGAGCTTGCATACCTTTTAGCATCCTTAGGATCGACAAAACCTTCTGGTTGTATCACATACAACCTTTCCTCACGGAAACCGTCAAGGAAACTTTGTTTTGACATCCATCTACCAGATTTCGTAATTGAAAATGCAGCAACTGCTAACATAATTCCAACAGACTTTAGCATCGCTATGAATGAGAAAGTCTCATCATAGTCAACTCCTTGAACTTGTCGAAAACTTCTTTGCGACAAGTCGAGCTTCATAATGGTGACATTACCATCAGCGTCTGTCTTCTTCTTAAAGATCCATTTATTCTCAATGGCTTGCCGATCATCGGGCAAGTGAACCAAAGTCCATACTTTGTTCTCATACATGGATCTTGTCTCGAATTTCATGGCTCCTAGCCATTTGTTGGAATCCGGGCCCACCATCGCTTCTCCATAGCTCGTAGGTTCACCGTTGTCCAACAACATGACCTCTAAGACAGGGTTACCATACGACTCAGAAGTTGTACGTACCCTTGTCGACCTACGAGGTTCGATAGTAACTTGATCCGAAGCTTCATGATCATCATCATTAGCTTCCTCTTCAACTGACGTAGGTGCCACAGAAACATCTTTCTATGCTGTGCTACTCTCTGGTTGAAGTAAAGGTTCAACAACCTCATCAAGTTTTATCTTCCTCCCACTCAATTCTTTCGAGAGAAACTCTTTCTCGAGAAAGGACCCGTTCTTAGCGACAAACACTTTGCCTTCGGATCTGAGATAGAAGGTATACCCAACCGTCTCTTTTGGGTATCCTATGAAGACGCATTTGTCCGCTTTAGGTTGGAGCTTTTCCGGCTGAAGCCTTTTGACATAAGCATCGTAGCCCCAAACCTTAAGAAACGACAACTTAGGTTTCTTGCCAAACCACAGTTCATACGGTGTCGTCTTCACAGACTTGGATGGTGCCCTATTTAAAGTGAATGTAGTTGTCTCTAATGCATAACCCCAAAACGATAGTGGTAGATCAGCAAGAGACATCATAAAACGCACCATATCCAATAAGGTTCGATTACAACGTTCGGACACACCATTACGCTGTGGTGTTCCAAGTGGTGTCAACTGTGAAACGATTCCACATTGTCTTAAGTGATTGCCAAACTCATAACTCAGATATTCTTCCCTTCGATCGGATCATAGGAATTTAATCTTCTTGTTACGATGATTCACAACTTCACTCTGAAATTGCTTGAACTTTTCAAACGTTTCAGACTTATGCTTCATTAAGTAAACATACCCATATCTACTCAAATAATCAGTGAAGGTGAGTAAATAACAATATCCACTGCATGCGTCAACACTCATCGGACCGCACACATCAGCATGTATGATTTCCATCAAGTCACTTGCCTGTTCCATTGTTCTGGAAAATGGGGTTTTAGTCATCTTGCCAATGAGGCATGGTTCGCATGTGTCAAGTGATTCAAAATCAAGTGACTCCAAAAGTCCATCAGCATGGAGTTTCTTCATGCGCTTTACACCAATATGACCTAAGCGGCAGTGCCACAAGAAAGTGGTACTATCATTATCAACTCTACATCTTTTGGCATCAATGTTATGAACATGTGTATCACTATGATCGAGGTTCAATAAACCATTCACATTAGGTGCATGACCATAGAAGGTATCATTCATGCAAACAGAATAACCATTATTCCTTGACTTAAATGAATAACTGTATTCCAATAAACACAATCTAATCATGTTCATGCTCAACGCAGACACCAAATAACATTTATCTAGGTTCAACACTAATCTCGAAGGTAGAGGGAGCGTGCGATGGTGATCACATCAACCTTGGAAACACTTCCAACACACATCATCACCTCGCCCTTAGCTAGTCTCCATTTATTCCGTAGCTTTTGTTTCGAGTTACCAATATTAGCAACTGAACCGGTATCTATTACCCAGGTGCTACTAGGAGTACAATTAAGGTACACATCAATAACACGTATATCAAATATACTATTGTTGAAGTTGCCAGCCTTCCTTATCGATTGGGGTAGTTCCGCTACCAGTGATCGTTCCCCTTCCAATAGAAGCACTTAGTCTCGGGTTTGGGTTCAACCTTGGGTTTCTCCAATGAAGCGGCAACTGGCTTGCCATTCACGAAGTTTCCCTTCTTGCCCTTGCCCTTCTTGAAACCAGTGGTCTTGTTAACCACCAACACTTGATGCTCCTTCTTGATTTCTACCTTCGCGGCCTTAAGCACCACGAACAGCTCCGAGATCATCTCCATCCCTTGCATGTTATGGTTCATCACGAAGATCTAGTATCTTGGTGATAGTGACTGGAGAGCTCTGTCAATCACTATCTTATCTGGAAGATTAACTCCCACTTGATTCAAGCGATCGTAGCACTCAGACATTGTGAGCACATGCTCACTGGCTGAGCTATTCTCCTCCATCTTGTAGGCAAAGAACTTGTCAGAGATCTCATACCTCTCAACACGGGCATGAGCCTGAAGTACCAATTTCAGCTTGTCGGGGTACGACACCTATGGGATCCCGAGAGACCCCTTTAAGATTCGGCGGGGGGAGACGTATACGCAAAGAGCAGAACCAATGATCGACGCGGGAAGTTTTTACCCAGGTTCGGGCCGCTGATCAGCGTAAAACCCTACTCCTGCTTTGTGTTCTTATTGATGTTCTTGTGCCCAGCCTTCAGGAGCGCTCGCAATGAACAGTATGTTCAAAGAGCAGCTACGCATGCAGAATGGGCCAGAAGTTCTCCTCCTCTGTAGCAGTTGCCTTGGGCCTCCTTTTATATGCTCAAAGGGGTCTCCACAGTGGCAAAATGTACATACATTGAGGTGTAAAGTAGCTACAGGGTATCATACCTAACCCCTGACGGATTAGGACAAGCGCATTTAATGCACCGTGAGGTGTCTGTTTAGGTGTCCTCACTTTCTTGGGGATGGAAAAACGGTCCATCCCATCAGCACCGCTTAAGCTCTCCTCCACTGGCGCGTTGCCACGCATCCAGAGAAGGACCCAGAATGTCAGGTTTTGTCGTTGTGCTGGAGTAGTGGTACAGTGGCAGAATCTCGCCGGGCGCCGAAACTTGCCGGGCACCAAGCCTTGCCGGGCGCCAAGCCTTGCCGGGCTCCGCAGGCCACCCTGGCAAGATCTTGCCGGGGAAGCTGGCCTTCGGATTCCAGCTCTTCTTATCTGCTGATCCTCAGATCTCTGACTTGATGATTTCTTTGGTGGCTTGAACCGACCTCGAACTGTTCCCGGCAAGCCTTGCCGCGAGGATGGCTACAACTGCCCGTGCACAAGTACGGGGTACTAGTGGCCCAATACTTAGTACACCGATAGGAGCCCCCGGGCCTAGGCCATACACGAGTGCGAGGCGTTGTTGGGCTAGGCCCAAACAGTGCACGGGCACGCGTGGCAGGGGATTAACAGCTCGTAAATATCTCGTTTTACTGCGCCCCCCACTACATGCATCGAGCGCGCGACGTGGGAAGCGTGCCCCAAAGGCTGCAACTGCAATGCGCCAATAGAGGCGCATTCACATTGGGGAATAAAAGAGGCGGCCCCGCTCCTTCCCCATAAAAAGGAGAAGCCGCAGAGGCAGAAGCCTATTTACCCCCCTCTTCTTCTCAATCTGGCCGTCGCCATCGCCTTCCTCTTCTCGAGCTCAGAGCGAAGATTTTTCCTCTTCCGCACGCCGCTTCCACGCTCGCTCGACACCCGGCTTCCGCCCTCACAGCCGCCATGCCGCCCAAGGCCAGCAAAGGCAAGGGCAAGGAAGCGAAAGCCGACGTCCCGGAGAGCGAACTGGCGAAGATGCGGAAGAGGCTTGTCGTCTTCCCCCCATCGCTCGATGCTGAAGCTCTGAAGGGGCGGTACCAGTGCATGTGGGCGAAGGAGACGCAAGCTCACCCCGCCACACGCGTAATCCCAGGTGCTTGTTCCAAAGGTGTTTTGGACAGATACCCTTTCTTCACTGCGTATTTCTATTGCGGGCTCTGTCCCCCCTTTTCCGACTTCTTCAATGATATCATGTACACATACGGCTTTCGTCTTATCGATTTCACGCCGAATGCGGTACTTTGCATGTCCATCTTTGCCCATCTCTGTGAAAACTTTGTCGGCGTGATTCCCAATTCTGCTCTTTTTCGCCATTACTTCTTCCCTTGCATCCAAAAAGGAGAGGCCCTCTCTGGTTCTATCGCCTGGATTCCAAGGGCTTGGAATAAGGAAATATACCCAGAAGGAGTTTACCGCAAAAAGTGGGACGAGTGGCGGGCTGAATGGTGCTGGATCCAGGAAGCAGATCCCCATCCGTTTTGTCTTCCCCGGCAATAGAAGGTGGTCCGCAGCAAGGATTGGAGCAATCTCGCTGCGGAGGATGAGAGGCTCACAATCGCCACCACCAGGATCCTCCGCCTGAAGGCTGCCGGGCTAACGATGGAGATGATTGGCTTCGACTTTCTCCGCCGCCGCATCGCCCCTTTGCAGAACAGGGGAAGGCCAGCTTGGGAATACAGAAACACGGCAGATGTCATGAGATTGCGCCCCGGGCTGAACAACAATCTGACCACTATGCAGCTTGGCGCTCTCTGTAAAAAATTATTCCAGCGCGAAGACAAGCACCGGCTGCCGGCAAGGATCGTCCCCTTGTGCAACAATTCTGCCTTGGGGTCAATCATCGCCTTCGTGCCGATGTTCAACGCCCACGGTCTTGACCCGACCTGGGCCGAGCCAACCAAGGAGGAAGCGCAGAAGTTTTTTGACAACCTGACGGAGAGACCTGTCCGGCAAGAGTCAGATTTCATCCGAGCCACCACCGACCAAGAAGTAGCTTACATTGCTACTAGGGTGGAGGAGGCAAATATTGCCGCGGAGGCCGGCAGCGTCGGCTTCACAGAATGGGAAGCCAGCGATGCAGAGGTAGTAGTGGAGGTAAAACTTGCCGGGGAGGACAAAGCTGCCGGGGAACAGAGCAGCGCAGCCGCTGAGAGCTCGTCCGGTGAGGACACGGCCGAAGAAGAAACGCAAGAAGAGCTCCCAGCCCCGAAGAAGACGAAGCGTGTTCTTCGGAAGGCTGCATCTGGCATCCCGGCAAGCCAGCCTTCCTCGAGCGGCGAGGCTCCCAGCAAGAAAGTGGCCGGCAAGACTGGACCACGGCAAGGGGCTCGTCAACAACCTACGCGGCGCGCGAGACCCACACCAGCGGCCACTGCTGGGGCGGCAGGGGGGTCTCGTACTACCGCACCGGAAGCTGCCCCGGCGCCTGCCACAGCCAAGCGGCCTAGGACCCCTCCTCCACCTCCCCACTCAGACATTGCAGCGGAGGTCGATTTTGACATCTCCGGCTTTAGTCCAGAGCGAGAGGAAGAAGAGTGAGTACTTTGCCACAACTTTTATATTTCAACCTTGGATCGATCTTACTAACTTGCTCATATTGTCTCTGCAGTGATGCAGAAACCTTGCTGGAGAGGATGGCGAAGAGGTCAAAGACTTCCACGGGCGACGAGCCCCCGGCAGGCTCCACGAGCGTGCCAGAAACCTTCGTCGTCAGCCCGGAGCCCAGTCCTCAACGCAGCCCCCAGCGTAAGTTCACTGTTCTTTTTCCGCTGGCGGGTGCTGAGGCTTCCATTCTTGCCGCTGATATCTTTGGGCTCGCAGGAGAAGAACGGCAACAAGGAGAGATGTCGGAAGACATTCCCGTCGTGCCACCTCCATCGACCACGCCGCCCACAAGCACGTCCCCGGCAAGAGATCCTACCGACGAGCCCATCCTAACTGAGGAGGAGCCGGCAGGCACGGACTCCGGCAACCCACCCCCGGCAACCAGAGTTGTCGGGAGGGGCGAGGCCACCTCCCAACAGCCCGACGCAGGTAATCAATTGCCTCAGAGTGCTTGTTGCTCTTTCCCTTATCTCTCTGTCTTTAGTCGCTTCAAACTTTAATCTCGATCTTATTTTGTTTTCCTCCTTCGTCCTTCAGAGTTCCCCGTGATGGAACGCATGGACGTCGACATTGTCATCGAGGAGACCGCTAGGGACACCGCTGCCGAAGCAGACAGGATTGCTGCCAGCGAGGCCGCCAAGGATGACACTGTCAAGACTGGTGGTGCTCTTGACGGGGAGGCCGCCAAGACTGCACAAGAGGAACCCGCCAAGGAACCTACTGAAGGGGGCGACAGGGAGGCTGATGACCGTACTGACGGCATTCCTGCCGCAGGAGCGCCAGGTGCTGCACCGGACACGAAGCCCCCTGCCATTGGTGAGGCAGTCACTGAAGACCAGCCGTCGACATCCGAAGGCCCCTCATCCAGCAAATACCTCAAGGTTGGTGAGAACCTGTTCGTCAACTTGCCGGGGACGGCAAGCACTGGGGCACCAGCCGAAGGAGAAGTTTTTGAAGAAATCATCGCTGCTGCCGGGCTCGAAGTTGTTGACGACCCCAGCACTAGCAGCGGCAAATCTGAAGAGGATCAGCTCCTTCAGGCCATGGGCGAGAATTTCTGCAAGCTCCAGGCTCTCCACCGCGCCCGGAAAGATAAGGCGGACTCCAGAATGGCGGTTGTCGAGGCGGCTGAAGCAGATTTTCAAAGGCGCGTCGAACAGATGCAAGTCTGGCACGCCGAGGCCCTCCAAGAGTTGGTCGCCGGCCGGGAACAAGTGAGCCAGTAGTGGACAGAGATCCTCCTAAAGCAATCCGATATGGAGAAGGCGCATGATGAAGCTGCTCAAAGGATTGCTGCCGAAGATGCCCTCCTGACGGGGCGCCGCGTTGCTCTTGATGCTCATGAGGAAGATCTCACCGCACGTGAGCAGGCGCTCGCCGCCAAGCTTCGCAGCAAAGATGAAGATATCGAGAATCTTGTCGTGCGGCGGACCCAGGAGCTGGAGCAAAAACATAAGGAGGCGCTCGAAGCTCTGACTGCAAGTCACGCCGGCAAGCTCAAGGAGGCCGTCAATGCTACCGAAGATGCAGAGGCCGCCAAGAACAAGCTGAGCGACAAGGTGAAGAGGCTGGAAACAGATCTCGAAGAGCACGGCAAGGAGCTCTCGACACTCAAGGGTGACAGGGAAAAAACCCTCCACTCCTTGGCGGAGATGCAAGTTGCCCTGTCCGACAAAACCAAGCAGCTCTCCTCTGCGGCTGATAACATTGCGGTTCTGGAGCTGAAGCTGACCACGCTGCAGAAGTCTCTCGAGGCCGGCAGGGCCCGTGAGAAGGCTCTACTCAAGGATCTCCAAGGAGAGAGGAACCTGCTCAAGAGCGCCGCCGAAGCCCAAGCTGATTACGAAAATGGAGTGGAGATCTGGACTGGACGTCTCATCGCCACCGCGGGGAAGCTTACGGCAGAACTGTCAACCATGGGCCTGCCGAACTTCAAGTATTCTTTCGAGGAAAGAATATCTCCAAGTGCCAGGTTGATGATGTTCTTCGAAAGCATCATCAACGCCTTGAGGGTGCTCCAGGCTAGCTGGGTGACCCAATTGGCCAACGAGACTCGCCGACTTTGCCGGGCCGTCCTCCGCAGGGTGCTCATCAAAGTGGTGCACAGCAATCCCGGCATCGACCTCTCCAACACGCTCGGCCATCTGCCAAGGGACGCAAATGTTGAGGCGCTTGAAGAATGCATCACGCCTACCCTTGAGAAGGTGGACTCCTTCAAAAGGATCGAAGGCCAGCGTAGGGATTGAGTGCTCCCCTTTTTCTTGCCGTCGTCATTCCATGTAAAAGACAATTAAGTCTCAAGTTAGAATTGCGGCAACTCATGGATGAAATATAACTCGCTTATGTTTAGGTTCATGCTTGCTATTCTCCTTGTATGATTCTCTTATGTATGGGGTTCACCCTACGCTTACTGAAAAACTTGCCGGCGCGCAACCTGCCGCGAGCGCTGGGTGCGGGTGTCGGTGTAGTGAACAGGGAGTGTTCATTACCCCTGGACACGCACCGGCGAGTTGCAGCCCCCAGGCGGGAAGGGCATGGCAGGGGAGCAAGCCTTCCTGGGAGAAGACAACTGGGAACAAGCACAAGACTATCCAAAAAGCATTCGAGTCAATAATTGGATGGCAGAAGACCAAAGGCCGAAGCCCCGGCAAGATTCTTGCTGGTGAGCCCCGGCAAGATTCTTGCTGGTGAGCCCGGCAAGATTCTTGCTGGATGAGCCCCGGCAAGATTCTTGCTGGTGAGCCCCGGCAAGATGACCCCGCCAAGCTGCCACCAAAGAAATCATCAAGTCAGAGATCTAAGGATCAGCAGATAAGCAGAACTGGAATCTGAAGGCCAGCTTCCCCGGCAAGATCTTGCCGGGGTGGCCTGCGGATCCCGGCAAGGCTTGGCGCCCGGCAAGGCTTGGTGCCCGGCAAGTTTCGGCGCCCGGCGAGATTCTGCCACTGTACCACTATTCCAGCACAACGACAAAACCTGACATTCTGGGTCCTTCTCTGGATGTGTGGCAACGCGCCAGTGGAGGAGAGCTTAAGCGGTGCTGATGGGATGGCCCCTTTTTCCATCCCCAAGAAAGTGAGGACACCTAAACGGACACCTCACGGTGCATTAAATGCGCTTGTCCTAATCCGTCAGGGGTTAGGTATGATACCCTGCAGCTACTTTACACCTCAATGTATGTACATTTTGCCACTGTGGAGACCCCTTTGAGCATATAAAAGGAGGCCCAAGGCAACTGCTACAGAGGAGGAGAACTTCTGGCCCATTCTGCATGCGTAGCTGCTCTTTGAACGTACTGTTCATTGCGAGCGCTCCTGAAGGCTGGGCTCAAGAACATCAATAAGAACACAAAGCAGGAGTAGGGTTTTACGCTGATCAGTGGCCCGAACCTGCGTAAAAACTTCCCGCGTCGATCATTGGTTCTGCTCTTTGCGTATACCTCTCCCCCCGCCGAATCGTAAAGGGGTCTCTCGGGATCCCATAGGTGTCGTACCCTGACATCTTTGGCGCGCCAGGTAGGGGGATCGAGGTTGCGCGAACCTGATCCAGCGGTCGGCGCGTCAACTTCATCGTCCATGGCGACTTCGCTCCACATACAGAAAGCTAAGTTCTAAAACTTTAATGCTTTTTGCTGATTTGATTTTATCCATGATGATGTTCTTTGCACATAACCTATGCGCAAAGGAGCACTCTTGAGACATTCTGCGCTCCGAGTTGTTCGGGTCTGCCTATCAACAGCTGTGCAGCCGCGTTTGTTCTTGGAGTGTGAAGCTCTCGAGGAGGCGGCGTCCTCGATAGGCTGCTAACTAGGATCCATTCCTAAGCGCCATTGACTAGGACGTGCGCGATCGAGATGCATTCCGGCAAGCGTAGGGGACAACTGTGCAAAAACAAAAACATGTGGGGAAGAGCTCTAAATAAAGTTACGCACAAGTTAAAATGCTTTTAAGATGCTAATTAACTTGTCGTATTTAAACGCAGTTGTGGCCCGGGGGCTGACAGCGTCCTCTGGACCAATCTTCTCGACGTCGAGAATGATGAAGTTCTCCGCCATAAGCCTTCCTGGCAACAAGATTGCCGGAAGCCAGCGTCGAGAACGACGAAGTCCTCCGTCATGAGCTTTCCCGGCAACTCCTTGCCGGAAGCTAGCGTCGAGAATATCAAAGTTCTCCGCTAAAGTCAAAAGTTTCCCGACAACCACCCTTTTGAGCAAAAAATAAGCTCGGGGGCTGGCAGCGCCCTCGCAAGAAAAGCTAAGTTGCCAAGATTTATTACATTCATTTTGCTATCCTCACTTGCTTCTTATACCTACACGCGAAGGAGCCCTCTCGGGGCTAATTGCGCCCCTAGTTGTCTCGAGTCCGCTCGACAATTTAGGTGGCTGCATAAGCACCGAGGAGGTAAACCTTTCCGGGAGGCGGCGTTCCCGGCAAGTTGCTTAGGACCCGTTCCTCAAACACTGCCGACTGGAGCATGCGCACCGGAAAGCTTTCCGGCGAGCGTGGGTCGCCTTGATTAATTTTTTGTCCTTGTACATCAACCTGCACGCGGAGGAACCTTGTCGTGGTTAGCCCGTGCTCTAGCTTCGCCTCGAGTCCGCTCGGCAAGCTTAGCAGCTGCGTTCTGGCCCGGCAAGTCGCCTTGCCGGCGGCGGCGTTTCCAGGAGGCTGCTAAAGACCCGCATCTAGCGCTCGCGGCAAACGTGCGCACCGGCAAGGTTTCCAGACAGCGTAGGGACTAAAATAAGTGCAAGGACTGAATTAATCAAGGGGGAAGCATACATTCATTTAGCATAAAGTAACATGCATTGCATGCATAAAGATTGATTTAACTAAGATAAATTGCTTCTTTATATGCGCCATTGCAGCAACAGGCCGGCAAGACGGCTGTGAGACATTCGCGGTAGATGGCTGTGGCAGCAGGGGTGACTATATGGATCGAGCATCGCACCCGCAGTACCCTATATGGGGAAAGCTCGGGGACTGGCTCCTCGTCGCACAGTGTGGCACTTCCTTTCGGGCACACGACTCCTATTGCCGTCCTGTTCTGTCTGCCCACGCTGCCGGCAAGCCCAAGGCCCGGCAAATCACAAGCTCCCTTGCGTCATCATCAGCATGCAGTTAAAAAGTCAAGAGTAATGGTTACTTCTCGCCGCGCGTGCGCCGGTGCATGTTTTTGGGTCTAGCCCAGACAACACTGTGCGCGTTTGTCCGGCCCAGGCCCGGGGGCTCCTGTCGGTGTAGTGAACAGGGGGTGTTCATTACCCCTGGACACGCACCGGCGAGTTGCAGCCCCCAGGCAGGAAGGGCATGGCAGGAGAGCAAGCCTTCCTGGGAGAAGACAACTGGGAACAAGCACAAGACTATCCAAAAAGCATTCGAGTCAATAATTGGAAGGCAGAAGACCAAAGGCCGAAGCCCCGGCAAGATTCTTGCTGGTGAGCCCCGGCAAGATTCTTGCTGGTGAGGCCCGGCAAGATTCTTGCTGGTGAGCCCCGGCAAGATTCTTGCTGGATGAGGCCCGGCAAGATTCTTGCTGGTGAGCCCCGGCAAGATTCTTGCTGGTGAGCCCCGGCAAGATTCTTGCTGATGAGCCCCGGCAAGATGACCCCGCCAAGCTGCCACCAAAGAAATCATCAAGTCAGAGATCTGAGGATCAGCAAATAAGCAGAGCTGGAATCCGAAGGCCCGCTTCCCCAGCAAGATCTTGTCGGGGTGGCCTGCGGAGCCCGGCAAGGCTTGGCGCCCGGCAAGGCTTGGCGTCCGGCAAGGCTTGGTGCCCGGCAAGTTTCGGCGCCCGGCGAGATTCTGCCACTGTACCACTATTCCAGCACAACGACAAAACCTGACATTCTGGGTCCCTCTCTGGATGCGTGGCAACGCGCCAGTGGAGCAGAGCTTAAGCGGTGCTGATGGGATGGCCCCTTTTTCCATCCCCAAGAAAGTGAGGACACCTAAACGGACACCTCACGGTGCATTAAATGCGCTTGTCCTAATCCGTCAGGGGTTAGGTATGATACCCTGTAGCTACTTTACACCTCAATGTATGTACATTTTGCCACTGTGGAGACCCCTGTGAGCATATAAAAGGAGGCCCAAGGCAACTGCTACAGAGGAGGAGAACTTCTGGCCCATTCTGCATGCGTAGCTGCTCTTTGAACGTACTGTTCATTGCGAGCGCTCCTGAAGGCTGGGCTCAAAAACATCAATAAGAACACAAAGCAGGAGTAGGGTTTTACGCTGATCAGCGGCCCGAACCTTGGTAAAAACTTCCCGCGTCGATCATTGGTTCTGCTCTTTGCGTATACCTCTCCCCCCGCCGAATCGTAAAGGGGTCTCTCGGGATCCCATAGGTGTCGTACCCCGACAGCGGGACTTCAGTAGCCTGCTGGAGGTGCAGCGGCCGGCAAGACTCCTTGGTGTTCCCAGTGCAGCCACTTAAATTGTTGAGCGGGCTCGAAACAAAATAAGGGCGCGACCGATTACAACAAGGGTTCCTTCGCGTGCAGATTTTCCATACAAGAATCGGAATCGTCTAAGGAAATAACTTTGTAATAACTTGCCCTGAGTTTTTAGGACTTAGCTTTCTGTCTTTGTCCTTCCTCCGGCAAGCGTCGATTCCGAACGTCGCCAATTGATATTCATATCTCCCTTCCCCCCTGGCAAATGTGCACGCGAGGAATCCTTCTGTCTTTTAAAAAGAAAGAAGAGAAAATAAAGACATGAAACCTTGGCGGTTCGTTAGAACTTACCGGGTGTAGGTGTCATACAACATCTTAGACAAACATGCATATATAAATATGAACATGGGAATCAATAAGGGAATGTACAAAACTTAAATTTATTCATCTGCGCTCAGGGTCTGCGCCTGGCTTTGTACAAAGGATCACATGCCTTGCCGGCAAGACTTGTACAAAAGGGTGGTTGCCGGGAGTCCCCGGCAACCGCGCCTTATGGGTAGAACTTGCGAAGATGTTCGATATTCCAGGAATTGCTCACTGGAATACCATCTTCGGTCTCCAAGAGGACAGCGCCGGGCCTGGTGACTCGTACTGCCCGATAAGGGCCTTCCCACTTTGGCGTCAACTTGTTTGAATTCTTGGCGGACTGAATCCACCGAAGAACAAGGTCGCCTTCCTCAAGACTTCGGGCATGAACTTTGCGGCTATGATAGCGGCGCAAAGCTTGCTGGTAGCGTGCAGCTCGTACAGCAGCCTGAAGACGATTCTCCTCAAGGAGCACAGCGTCATCTTGCCGCAGTTGCTCTTGCTCAAGCTCATCATAAGCGAGCACTCGAGGTGATCCGTATATGAGTTCCGTGGGGAGAACTGCTTCCGCTCCGTAGACCAGAGCGAATGGTGTCTGGCCGGTGGCTCGATTTGGTGTCGTTCTGATTGACCAAAGAACCGCCGGCAACTCATCAATCCAGCGTCTTACGCACTTTTTTAGCCTGTCAAAGGTTCTGGTCCTGAGACCGTGCAGCACTTCAGCATTGGCCCTCTCCGCTTGGCCATTGCTTCTCGGGTGAGCAACAAAGGCAAAACAAATCTTGCCGCCAAGGTCTTGGACGTACTGCATGAAGGTGCGACTTGTGAACTGCGTGCCGTTGTCGGTGATGATCCTGTTGGGCACACCGAAACGGCAAACAATTCCCTTAAAGAACTTGACGGCTGATTGTGCTGTCACCTTCCTCACTGCTTCCACCTCCGGCCACTTTGTGAACTTGTCGATAGCAACGTACAAGTACTCAAAGCCCCCGGTAGCACGGGGGAAAGGGCCCAGTATGTCGAGCCCCCAGACCGAAAATGGCCAGGAGAGAGGGATTGTCTGAAGAGCTTGAGCTGGCTGATGTGATTTCTTCGAATGAAACTGGCACGCTTCACACTTGGTGACTAGTGCAGTTGCATCCTGGAGAGCGGTGGGCCAAAAGAAACCTTGCCAGAATGCTTTCCCGGCAAGCGCTCTTGACCCTATGTGAGAGCCACATATGCCTCCATGTATCTCTGCCAACAGCTCTAGTCCATCCTCCTGAGGAATGCACCTCAATTTCACACCGTTTGGTCTCTTTCTGTACAGGACGTCATCGACTTACTTGTACATAACAGACCGACGGGCTACTCTCTCTGCTTCTTCCTGATCGTCAGGGAGTTCACCTGTCTGAAGGAAATGGACAATGTGTTGCGCCCATGCTGGAGCCTGAGGCTCGACAGCTAGGACTAAAGGCATCTCCTCTGCCGGGGGAACGTTTGTCTCGACAGCAAGGGCCTGAGGTCCTGCCGGAGCCTGTTGTTCCCCGGCAGGCATGTTGATCCCGGCAACTTCCTTGCCGGCAGCTCCGGGGAGCTCTGCCGGGAAGTACTGGCAAGAGTTCAACTTTCTTCTCTTTTCTTGCCGCATCGATGGCGCCACGGATGGTTGAGTCAATTGGAGCACAGAAGTTCCTGGTTCCACAGGCAACTTGAGGGCAGCACGCTTTGACCGGTCGTCAACAACACTATTCTCGGCACGGGGAACGTGCTGCATTTGCAGACCATCAAAGCGCTCTTCCATTTTCCTCACTTCATCCACGTAGGCTTGCATCAATGGACTTTGATAACTCTTGTTAACTTGCCTGACGATAAGTTGTGAATCGCCTTTGATGACGAGCTTTTTGATACCAAGGTCTGGCGTGATCCTGAGACCGGCAAGCAAACCCTCGTATTCTGCAGTGTTGTTGGTCGAACTCTCCCGGGGAAAATGCATTTGGACTACGTACTTGAGGTGCTCTCCGGTGGGTGCGACAAGCAGCACGCCAGCACCGGCACCTTGCAGCGAGAAAGCCCCATCAAAGTACATAACCCATTGCTGATCGATTTCCTTGCCGGGGAGAATTGTTTCCTGAACCTTTTCGTCTGGCGTTGGGGTCCATTCCGCAATGAACTCCGCCAAGGCCCTACTCTGGATTGTTGAAGTGCTTTCAAACTTAAGGCCAAAGCTTGACAATTCCAACGCCCACTCCACGATCCTACCGGTTGCTTCTGGATTTTGCAAAATCCGTTGCAACGGAAAGCGAGTGACGACGGTGATTTCATGTGCTTGAAAATAATGGCGCAGCTTCCTCGAGGCCATAAGAAGGCCGAAAAGCAATTTCTGCACAACAGAATATCTTGACCTAGCTCCTTGTAAAAGAGAGCTAACAAAATAAACTGGGCGCTGCACCATCTTCTTCTTCTGCACTGGTTCTTCTGTCTGCGCAGATCCTGTCTTGCCGGGATCAGCCCTTGCCGGGGAAGATCTTGCCGCGTCACCTGGCGGTCCTACCGCTGGGGTTGCTTCCTCATCAGCCTCTCTCTGCGCCACTAGTGCAGCACTAACCACTTGATTTGTTGCTGCCAGATACAGCAGCAACGGCTCTTGTGGTTTAGGCGCGACTAGCGTCGGCGGAGAGGAAAGGTATTTCTTCAAATCTTGCAGCGCAGCCTCCGCCTCCGGAGTCCATTTCATTGGACCTGCCTTCTTTAAAATTTTGAAAAAGGGCAGGGCGCGCTCAGCAGATTTGGAAATAAACCTGCTTAGAGCAGCAACGCAGCCGGCAAGGCGACGCACATCCTTGACGCGCCTCGGCGCTTCAATTTGCTCAATAGCTTTGATCTTGTCGGGGTTCGCTTCGATTCCCCGGCAAGATACAAAGAATCCGAGGAGCTTGCCGGAAGGAACACCGAACACGCACTTCTCAGGATTGAGCTTTAAGTTGATCTTGCGCAAGTTTGCAAATGTTTCTTCTAAATCTTGAATGAGTGTCGCTTTGTCTTTGGTTTTGACCACTATATCATCCATATACGCCTCCATATTTCTATGGAGTTGAGGCTCAAAACCAATTTGGATTGCTCTGGCAAATGTCGAACCGGCACTTTTCAACCCGAAAGGCATTCGTATGAAACAATACATACCAAATGGGGTGATAAATGCGGTCTTCTCTTCGTCTTCTTTTGCCATAAAAATCTGGTGATACCCTGAATAGGCATCAAGGAAGGACAGGAGATCACAACCAGCGGTGGCATCCACAATCTGGTCGATGCGCGGCAAGGGAAAAGGATCTTTTGGATAGGCTTTATTGATATCTGTATAATCGATACAAAGCCTCCATTTCCCATTCGCTTTCCGTACTACAACCGGATTGGCCAACCAGGTTGGATGAAGCACTCCCTTGACCAATCCTGCCGCCTCCAGCTTTCTAATTTCTTCGGCAATGAATTCTTGCCGCTCCAAGGCTTGCTTCCTGACCCTTTGCTTGACGGGCCGCGCATGAGGACAGACAGCAAGGTGGTGCTCAATTACCTTCCTGGGAACACCAGGGATGTCAGACGGTTGCCATGCAAACACGTCGACATTCGCCCGCAGGAAAGCAACGAGCGCGCTTTCCTATTTGTCATCTAGGATGGAACTTATGGTGAAAGTTCCCCCCCGTTCCGTCCTCTCTGACAGGCACCTTCTTGGTCTCCGGCGGAGCAGCCTTGGATTTCTTGTTTTTGCCGGTGGAACTCTCTGGTGCGTCCTCGACGGAAGTGCAGCACTCCAAGGAGGTGCGCTTGCCGGAGTTCGTGCCAAGGTTCTTGCCGGTCTTCTTCTTCCCCCCGGGAGTTCCAGCGGCAGGAGCAGGTGCCTTGATGGCAGGTGCTGCAACTACTTCCCGGTAAAGTTGGTCGGCACAGATGAGCGCATCCTTCTTATCAGAATGGATAGTGATGACGCCCAACGGCCCAGGCATCTTCAGAATGTTGTATGCGTAGTGTGATGCCGCCATGAACTTAGCCAGCGCTGGCCGACCAAGGATCCCATTATATGACATGGGGATCTTGGCGACATCAAACACCACCTTCTCGGTCCTGAAGTTAAGCTCGCTACCAAATGTCACCGACAGCGTAATCTTGCCCTTAGGCCGGGTTCTTCCCGGATTGACCCCTTGAAACGTACCCGTTTCTTCGAGGTCTTCATCGGGAATTTGGAGCTTTTTGAGCACATCTGGTGAGATCAAGTTTAGGCCGGCCCCGTCGTCAACTAACATTTTCGTCACCTTGAGGTTGCGAAATGTTGGCGAGACCAACAATGGCAAGCACCCGACCGCAGTTGTGCGATCAAGGTGATCCTCGGCGTCGAAAATGATAGGCGTGCTGGACCACTTCAGGGGCCTACATGCATCTGGGGATGGCTCTGCCGCATTGACTTCCCGCACCCACTGTTTAAGTTGACGGTGGGAAGAATGCAGCGAGGCACCTCCGTCGATACACATGGCCTCCGTAGCCTTCTGGAATTCTTGCTCACTAGATTCATCATCTTCTTCATCATCATCCTCTTCCTTGTCCCGGCCCCGAGCGGGCCTGTCTTTCTGTTGCTTGGCCTTGCCGCGGCGACCCCCTCGGCCATCGCACTTCTTGCCAGATCCGTCAGCACCATCTTGGGCCTTCTCCTTATCTCTCCTCTCATATTCGGCCCTCTGCTTCTCGGCAAGCTGCTCAACTTGCCGGCAGTTCTGGAGATCGTGGCCCTTGGTGCGATGGATCTTGCAATACTGCTTGCCGGAATTCTCTGACTTGTCGGCAGCCGCCAAGGCCTGACAGGAAGGGCACCCGGCAAGATCCTTGCCGGGGTCACCAATCTTGGCCTTCTTGGCAGCGCCGGGGTTGTCGGATTCCTCGACAGCAAGCACGGCCTTGCCTCCGCGTTTCCTGTTCCGCCGCCGGCCTTTCCTTGACGGGGCCGCGGCATCTTCTTCTTCGGATTCGCCCGCCGCGCCAATAGCCTCGCCAGGGATTTTCCTCCCCTCTTCAGCTCGAGCGCACTTGTTGGCCAGAGCGTAAAGCTCGGCAATACTCCTGACTTTGTTCATTGCCAGCTCTTCCCGCATTTTGCGGTTACGCACGTTCTGGTGGAACGCGCTAACGACAGCGGCAGGGTGAACATCAGGAATATTGTACTGCACCCGGCTAAATCTCTGGATAAACTTGCGCAGGGACTCGCCCTCCTTCTGAGGGATGATGTGCAAATCACTCTCTTGGCCAGGAGCTTGGTGGCCTCCAACAAAGGCACCAACAAACTGATGGCACAGATCTGACCAGGAAGAAATAGAATTCTCCCGCAGATGCATCAACCACGACCTGACATTGGGTTTGAGCACCAACGGGAAGTAGTTGGCAAGTATCTTGTCATCTCGGCCCCCGGCAACCTGCACCTCAATGGTGTAGATGCTCAGGAACTCCGAGGGATGGGTCTTACCGTCATATTTCTCCGGGACCTCCGGCTTGAAGGTTCGGGAATTGGGCCACCGGACTTGCTGTAGCTCACGGGTAAACGCTGGAGTCCCTACCTCATAAGGCAAGTCTCCTAGGTCCCCTGGCGCAGGCTCGTCGACAGCCAGCCCCGCGCGCTTATCAGACTGATAGCGTGCTTCCCGTCGCCGCTCGATTGTAGTTCGAGCGTCCTCCTTGCCTCGTTCCCGGAGAACTTGGCGCTGATCGCGGCGCATCCGTGGATCGGATGACGCCGTGGAAACTTCTTCACGGCGGTCGACCTGCTGAGTTGTCGGCCGCCGCTGGTGCCGCGGAGGGGAGTGCACCGTGGTTGCACCACCTCCGGTTTTCTCCACATCGGCTCGCGTCGGATCGATGGGCCTCCGCTGCGAGGGCCCTGCCTCTTGCGGTCCATCTTTGTTGGCGAAGCCGATAAGGCTCTGGATAGTAGCTCGCCACTCCTCCATCTTCTCCGGGGCAGGAGGGAAATCGAGGAGCAGCTGCGCACGTGCCAAGGCTTCCGCTGGCGTAGGCGGCGGCGACAGGTGTGAGGTACGTGAGGTGCTCTGACTCCTAACCATATTAGAAGGAGCACCACCACGGTCACGCGACCGTGCGCCACCTCCGCCAGCAGCTCAGTGTGCATGCTGGTCCCGCGCATCTTGGGATCGATGCGCGGAAATCTTTTCATGGGGACGCCCTGAACCACCAGCGCCATGACGTCGCTCATCATGCACGACCTAGGTAGGTCGTGAAGCTTGCGCCGGCGCAGGAGCTCCAGCAGGCGCCCTCCGATCTCTGGAATTCGTTGTGCCACCCGTAGGCAGCACATCACCGTCTCTAGATCCAGCGGCGTGCAGGTTACCACTGCCACTGCGAACGATACCGCTCGCCTGGCTCGGATCACCAGAACGCCATGGGGGTTCTTGCCCTCTTCCTTCTGCAGCCACGCCGTCGCCCTTACGCGAAGGCGTCGGCAAAACGGACGTGGACGGTTGCGCCGTTACAACGCTCTTCTTCTTGGGCGGCATGATGATGAAGAAACTGAGGTGCCGATCACTAGATCAGGTTCACGCAACCTTCAATCCCCCTACCTGGCGCGCCAAAGATGTCGGGGTACGACACCTATGGGATCCCGAGAGACCCCTTTACGATTCAGCGGGGGGAGAGGTATACGCAAAGAGCAGAACCAATGATCGACGCGGGAAGTTTTTACCCATGTTCGGGCCGCTGATCAGCGTAAAACCCTACTCCTGCTTTGTGTTCTTATTGATGTTCTTGAGCCCAGCCTTCAGGAGCGCTCGCAGTGAACAGTACGTTCAAAGAGCAGCTACGCATGCAGAATGGGCCAGAAGTTCTCCTCCTCTGTAGTAGTTGCCTTGGGCCTCCTTTTATATGCTCAAAGGGGTCTCCACAGTGACAAAATGTACATACATTGAGGTGTAAAGTAGCTACAGGGTATCATACCTAACCCCTGACGGATTAGGACAAGCGCATTTAATGCACCATGAGGTGTCCGTTTAGGTGTCCTCACTTTCTTGGGGATGGAAAAAGGGGCCATCCCATCAGCACCGCTTAAGCTCCCCTCCACTGGCGCGTTGCCACGCATCCAGAGAAGGACCCAGAATGTCAGGTTTTGTCGTTGTGCTGGAGTAGTGGTACAGTGGCAGAATCTCGCCGGGCGCCGAAACTTGCCAGGCACCAAGCCTTGCCGGGCGCCAAGCCTTGCCGGGCTCCGCAGGCTACCCCGGCAAGATCTTGCCGGGGAAGCTGGCCTTCGGATTCTAGCTCTTCTTATCTGCTGATCCTCAGATCTCTGACTTGATGATTTCTTTGGTGGCTTGAACCGACCTCGAACTGTTCCCGGCAAGCCTTGCCGCGAGGATGGCTACAACTGCCCGTGCACAAGTACGGGGTACTAGTGGCCCAATACTTAGTACACCGACACAGCTCTTGCAAAATCTCATATGTTCCACGGTGTTCAAAACGCCTTTGGAGCCCCGATTCTAAGCTGTAAAGCATGGCACACTAAGCTATCAAGTAGTCATCAGAACGTGTCTGCCAGATGTTCACAACATCCACAGACGGTGTTAGAGGGGTTGGTACACCGAGCGGTGCATCAAGGACATAAGCCTTCTGTGTAGCAGTGAGGACAATCCTCAGACTACAGACCTAGTCCGCATAATTGCTTACAATATCTTTCAACTTAGTCTTTCTCTAGGAACGTATTAATATAGGGAGCTATAGCGTGAGCTATTGATCTACAACATAATTTGCAAAGAAAATTTAGACTATGTTCATGACAATGAGTTTAATTAATCATATTACCTAAGAACTCCCACTCAAATCAACATCCCTCCGGTTGTCCGAGTGTAACACGATCCAAATTCACTAACCCAAGTCCGATCATCACGTGAGATGAGGTGGTTTCAATGGTGAACATCTCCATGTTGATCATATCTACTATATGACTCGTGTTTGACCTTTCGGTCTCTTGTGTTCCGAGGCCATGTCTGTACATGCTAGGCTTGTCAAGTTTAACCCAAGTGTTCCGCATGTGCAAAACTGGTTTGCACCCGTTGTATGCGAACGTAGAGTCTATCACACCCGATCATCACGTGGTGCTTCGAAACCACGAACTTTCGCAATGGTGCACACTTGGGGAGAACACAATTTTATCTTGAAATTTTAGTGAGGGATCACCTTATAATGCTACCATCGTCCTAAGCAAAATAAGATGCATAAAAGGATTAACATCACATGCAAATCATAAGTGACATGTTATGGTCATCAACTTGTGCTTTTGATCTAGATCTCCAAAGCACCGGCATGATCTCCATCGTCACCGGCATGACACCATGATCTCCATCATCGTGTCGCCATCGGGGTTTTCACGCCAACCATGCTTCTACTACTATTGCTACCGCTTAGCGATAAAGTAAATCATTACATAGCACTTAATCATTGACACGCAGGTCATACAATAATTAAAGATAACCCTATGGCTCCTGCCGGTTGCCGTATGCATCGACATGCAAGTCAATATAAACTATTACAAACATGATCATCTCATACATCAAATATATTTCATCATGTCTTTAGCCATATCATATCACAACATACCCTGCAAAAACAAGTTAGACATCCTCTAATTGTTGTTGCATGTTTTACGTGGCTGCTATGGGTATCTAGCAAGAATGATTCTTACCTACACAAAGCCACAATGGTGATATGAAAGTTGCTATTTAACCTTCTACAAGGACCGCCTTTATCGATTCCGATTCAACTAAGGTGGGAGAGACAGACAACCGCCAGCCATCTTTATGCAACAAAGTTACATGTCAGTCAATGGAACCGGTCTCATGTACATGGACATGTAAAGTTGGTCCGGGATGCTTCATCCCACAATACCGCCGAATCAAGAAAAGACCAAGGAAGGAAGCAATCTTAATATCAACGCCCACAAACTCCTTTGTGTTCTACTCATGATGTCATCTACGCATAGACCTAGCTCATGATGCCACTGTTGGGGAACGTTGCATGGGATACAAAAAAATTCCTACACTCACCAAGATCATTCTAGGAGATGACCATCTATGAGAGGAGAGATTGGATCTACATACCCTTGTAGATCGCTAAGCAGAAGCGTTAAGGAACGCGGTTGATGTAGTCGAACATCTTTGCGATCCAATCACGATCCGTCCCGCGAACTCCCGATCCAAGTGCCAAACGGACGGCACCTCCGCGTTCAACACACGTACGGGGTTGATGATGCCTTCAACTCCTCGATCCAGCGAGCGATGGTGAAGTAGTAGCTCAAGTTCTCCGGCAGCACGACGGCGTGGTGGCGGTGGTGGTGGAGAAATCTCGGCAGAGCTTCGCTAAGCACTACGCAGAAGAAGAGGGATGCGAGGGAGAGGAGAGGCAGCGCCGTGGCGAAGAGATGTGCTCAAGGGTGTGGCTGCCCTCTCTCTACCTCTCTATATATAGGGCGAAGGTACGAGGAGGGGGCGCCCTAGATCCCATCTAAGGGGGCGGCGGCCACAAGGCAGATGGGGTGCCCCTTAGGGAAACCCTAGGGTGGCTTGCCTCCCAAGCCAGGTGGAGGGAACCCTAGATGGGGCACCCCACCTCTGTTGGTTACGTGAGATGGGGTGAGGGGGGCACAGCCCTTTAGTGGGCTCGTTTTCCCCCTCCGCTTGGCCAATGAGGCCCCCCAACACTTGCTGGGGCCCCTCGAAACCCTTTTCGGTCATGTTGGTCATCACCCGGTACCCCGGAACAATTCCGGACTCCAATACCCTTTGTCCAATATATCAATCTTCACCCCCGAACCATTCCGAAGTTCCTCGTCACGTCCGAGATCTCATCCGGGACTCCGAACAACCTTCGGTGACCACTATAATGACTCAACTATACTTATATCGTCACCAAACATTAAGTGTGTAGACCCTGCGGGTTCGAGAACCATGCAGACATGACCGAGACACCTCTACGGTCAATAACCAATAGCGGGACCTGGATGACCATATTGGTTACTACATATTCCACGAAGATCTTATCAGTCAAACCTCGATGTCAAGGATTCAGCTAATCCCGTATGCAGTTCTCTTTGTCTATCGGTATGTTACTTGCCTGAGATTCGATCGTCGGTATCTCCATACCTAGTTCAATCTCGTTACTGGCAAGTCTCTTTACTCGTTCCGTAATACAAGATCCCGTGGCTAACTCATTAGTCACATTGCTTGCAAGCTTCTTGTGATGTTGTATTACCGAGTGGGCCCTGAGATACCTCTCTATCATACGGAGTGACAAATCCTAGTCTTGATCCATGCCAACTCAACATACACCCTAGGAGATACCTGTAGAGCACCTTTATAGTCACCCAGTTATGTTGCGATGTTTGGTACACAAAAGGTACTCCTCCGGTGTCAGTGAGTTGCATGATCTCATGGTCATAGGAACATATACTTGACAAGCAGAAAATGATAGCAATAAACTTGACACGATCATATGCTACGTTCATAGTTTGGTTCTTGTCCATCACATCATTCTCCTAATGATGTGATCCTGTTATCAAATGACAACTCATGTCTATGACTAGGAAACCATAGCCATCTTTTGATCAACGAGCTAGTCTAGTAGAGGCTCACTAGGGACACGTTGTTGTCTATGTATCCACACATGTATTTGAGTTTCCAATCAATACAATTAAAGCATGGATAATAAATGATTATCATGAACAAGGAAATATGATAATAACCAATTTATTATTACCTCTAGGGCACATTTCCAACAATCAGTAGCACAGTAATATGATCATTTTGATAGTAGTAGTAAGAGTAACAATGGTAACAACAGTAACAGTTTTGTAGCAGTTGGAATAGTAGCAATAGCAATAGTAACTTAGCGAGAACAATATGTGGAAAACTCGTAGGCATTGGATCGGTGATTACGTTGGATGATATTCATCATATAACAGTCATAACCTAGAGTGACACAGAACTAGCTCAAGTTCATAAATATAATGTAGGCATGTATTCCGTAAATAGTCATACGTGCTTATGGAAAAGAACTTGCATGACATCTTTTGTCCTACCCTCCCATGGCAGCGGGGTCCATAAGGAAACTAAGGGATATTAAGGCCACCTTTTAATAGAGAACCAGAACAAAGCATTAACACATAGTGAATAATGAACTCCTCAAACTATGGTCATCACCGGAAAGTATCTCAATTACTGTCACCCAGGGGTTTACGGATCAATACACGTAGCAGGTGCATATGACTTGCAAGATCGGATCTAGAACATAGATATAATGGTGAAAACATAAACGGTTCAGATCTGAAATCATGGCACTCGGGCCCTAGTGACAAGCATTAAGCATAGCAAAGTCATAGCAACATCAATCTCAGAACATAGTGGATACTAGGAATCAAGCCCTAACAAAACTAACTCGATTACATGATGAATCTCATCCAACCCCTCACCGACTAGCGAAGCTACGAAGGAATTACTCACTCCCAGTGGGGAGCATCATGGAATTGGTTATGAAGGAGGGTTGGTGATGACGAAGACCGAAGATTCCCCTCTCCGTAGCCCAGAACGGGCTCCAGATCTAGCCTCCCGATGAAGAACAGGAGGTGACGGCGGCTCCATATCAAGAAACGCGATGAAACTTGCTCTCCTATTTTTTCTGGAAAAATAGGATTTTATAGCGTCGGAATTGGGGTCAGAGGGGCCTCGAGGGCCGCACAACCCACCAGGGCGCCCCAGAGGGGGTTGGCGCGCCCTGGTGTCTTGTGGGCAGCCAGGGCCCCTCCAGTGGGTCTTGGTTCCAAAAATTATTATTAATTACAAAATAATTCTCCAAAAAGTTCCGTCCAATTCCGAGAACTTTTATTTTTGCCCAAAAACAACACCATGGTAGTTCTGCTGAAAACAGCGTCAGTCCGAGTTTGTTTCATTCAAATCATGCAAATTAGAGTCCCAAACAAGAGCAAAAGCGTTAGCAAAAGTAGATACGATGGAGACGTATCAACTCCCCCAAGCTTAACCCATTGGTTGTCCTCAAGCAATTCAGTTGACAAACTGAAAGTGATAAATGAAAACTTTTATGAACTCTTTTGTTCTTGTTTACATATATATGCTTAAATAGCACCCAGGTTTTCAACAAAGATCATGACTAACCATATCAACAATAACTCATAGAAGTTATATTAACTCATATCAATGGCATAATCAACTAGCGAGCAGTAATAAGATATCTCAAATGCCAACACTTTGTCAAAACAATCATGATATAATATGACAACAGTGGTATCTCGCTAGCCCTTTCTGAGACCGCAAAACATAAATGCAGAGCACCTTCAAAGTTCAAGCAGCGACTAAACATTGTAATTCATGGTAGAAAGGATCCAGTCATGATGCATTCAACATTAAATATACATAATGCATGCGGATGATAATAGTGCTCTCAGGTCTGGCGCTTGTTTCAGGAAGTGATGACTCAACATAAAAGTAAATAGATTGTCCCTTCGCAGAGGGAAGCAGGGATTTGCAGAGGTGCCAAAGCTCAAAGCTTAAATCAGAGATAAATATAATTTTGGGAGGTGCACCCTTCCTGTCGATGTTACGACCAAGAGCTTTCAATATCTTCCATGCTAAACAAATTAGCGGCGGTTCCCAAGCGGTAAAAGTAAAGGTTTACTCCCCCTCCACCAACAAACACAAGCCATGGCTAGCCGAATCCACGGGTGCCGTCCATACCAACAACAGTCCCGGGGGAGTTTTGTTTAATTATTTGCAATTTTTTATTTCGGGACTAGGCATCCCTATTACTAGCCCCTCTCGTGTAAGGATGAGTGAATAAACACTCATCATGAGAATAACCCGCTTAGCATGGAAGATACTGACCACCCCCTGTCGCTCCATGAGCGGTCCAGGCACACAAAACAGATGTTCATTTGAAATTTTAGAGGTGGCACATGCAAATTTACTTGGAACGGCAGGGTAATACCGCATATAGGTAGATATAGTGGACTCATCTGGAATAACTTTGGTTTAAGGATTTTGATGCACAAGCAGTATTCCCGCTTAGTACAAGCGAAGGCTAGCAAATAGGTTGAGAAGCGGCTAGCTAGAGAGCGAAAACGGTCATGAACATGCATTATGAACAATCAACATTGAATACTAGCATGAGTAGGATACAGACACCATGAACAGAAAAATTATAGAGGCTATGTTGGTTTTGATTCAACTACATGCGTGAACATGCGCCAAGTCAAGCCACTTGAAACATTCAGAGGAGGATACCATATCATCATACTACATCACAATCATTTTAATGCATGTTGACACCTGAGATAAATCATTATCCACTCCTAGCTACTTAAGCATGGCATGAGCAACTATAGTCTCTAATTATCATTGCAAACATGTTTGATCATAATATGCTGAATCATGGATACTGAGTTAAACATATTTACAAAAACAAAAACAAGTTGAGTTCATACCCGCTTTTCTCTGCCACAGTCACTTCATCAAATATCGTCATTATTGCCTTTCACTTGCATGGCCGAATGATATGAAAATAATAATAGTGCAAGAGTGCCATGGACTAAGCTAGAATCTGCAAACATTTTATTCAAAAGGAGAAGACAAGGTAATTTGGGCTCTTTGTTAGATAAACAATAATGCATATGAGAGCCACTCAACATTTTCATCGTGGTCCCCCCTAGTACGACTCAATAAAAAGAAAATAATTTCAGAGAAACACACTGAAATATCTTTAGATTTTTTAGTTTTTCTTGAAGAAAGCAAATTAAAGAAGGAAAAACAAAAATGAGAAAAACTATTTACACGGGAAAGCTCCCAACAAGCAAAAGAAGAATCGAGAAATCTTTTTGGGTTTTCTTCTAATACTACAACTAATTAAGCTAGAAAAAAACCGAAAAGATGCAAGAAATATTTTTTTGGATTTTCTCAAAGTTTTTCAAATACACAAGAAGAAAGCGAGAAAATAAATCTAACATGGATAATACAATGAAAAAGTGTGGACACCGACAACTGGAATGAAATGTGTGAACATGAATGTAATGTTGGTGGAAATACGTACTCCCCCAAGTTTAGGCTTTTGGCCTAGCTTGGTAATCACCAGCCATAGTAGCCATCCGGTCCCATGTGGAAGTGCTGGGGCGGCGACACCTGAGCGTCCCACTCCTGGGGCTCCTGCTCTGCCGTTGCCTGGGCGTTCCGGTAGGCGATAATGTCCGCTGGCATGATCCTGTATCCATTCCTGGCAATAGAATCAAACAAACCAGGTGCAGGCAACGGGATAACATCATAGGTTTTCTCACTGAAAACCAAGTTGTAACGAATCAGCAATGTCAATAAACTGGTGATCTTCCATCGCCTGGAGATCTAGATAATTCGGGGCAACCGATAGTCATGCTGGCATATCTGAACATTAAAGCGACTCGCTAAGCGAGTGGCATAAATACCACCATGTATCTTGCCCTTAGTTTTGTTAAGGTGCAAACGGCATGCAGTAATAGCTCCTAAGTTAAAGGTGTGGTCATCGTGTAGTGCACGGCGTAAAATGGCGAGGTCGGGAGCACTCAGTGCACTAGCCTTCTCCCTAGTAGTTAAACATTTCGTGATGAATAGAGCAAAGTAATGCACAGAAGGAAATTGGAGACTAGTGGTTGTGGCTTTCGACACGCCTCTTTCCTCGCCCACTGTCAAATTGAGGAGGAAGTCCTCAAACTCTGCTAGTCTAGGCTCTCTTAACTCCCCGTCAGAGGGAATCAAACATATCTTGCAAAATTCAGTGAGCGGTATCTGACGGGTTTCAGAATATAAATTAAACCGCACCTCAGGAGGATCGTTCTTATTCAAAAAATAAAAAATTTGCACAAATGAATTCGTGAGGAGGTGGTGCTGGTCACACTCAGCAGCGAGGAAGTCGGTCAGCCCGACATTTGCAATGAATTGGGCAAACTCTTGATGGAACCCGACCTCGTCCATGAAGGCATTATGCGGCCATTCGCACGGCCGCACCTCCGCCGTTCTCGGAGTGTTGAGGTCATTGTCCGATGGTTCCCCAATTACTCCTTTGGCATTCTTTTTGGAGGTAAACTTCCAGAAGATACTCATCTTTTTCCTATGAATAAAATTCTGAAAATTTTGGGCCACAAAATTTTTGTCAACAAAACTTCACAATATTGATAGTAACTACTCATACGGATGTCTAGAGGCTATCTCAAGCAATCAAACTACTTGGAACTCCAAGAATTCAACATGCAAGCCCATTTACAGTAGCACAAAGTGTAGCTAATTATTCAAAATATAAACCACTAATGCAAAAACTAATTAGAGCAATGGAGGAGTCACATACCAAGTAGCAATCCCCAAAAACAGTTTTGGAAACGGAGCTTCGAGCAAAGAGATCGAAATCGGCGGGTTTGAGAGCAAGAACACGGGGGAGAGAGAAATGGTGATTTTTTCCTGGAGGTAGAAGATGACATGGGCTAAAGGGATAAGTGAGGGGGGCCACATCGGGCCCACCACCCACCAGGGCGCGCCTGGGATAGCTGGCGCGCCCTGCTGTCTTGTGGACACCAGGGGCACACCCCTACAGTGTTATTTGCATCAAAAATTCTTAAATATTTAGAAAAAATTGTGTTAAAATTTCAGGGCATTCTCAGCACTTTTATTTTTGGGTTATTTTTTATTGCACGGAAAATTCAGAAAACAGGCTAAACATGACATTTTATTTTATTTAACTAAGAAAAACAGAAAACTAAAAGTAGGGATATAAGGTTGTGCTTACTAAATTCATCGACCTCATGCCTCTCAAAAATAATCCATTAATATGGTTGATCAAGTCTTATTAACAACCACTTTCGATTAGCATGAACCCGAAGAACTTTCGTAGAACACTACGTTACCTCAACGGGGATATGTATATCCCCAACAGTAAGTATTTCATATTTCTTTTTGGCAGTAGGTAGAGGGAGTTGAAAACTTCCAATAGTAACTGTCGGAGACTTTTTAATAACATTAATACCATTCACTTGAAATTGTTTCTTCGGAAAGTGCACCGTATGCTCATTACCATTGATATGAAAAGTGACTTTGCTTTTATTGCAATCAATAACAACCCCTGCAGTATTCAAAAAGGGTCTACCAAGGATAATCGACATGTTGTCATCCTCGGGCATCTCAAAAATGACAAAGTCTGTTAAGATAGTAACATTTGCAACAACAATGGGGCACATCTTCACAAATACCGATAGGTATGGCAGTTGATTTGTCAGCCATTTGCAAATATATTTCAGTAGGTGTGAGTTTATTCAAATCAAGTCTTTTATATAAAGAGAAGGGTATAACACTAACACCAGCTCCCAAATCACATAAAGCAGTTTTGACATAATTTCTTTTGATGGAGCAAGGTATAGTTGGTATTCCCCGATCTCCAAGTTATTTAGGCACTCCATCCTTGAAAGAGTAATTAGCAAGCATGGTGGAGATTTCAGCTTTAGGTATTTTTCTTTTATTAGTGATAATGTCTTTCATGTATTTTGCATAAGGGCCCATCTTTAAAATATCAGTCAAGTGAGTACGCAAAAGACTGGCATAAGCATTTCAACAAAGCGTTCAAATTCTTCATCACCCTTTTTCTTAGAAGGTTTAGGTGGAAAGGGCATGGGTTTCTGAACCCATGGCTCTCTTTCTTTACCATGTTTTCTAGCCACAAAGTCTTTTTTATCATAACGTTTATTTTTAGGTTGTGGGTTATCAAGATCTACAGCAGGTTCTATTTCAACATCATTATCTGGTTCTTTATCATTGTCTGGTTGAGCATCTTCATGAACATCATCATTATCATTTTCATTATCACTAGGTGAATGTTCATTACCAGATTGAGTTTCAGCATCAGAAATAGAAACATCATTTTTATCTTCAGAAGGTTTTCCCATCTCAGGTTCACTAGAGGTATGCAAAATCCTATCATTTTTCTTTTTCTTTTTATTTTTAGAAGGACTAGGTGCATCAATATTAATTCTCTGAGAGTCTTGTTCAATTCTTTTAGGGTGTCCCTTAGGATAAAGTGGTTCCTGAGTCATTTTGCCTCCTCTAGTTGCTACTCTAACAACATAATCATTCATATTATTATTCATTTAATTTAGCAATTCACTCTGAGATTTAGCAACTTGTTCTAACTGGGTTTGAACCATAGGGGCATGTTTTCCTACACCTCTAACATCATTAGTGATTCTAAATAACAAGTCACTCAAGCGAGCAATCATATCAGAATTTTGTTTCAATTGTTTCATAACATTTGCATTGAAGTGATCTTGTTTCCTAACGTAGTTCTCAAATTCATATAAGCATTGACTAGAATGTTTATTGTAAGGAATATCACCTTCATCAAATTTCTGTAAAGAGTTTACCTCTACCACCCGTGGTGGTGGTGTGTCAAGGCCATGTATTTCTTCAATAGGTGGTAAATTCTTAACATCCTCAGCTTTAATACCCTTTTCCTTCATACATTTCTTTGCCTCTTGCATATCTTCGGGACTGAGAAATAAGATGCCCCTCTTCTTCAGAGTGGGTTTAGGCGGTGGTTCAGGAAGTGTTCAATCATCATAATTCTTCAATATATTATTCAATAATTCCTCAGCTTGTTCGACAGTTCATTCCCTGAAAACACAACCAGCATAACTATCTAGGAAGTCCCTAGAAGCATGTTTACTCCATTATACTCCCTCCGTCCCAAAATAAGTGACTCAACTTTGTACTAACTTTAGTACAAAGTTAATACAAAGTTGAGTCACTTATTTTGGGATAGAGGGAGTAGAAGATATCAAGTATTTCATTTTTCTTGAGAGGATGATCAAGCAAAGCATTAAGTGATTGGAGAAGCTTCCCCCAAGCTTGTGGGAGACTCTCTTCTTCAATTTGTACAAAGTTAAATATTTCCTGTAAGGCAGCTTGTTTCTTATGAGCAGGAAAATATTTTTCAGAGAAGTAATAAATCATATCCTGGGGACTACGCACACAACCCAGAGCAAGAGTATTGTACCATATCTTAGCATCACCCTTTAGAGAAAAACGAAACAACTTAAGAATATAGTAATAGTGAATTTTTTTCCTCATGAGCAAATAGGGTGGCTATATCATTTAATTTAGTAAGATGTGCCACAACAGTTTCAGTTTCATAGCCAGGGAAAGGATCAGATTCAACCAGAGTAATTAACTCTGGGTCGACAGAGAATTCATAATCCTTATCAGTAATAAATATAGGTGAGGTAGCAAAATTAGGGTCACACTTCATTCTAGCATTCAAAGATTTTTCTTTCAACTTGCATAATAATTTCTTAAGAATATCTCTATTCTTGCAAGCAAGAAATTCTCTAGCTACCTCTCCATCCATAACATAACCCTCAGGTATCTTAGGCATTTCAATTCTAGGAGAGCTAGGTCTAATAGGTGTTTCATAATTTTCAATTTCAAAGACTTCATCAGTTTCAGTAATTTCATTTTCTTTAGCTCTAGCAATTTGTTCATCAAGAAATTCACCTAGTGGCACATTATCATCAAGCCAGGTACTCGCATCATCATAAGCATCATTCATAGGAGAAGTAGCATCATCAATAACTTGGGACATATCAGGATTAACAGCATGTGGTGGTGTTGCAAGTCTATTCAAAACAGAAGGTGAATCAAGAGCGGGGCTAGATGGTAGTTCCTTACCTCCCCTCGTCTTAGAGGGAACGATCTTGGTTCTAGTATCCTTCAAATTCTTGATAGTGATCAATAGATATAGATCCCAAGTGACTCAACAAGTATAGCTATGCTCCCCAGCAACGATGCTAGAAAAAGGTCTTGATAACCCACAAGTATAGGGGATCACAACAATTTTCGAGGGTAGAGTATTCAACCCAAATTTATTGATTCGACACAAGGGGAGAGAAAGAATATTTGCAAGTATTAGCTGTTGAGTTGTCAATTCAACCACACCTGGAGATTAAATATCTGCAGCAAAGTGACCCGTAGCACAGTAATATGATGGTTTTGATAGTAGTAGTAACAATAACAGTGGTAACGGTAACAACAGTAACAATTTTGTAGCAGTTGGAACAATAACAATAGCAATAGTAACTTAGCAAGAACAATATGTGGAAAACTCGTAGGCATTGGATCGGTGATTATGTTGGATGATATTCATCATATAACAGTCATAACCTAGGGCGACACAAAACTAGCTCCAGTTCATAAATATAATGTAGGCATGTATTCCGTAAATAGTCATACGTCCTTATGGAAAAGAAATTGCATGACATCTTTTGTCCTACCCTCCCATGGCAGCGGGGTCCATAAGGAAACTAAGGGATATTAAGGCCTCCTTTTAGTAGAGAACCAGAACAAAGCATTAACACATAGTGAATACATGAACTCCTCAAACTACGGTCATCACCGGAAAGTATCCCAATTACTGTCACCCTGGGGTTTACGGATCATAACACGTAGCAAGTGCATATGACTTGCAAGATCGGATCTAGAACATAGATATAATGGTGAAAACATAAACGGTTCAGATCTGAAATCATGGCACTCGGGCCCTAGTGACAAGCATTAAGCATAGCAAAGTCATAGCAACATCAATCTCAGAACATAGTGGATACTAGGGATCAAGCCCTAACAAAACTAACTCCTCACCGACCAGTGAGGCTACGAAGGAATTACTCACTCCCGGTGGGGAGCATCATAGAATTGGTGATGAAGGAGGGTTGGTGATGATGAAGACCGAAGATTCCCCTCTTCGGAGCCCCGAATGGGCTCCAGATTTGGCCTCCCGATGAAGAACAGGAGGTGACGGCCGCTCTGTATCGTGAAACGCGATGAAACTTCCTCTCCTATTTTTTCTGAAAAAATAGGATTTTATAGCGTCGGAATTAGGGCCAGAGGGTCCTCGAGGGCCCCACTACCCACCAGGGCGTGCCAGAGGGGGGTGGCGTGCACTGGTGTCTTGTGGGCAGCCAGGGCCCCCCTCCAGTGGGTCTTGGTTCCAAAAATTATTATTTATTCCAAAATAATTCTTCAAAAAGTTTTGTCCAATTCCGAGAACTTTTATTTCTGCACAAAAACAACACCATGGTAGTTCTGCTGAAAACAGCTTCACGCCGGGTTAGTTTCATTCAAATCATGCAAATTAGAGTCCAAAACAAAAGCAAAATCGTTAGGAAAAGTAGATATGATGGAGACGTATCAGAATGATGTCAACCAATCGCCACTTCAAGAAGTTCTCTCGCGAGGTGAACGCCGCCCTCTCGAAGCCTGAGGCCGCACGTCCCCCCAAGTGTTCGCAGTACACCATCACCTTCGACTCCAAGAACACCCCAAGTCCGCGACCACCGCAGGTGCTCTCCCCATGTTGTGCACTCCTACTATCATCAACATCACGGTCACCAAGACCCTCAACGACGGAGGTGCCGGCCTCAACGTGATCTCCATCGAGACCTTCGAGACGCTCCAAGTGCCCTACGACCAGTTGATGCCGACCAGGCCCTTCTCCAGAGTGACTGATGGCTCCACCATCCCTCTAGGGCAAGTGCGCCTCCCCGTCACCTTTGTGACCCGCAAGAACTACCACACTGAGCTCATCGACTTTGACGTGGCGCACATCGGCCTGCCATACAACGCCATTCTGAGGTACCCAACTCTCGCCAAGTTCATGGCGGTGACCCACCATGCCTACAACGTCCTCAAGATACCAGGCTACAACGGCATCATCACCGTCACCTACGATGAAAAGGACGCGGTCTGTTCCCTTGAGCTCACCTACAAGGCTGCCGCAGCCACGCATCCGGCTGACGAGGACGCGATTGAGCCCCCTGAGACCGCGCTCGCGAAGAAGAAGTAGAAGTATTCTCAGGACGACGCCGAGACGAAGAAGGTGTCGGTTGACGGCAGCGCCTCAGGCCCTACCATCACCATCGGCGCCTGCCTTCCTCCCGCATAGGAAGACGCGCTCATCACCTTCCTTCGGGCAAACCCGAATGTTTTTGCCTGGAAAGCGTCTGACTTGTCCGGTGTGCCGAGGAAGGTGACCGAGCACCACTTCGCCGTGTGCCCCAATGCATGCCCCATCAAGCAAAAAGCACGATGCCAGGCGCCCGAGAAGCAAGAGTTCATTTTCAAAGAAGTACGCAAGCTGCAAGAAATTGGAGTCATCCGTGAGGTGCGCCATCCTAAATGGCTCGCCAACCCAGTCGTCATCCCCAAGAAGGGCGGCAAGAAGCATATGTGTGTCGACTTCACGAGCCTCAACAAGGCCTGCCCTCAGGACCCCTTTTGGTTGCCGCACGCCGGCCAGGGAGCGGACTCCGCCGCCAACTACGCCTGCATGCCCTTCGGCCTGAGGAACGCCGGCAGCACCTTCCAAAGGCTGGCACGCATCATGCTGGGGCCCCTGCTTCTCGCGAGCCCCCCGGGCGTCAGGAGCCCCTTGGCGCCAGAGGGGCGAGCTTCCGCAGCACACTTCGTCAAGCGCCCGACGCTCCTATAGCTCAGTAGTGTGAGGTGATTTTTGGTTCAATCGAATTGAGGACGCCCCACGGGCTACACCAACCTCAAGCTGATCCGTGTCGGACATGGCAGTTGCATCTCTTTTTGGTTGTGTAATGAATCTTGTTGACTATGATCTGATAAGCTTATGTTGCCTACATAATTGTGTACTTGGTACAACGCCGTCTCGAGAGCGTTGCGCACCTGCAACCCCTCTCCTGACTATTCCATGAGCGGGGGCTACGCACGGCACCTATGCTCGGGTCCGCCCCTGCAGCGTGCCGCTAAACCCAAGTGACTGAGCTCTGGCTCGCGGTCGTGCTCCCATGCACGTCACCTCACCAAGGTCCTTGGTGCCTTATCTCCTCACGCAACGGCCACGAGCGAGTTGGTGAGTGCGCATCGCTCCCTGATACGTCTCCGTCGTATCTACTTTTCCTAATGCTTTTGCTCTTGTTTTGGACTCCAATTTGCATGATTTGAATGAAACTAACCCGGACTGACGTTGTTTTCAGCAGAACTACCATGGTGTTGTTTTTGTGCAGAAGTAAAAGTTCTCGGAATGGAACGAACTCTTTGAGAATTTTTATATAATAAAAGAAAAATACTGGAGCCAAGAACCACCGGAGGGGGGTCCCTGGCGGAGCACAACCCACCAGGGTGCGCCCCCTCCTGGCGCACCCAGGTGGGTTGTGCCCACCTGGTGGCCCCGCAGACCCTATCTCCGACGCTATAAAATCACATTTTCGGAGAAAAAATCAGGGAGAAAGAATTATCGCGTTTCACGAGACGGAGCCGCCGCCACCTCCTGTTCTTCATCGGGAGGCCAGATCTGGAGTCCGTTTGGGGCTCCGGAGAGGGGGATCTTCGATCTTCAACATCACCAACCCTTCTCCATCGCCAATTCCATGATGCTCCCCACCGAGAGTGAGTAATTCCTTCGTAGGCTTGTTGGTCGGTGAGGAGTTGGATGAGATTCATCATGTAATCGAGTTAGTTTTGTTAGGGCTTGATCCCTAGTATCCACTATGTTCTGAGATTGATGTTGCTATGACTTTTTTGCCATGCTTAATGCTTGTCACTTTGGGCCTGGGTGCCATGATTTCAGATCTGAACCGTTTATGTTATCACCATTATATCTATGTTCTAGATCCGATCTTGCAAGTTATAGTCACCTATTATGTGTTATGATCCGTAAACCCCGGAGTGACAGTATTTGGGATACTTTCCGGTGATGACCGTAGTTTGAGGAGTTCATGTATTCATTATGTGTTAATGCTTTGTTCCAGTTCTCTATTAAAAGGAGGCCTTAATATCCCTTAGTTTCCTTATGAACCCCGCTGCCACGGGAGGGTAGGACAAAAGATGTCATGCAAGTTATTTCCATAAGCACGTATGACTATTTACGAAATACATGCCTACATTATATTTATGTATTGGAGCTAGTTTTGGATCGCCCACTGTTCAAAAAATCTTCCGATTTAGCGATTAATCTTCCGATTTATCGCTAATCGGGGGGTGACCGATAAGATTATGGCTTATCTTCACCTTTTATCTTTTGGACCGATTTATCGCTCTGAGAAGCGATTTATCGGGAATCTACCGATAAATCGGACCTATAAATAGCACTATGTTTGCAAAACTATGTTTATTTATGTTTTGTGGACCTTGTTACGCAATATGTACTGTTGTCCTATTTTGTATGTCATTATACGGGGATTCAAAGGCTAGGAATCAAGGTAACACTTCTGTCAAATATTGTTTTGGTGTTGAATATAGCGTATTTTTGTGTTGGGAACCTGAGATTTGCAAAAAAAAATCATATTAATAGTCGACCGATAAAATCGATTAATCGGCCGATTTTTTATTAATCTCTAATCCCTAGCTGACCGAGACGATAACGATAAGCGATATCCTCAACATTGGTATCGCCCTAGGTTATGACTGATATATGATGAATATCATCCAACGAATTCACCGATCCAATGCCTACAAATTTTCCGCATATTGTTCTTGCTAAGTTACTATTGTTATTGCCACTGTTACATCAGCTACAAAATTATTGCTATCACTGTTACCGTTACCGCTACTGTTACTACTACTATATAAACTACCATATCACTTTGCTACTGATCATATTGCTGCAAATAATTAATCTCCAGGTGTGGTTGAATTGACAACTCAACTGCTAATACTTTCAAATATTCTTTGGCTCCCCTTGTGTCGAATCTATAAATTTGGGTTGAATACTCAACCCTCGAAAACTGTTGCGATCCCCTGTACTTGTGGGTTATCAAGACCTTTACTGGTGCCGTTGCCGGGGAGCATAGCTATATTTTTTGAGTCACTTGGGATTATTATCAATTTATCATTATGAAGAATCTGAAGGATACTAAAACCAAGATCGTTCCCTCTAAGACGAGGGGAGGTAAGGAACTGCCATCACACTCTGCACTTGATTCACCTTCTGTTTTGAGTAGTCTTGCAACACCACCACATGCTCTTAATCCTGATATGTCGCAAGTAATTGATGATGCTACTTCTACTATGAATGATACTCATGATGATGCTAGTACCTTGCTTGATGATAATGTGCCACTAGGTGAATTTCTTGATGAACAAATTGCTAGAGCTAAAGATATTGAGAATGCTGAAACTGATGAAGTACTTGAAACTAAAAATCTAGAAACACCTATTAGACCTAGCTCTCCTAGATATGAATTGCCTAAGATACCTGAAGGTTATGTTATGGATGAGGAGACAGCTAGAGAGTTTCTTGCTTGCAAAGATAGAGATGATCTTAAGAAATTATTATGCAAACTGAAAGAAAAATCTTTGAATGCTAGAATGAAATGTGACCCTAAGTTTGCTACTTCACCTATCTTTGTTGATGATAAGGATTATGAATTCTCTGTCGACCCAGAGTTGATTACTTTTGTTGAATCTGATCCTTTCCATGGTTATGAAACTGAAACTGTAGTGGCACATCTTACTAAGTTGAATGATATAGCCTCCCTTTTTGCTCATGATGAGAAGATTCGCTACTATTATATTCTCAAATTATTTCCTTTCTCATTAAAGGGTGATGCTAAGAAATGGTACAATACTCTTGCTCCTGGTTGTGTGCGTAGTCCCCAGGATATGATTTATTACTTCTCTGAAAAATATTTTCCTGCTCATAAGAAACGAGCTGCCTTCCAGGAAATATTTAACTTTGTGCAAATTGAAGAAGAGAGTCTCCCACAAGATTGGGGGGGGGGGCTTCTCCAATTGTTTAATGCTTTGCCTGATCATCCTCTTAAGAAAAATGAAATACTTGATATATTCTATAATGGACTAACCGATGCTTCTAGGGACTTCCTAGATAGTTGTGTTGGTTGTGTTTTTAGGGAACGAACTGTTGGACAAGCTGAGGAACTATTGAATAATATATTGAGAAATTTTGATGATTGGACTCTTCCTGAACCACCGCCTAAACCCACTTCGAAGAAGAGGGGTATCTTATATCTCAGTCCTGAAGATATGCAAGAGGCAAAGAAAAGCATGAAGGAAAAAGGTATTAAAGCAGAGGATGTTAAAAATTTACCCCCTATTGAAGAAATACATGGACTTGACACACCACCACCAAAGGTGGTAGAGGTAAATTCTTTAATGAAATTTGATGAAAGGGAAATCCTTATAATATGCATCCTAGTCAGTGCCTTTGATAACTACTCCTAGTCAATACATTAGGAAACAAGATCACTTCAATGAAAATGTTATGAAACAATTGAAATACAATTCTGATATGATTGCTCGCTTGAGTGACTTGTTATTTGGAATCTCCAATGATGTTAGAGGTGTAGGGAAACATGCCTCTATGGTTCAAACTCAACTAGAACAAGTTACTAAATATCAAAGAGAATTGCTTGATGAAATGAATAATAATATAAATGACTTTGCTGTTAGAGTAGCAACTAGAGGAGGTAAAATGACTCAGGAACCACTTTATCCTGTAGGACACCCTAAAAGAATTGAACAAGACTCTCAAAGAATTAACACTGATGCACCTAGTCCTTCTAGAAAGAAAAAGAAGAAGAAAAGTGATAGGACTTTGCATGCTTCTAGTGAACCTAAAGTAGAAAAACCTCCTGAAGATAATAATGATGTTTCTATTTCTGATGCTGAAACTCAATCTGGTCATGAACATCCACCTAGTGATAATGAAAAGGAAAATGATGATGTTCATGAAGACACTCAACCAGACAATGATCAGGAACCAGACAATGATGTTGAAATAGAACCAACTATCCATCTTGATAACCCACAACCCAAAAATAAAATGTATGATAAAAGAGACTTTGTTGCTAGAAAACATGGGAGAGAAAGAGAACCATGGGTGCAAAAACCCGCGCCCTTTCCACCTAAATCAACTAAAAAAAAGATGATGAAGAATTTGAACGCTTTGCTGAAATGCTTAGGCCAGTCTTTTTGCGCACCCGCTTGACTGATATTTTAAAGATGGCCCCTTATGCAAAATATATGAAAGACATCATCTCTAATAAAAGAAAGATACTGGAAGCTGAAATCTCCACCATGCTTGCTAATTATTCTTTTAAGGATGGAGTACCTAAAAAAACTTGGAGATCCGGGAATACCAACTATACCTTGCTCCATCAAAAGAAATTATGTCAAAACTGCTTTGTGTGATTTAGGAGCTGGTGTTAGTGTTATGCCTTTCTCCTTATATAAAAGACTTGATTTGAATAAACTCACACCTACTGAAATATCTTTGCAAATGGCTGACAAATTAACGGCCATACCTATCGGCATTTGTGAAGATGTGCCCGTTGTTGTTGCAAATGTTACTATCTTAACTGACTTTGTTATACTTGAAATGCCCGAGGACGACAACATGTCGATTATCCTTGGTAGACCCTTTTTGAATACTGCAAGGGCTGTTATTGACTACAATAAAAGCAAGGTCACTTTTCATATCAATGGTAATGAGCATACGGTGCACTTTCCGAAGAAACAATTCCAAGTGAATGGTATTAATGTCATTAAAAAATCTCCGACACTCACTATTGGAAGCTTTCAACTACCTCTACCTACTGCTAAAAAGAAATATGAAATGCTTATTGTTGGGGACATGCATATCCCCGTTGAGGTAACTTAGTGTTTTACGAAAGTTCTTCGGTTTCATTCTAATCGAAGGTGGTTATTAATAAGACTTGATCAACCTTATTAATGGATCACATTTGAGAGGTATGAAGTTGATGAATTGACTAAGCACAACATTCTGTTCCCTACCTTTGTTTTCTGTTTTTCTTAGTTAAATAAAATAAAATGCTATGTTTTGTCTGTTTTCTGAATTTCCCGTGCAATAAAAAAATGACCCAAAAATAAAAGTTCTCAGAATGCTCTGAAAATTTAATATGATTTTTTCTGAATATTTCTGAATTTATAGTGCAAATAACATCACAGGGGGGTGCACCAGGTGGGCACAACCCACCTGGGCGTGCCAGCAGCCCCAGGCGCGCCCTGGTGGGTTGTGGGCCCCTTCACTTATCTCTTTAGCCCATGTCATCACCTACCTCCAGAAAAAAATCACCATTGCTCTCTCTCTCTCTCTCATGTTCTTGCTCTCAAACCCGTGGATTTTGATGTCTTTGCTCGAAGCTCCGTTTCTGAAACTGTTTTGGGGGATTGCTACTTGGTATGTGACTCCTCCATTGCTCCAATTAGTTTTTGCTTTAGTGGATTATATTTTGAATAATTAGCTACTCTTGGTGCTACTATTGATGAGCTTGCATGTTGAATTCTTAGAGTTCTAAGTAGTTTGAATGCTTAATATGGCCTCTATGCATCCCTATGAGTAGTTGCTATCAATCTTCTGAAGTTTTGTTAACAAAATTTTCTGGACTAAATTTTTTCAGAATTTTGTTCATAGGAATAAGATGAGTTTCTTTAGGAAGTTTGCCTCCAAGAAGAGCTCTAAGGGAGTTGTTGGAGAATCATCGGACAATGATCTCCATACTTGGAGAAGGGCGGAGGTGCGGCCGTGCGAATGGCCGCATAACCCCTTCATGGATGGAGCCAGAATTCATCAAGAGTTCGCACAATTTGCTGCTAATGCTGGGCTGACCGACTTCATCGCAGCTGAGTGTGAACAATACCTTCTCCTCACAAATTCCTTTGTGCAAAGTTTCCATTTTCTGAGTAGGAATAATCCCCCTGAGGTGCAGTTTAACTTATAGGCTGAAACCCGTTAGATACCACTTACTAAATTTTGTGACATATGCTTGATCCCTTCTGGCAGGGAAATAAGAGAGCCTAGGCCTACTGAATTTGAGGACTTTTATCGTAATCTGTCAGTGGGAGATGAGAGAGGCGTGTCGAGTGTCACTGCTACTGGTTTGCAGTTTCCTACTGTGCACTGTTTTGCTCTGTTTATTGCTAAGTGTTTAATTGCTAGAGAGAAGGTCGGTGCACTTTGCGCTCCGGACTTCGCCATCCTATGCCGTGCACTTTACGGCAATAACACTTATAGCCTAGGGGCCATTATTGCATGCCGTCTGCACCTTAACAGATCCAAGGGTAAAATTCATGGCGGTATCTATGCTACTCGTTTAGCAAGTCACTTTAACGTTCAAATACGCCAACATGATTATCGACTAACCAAGACCACCAGGCAATGAAGGATCACCAGTTTATGGATATCGATGACTCTATTAATAATATCCCTTATAACCTGGTTTTTAGTGTGGATTCCCGTGATATTATCCCTTTGCCTGCACCTGCTTTGTTCGATTCTATTGCTAGGAGGGGATACAGGATCATGCCTGAGGACATCATTGCCTACCGGAACGCCCAGGCAGAGGCAGAGGAGGAGCCTCAGAAGTGGGACGCTCAGGTGCCCACTCCACAGCACTTCGAGATGGGACCGGATGGCTACTACGAATGGTGATTACCAAGCTAGGCCAAAAGCCTAAGCTTGGGGGAGTACGTATTTCCACCGACATTACATTCATGTTCACACATTGCATTCCAGTTGTCGGTGTTCACACTTTTTCATTGTATTATCCATGCTAGATTTATTTTTCTCGCTTTCTTGTTGTGTGTTTGAAAAACTTTGAGAAAATCACAAAAAATATGTTTCTTGCTTCTTTTCGTTTTTTCTTTCTAGTTTAGCTAACTGTAGTATTAAAAAGAAAACCCAAAAAGATTTCCTTGTTCTTCTTTTGCTTGTTGGGAGCTTTCCCGTGTAAATAGTTTTTCTTGTTTTTGTTTTCCCTTTTCCTTTAACTTGCATTCTTCAAGAAAAACTAAAAACTCCAAAAATATTTCAGTGTGTTTCTCTGAATTTCTTTTCTTTCTATTGAGTCTTACCAAGGAGAAGACCATGATGAAAATGTTGAGTGGCTCTCAGATTCATTGATATTGATCGAACAAAGAGCCCATATTACCTTGTCTTCTCCTTTTGAATAAAATGTTTGCAGATTCTAGCTTAGTCCACGGCACTCTTGCACTATTATTATTTTCATATCATTCGGTCGTGCAAGTGAAAGGCAATAATGACAATATTTGATGAACTGGCTGTGGCAGAGAGAAACGGGTATGAACTCAACTTGTTCTGTTTTTATAAATATGTTTAACCTAGTATCCATGATTCAGCACATTACGATCAAACATGTTTGCAATGACAATTAGAGATTATAGTTTCTCATGCCATGCTTAAGTAGCTAGTAGTGGATAATGATTTATCTTGGATGTCAACATGCATTAAAATGATTGTGATGTGGTATGATGATATGGTATCCTCCTCCGAATGTTTCGAGTGGCTTGACTTGGCACATGTTCACACATGTAGTTGAATCAAAACCAACATAGCCTCTATGATATTTATGTTCATGGTGTTCATATCCTACTCATGCTAGTATTCAATGTTTATTATGCATAATGCATGTTCATGACCGTTTTCGCTCTCTAGCTAGCCACTTCTCAACCTATTTGCTAGCCTTCACCTGTACTAAGCGGAAATGCTGCTTGTGCATCAAAATCCTAAAACCCAAGTTATTCCAGATGAGTCCACCATACCTACCTGTATGCGGTATTACCCTGCCGTTCTAAGTAAATTTGCATGTGCCATCTAAAAAACTTCAAATGAACATCTGCTTTTTGTGTGCCTCGATTGTTTATAGAGCGATAGGGGGTAGTCAGTATCTTCCATGCTAAGCGGGTTATTCTCATGATGAGCGTTTATTCACTCATCCTTGCACGAGAGGGGAGGTAATAGGGATTCCCAGTCTCAGAATAAAAAATTGCAAATAATTAAACAAAACTCCCCTAGGACTGATGTTGGTATTGATGGTACCCGTGGATTCGGCTAGCCGTGGAGTGTGTTTTTCGGTGGAGCGGGAGTAAACCTTTACTTTTATCGCTTGGGAATTGCCACTAATGTGTTTAGCATGGAAGATATTGGTAACCTTTGGTCATGAAGTAAATAGGAAGGGTGCATTTCCCAAAATTTCATTTATCTCTGATTTAAGTTTCGAGCTCTGGCACCTCTGCAAATCCCTGCTTCCCTCTGCGAAGGGACTATCTATTTACTTTTATGTTGAGTCATCACCTTCTTAAACAAGCGCCAGATCTGAGAGCACTATTGTCATCCTCATGCATTGTGTATAGTTAATGTTGAATGCATCATGACTGGATATTTTCTACCATGAATTACAATGTTTAGTCGCTGCTTGAACTTTGGAGGTGCTCTTCATTTATGTTTTGCAGTCTCAGAAAGGGCCAGCGAGATACCACCGTTGTCATATTATATCATGGTTGTTTTGACAAGTGTTGTCACTTGAGATATCTTATTATTGCTCGCTAGTTGCTTATGCTATTGATATGAGTTAATATAATTTTTAAGAGTTATTGTTGACATGGTTAGTTATAATCTTTGCTGAAAACCTGGGTGCTACTTAAGCTTATTTATGTAAACAAGAACAAAAGAGTTCATAAAAGTTTTTCTTTTTCACTTTTAGTTTATCAACTGAATTGCTTGAGGACAAGAAAAGGTTTAAGCTTGGGGGAGTTGATACGTCTCCGTCGTATCTACTTTTCCTAATGCTTTTGCTCTTGTTTTCGACTCTAATTTGCATGATTTGAATGAAACTAGCTCGGACTGACGTTGTTTTCAGAAGAACTACCATGGTGTTGTTTTTGTGCAGAAATAAAAGTTCTCGGAATGGAACGAAACTTTTTGGAGAATTTTTATACAATAAAAGAAAAATACTGGAGCCAAGAACCACCGGAGGGGGGTCCCTGGCGGAGCACAACCCACCAGGGCGCGCCCCCTCCTGGCGCCCAGGTGGGTTGTGCCCACCTGGTGGCCCCGCAGACCCTATCTTTGACGCTATAAAATCACATTTTCGGAGAGAAAAATCAGGGAGAAAGAATTATCACATTTCACGAGACGAAGCCGCCGCCACCTCCTGTTCTTCATCGGGAGGCCAGATCTGGAGTCCGTTTGGGGCTCCGGAGAGGGGGATCTTCGATCTTCATCATCACCAACCCTTCTCCATCGCCAATTCCATGATGCTCCCCACCGGGAGTGAGTAATTCCTTCGTAGGCTCGCTGGTCGGTAAGGAGTTTGATGAGATTCATCATGTAATCGAGTTAGTTTTGTTAGGGTTTGATCCCTAGTATCCACTATGTTCTGAGATTGATGTTCCTATGACTTTGCCATGCTTAATGCTTGTCACTTTGGGCCCGGGTGCCATGATTTCAGATCTGAACTGTTTATGTTATCACCATTATATCTATGTTCTAGATCCGATCTTGCAAGTTATAGTCACCTATTACGTGTTATGATCCGTAAACCCGGAGTGACAGTATTCGGGATACTTTCCGATGATAACCATAGTTTGAGGAGTTCATGTATTCACTATGTGTTAATGCTTTGTTCCGGTTCTCTAATAAAAGGAGGCCTTAATATCCCTTAGTTTCCTTATGGACCCCGCTGCCACGGGAGGGTAGGACAAAAGATGGCATGCAATTTCTTTCCATAAGCACGTATGACTATTTACGGAATACATGCCTAGATTATATTTATGAACTGGAGCTAGTTTTGTATCGCCCTAGGTTATGACTGATATATGATGAATATCATCCAACGAATTCACCGATCCAATGCCTACGAATTTTCCGCATATTGTTCTTGCCAAGTTACTATTGTTATTGCCACTGTTACATCTGCTACAAAATTATTGCTATCACTGTTGTCGTTACCGCTACTGTTACTACTACTATCAAAACTACCATATCACTTTGCTACTGATCATATTGCTCCAGATAATTAATCTCCAGGTGTGGTTGAATTGACAACTCAGCTGCTAATACTTTCAAATATTCTTTGGCTCCCCTTGTGTCGAATCTATAAATTTGGGATGAATACTCTACCCTTGAAAACTGTTGCGATCCCCTATACTTGTGGGTTATCACTCCCCTATCCCGAGATTTATCGACATGCAGTTATCTCAGGAGCCAGCCGCTCGGAAGCCCAACGGATGGCGTCTCGCGAGCCGGCCTGCGGCGGTCGCCTGATCGTAAGGCCTCGCAAGACGAAGATTTCGAGGACCGAGCCTCGAGAGGCATGCCTCGCGAGCCGCATGAACTCCTCGTGAGCCGCGGCTCGCCCGCCGCCGCTCTCCACGAAAGCTAAGTCTAACCACCTCGCAAGACGCCGCCATCATCACTTGAGTTCCCTCCTTTCGCGATCTCGCTAGGTCCTGGCACTTTTTTCCATCGTGCGAGCCGCTTGTACGTCAAAGGGGGGCTCCCTGAGCATCGTGTCTCAGGATCCCTTTCTAGCTCCCGGTGCCCCTCACCTCCTGGCCTTGTCCAGACATCACGACCTGACATACCAACGACGGCTGAGGCCCGCTCGGGGGCTGGGTCCTAACGACGTAGAGCACATAGGCGAGCAAGAAAAAAAAGGGAAAGCCTCGCTAGAGGACTTCAGGAGGGAACATACATTCCAAACCACAATGCATTAAATTAAAACATAGAAACCACCGTTTTCACACCCTCACGGGGCTGCATTGATCCAGTGCAGGAGAAAAGAGAAAAAGAACAAAGAGGCCTAGGCGGGGCGCAACCATCCCCTAGACTCCAATGCGGACGTCGTCTGCACCTAGTCGGAGTCTTCATCTTCGCTCTTGATGCAGGGGGAGATGTTGTCGCTCCCGCTTCCTCCGAAGGGGGCGGCGGCGTTGTCCCTGTCATCCTTGCTGGAGGAGCCGCTGTAGCTGCCATCCTCACTCTCTGCGCAGCACTCCAGAAGGCTGTCAGTGATCCCGAAGTTCTTCATGAAGAGCGTGGCGGCCCCCTCGTACTTGAACTGGAGAATGTGGCCCCGCTTCAGGCCGCGGGTGAGGGAAAACGACTTCCACCCCTGCTTCAAGAACATGAAGCACGTGGGGGTGAACTCCGTCGCCACCCACGAGGGGCCGTTGCAGCACCTGTCCGCCTGCACCCATAGACCCAAGGGCGCGCGGTCCGCCATCGCCTCTGCGAAAGAGTCTGGAAACCGAAGCCAGGTGCAGGGCCGGCGATGCATGTTCACTATGAACTCATGAACCGCCTCACCTAAGTTGCTCCCTGCCTGGGGAGGCAGGACGGCGGTCCCACCGTGGCCACCTCGGCCGCGGGCTCCGCGCCCGCGAACGCCGCCCCTTCCACGGTCGCTGGGACCGGCACCGGCAGCCGCCAGAGAGCGCCCGCGCCTCCGAGATGGAACCTTGGATGCAGCAGCAGAAGCGCGAGCTCGGCCTCTTCCCCCCGCCATCGCCACAGAGGTCCGCCTGCACTACAAGAAATATGTCAACTTGCGACCATCACTATTGGTCGCTAAATGGTCATTGTTTTTCATTACGACCTTTTTGTGACCAAAATCAGTTGGACAAAAACTGACCGTCTTTAATAAAACTTAACGACCTTCTTTATGATAAGGTCATTGAAGGCAACGACCAAAACAAAAGGACGTTGATCCTACGACCAATTGTTTTGGTCGTTGTTTGTCCGCCCAGGCCACGTCGGATCCGACGTGGCAAAATTGCGACCAATTGAATTGGTCGTTGATTAGAATCAGCCCGGTCCAATTCGGTGTTCTACATGGGCCGAGCCCATTAACTTAGCCCATTTCTATTTATTTTTCTGGCAATTTTGGTCAGCTATACGGGCCAAGCCCTGCAATTCGGCCTTTTTATTTCTGGCCCAACAATTCAACCTCTTAATTTCTGGCCCTACAATTCAGCCTCTTAATTTCTGGATCGGCCTTTTACATTGTATAATCTTTTATATTTTGCACTATTTTATATTGGTCCCACACGTCAGAAATTTCAAATTTACAAAAATTCTTTTGCTAAGTGGGTCGCATAAGTCAGGTTTCCATCGCACACATTTTCAAATCACATACACAGTCACTATCTCAAACGAAACAAAACAAATTGTAATTCTGAAACATACAATATCTCATTCAAAAATAGAGAGAAGATACATGAATTTCTAGAGTTCACAACGCCCAGATAACCCAGCTATTATTATATAACTCGTTATACAAAAATGTCTTGGCGCTTCTTTGAACATCTTCTTTCGTCTTGAATTTAGGCAAAATATCTGCCAACAAGAAAACAGAACAAGGATGGAGTGAGTAACAACAACAACAACAACAACAATAGGTGATTGGGTGCTATTTAGTAAGATCAAGTCTGGAAAGAAACATGCATGCAAATTAAGAAGAGCTAGAGCAAGTCTACATGAAAATTAAGAAGTGCTATTTAGTATGGATGCCCTCAAGTTTTCGTGCACGTCATGCCAAGTCAAGCAACATGTAGCATCATATGGGCCATAAAAATGATCAAATGGGGAAGGACTGAAGCCAAACAATGGTTCCTCCTTGCAATGATCATAGTTAGATAGCAGCGACCTACTACAGTTCATGTTACAACAACACTAGTTCATGTGAGAAACACACAGGGTCCAAAGTACAAACCAAAAACAATCTGACTTGGGTAAACCAGGACATGATGAAACAAAATTATTCCTTTTGGATTAAAACAGGAATATGGTGTCCACCTTATACTACAACATCATCATCAGGATTAAAACAAAACATTTATAGTCAGAGTGCTGGATGAGACAAATATCAATTGAAACCAACTAGAGCAGGTGAGCCAAGGATAAGTAGCAGCAGGAAAATAATGGTACATTCACAACTTCAGTTCAGGTAAATATCACCACATGTATCAGTATACAGGCAGCAATAGTATCATCGAGCAAAGCAAAAAAGCAGCTTGACCCATATAAGTCATAGCTCTGAAGAAAGAAAGAAAGAAAGAACAGGTTCAGCTAGCTATGTATTCATAGTTGAGAGCTAAGCAATTTGTTTGTTTATGCTGTAACCGACAGACCTAGTACAAGAAACAAGCAAAGTGAAACAATATTGACTAATTCGATGGCAATACAAGCTAAGCTACTTAGCTAGTAGGTGACCATCCAATCCATGATGCAGCAGCAGGTGCAAATATGATATGATGTGAATAAGAAGCTAGCTGGAGAGGTTGGGGATGAAACCAAAATTACAAACCATTGTCGGACCTCACATCACCACTGTTTTATAGTTTTATAAGCAGCTGGAAACTATGCAGAGAAGAGCAGGTCGGACAGTAAAAGAATTATCAAGCAGAGCAAAACACCAGCATGGCCATCAACTCGTAGCCCTAAAGAAAGAAAGAACCAATAGGGTCAGCTACTTATTTATTCAGAATTGAGAGTTGAGCAATCATCAGAAAACTAAAGATACTGCTCAGCTAACTAAATAACATATAATTCAGTCACACAGTATAATTCTGACTATAATATAAGCAAAGAACTAAAGACACTACGTACTTAGAACTCAACTAAAAGTGAGAATGATTCGATTCTATGCAAACAATCTGATTTTATTTGTTTATATTAGTAAAAACAAGTCTATCAGGTAAGATCAAGAACACTAATATTAACACAGACATATCTTCCTTTATGTGAACAAGTGTGCTTCCTTCATTAATTAGTAGTAATTGTTCCATGCTAATACAAGCACACGCCCTGGCCTATCGAAGTCTGAATCTAATTAAATCGCACCATGGACGTGTCATATCACCAAGGCAAGTACTAGTAAATCTTTGCACCATTTTTCAGATAGATAAAAATGTAGTTGTACTCATCCTAACTAGTGTTGTGTAGCAGCGCTAGAGGAAAGGCGGCTGTCAGTATACTACATGGCGTGTCAAAAATGTTCCAAAGGCTAGTACGGTAGCAAAAATGAACTCTTCCCTCCAAGCAAATCAACAGTCAATCAGTCAGTTAGGTGTAAGCTGCCCATGTGTACAGAAACAAGAATATATGGATCAATATGCATTAGCAGCAGCAGAAGCTGACCCTAGCTAATCCGGCTGTAGCTGCTTATCCATGGCAGGGAACCACATCACATGTCAATCAAGGGAAATATTAGACAAACCATAAGCGTACTTACTGCAAATGTCTATGCTGAATCATAAAAGTAGCTACCTATAATCACTCTTCAGTTCGTATAACCAAGGATTCAAGCCACCTAAGAATAAATGAAGCCTCACCTCTTCTCGTAGAGCATGGAGGAGACGAGGCTGGTGAAGGTCTCAGGCTTCATGTCGCGCTCCTCCCGCAGCTGGTACAGCTTGTGCTTGAACAGGAGCCGCTGGTACCTGCATGCCGACGCCAACAAACAAACAAACAAACAAACCCTAGATTAAGCACGACGGCCGCCGCGGGAAACCAACATCAACCAGAGGCAAAAGGGGGGGGGGATCTGGCGGGCGCGACGGCTCACAGCGTCTGGGCATCGATGGCAAGGCCGGAGAGGCCGATGTAGAGCTTGCCGTGGATCTTGAAGACCCGCTGGAAGTCGGTGGCGATGGTCTGCAGCTACACGCCGAGGCGGCAGTCGCTGGCTATGGCGAAGCAGTTCTTACCCACCATCTCCACCACGGCGGAGCCATTGTACTTGAAGATCTGCGCGGGGGCGAGGGGAGCGGGCCGTCAGGCGGGCTGGGAAATCAATATCTGCGGCGAGGGGGCGGGGGAGGTTAGGGGTTCTCTGTGGATGCGGTGGGTGGCGCACTCAGGTGGCGGGAGGACCAGGGGTGGGGCGGAGAAGAGAGTGAGGCTGGCGGCAAGGTTGGTATGGTGACGGGAGGAAGGGGCGGTGGACGAGAATGGGGGCGGCGGCGGCTGGAGTGGGAGGGGCTGGTGGGGAGGGTGCGGCATCGTGAGAGAGAAGGTGGCGGGGAGGAAGGGGACGGGATCGAGAGGAGCTCCGCCGGATCTAGGAGGGGAGAGGAGGAGAAGAGAGTGATGTCTAATACGCAACCCTCTTCTTGTAGACTCGTGTTGGGCCTCCAAGCGCAGAGTTTTGTAGGACAGTAGCAAATTTCCCTCAAGTGGATGACCTAAGATTTATCAATCCGTGGGAGGCGTAGGATGAAGATGGTCTCTCTCAAACAACCCTGCAACCAAATAACAAAGAGTCTCTTGTGTCCCCAACACACCCAATACAATGGTAAATTGTATAGGTGCACTAGTTCGGCGAAGAGATGGTGATACAAGTGTAATATGGATGGTAGAAATATATTTTTATAATCTGAATAAATAAAAACAGCAAGGTAACTAGTAATAAAAGTGAGCACAAATGGTATTGCAATGCTTGGAGACAAGGCCCAGAGTTCATACTTTCACTAGTGCAAATTCTCTCAACAATGATAACATAATTAGATCATATGGCAATCCCTCAACGTGCGACAAAAGTCACTCCAAAGTTCCTATCACGGAGAACATAAGATGAAATTGCTTATAGGGTACGAAACCACCTCAAAGTTATTCTTTCCGATCAATCCATTGAGCTATTCCTATAAGTGTTACAAACAACCCTAGAGTTTGTAGTAAAATAACACCATATGACACACATCAATCAACCCTAATATCACCTAGATACTCCAATGTCACCACAAGTATCCGTGGGTCAATTATACGATATGCATCAAACAACTTCAGATTCATAATATTCAATCCGACACAAAGAACCTCGTAGAGTGCCCCAAGATTCCTACCGAAGAAACAAGGACGAAAACGTGCATCAACCCCTATGCATAGATTACCCCAATGTCACCTCGGGAATCCGCGAGTTGAGTGCCAAAACATACATCATGTGAATCAATAGAACACCCCATTGTCACCACGGGTATCGCATGCAAGACATACATCAAGTGTTCTCAAATCCATAATAGTATTCAATCCGATAATAGCGAAACCTCAAAGGTAAAACTCAATTCATCACAAGAAGGTAGATAGGAAGAAACACCATATGATCCGACTATAATAACAAAGCTCGCGATACATCAAGATCGTGCCAAATCAAGAACACGAGAGAGAGAGATCAAACACATAGCTACTGGTACATACCCTCAGCCCCGAGGGTGAACTACTCCCTCCTCGTCATGGAGACCGTCGGGATGATGAAGATGGCCACTGGTGATGGTTTCCCCCTCCGGTAGGGTGCCGGAACAGGCTCCCGATTGGTTTTTCGTGGCTAAAGAGGCTTGCGGCGGTGAAACTTCTGATCTAGGTTTATTTCTGGAGGTTTTGGTATTTATAGGAGGTGTTGGCGTCGGGGACAAGTCAAGGGGGCCCACGAGGCGACGACAAGGCAGGGGGCGCGCCCTCCACCCTTGTGGTTGCCTCGGGACTCCTCTCCGATCTCTTTTCGTTCCAGTATTTTTTATATTTTCCAAAAATATTCTCCGTAAATTTTCAGCCCATTCCGAAAACTTTTATTTCTGCACAAAAAACGACACCATGGTAGTTCTGCTGAAAACAGCGTCAGTCCGGGTTAGTTCTAATCAAATCATACCAAAATCATATAGAATTGTTGTAAACATGGGATGAATACTTCATAAATTATAGATACGTTGGAGACGTATCAGCATCCCCAAGCTTAATTCCTGCTCGTCCTCGAGTAGGTAAATGATAAAAGAAATAATTTATGAAGTGTGAATGCTAGAAAGTGCACAAGTTTGATCAATGATAATTTCAATCACTTTTTCTAGCATCATTATATATCATAAACAGTAGCTCATCTCATAAAACTTCTCATGATCAAGTAGCAAGCTATTCACATGTTAAAGCATAGATAATAAACTTTATTGAAAACTAACAAACTAAGTTCTCAGTCATCAAACAATTACAATTCATCTTATTTTTAGGAAGGGTCTATGTAAGAGCTTTGATTTAGCAAATCCCACATACTCAACTATCATATAGTCTTCCATGATTGCTACCACTCAAAGCATATTTTTAGAACAAATAGCATCCATCGAACACAGAGAAAGATAGGGGCTTAGTGTTTCGCCTCCCAACTTATTTATCATATAGATAATTGTCAACAATAATAATTCATGATCAAATATATTTGAATGGCCATATATGCTTAGATCTTTCCCCATCACATGATGCTTGCCGACTAAAGAGTAGGTTGGAATGAGAAGGAATACTACTGACTCTTGCATAAAAGTAAAAGATAGGCCCTTCGCAGAGGGAAGCAGGGATTTGCAGAGGTGCCAGAGCTCGAAGCTTTTAAAACAGAGATGAATATAATTTTGAGAAGTACGCTTTCATTGTCAACATAACAACCAAGAGTTCTCACCATATTCCATGCTAGATACATTATAGGCGGTTCCCAAACAGAATGGTAAAGTTTTTACTCCCCCTCCACCAACAATCACACTCCACGGCTAGTCCGAAACAACGGGTACCGTCCATACCAACAATAGTCCTGGGGGAGTTTTGTTTGATATTATATTTTGATTTGACTTTGAGCACGGGACTGGGCATCCCGATTACCAGCCACTTTCTCGTGAATGACAAGTGAATCAACACTCATCATGAGAATAACCCACCTAGCATGGAAGATACTGACAGCCCCTAGTCGCTACATGAGCGATTCGAGCATACAAAACAGATTATTATTTGAAGGTTTAGAGTTTGGCACATGCAAATTTACTTGGAACGGCAGGTAAATACCGTATATAGGTAGATATGGTGGACACTCATGGAAGAAACTTGGTTCAAGGATTTTGGATGCACAAGCAGTATTCCTGCTTGGTACAGAAATTTTGGCTAGCAAAAGGTTCTAAATGGCAAGCACCACATGTTGGAGGATCCATAACAATATAACTTCTATACAAATATACCCAAGCATAACTCATTACGTTGTCTTCCTTGTCCAACTTCAACTAATTTGCTCAAGTTTGAAAATAATTAATGGGGCTCACAATCATAGAAGATGTCCAAGATAGTATATTTATATGTGAAATCTCTCTTCCTTCAATATTCTTTCATGAATTGTTTAAGTGACCAATACTATGTTTGCTAACTTTCAATAAATTTATCACCTCTACCTCTTATATGTGAATTCATCACTCCCCATGGGATAAGCATATGAAACATATATAATTTCAGGTTTATGATATTCAATTCATTCAACCATTTACTCATAGGATATAAGTGAAGCACACGAGTAAATGACAAACTACTGCAAAAAGATATAAGTGAAGATCAATGAGTAGTCAAATAATTAAGTAGCTATGTGAAGACTCTCCCTCATTTAAGAATTTCAGATCTTAAGTATTTTATTCAAACAGCAAGCAAAACAAAATAAAATGCCATTCAAAGGATAGCACATAGCATGTGAAGAAGCAAAAACTTAGGCTCAACCAAAACTGACCGATCATTGTTGAAGAAGAAAGGTGGGATGCCAACTGGGGCATCCCCAAGCTTAGATGTTTGAGACTTCTTGAAATATTAACTAGGTATGCCTTGGGCATCCCCAAGCTTGAGCTTTTGTGTCTCCTTAATTCCTTTTATATCACGGTTTCCCCAAATCTTATAAACTTCATCCACACAAAACTCAACAAGAACTCGTGAGAAAAGTTAGTATAAATCAAATGCAAAACCTTATCATTCTCTACTGTAGCAAATCACTAAAATTATTATTTCACATTGCATACTAAATGCCTCTGCATATTTAATACTCCTATCCTCAAATAGAATCATTAAACAAGCAAACATATGCAAACAATGCAAACATAACAGCAATCTGTCTAAACAGGACAGTCTGTAAAGAGTGCAATTGTACTCATACTTCCCTAACTCAAAAACTTCTGAAAAATTACCACACTGCATAAAATTTGTTGTTACTCATTGTGTAAAAATTTCAAGATTTTATTATGTTCTGACATTCCATAAGAATTCAGACAATGATAGAAAACTTTCTGTTTTCAAAACAGCAACATATAGACTTGCAAAATAAGCATGGTAAATGCTGTACTTGACCTTTTTATTGAAATAAAAGATGAAAAACATTATTATAAATAACAGAAAGCAAGTCCTAATAAAATAAAATGACGCTCCAAGCAAAACTCATATCATGTGACGAATAAAAATATAGCTCCAAGTAAGGTTACCGATAATATTGAAGACGAAAGAGGGGATGCCTTCCGGGGCATCCCCAAGCTTAGTTGCTTGGATCTTCCTTGAATATTACCTTGGGGTGCCTTGGGAATCCCCAAGCTTAGGCTCTTGTCACTCCTTATTCTCCTCATATCGATATCTCACCCAAAACTTGAAAACTTCAATCACACAAAACATAACGGAACTTCGTGAGATGGGTTAGTATGGTAAAACAAATCATTCACTTTGGTACTGTCAAGACAAGATTCAAAAATTTTCTCACATGATGACTACTGTACCCTATCATTTCTACAATTTATATTGAGCAATATAAGCCATAGAAACTAGAAAATAAGCAAACTATGCATCGAAAACAGAATCTATCAAAAACAGAACAGTCTGTAAAGATCTGACTTAAGCTCATACTTCTGCAACTGAAAATATTCTTAAAAATTAGGAAAACGTAGAAAATTTGTATATAAATCAACTGTAAAAAATTCAGAATATTTCCACGTTCCAGTGAAACATAGGAATTTATGTACTGGACGCAAAAGTTTCTGTTTTTGCACAGAATCAAGTCAACTATCATCCACACTACCCCAAAGGCTTTACTTGGCACTTTATTCAAACAAAAGCTATAAAACATGATTAATACAGTAGCATAATAATGTGAACACACAAAAACAGTAGGGGTAAATATTGGGTTGTCTCCCAACAAGCGCTTTTCTTTTATGCCTTTTTAGCTAGGCATGATGATTTCAATGATGCTCACATAAAAGATAAGAATTGAAACATAATGGGAGCATCATGAAGCATATGACTAGCACATTTAAGTCTAACCCACTTCCTATGCATAGGGATTTTGTGAGCAAACAATTTATGGGAACAAGAATCAACTAGCATAGGAAGGCAAGACAAGCAAAACTTCAAGATTTTCAACACATAGAGAGGAAACTTGATATCATTGCAATTCCTACAAGCATATATTCCTCCCTCATAATAATTTTCAGTAGCATCATGAATGAATTTAACAATATAACCACCACATAAAGCATTCTTTTCATGATCTACAATCATAGAAATTTTATTACTCTCCACATAAGCCAATTTATTCTCATGAATAGTAGTGGGAGCAAACTCAACAACATAACTATCATATAAGGTATAATCCAATTGAAAATTAAAATCATGATGACAAGTTCCATGGTTATCATTATTCTTTATAGCATACATGTCATCACAATAATCATCATAGATAGCAACTTTGTTGTCATAATCAATTGAAACCTCTTCCGAAATAGTAGAATCATCATTAAATAAAGTCATGACCTCTCCAAATCCACTTTCATAATTATTACAATAATATTCAACACCCTCCAAAATAGTGGGATCATTAGTACCTAGAGTTGACACTCTGCCAAACCCACTTTCATCAATATAATCATCATAAATAGGAGGCATGCTATCATCATAATAAATATTCTCATCAAAACTTGGGGGGCCACAAATATCATCTTCATCAAACATAGCATCCCCAAGCTTATGGCTTTGCATATCATTAGCATCATGGATATTCAGAGAATTCATACTAACAACATTGCAATCATGCTCATCATTCAAAAATTTAGTGTCAAACATTTTATAGACTTCTTCTTCTAACACTTGAGCACAATTATCCTTTCCATCATTTTCACGAAAGACATTAAAAAGATGAAGCATATGAGGCAACCTCAATTCCATTTTTTTATAGTTTTCTTTTATAGACTAAACTAGTGATAAAACAAGAAACTAAAAGATTTGATTGCAAGATCTAAAGATATACCTTCAAGCACTCACCTCCCCGGCAACGGCGCCAGAAAAGAGCTTGATGTCTACTACGCAACATTCTTCTTGTAGACTCGTGTTGGGCCTCCAAGCGCAGAGTTTTGTAGGAAAGTAGCAAATTTCCCTCAAGTGGATGACCTAAGGTTTATCAATCCGTGGGAGGCGTAGGATGAAGGTGGTCTCTCTCAAACAACCCTACAACCAAATAACAAAGAGTCACTTGTGTCCCCAACACACCCAATACAATGGTAAATTGTATAGGTGCACTAGTTCGGCGAAGAGATGGTGATACAAGTGTAATATGGATGGTAGAAATATATTTTCATAATCTGAATAAATAAAAACAGCAAGGTAACTAGTAATAAAAGTGAGCACAAACGGTATTGGAATGCTTGGAAACAAGGCCTAGAGTTAATACTTTCACTAGTGCAAATTCTCTCAACAATGATAACATAATTAGATCATATGGCAATCCCTCAACGTGCGACAAAAGTCACTCCAAAGTTCCTATCGTGGAGAACATAAGATGAAATTGATTGTAGGGTATGAAGCCACCTCAAATTTATTCTTTCCGATCAATCCATTGAGCTATTCCTATAAGTGTCACAAACAACCCTAGAGTTCGTAGTAAAATAACACCATATGACACACATCAATCAACCCTAATGTCGCCTAGATACTCCAATGTCACCACAAGTATCCGTGGGTCAATTATACGATATGCATCAAACAACTTCAGATTCATAATATTCAATCCGACACAAAGAACCTCAAAGAGTGCCCCAAGATTCCTACCGGAGAAACAAGGACAAAAACATGCATCAACCCCTATGCATAGATTACCCCAATGTCACCTCGGGAATTCGCGAGTTGAGTGCCAAAACATACATCAAGTGAATCAATAGAACACCCCATTTTCACCACGGGTATCCCACGCAAGACATACATCAAGTGTTCTCAAATCCATAATAGTATTCAATCCGATAATAGTGAAACCTCAAAGGTAAAACTCAATTCATCACAAGAAGGTAGAGAGGAAGAAACACCATATGATCCGACTATAATAACAAAGCTCGCGATACATCAAGATCGTGCCAAATCAAGAACACGAGAGGGAGGGATCAAACACATAGCTACTGGCACATACCCTCAGCCCCGAGGGTAAACTACTCCCTCCTCATCATGGAGACCGCCGGGATGATGAAGATGGCCACTGGTGATGGTTTCCCCCTTCGGCAGGGTGCCGGAACGGGCTCCCGATTGGTTTTTCGTGGCTACAGAGGCTTGCGGCGGCGGAACTTCCGATCTAGGTTTATTTCTGGAGGTTTTGGTATTTATAGGAGGTGTTGGCGTCGGGGACAAGTCAACGGGGCCCATGAGGCGACGACAAGGCAGGGGGGCACGCCTTAGGGGGCGGCGCGCCCTCCACCCTTGTGGTTGCCTCGGGACTCCTCTCCGATATCTTTTTGTTCCAGTATTTTTTATATTTTCCAAAAATATTCTCCATAAATTTTCAGCCCATTCCGAGAACTTTTATTTCTGCACAAAAAACGACACCATGGTAGTTCTGCTGAAAACAGCGTCAGTCCGGGTTAGTTCTACTCAAATCATACCAAAATCATATAGAATTGTTGTAAACATGGCATGCATACTTCATAAATTATAGATACATTGGAGACGTATCGGAGAGCGAGGGAAAGAGAGGAGGCGGGGGGTGGATGGAAAATCACCACGAGGACAGAGCTAGGGTTTCGGGGTTGGTGTGGAAGGGCCGAGGACTGCCGTTGGATCCCCGATCATCCGACGGTGTTTGATGCACGATCCGCGTGAAGCGTCCACGGCCCAATCAGAATACAGTACGATGTTATGACCATCTAAATTGGTCGTAGTTGACTAAAAATAACGTGTTAAACTCATGTCAGCTATTTTATGACCTGAGAAATTCAAAAAGAAAATGAAAAACCTTCTCATTGTGTCACCAAATGTGAACAAGTTTTCAGGAAAAAAACAAACATGAAATAAGATAAACATCTTTAAAAAGGTGTCGTGAGAAATGAGTTTTTTGGCAAAAAAATCATTTTCCATTTTTCGAGTGCCAAAAATGAGTTTTTTTGTGAAGGACCTACCATATATTTGTTACAAAATTGGACAAAATCATTTTTTTAAAATATTAGGCCATATTTAATGCACAATTGATCAAATGGTTGGGTGTCAAAAGCTTTGATCCACCTCTCGTGAAAAAGACAAATTTCCGCCGATTCAGTAGGAATCGGGTCAAATTTGAACTGCAGCTGCCTCATAGTCTGCTCTTTATATTTTCCAAAAATCATTTCTAGGTACATAAGTATCTATTTAATCAGAGAAACACCGAAAAAATTCCGAGATTCAAAACGGCCATTCCCGCCGTTTTGACCGCATTTTGAAACGGGCATAAAAAATTCAAAAAAAATCAAAAAATTGGAAAACCTTCGCATTGTGTCATTATATGTGACCAAGTTACCAAGAAAAATAAGAAACTTGTAATACGGCAATTATTTTTAAAAGTGTTCTCAGAAATGAGCTATCATGTGTGTAGATTCATGGCTTTCAACCCAAATGCTCAATCTTATGGCCACATTCATGGCATAGTTTTTTTAAATGATCTAATATTATGCACAAGGGTGCATCTTGGAATGACAAACAATGTTGCCTAAGAAAATTTTCATTTTCTTTGGACGGAAATTTCATTTTCCATTTTTCGAGTGCCCAAAATGAGTTTTTTTGTGAAGGACTTACCATATATTTGTTGCAAAAGTGGACCAAATCAATTTTCTAAAATACTAGGACATATTTAATGCACAATTGACCAAATGGTTTGGTGTCAAAAGCTTTGATCCACCTCTCGTGAAAAAGGCAAATTTCCGCCGATTCAGTAGGAAGCGGAACAAATTTGTACTGCAGCTGCCTCATAGTTTACTCTTTATTTTTTCTAAAAATCATTTCTAGGTACTTAAGTATCTATTTAATCAGAGAAACACCAAAAAAATTCCAAGATTCAACCACTAGCTAGGAACGGTCATTCCCGCCTTTTTGACCGCATTTTGAAACGGGCATACAAAATTCAAAAAAATAAAAAAATTGGAAAACCTTCGCATTGTGTCATTATATGTGACCAAGTCACCAGGAAAAATAATAAACTTGTAATACGACAATTATTTTAAAAAGTGTTCTCAGAAATGAGCTATCATGTGTGAAGATTCATGGCTTTCAACCCAAATGCTCAATCTTATGGCCACATTCATGGCATAGATTGTTTAAATGATGTAATATTATGCACAAGGGTGCATATTGGAATGACAAACAATGTTGCCGAAGGAAGTTTTGATTTACTTTGGACGGAAATTTCATTTTCCATTTTTCGAGTGCCCAAAATGAGTTTTTTTGTGAAGGACCTACCATATATTTGTTGCAAAATTATACCAAATCAATTTTCTAAAATACTAGGACATATTTAATGCACAATTTACCAAATGGTTGGGTGTCAAAAGTTTTGATCCACCTCTCGTGAAAAAGACAAATTTCCGCCGATTCAGTAGGAAGTGGGTCAAATTTGAACTGCAGCTGCCTCATAATTTGCTCTTTATTTTTTCAAAAAATCATTTCTAGGTACTTAAGTATATATTTAATTAGAGAAACACCAAAAAAATTCCAAGATTCAACCACTAGCTAGGAATGGTCATTCCCACCGTTTTGACCACATTTTGAAACGGACATAAAAAATTCAAAAAAAATAAAAAAAATTGGAAAACCTTCGCATTGTGTCATTATATGTGACCAAATTACCAGGAAAAATAATAAACTTGTAATACGACAATTATTTTTAAAAAAGTGTTCTCAGAAATGAGCTATCATGTGTGAAGATTCATGGCTTTCAACCCAAATGCTCAATCTTATGGCCACATTCATGGCATAGTTTGTTTAAATGATCTAATATTGTGCACAAGGGTGCATATTGGAATGACAAACAAAGTTGTCTAAGGAAGTTTTCATTTTCTTTGGACGGAAATTTCATTTTTCCATTTTTTGAGTGCCCAAAATGAGTTTTTTGTGAAGGACTTACCATATATTTGCTGCAAAATTATACCAAATAAATTTTCTAAAATACTAGGACATATTTAATGTACAATTGACCAAATGGTTTGGTTTCAAAAGCTTTGATCCACCTCTCGTGAAAAAGACAAATTTCCGCCGATTCAGTAGGAAGTGGGTCAAATTTGAACTGCAGCTGCCTGATAGTTTGCTTTTTATTTTTTCCAAAAATAATTTCTAGGTACATAAGTATCTATTTAATCATAAATACATGGTTTGGTAGTGACACGTCGAGGTTTGGACGGTGGCCGAGGGCCCCAAGTCCAGAGCGCGTAAACTCGCATGCCCGCCGCGTGGTCACCGCATGACCGTGGCGTTGCCACGAGTTCTGGGCGGCCTAGGCATGTCTAGTGGGTTGGGAACTCCCCTAGTAGGTGTCATGAAGAAGAAGACAATAGAAGAATCTCACGAGGAGACTGAACTGAGCCCAAACATGAATTAGCAGCCAAGTGTTTGATTAGTGATGGGGAAAATGCACATGGACAATGGGCCTGAGTTTTGGCTGAGGATGATCATATACTAAGGACACTGTCTTGGAAAATTTGCAGCTCAAATGGAGGAGCCTAGGTGTCACTTGCTTTGCAAAGTACCACACTGGACAGAAATATGAATGTTGAAGCTGGACTCAAATGAATGAATGGATTGATCTGAAATTTGGAGGAGGATTATAATTTGGGAATATGAAGGCACTTTAAAAATTTCATACCATTTGGATAAATAAAAATGGTACTTGCTTCACAGTGCTCTCCACTGAACAGAAAATTGGGAAAAATGTTGAGGGAAATTGGCTAGAATAAATGAGCAAAAATTTGGTGGAGGGAAGTTCTATGGGTGGGGTCATGTCGTGGTAAATTTTTAGCAATTATAAATTAACATAAAATATAGTTGCTTCACAAACTATAAATATTACCAGAAACAAAGATTGGATGGTGAGCTCACATGGATTGTTAGATGGGGCTCAAATTTTGTGGAGAGCTATGATTTGGGAATATAGAAGATGTGGCAAAAATTCAGCTCATTAGGATATGCCTAGCTAGTACTTCCTTCACAACAGCTCTAGCTGAACAGAAACTTTGGAAATTTGCCGAGGAAGATTTACTAGGCAAATGGAGCTGAATATTGTCATGAGGCAATGATTTGGATAGTAAAGAATGCCCAATTTTTTGGGAATTTTGGAAATGACAGAAATATAGGCTACTTCACAACCTAGGGTAAAAATTGACACATAGACATGACACATAGGCAAAACTGATGAGGTGGCGCCTAATCATAGCAATGCACCACAATTTACAAGGCTATGACCATCTATATTGGTCGTTATTAGCTAGAAATAAGGCAGCGAATCAGTGTTGTTTGCTTTACGCCCATTTTGTGTAAGGAAATTACGATCTTTTTGACCAAAATGGTCGCTATGGTTTAGGGTTTGGAGCCCCCGAACAGCTTTTGACCAATTGGTCTCAAATGGTCGTAAATTTATGACCAATTTTTCTAGGGTCACTGACAGAAGGTCACAGGTTGACATATTTCTTGTAGTGCTGGATCGTGGAGTAGGAGGGAGGAGCTGAAGGGAGAAGATGGGCGGGGAAGTCCTCCCCCTCATCTTTATAACACTCGAGGGAGGCGCAATCGGCGCCCTTCCACCTTCGACGGGTGCAGGAAGACGACGACGCGCAAGGAAGGCAATGTTGGTCTTGCGCTTCATGCGGGTAGGCTTTATGTCAGCGCGGGCGGTCACCGAGGTGTCGTGAGAGAAGTGGGGGTGTCCCCCGTCACATCGAGCACCACGCGTTGCGCCAGGCCCGCAGGCAGTTAGAGCCCGCACCGTTTCACCCCCGAATAGGCAGGAACATGCGTGCCGCGGGCCCAGGGGCTACTGTCGGGCCCGTGGAACCCAGGGTATCCAGGCCCATCTGCCTTCGGCCCAGGGTACATCGCATGGCGAAGGCCCAATAGGTGGCCCACACCAGCGGGCACCTCGAGCAAAGCCTCTCATGTGGCCCTGGCCTCGTGAGGACCCCTCCTCAAGGAGCGGGCAAGCAAGACGCAGCTTTCCCGAGAGCCTCGTGAGGCCCTCTCGCGAGGCGGCCTCCCGAGGCACCCTCCCTAAGGCAGGCGAGGCAAGTGCCGCTCGGCTCGGTCGCGCGGTCTGATGTCCATCACCTGGGTGACGCGCGCGGCGACGAACGGCGGCAGAGGCCATGCTAGCAGGCGCGGATGAAGAGGATTTCCCCTTTTTGTGCTAAGGGAGCAAGGCCAGTAATCCAGTTCCCAAAGCAACCCCCAAAGGTTGCCCGATCGATGAAAGAAGACCAAGACGGCGGGCGCGTAGGGCGGAGGTCATTCCCGAGCCCACCGGTGCGTCATGGACGGTAATTTTGCAGGCGAAGACCACCTTTTGTCAGGATAGACTGCGCCCCTGTCCCCCTTCAAACTTGCCGTTGTGTGGCAAGTGGCAACCCTTCCCGCCAGCGTTTTCGGGGGAAGAGGACCAAGGCAGATATAAAAGGACGGCAGGGTTCCGCTGTAGAATTGATCGACTCCTCCACCCAAAAAACCATGTACTCTCTCTCTCCCTCTCTCTCTCTCTCTCTCTCTCTCTCGCCAAAGCAATCACAACCAAGTAGGAGTAGGGTTTTAAACCGCAAGGTGGCCTGAACCTGGGTAAACTGCTGTGTCACCGGTCCACTCCCGCTAGTGCGCTCTCGCCGTAGCTTCGCCGTGGTTTAGTTGTGGTGGAGGACGAAGTGTAGGAAGGAGCTCACCCCAGTGTTCAAACCTTTGGGTCCCCGGAGCCCGACTTCCGACAGCATCTACAGCCGGACAGAGCAAATAGGGCCCCTTAAACACCCGCGGACGCGTCCGGTCAGTGACCGGGTGTGTCCGTTTTGAGCCCCTATTTGTCCGTCCGCGTAGTCACACTCCTCATTTTCTTCCTCATATGTCTGGTCATTTGCATGTGATTGGTGGAGATGAAGAGAGAGAGAAAGAAAATAATGAATAAAGAAAGAGAAAATGTGGTCCGGGGTGGGGCCGCGTCCTACGTGGCAGACTGACCGGGCACACCCGTGCGCGTCCGCGAGCCCTCATATCCTCCCTACATTTGAGATGGATATGAGGGTTCGCGGACAACCCAGACGTATTGGGATGATATGAGGGGTCCGGTTGGGTCACGTTTTTCCTTCTCTCTCCTGTCCGGTCAGTGACCGGGCGCGTCCGCGGGCGTATGAGAGATGGTTTGAGGCGCCCGGCTGTAGATGCTCTTAGCACGACGACTTCGTGACTGTCTACTATAACAAGATTTGCCCGGCTCCGGTGAGGGAGGGGCAAAGACGGCGACGCGTCTTGGGCTCACTTCAGTGATTGTAGTCGTCGCTAGGTGGTCCATTGATTCGGTTGTAATTTTTATTACCTCTAGTGTTCTCGCTATGATTTATGAATAGAATGGAAATTTCTCTCTAAAAAACACACTCTTAACAATTTACCTTCTGTCTTTTTCTTAAATAAAAAAAAGCGAACGAATCACCTTCCCGATCATTCACAGTATTTCACACACACACGCACGGCACTGCGACGATAGAGACCGGTAGCTGGGAGCTCGCCAGCGCAGCGTTCACCGGATTATAACTAATCGGTGGAGTAACAAACCATGGCGGCATAAATTAAGTTCTATCCGCTCGGTCGCTTGTGTTTGGTACAGAGGTGGTCGAGCTGTGAAAGCGAGCGGGCTGCGCAGGTGGACGTGGCGGGAGGAGGGCGCGCGCGGGCTCCACCTCCCCCGTGTCGTGGATGCACTCCCGCTCACAAATTACAAGCAGGCGTCCGCACCACCACATGCACGCAGCCGCCGAGAAAAGATCTTGCTCCCTTCTCTTGGTTTGGTCGCTCCTCTTTAGTCTTTTCGCCGCTGCGCCGGTACCTCTGGTGTCATGGCCTTCCGGCGTGTACGCACTAGCTGCTTTGGTACGTGTACATACGTGTTGAAAGTAAGTATGCACGTCGTATAGTACATTCTTGCATGCATGCATGCCATGCGACCCTTGGTGCAACATGCAAGCACTGAGCACGTACCCCGCAAAAAAAAAAAACCGTTGAGCACCAGGGTACGTACGCACGTATGAATATGATTCGACGTACGAGTCGGTTTTGCTCTCCTCCTCCTTCTCAAACACATCCTGAAACCTGGGAGGTCGGAGCTGATCTATGTGCATAATTCTAGCGGTCGGGAAATGCGATGAAGTTGACGTGTTTTTTTTTTGGAGCCACGTGCAGGGTCGCAGTAGGCCGGTGCCCAAGCACGTGGGAGATCGGCCCACGCGATTCGCAACCGAGAGACTCGCCCTGAATCATGATTGATAGACGATACGTATCCGGGAACCCGATTCACCGGGCTGTGTGTGCCCGTCATGGCAAGCTCCCATTGGCCGCGGCCGGGAGCCACCACCGGGACGCCAGCTCGTTGGCCCGCAACGGACGCGCGGACCCATCGCTCGGTCGCCCCGCTGCCACGTGTCTTCGTACGGCCACTCCGTTCGAGCCACGTGTGCCCGTCAATTCATGACACGATTCTCCAGGCCCAGAGCCGGCTCGTATATATGCCCCGGCCGTGCTCCTCCCGGCCATCTCGTCCACAGCAAATTCTTCCGGCTGATAATCGAAACCCACTCGCGCCCACATCCCACTTACAAGGAAGAGCAGCAGTGAGACACGTCGTACGTGTCGTGTATTTGTGGTGCATAGCATACGGTGAAGGCTGTCTAGGGGCGTATATATACGGCGCCGGAGATGGGGACGGTGCAGGTGCAAGGTGTGGCGGCGTCGGGGAGGATGCCGTCCATGGAGGCGGAGCCAAAGACGCTCACCCTCGAGCAGCTCAAGTACGCAAGGGTACGTACGTATATGCTGTGTATAAATATGTATGTTCCAAATAAGGCAGCTTTTCCCCCCTCCCATGTCTGAAATCCGATCCAGCACCACTAACGCTGTTGCTTAAAGAGAATTCAAGTAGCGCTAGCCCAAAAAGTATCGTGTGTTCTCCCTCCATTCTTCCTTTCTAGAATAAGATAAACTTAAATTTGTACTACGTGCCTTCTTCGAAACTTGTTAGGATGTAACACATGTCTATATACCTTGCGTAGAACAAAAATGAAACCAATATTATAGTATAGGATATACATATAGTTGCAGAGCAGGATTGCACTATAACAGTCTACAGATTTGCCATATACTATATCTCTTTCTAGAGATTCCACTACGGATTATATACGAAGCAAAATGAATGAATCTATACTCTAAAATATGACTATATACATCCGTATGTAGTCTACGTTGAAATCTCTAAAAAAAAAGAAATCTCTAACAAGTTAAGAACGGAGGGAGTATATTTTACTGAAGATTTTTTTCTTTTGACAAAACCCCCTCAATTGGGACAGTGTACCTACTAATTTGTCGATTAAAAAGACAATGATAATAGGGAAATAAGAAGTTGAAAACTAAAGTTAACACTGAAACCTGAAAATATTTTTTATAATAATTTACAAATTTACTGTGTTCTTTTTTTGCGGGGACAAATTTACTGTGTTCAATGGTAGGTTTCTCATGGTTCTAGTCTTCTAGAGCTGAAGTCTTTCAAAAAAAGTCTTCTAGAGCTGAAAGGCAAATTATTCAACTCGACCATCCTTTGCACGTGTAACTCTACCGTTTCTCTGTGGTGATTAGTGACCTACCTCAGCTACCTGTAAAGCCGATTCCATCCGGTTTCCACTCATCTCTACAACACCGCGGACGATAAGTTTCGTATGCATGCACACTGGTTTAGGAAAAGAACTAGCCTTAAAGAGGATTCTTGATTAACGTATGTAATGGATCCATCCATTCAAGGGATCCTTTTTTCTTTTGCGGGTTCATTCAAGGGATCCTGTTTGTACAAAGAACCTTCCTGCTAAATTTTTTTCCTATGCCCGCATGTACTATTTTCCTTTTTTTCAATGTACTATTTTCCTGGTTGAAGTGAATAGATAAATTTACAATGTTTTCTTCAAAATTATTTTGTATCCCAGCGAGCATATGATATATACGACTTTGTAAACTTGGAGGGTGAGGACGACTTTGTAAACTTGGAGGGTGAGGACGGGGCGTCGACCCATTGGCTGGGCAGCTGGGGTAGCTGCCAGCCCACCCGAGTTCGAGCCATGGCTCGGACGTGTGGTGCTCGCGGAGTTTCTCCTATAAAAAAATGCCAACGAGGGTTTTAGTTTTTAGGTTGGTCTTATTTTTTTTAAACTTGGAGGGTCGCAGTCACCCAAACAATGCACAAAGAAACATAAAACAAATAGTACTACAATGAAAAGGAATTGATGAACGAAGGTGCTTATATACGGAACTGCGATTGCTATTGCTTCCTGCATTGCTGTTCATGCACTTGAGTCGGTCTCTGTTCCCATGAAGCTTGTGTGTCGACGTGTCGAGCGTCCGTCACAGCAGTGAACAGTCGTGACAAGGACGTTGCCCACCACATTTTAATCTCGCTCGTTTACGTCGCCTGTACGTATGTACATTCCTTCTGTACTCGTATACGCATCACCCATGTAACTCGTACATATGCACGTACCTAATCGTCGTTAGGTGGTCTACGGACATGAATGTATTTTTTGTTATTTTTGTGTTTTTTATACTGTCATGAGATGATGAATAGATTGGAAGTTTTCTAGAAAAAAAGACAAGCTTGAGTTGGTTAATTGACCTATATTAATCGAAATTGCAGGAGGCGGCGCTGTACGTGGTGAGCACGAGGACGACTGAGGAAGCCATCAGGATCTTCACGGAAGGGCTCAAGCCAGTGCGGGGCGTGCGGAAGATGGGCTCCTCCACGACGGACTCGTCGGACGACGATGTTGAGCTCGGCTCGTCCGAGGATTTGACGCCGCGTGGTGGCGGCGGCGGCACGGGTTGCCGCCCCCACGGATGCTCCATCAAGAGAGACATAGCCACTGCACCGTTCTAGTTTGCGTGTGTTAGTTTGAACTTTTACCTTTTCTACGGTGATGATTTTTTTTCTCTGGCCTAGTACTTTAGCTTTAGCATCGGCTGGTTTAGCGCGGCAAATTTTCGGGTGCGTCCTGGCCTAGAGATGGCTACAAGAGACGTGAAGCTGGCCCGCGCAGCTAGAAAGCCGTTGTTGCGTGCGTGCGTGTACATAGCAGCGGACTACTTCAGTTCTTTGGCTTCAAACTCTCCTCGTGTTCTTCCATGCACGTGGATTCTCACGGGGCATCCAAATTTCCCTGTTTGTATTTTTTTTTTGCAAAACGCACAGGCAAAACGCTAGGGCCTGCTTGGTTATCTGCACGCTTTTCGCATTTTCGGAAGCCTGGGGTCACGTTCTGCGCTGTTTGATTTCCTGAATTTACCGTAGTTTGCGTTCTCTCCGTAGTGTAAACTGCACTACAATGCGCCTGCATCAAAGAAAATGACTGATTTTAGGCTTTGAGACCGCTGGTTTTGGGCATTCTCAAAGCCCCGCCCTTATTTCCCTAGTGTAAGTTGCATTACAGTGAACATGTATCTGAGGAGCCCAACCGACATCCTTCCTGTGATGTAAATTGCACTCCAATGAGCCTGCAGATGAGGAAACAGCCGATTTGAGCATTCTCAAAGCTCAGCCTGTATTCCCAGAGCCTCGCCGAGGGGTGCTCTGAAGATTAATGTCGCGCAAGCTCATGCAAGCGTGCGGATAAGAAAACGGTCGAATCTTGGCTCACTAGAGCCTGTATGAGCCTCGTGCAGGCAATCAGACGGGCCTCAGTTATTCACCGAGCTGGGTGATGTCAACTAGATTTATTGTGGTAGAGAAAAAAAAACCTCAACACCAATAGAAGCAGGTTCGACTGTTTCCAAGACGCTTTCCTCAATTGCGGGCTTAGAGAATTACACATGCAAAATCGTGGTTTCACTTGAGCAATGAGAGGTAGATCGACTTCGAGCAAAATTGACAGTTTTTTTTGCAATGAGGACTGTTATTTGTGAGCTGTGTTGAGATTTTCTTAAAAAAAAAAGAGTGAAGCAATATAGTAACTGATAAGTATTTTCCTTAGTGATAACTAAGATTATCGAACCAATAGGAGAATCACAGAAACCATAGTGGACAGCATCTGCACACTCAAAAGCATCACCCAACGCGGCAAGAGGGTTGTTAATCCCCATGAACTCGTCACTTGCAAGGGTCCAATCCACTACTGCAGGATGCTGCTAATGCGACACTACGATCAGAGACCCTTTGATGAAACTGTGTGCGATGCATTAATCGCAAACGGTGATGTAAAAAAACCGTCAAAAAAGATGCAAAACGTTTGCGATGACGAAGACATCAAACACGGTTCTGATTTTAGTTGCGTGTGCGATGCAGGGCACACGGTTGATCCATACGAACTGTTTGCGATGAGACAGAACAATAGAAACGGGCAGCCATATCAAGGTGTGTGCGATATACGTCATACAGTTCGCTCAGATGAACTGTTTGCTATTAGGGAGTGCAACGGAAACAGTTAGCCAGATCAAGGTGTGTGTGATATACGGTATATGGTTCACTCGGACGAACTGTTTTCGGTTTGGGACCACAACAGAAACGGTTTAACTTAACAAGATGTGTGTGATATGCGGCATATAGTTCACATAGATGAACTGTTTGCGATGAGCCAAAAGAACACAAACGAGTCGTGTAAACAAGATGCGTGTGATACGCGGTAAACAGCCCACTCGGATGAACTGTTTGCGATGAGAAATTACAACACAGACGGTAACTAGAGTTAATTCGTGTGCGATTCTATGTGTACAAAAAACTTTGAAAATTGGAAACTAGTTGCTTGCGGTGGCTATGAGTATCGCACACGATGCGTCTACGAGTACTCATATGTGATGATTAGTAAGTTACCCATACGTTTCCTTATGTTAACACGTGTGTGAATTTGTAATATGGACAGTTAATATGCAAATGCCTTCTGGACATCGGTGCTGATCGCCACGTCCAAAACATGAGCGTCCTATACTCTACCGCTCTACCGGGCACACGCTTAAACTTAATGAACTGTGTACAATACTAATACTTTCCATGAAAATTTAAGAACTTGGCTAACAACATTTGAGTAACATATATATAGTGATTACAATATTCGACAAAAGGAGGATCTTTGTAACATGGTTTTGACAGCAATATGGTCCATATCTACATACTTAACATAGTAACAGCTATCACATTTTAAGAGGCTGAGGGCCAACAACCATATGGTCCATATCTACATACTTAACATAGTAACAGCTAGGACATTTTAAGAGGCTGAGGGCCAACAACCACAACTATCCGCTGGAAGCAGCTTGATCACGGTGACTCGGCATATCGTCAATGAAAAGAAAGAGCCCTCCTGTGCCTTGGTAGAGCATGAGTAGAACAGTGTCTCCAATTTTCCAATATGGATGCATTGCCACGACAAATGAGAACTTGTTAATTTGAATGGTTCCATTTCTGCGGGAAATGCAGTACCTTGCAATCACAAGTGTAATCCGAACCTACTCCTGGTCGTCGGTCGGCTCCTCGTAGTAGTACTCACCGGGAGGGTAGTAGTAGTAGTAGCCGTCGGCGGGAACAGCTGGCTCAGGGGCTCCGTCATCTGGTTGCGACAAATGAATAAGGGGAGAAAAATAAAGCAAAGCAAACATGAGTACTCATCCGAAGTACTCAGCAAACAAGGATCTACACTACATATGCAACATTTTCAAAGGAGGGCTGTATATGTGGACTGGGCTGCAAAAATGCCAGAATAGAGGGAAAAGCCTAGTCCTGTCGAAGACTAGCATCTTCATCATCTCCAGCAGTCTTGCAGCATTAGAAGAGTGCAGAATAACATAATGTAAAGTAGTAGTAGTGTCATCAACCTCGCCCAGAGATCCTTCCTCGACTCCCTGCGAGAAAGAAATCCCAGAGCCATACTATCCATTTATCATCTCAAGTCACCAGTTCTAGTTGTACCAATCGGGACACAATTCCGAGTGTCCGTTACCGTAGGACAGGCTATCGATAGGTTAGTTCTTCCCTGCAGGGGTGCACCAACTTACCCACCATGCCCGCTTAACTCCGGCCGAACACACTTTCCTGGGTCATGCCCGGCCTCGGCCAAACGATACGCCTCAACCCGACCAAATACTTAATAGAGAGGTCAGCACGCCGGACTAAACCTATGCACCCAGGGGTCTTGGGCCTTCGCCCCGGGAACTCCTGTGCGTTGCGAGGGCGGCTGAAAGCAAACCTAGCCCCCTTAATACAAGCGCGGGCTTAACCAGTCCAATCCAGCGCGCGTCGCTCCTTGCTGACGTTTATTAAGCTTCGGCTGATGTATATGACGCAGAACGCCCATACCATGCCCACGTGATGGTTAGTGCTATCAGGCCAGAGGCCCCTCGGATCAAATATCCAAACCGTTAGTGTGTTGGTAGTGCGGTAATGAGCAGAGACTCACGAAAGATGTGACCCCGTCGCCCCGTCTCGAGGACTTGCGGCAAGGGCTAAGAATGCCCGGCCACGCCTCGTATTCATCTCTCGGGCACCTTTCAGGTCAACCTGTCTCCACATCACTTCGCAAATATGCTAGCGCGGGTACCCCTCAGGGCCGACCCGTCTTTAGTAACATGGTTCAGTGTAAAGTCATAGTAACCATAGTAACCGTGTGTTTAACACCAAGGGGAACCCTGAGGAATCACCCTCAATGGAGTTCCACCTGATGTTATCGTGAAGGTGAACGAAGGAGGAATCACCCTCGAGGTCCACACTCGAGAAGTTGCACGACGACATCGTTATCGGGAGTGGTGTAGGAGGAATCACCCTCGCTGACCACGACCGATTAACTAACCTACAAGGTTATCATCAAAAGTGCTGACGAGGTATCACCCTCGGCACTCGATAGTAACCCAGTAGTGTCGAGCAACTAAGGAGGAAGTGATGTGCGGTGCCGGGGCCTGGTCTTCGATCCCATTGATCGGGTCTTCTGATAATCCAGCGGGGCAGTCGGGATAAAGTGGGGTCTCTGATGGGTCTCTACCCAACCTATACTAAACAGTTTAGGATAAGCAGGTAGGTAACAATAGCAGGTTACAATAAACAGGCTATGCAGCAGAAATAGGATAACAGCAGTAGCAGTAACTTCTAATGCAAGCATAAGAGAGAAGAGAATAGGCGATATCGATATGCTCAAAAGGGGGGGTGCTTGCCTGGAAGCTCTGCGGCAAGGGTCTGGTCGTCAGGGGTGTAGTCAATCTCCGGAGCTGCGTCTACCTCGGGGACTACGTCGGTGTCGGGGTCTAACGAGAGAGAAGAGGGGGAGGAAACAAATAAATACACAGCAGTAATGCAACACAGAACATGCTATGCCTAGGATGCAGTGCAGGGTTGCCTAAAGATATGTCTAAGTCATTTTAGGATTAAGGTGGGATTTATTAACCGGTGAATATGCACTATTCATATACCGGCATCGGGCTAAAAGTTACGGGTTCTCCTACGTAGGGGGTTCCGACATGGAAACAGATGACACGATCAAATTCATCTCGTCGTTCTGATCAACTTTCATGTATAAAGTTTTTCGATCCGAGCTACGGTTTAAATTCTACGGATTTTAAAAGATTTAAACAGTTTTCTGAATTTATTTTAAATTAACAAAAACTAATTATGATGTCAGCATGACATGGGGATGACATCAGCAGTCAACAGCCGCACTGACCAGGTCAAACCTGACCAGTGGGCCCCACATGTCAGCCTCTGTTACTAACAGAGTTTAATTTAAGCTAAACTAAATCTAATTAACTACTGGACCCCACCTGTCAGTGACTAATTAACTTAATTAATTAACTTTTATTTATAAAAACATTTTAGTTAATTAAAACACGGTGGGGCCCGCACGTCAGTGGGCCAGAGTTGCCCAGTCAGCAGTTGACTGGGTCAACCCAGTCAACTGGGACCCGCGGGGCCCACTGTCAGTGGCTCTGGGGTGGCCCCAGGCCAGCCAGCATGGTGGTGGCCGGCGGCTCGACGCCGGTGACCTCTCCAGCGGCGGAAGTTCACCGGAGCGCGTCGGAATCGCGCTAGGGAGCACTTTTCGCGCGCGACCTCTTGCGCTCGAACCGCGGGGGTGTTCCGCGTCGATTGGTGGCAGTTGTGTGGCCGAAGGTGCACCGTGGCGACGACGGCGAGCACCGTGGCGGACGGACGGAATCGGGTGATGATGGAATCGGGGTAGTAGCACGCAAACGAGCAAATGGCGAGGCTAGCGAGGCTCTACGCGATGCGCTGAGCACAATGGGCTCGGCCCCGTGACCTTTTGGTCACCGGAAGGGCGCCGGTGGCGAGCTGAGGCGGAGGCGCGATCGGGACCTCGATGGAACAGGTGCTACGGCGAGCTAGCAAGCTAACGGAGGGGTTGGGGAGGACCTACGTGGCGCAGTGAGTGCAACGGTCACAAGCACTTGACCGAATGGTCACCGTGGACACGTCGGCGACGTGAGCGGGCGGCGGCACGTCCGAGCGCCGCGGAAGAAGCAGCTAGCGCGCGTGCGAGGGAGAACAGAGGAAAGGGGAAGGAAGAGGGGTTCACCTCGCGGCACACACGTTGGCCCGTGATGGATTAGTAGCAGCAGAAGCCGGCGCCGAAGACGAAGACGATCGGCGGCAGCCGGAGATGTGGATGAGGGGATCCAGCGCTTCGGTGCTCCCCAGCTCCAGCTGAGGCCACCGGTCAATGGAGTAGACGATGGCGGAGCTCCTCGACAAGTTGGCGGAGCGAGGTGGTGGCTGTGGCCACGAGATCGACGGAGGCACGACGGTGGGGGCGTTCGGTGACGATGGGGAACGAGGGGAAGAGCAACAGAGAGGAAGAGGGAATGGATGGGGAGGCCAGGGGGGATGCCCTGGCTCGTCCTTATCCCCTCGACGGGCCGTGGTGTCGGTGGAGTGCCGCGGTGTCGACGCCGCACCGGCGCGCGCGCGCTCGACCACGGCGGCGGTGACACGCAGGGGAGAGAAGAGGGAGATGGGCCAGGTGGGCTGGATTCCGGGCACTGTGCACTTAGGCCCAGTGCACAGTGCCTCTTTTCTTTTTATTTTCTGTTTTTGCTTTTTCCTTTTTAACAGAGAAGGTTTTGTATTTATTTGACCCTCCAAATGGATTTGCAAAAATGTGTAAGTTGCTCGCACTAGTGTATTGCAATATATAGCACTGCCACAAAAAGTTTGAGCCTTTTTGGAACCCATTTGAATTTATTCAAAAATAAATAGGGCATTTAAATGCTGTTTTGGCTTTGATAAAATACTTTAGGCGCATCTAGACTTGATGATGATGTTGTGTTCCTTAACAGCAAATAGTTTTAGATTATTTGCTATAAGGTGAACATTTTTCCCACAAGTTTTGAGCAACTTCATATTTCACTTTTGAATTTGAGTTGATTTTCAGAATAGAATTTGAATTGAATATTTAACCAAAGTGGCTAGGCACTGCAAATGAAGATGACTTGGCATTATTAGCAGTTGATCACAGTGGCTAATACACAGGGGTGTTACAAATTCTTCTCCTCTAAAAGAAATTCTTGTCCCGAGAATTCAGGAGGTAGAAGGAAAGAGGTCGGGATATTCTTCCCGAGGATGATCCTCGCGCTCCCAAGTGGCTTCATCTTTAGTATGATTCGACCACTGCACTTTAAGGAACTTGGTCGTCTTCTGACGAGTTCGACGTTCAGCTTCATCGAGAATGCGGATTGGATGCTCCCTATAAGAAAGATCATCTTGTAGTTCGAGCATCTCGTGATCCACTGCGCGGTGCGGAGATTCCTTGAAGCATTTACGAAGTTGCGACACATGGAAGACGTCATGGATATGGGAGAATTGCGGTGGCAACTCCAATTTATATGCCACCTGTCCACGTATGGCAACAATGCGAAAGGGGCCGATGTAGCGTGGAGCTAGCTTGCCCTTGATTCTGAATCGACGGGTGCCCTTCATAGGAGTGACACGAAGATAAGCTTGATCACCTGGTTGATAGGTCAAGCCCCATCGTTTGCGATCATAGTTGCTCTTCTGGCGGTCCTGAGCCGCCTTGAGATTTTCTCGGACAATGCGGACTTGTTCTTCGGTGTGTTGGATAATGTCTGGTCCCACGAGTGGTCGTTCCCCAGTTTCTGACCAATTCAGAGGGGTTCGACACTTTCGTCCATAAAGAACTTCGAAGGGGGCCATTTTCAAGCTGGCTTGATAGCTGTTATTATAAGAGAATTCGGCTAACGGGAGAGATTCTTCCCACTTCTTACCGAACGATATAATACAAGCCCAAAGCATATCTTCAAGCTCTTGATTAACTCGCTCAACTTGACCTTGGGATTGTGGATGATATGCTGAACTCCAGGTAATGTGAGTTCCCATAGCTTCTTGGAAACTTTCCCAGAACTTGGAAGTGAAAAGATCGCCACGGTCCGAACTGATCTCCTTCGGAATACCGTGGAGTGAAACGATTCTGGAGATATACAATTCTGCTAGCTGACTAGCGGTGATAGTCTCCTTGACAGGCAGGAAATGTGCAACTTTGGAAAGTTGATCGACGACGACAAGAATAGCATCATGACCCTTCTGAGACTTGGGAAGGCCAGTAATGAAATCCATTTGAACCTTATCCCATTTCCACAAAGGAATAGGAAGTGGTTGAAGAATTCCAGCAGGCTTCAGATGTTCTGCTTTCACGCGACGGCAAACATCACATTCAGCAACATATCGAGCAATGTCCTGCTTCATTCTGGACCACCAGTACCTCTCTCGAAGATCGCGATACATCTTGGTGCTACCCGAATGGATAGACATCAGTGTATCATGTGCCTCCTTCATGACTTTTTCAGTCATAAGTTCGAAGCGAGGTACCACAATGCGGTCTCTGAAATACAAGGTTCCGTCTTCAGCAATTGAGAAATCCCTGTACTTCTCGAGGTGAAGCTCTTTCTTCATCAAATCGATTTCGGCATCTTTAGCTTGCGCATTTTTAACAACTTTCTCAAGATCTGGCTATACGACAAGGTTATTAAGAGAACCTTGCGGAACGATATAGAGGTTCAACTTGCGCAGTTCTTCATATAGCTGGGGTTGAGCTTGCTTAACCATGAGGTTGTTGCAATAGGCCTTGCGGCTCAAGGCATCAGCCATCACATTGGCCTTGCCAGGGGTATAAGAAATACCACAGTCATAGTCCGTGATTGTTTCCAACCATCACTGTTGACGGAGATTAAGATCCGACTGAGTAAATAAATATTTCAGACTCTGGTGATCGGTATAAATCTCACACCGATTGCCAAGAAGGTAATGTCGCCACTGCTTCAAAGCATATATCACAGCAGCGAGTTCGAGATCATGCACTGGATAGTTTTCTTCATGCGGACGCAATTGTCGCGAGGCATATGCAATTTCCTTTCGTTCTTGCATTAGGACACAACCTAATCCTTGACGAGAAGCGTCGCAATATATCACAAAGTCCTTGCAAGAATCCGGAGGAGCAAGCACTGGAGCAGAAGTTAGCTTGTCCTTGAGGGCCTGAAAACTTTCCTGGCATTTGTCCGTCCACTCAAACTTAACGCCCTTGTGGAGCAGATTAGTCAGGGGCTTGGCAATCTTGGAAAAGTTCTCGACAAATCGACGGCAATAACTTGCAAGGCCGAGAAAACTTCTCACTTGCTTGGCATTCTTTGGAGGAGTCCAGTCAAGAATAGCCTGAACACGCTCTGGGTTAACGGCGATACCATCCTTGGAAATCACATGACCAAGGTAGGTTACTCCAGAAAGCCAGAATTCACATTTGAAGTACTTGGCATATAACTTGTGTTCTCGAAGTCTCTCCAGAACAAGACGAAGATGTTCAGCATGTTATTCTTTATTCTTCGAATATACCAAAATATCATCCAGATAAACCACTAAAACGGGGTAGCTGCAAGTGCGGATGACGGATGTTCGTCGCGGAAGGATCCTGCGCTCCATGTGCACTCTGATGCAGAACCCGGTCTCAAACTGAAAGAAGAGGTCCATGTGCAGGTGTGTGACCTCCCACAGCAGGCCAATCGATCCCTGGTGGCATCTCGGTCCTGCGCGGGTAAAGGATGTGCTCCGGATGTATCCCCGCACAAACAGCTGGTAACAACTGCGTCATAGCATCGTAGAGGCGTGCTCGAGTGGCAAACAACTCGATGGCAAGAGCCCAAACAGTGCGATCCAGAGCCTGAGTGCACTGAATCAGAACCCGCGGATCGTAGCGACGAGGCTCGTACGGGGCATAGATAGCTATGTAGTATCCAGTAGCATCTCCAGCATGGGCATACGGAATGTATCGAAACTCAGAGGCATCCGCTCTCCTCGGAGACGTGCGACAGCAGAGTAGGCGGCATCATGGACTGCCATCTCAATCGTCACGCCGATACCGTGGAAAAGGTACTGCTCAGTGCTGAGTCATCCTGCTGATCATAGATGCGAACATCAGCATAGTACTGCTCCTGGTTAAACTCGCGGTAAACCTCGTAGACCATGTACTCGGGGTACCAGCGGTAACCCAGTCTGGTTAGGAGGGCGATCAGGACAGCTGGAAATCCAGGGGCATCACGAGCCCAAGTACGAAGCACAAGCTGCGTCGTAGGGTGTGGTGGAAACAGACGATCCATCTGAAATAAAGGAAATTCAGGATTGTCATTTGACGATGAGAAGCATAACAGATCTCGAAGAGAAAGGTTAAAGAAAACATTGGAAAGGAAAATGATTATCAGACTAATCAGATCAATGACAGGGAAATCGCATAGATATCCAGCTGTCCGGGTGGACGGAATTTACGAGATCCTAAGTGTCGGCATTAGTAAATTTATTTAACCCGAATAGAAAAGGGATCAAAGTCCTAGATTAAAGACGAGGAATAAAAGATCCTAATACCACCCAGTTGGTGACGTGGGCCCGTAAGCCACACAGCCAAGTTAGTAAAATAGTTTTCGGTTTCTAGACTCAACTTCGACCAAGGAGTTGGAAAGGGGCATCCTACAGGCAGTCGGCGCTGATACCAACCTGTGATGACCCCGGCTTAATCGTGCACTAATCATACACGCAAATGCACATGATCAAGCCTAAGGACTCACTTGAAGATATCACAACACAACTCTAAAACATAAATAAAGTCATACAAGCTTTATATTACAAGCCAGGGCCTCTAGGGCTCAAATACATAGCTCGATGGCATACAAGTGTCAGCGGAAGCATCAGATATCTGGGTACAGATATAACAGAGTTACAGATAGGCCTTTAGACAGGCGGGGCAAAATAAAACACTACGATCGAAAGGCGTAGGCCTCCTGCCTAGGACCCTCCGAACCTACTCCTGGTCGTCGGTCGGCTCCTCGTAGTAGTACTCGCCGGGAGGGTAGTAGTAGTAGTAGCCGTCGGCGGGAACAGCTGGCTCAGGGGCTCCGTCATCTGGTTGCGACAAATGAATAAGGGGAGAAAAATAAAGCAAAGCAAACGTGAGTACTCATCCGAAGTACTCAGCAAGCAAGGATCTACACTACATATGCAACATTTTCAAAGGAGGGCTGTATATGTGGACTGGGCTGCAGAAATGCCAGAATAGAGGGAAAAGCCTAGTGCTGTCGAAGACTAGCATCTTCATCATCTCCAGCAGTCTTGCAACATTAGAAGAGTGCAGAATAACATAATGTAAAGTAGTAGTAGTGTCATCAACCTCGCCCAGAGATCCTTCCTCGACTCCCTGTGAGAAAGCAATCCCAGAGCCATACTATCCATTTATCATCTCAAGTCACCAGTTCTAGTTGTACCGATCGGGACACAACTCCGAGTGTCCGTTACCGTAGGACAGGATATCGATAGATTAGTTCTTCCCTGCAGGGGTGCACCAACTTACCCACCACGCTCGCTTAACTCCGGACGGACACACTTTCCTGGGTCATGCCCGGCCTCGGCCAAACGATACGTCGCAACCCGACCAAATACTTAATAGAGAGGTCAGCACGCCGGATTAAACCTATGCGCCCAGGGGTCTTGGGCCTTCACCCCGGGAACTCCTGTGCGTTGCGAGGGCGGCTGAAAGCAGACCTAGCCCCCTTAATACAAGCGCGGGCTTAACCAGTCCAATCCAGCGCGCGCCGCTCCTTGCTGATGTCTATTAAGCTTTGGCTGATGTATACGACGCAGAACGCCCATACTATGCCCACGTGATGGTTAGTGCTATCAGGCCAGAGGCCCCTCGGATCAAATATCCAAACCGTTAGTGTGTTAGTAGTGCGGTAACGAGCAGAGACTCACGAAAGATGTGACCCCGTCGCCCCGTCTCGAGGACTTGCGGCAAGGGCTAAGAATGCCCGCCCACGCCTCGTATTCATCTCTCGGGCACCTTTCAGGTCAACCCGTCTCCACATCACTTCACAAATATGCTAGCGCGGGTACCCCTCAGGGCCGACCCGTCTTTAGTAACATGGTTCATTGTAAAGTCATAGTAACCATAGTAACCGTGTGTTTAACACGAAGGGGAACCCTGAGGAATCACCCTCGATGGAGTTCCACCTGATGTTATCATCAAGGTGAACGAAGGAGGAATCACCCTCGAGGTCCACACTCGAGAAGTTGCACGACGACGTCGTTATCGGGGGTAGTGTAGGAGGAATCACCCTCGCTGACCACAACCGATTAACTAACCTACAAGGTTGTCATCAGAAGTGCTGACGAGGTATCACCCTCGGTACTTGATAGTAACCCAGTAGTGTCGAGCAACTAAGGAGGAAGTGATGTGCGGTGCCGGGGCCTGGTCTTCGATCCCGTTGATCGGGTCTTCTGATAATCCAGCGGGGCAGTCGGGATAAAGTGGGGTCTCTGATGGGTCTCTACCCAACCTATACTAAACAGTTTAGGATAAGCATGTAGGTAACAATAGCAGGTTACAATAAACAGGCTATGCAGCAGAAATAGGATAACAACAGTAGCAGTAACTTCTAATGCAAGCATAAGAGAGAAGAGAATAGGCGATATCGATAAGCTCAAAAGGGGGGTGCTTGCCTGGAAGCTCTGCGGCAAGGGTCTGGTCATCAGGGGCGTAGTCAATCTCCGGAGCTGCGTCTGCCTCGGGGACTATGTCGGTGTCGGGGTCTAACGAGAGAGAAGAGGGGGAGGAAACAAATAAATACACAGCAGTAATGCAACACAGAGCATGCTATGCCTAGGATGCAGTGCAGGGTTGCCTAAAGATATGTCTAAGTTATTTTAGTTATTTTAGGATTAAGGTGGGATTTATTAACCGGTGAATATGCACTATTCATATACCGGAATCGGGCTAAAAGTTACGGGTTCTCCTACGTAGGGGGTTCCGACATGGAAACAGACAGCACGATCAAATTCGTCTCGTCGTTCTGATCAACTTTCATGTATAAAGTTTTTCGATCCGAGCTACGGTTTAAATTCTACGGATTTTAAAAGATTTAAATAGTTTTCTGAATTTATTATAAATTAACAGAAACTAATTATGATGTCAGCATGACGTGGGGATGACATCAGCAGTCAACAGCCGCACTGACCAGGTCAAACCTGACCAGTGGGCCCCACATGTCAGACTCTGTTACTAACAGAGTTTAATTTAAGCTAAACTAAATCTAATTAACTACTGGACCCCACCTGTCAGTGACTAATTAACTTTTATTTATAAAAACATTTTAGTTAATTAAAACACGGTGGGGCCCGCATGTCAGTGGGCCAGAGTTGCCCAGTCAGCAGTTGACTGGGTCAACCCAGTCAACTGGGACCCGCGGGGCCCACTGTCAGTGGCTCTGGGGTGGCCCCAGGCCAGCCAGTGTGGCGGCGGCCGGCGGCTCGATGCCGGTGACCTCTCCAGCGGCGGAAGTTCGCCGGAGCGCGTCGGAATCGCGCTAGGGAGCACCTTTTCGCGCGTGACCTCTTGCGTTCGAACCGCGGGGGTGTTCCGCGTCGATTGGTGGCGGTTGTGTGGCCGGAGGTGCACCGTGGCGATGACGGCGAGCACCATGGTGGACGGACGGAATCAGGCGATGATGGAATCGGGGCAGTAGCGCGCAAACGAGCAAATGGTGAGGCTAGCGAGGCTCTACGCGATGCGCTGAGCACAATGGGCCCGGCCCCGTGATCTTTTGGTCACCGGAAGGGCGCCGGTGGCGAGCTGAGGCGGAGGCGCAATCGGGACCTCGATGGAATAGGTGCTATGTTGAGCTAGCGAGCTAACGGAGGGGTTGGGGAGGACCTATGCGGCGCGGTGAGTGCAACGGTCACAAGCACTAGATCGAAGGGTCACCGTGGACACGCCGGCGACGTGAGCGGGCGGAGGCGCGTCCGAGCGCCACGGAAGAAGCAGCTAGCACGCGTGCGAGGGCGAACAGGGGAAAGGGGAAGGAAGAGGGGTTCACCTTGCAGCACGCACGTTGGCCCGTGATGGATTAGTAGCAGCAGAAGCCGGCGCCGAAGACGAAGACGATCGGCGGCAGCCGGAGATGTGGACGAGGGGGATCCAGCGCTTCGGTGCTCCCCAGCTCCTGCTGAGGCCACCGGTCAATGGAGTAGACGATGGCGGAGCTCCTCGACAAGTCGGCGGAGCGAGGTGGTGGCTGTGGCCACGAGATCGACGGAGGCACGGCGGTGGGGGCGTTCGGTGACGATGGGGAACGAGGGGGAGAGCAACGGAGAGGAAGAGGGAATGGATGGGGAGGCCAGGGGGGATGCCCTGGCTCGTCCTTATCCCCTCGACGGGCCGCGGCGTCGGTGGAGTGCCGCGGTGTCGACGCCGCACCGGCGCGCGCGCTCGACCACGGCGGCGGTGACACGCAGGGGAGAGAAGAGGGAGATGGGCCAGGTGGGCTGGATTCGGGGCACTGTGCACTGAGGCCCAGTGCACAGTGCCTCGTTTCTTTTTATTTTCTGTTTTTGCTTTTTCTTTTTTAACAGAGAAGGTTTTGTATTTATTTGACCCTCCAAATGGATTTGCAAAAATGTGTAAGTTGCTCACACTAGTGTATTGCAATATATAGCACTGCCACAAAAAGTTTGAGCATTTTTTGAACCCATTTGAATTTATTCAAAAATGAATAGGGCATTTAAATGCTGTTTTGGCTTTGATAAAATACTTTAGGCGCATCTAGACTTGATGATGATATTGTGTTCCTTAACAACAAATAGTCTTAGATTATTTGCTATAAGGTGAACATTTTTCCCACAAGTTTTGAGCAACTTCATATTTCACTTTTGAATTTGAGTTGATTTTCAGAATAGAATTTGAATTGAATATTTAACCAAAGTGGCTAGGCACTGCAAATGAAGATGACTTGGCATTATTTGCAGTTGATCACAGTGGCTAATACACAGGGGTGTTACATACTGCCTAGGAACGGAGTCAGAAAATGAAATCATAATTGGTTGCTTAAATAGTGATCAATTAGTCAGAACAAATACCCCGATTTTGCTAAGTAATATGCGAGCATGGAGAAAGTTGAAAGGACACAACCTCGATCAGACTTTGATCGGCTGATGACGTTGGGGAAGTAAACATCCATGTTAATTAGACCAGGCTGTGGTGCACGCACTTGAATTTTATTGCCAGCTTTCAGTTCATAACACTTAGAAATTTTTCTCCAAAGGTCTGCATCAAAATAGGAGTGACCATCTTTATCAAGTTTTACACTAATCGTCATTGTAAATCCATGTTGCGTTGTCAATATGATATCCATGGAGTCATCAATAAAGTAATGCCCAAGATTTTCTTCTACTCCTGTTCTTGCAAAGCAAGGGATGTACTGCTTGAAATGAAAATTAAGATCGTAAATTAGATATATTGAAATAACAGAGTAAGATGCAAATATGGGAGTAACTGATAGAACAGATCAATATATAGATGATAGCAAAGTACAAAAATATATATTAAAAATAGATAATGTAACAAATATTTGATGCAAATATGAGAGTAACTGAATGAACAATACATCATAAATTTGCCTAATATAGGGGGAACAAAATCGGCTTCGAGATCTAGGCTGCACGTGGCACCGTACTTTTTATCCAAATGTAGCAACAGACGGTATTTGTTCACAAATTTAGGCCATGCCGACCGTGGTAGGGTGAGCTTGAACATACCGAGCGCTCCCTGAAGTCATCCAGAATGGTGAGATAGAACTTCGTTTCCGACTGGCCGCGACCACACTTGCCCGATTTGTGCTCGCACTGTGGACACATGAATGAAAACCCTCGAATCAGGTAGAAGAAAAATGAGTCCACGGCGATTACCACCGGTTGATTAACAGCGACGGACGGACTGCGATAAGAGATGAGTGAATATTTCGCTAACTTGATTACCTTCTCCATGAGAAAAATCCCCGGCCCAATCCCGCAGAAAACCCCAATCGACCAGAGTCTAGAATGTCGATGTAGATAGGAGGCGGAAAGCGGTAGGGGCGAAATCCCATGCCGTTTGGAGCGCGACCTCCACCCGCCGACGACAGCCGTCGAGCTTAGGGTGGCCGCCGCGATAGAAGTTGATGAGGTGCAGAGTTGCGGAGGAGTCCGCGGCGAGTGGGTGGGGACGAAGTGGGCGAGTTTTTTTTCCTTTTGCATGTGTGGGTGAACACACACGGTTCGCAGAGGCGGCGGAGATGAATCGTGTGCGATAGTAAATCACCAAGATTGAAGGGGAATCCAAATTTCCTTTGTCCCTTGTCCATGAGTTTTTTTCTACGATGAACATAAACCCTGCAAATCACCGTGTTCAAATTTGGCACTTTTCCGGGTTCATTTACAATACTTAGGGGATTATGTGCATTTTCTACGCATTAATGCACATAATTCAAATTCAAACAATCGGTGCATGAAAAGGTGCATGAGAACGGTCTGGAAAACCATGATCGTGCTATTTAGTAAATTCTTATGCCTTTTACAAGGAATGAGAAGAGATTTCACGGAAATGTGTGGCAATAGTCAACCATAAACACATCATTTATTGGTTTTTCAACTGTAGAAAAATGAAAATGGCTGGCATGGTGCCATGGTATGGCCTCACCATGCCCTGGTAAAAATTTGAGAAGGTTTGGCTTATGTCGTCGTGCACGCCATTCATAAATCGAACCATCACCGAGGAATTTTCATGGGTTCGAGGGGGAAATCAACAACATTGAAGGGGCCGGGAATCCAAATTTCCTTCCTAGTTTATCATTCAGTTTTTTCTACAATCAACATACCCCCTCGAATGCAACGTGTTCAAATTTGGCATTTTTCCGGGCTCATTTACCATATTTAGGGGATTATGTGCATTTTCTAGGCATTAATCCACATAATTCAAATTCGAACAATCGATGCATGAAAAGGTGCACAAGAACGGTCTAGAAAAACCATACTCGTGGTATTTAGTAAATTCTCATGTCTTTTACAAGGAATGGGCAGAGATTTTAAGGGAATGCGTGGCAATAGTCAACCACAAACGCGTCATTTACTGGGTTATCAACTATAGAAAAATGAAATACGTGCTTGAAAAACATGACGCCTGGCATGGTGCCATGGTATGGCCTCATCGTGCCCTAGTAAAAAGCTGAGAAGGTTTGGTTTATGTCGTCATGCACGCCCTTCATAAATCGAACCATCACCGAGGAAGTTCCATGCTTTCGAGAGGGAAATCACCAAGATTGAAGGGGAATCCAAATTTCCGTCCAAGTTTGTCATTCAGTCTTTTTCCAATGATCAACATACCCCCTCCAATGCAACGTGTTCAAATTTGACATTTTTCCAGGCTCATTTACCATATTTAGGGGATTATGTGCATTTTCTAGGCATTAACGCACATAATTCAAATTCAAACAATCGGTGCATGAAAAGGTGCACAAGAACGGTCTGGAAAACCATGCTAGTGCTATTTAGTAAATTCTCATGCCTTTTACAAGGAATGGGTAGAGATTTCAAGGAAATGTGTGGCAATAGTCAACCACAAATGCGTCGTTTACTAGGTTAACTACTATACAAAAATGAAATACATGCTTGGAAAACATGACGCCTGGCGTGGTGCCATGGTATGGCCTCACCGTGCCCTAGTAAAAATTTGAGAATGTTTGCCTTATGTCGTCATGCACGCCTTTCATAAATCGAACCATCACCGAGGAAGTTTCATGGTTTTGAGGGGGAAATCACCAAGATTGAAGGGGGATCCAAATTTCCTTTGTCCTTTGTCCATGAGTTTTGTTCTACGATGAACATACACCCTGCAAATCACCGTGTTCAAATTTGGCACTTTTCCGGGTTCATTTACCATACTTAGGAGATTATGTGCATTTTCTAGGCATCAATGCACATAATTCAAGTTCAAACAATCGGTGCATGAAAGGGTGCACAAGAACGGCCTGGAAAACCATGCTCGTTCCATTTAGTAAATTCTCATGCCTTTTACAAGAAATGGGCAGATATTTCGATGAAATGTGTGGCCATAGTCAACCACAAACGTTTGTTTATTGGGTTTTCAACCATAGAAAAATGAAATAAATGCTTGAAAAACATGATGCTTGGCATGGTGCCATGGTATGGCCTCACCATGCCATGGTAAAAATTTGAGAAGGTTTGGCTTATGTCGTCATGCACGCCCTTCATAAATCGAACCATCACCGAGGAAGTTCCATGCTTTCGAGAGGGAAATCACCAAGATTGAAGGGGAATCCAAATTTTCTTCGTTCTTTGCCCTGGAGTTTTTTCTACGACGAACATACACCCTGCAAATCACCGTGTTCAAATTTGGCATTTTTTCGGGCACATTTACCATATTTAGGGGATTATGTGCATTTTCTAGGCATTTAGCGCATATAAATCCAATCCAGCTACAGCTGCACGGGTGTGATGTGAGGGACGTGGATTGCCGTTTGATCGCGGCGCATCCTACGGTGCACATGCGTGATCCGCGTGGCTGGGGTTCCGGCCAATCATAACGCAACACACAATAGGCTCAGCGCACACTGTTTCCGGAGGCGACAGAGATGAACCATGTGCGATAATGAACGAGCAAAATTGTAAGGGAAGCCAAATTTCCTTCGTCGTTTGTCGTTGAGCTCTTAAAAACCACCGCACTGTACGGCTGCCCGGCCACTCCGTCCCAGAGCTCTCTCCAAGCATCATTCGTGGCACCACGGCGCACAATAACTGGTAAGGAAGCGATGGCATCCCGCCGCCACGCGTTCCTTGCCGCCCGCGACCGCACACATGGTAAGGAAGCGATGGCATCTCGCCGCGCCGAGTTCATCGCCGCCGACAGCCACACAGTTACGTGGGCGGACTTTGAGGCTGCCATGACCGAATTGGCGGTGGATCTAGAGGCAGTCAAAGCCGCACAAAAGGAGCGGAAAAGGCAGAAATCAGTCAAGAAAAGAGTCCCGCCGCCACAAGAAAGAAGAGGCCGCACGTCGTGCTGAGGAGAGCTTGGCGGAGATCGAAGCACGGTGGGCTGCCGCCTACAAGGCCGGGAAGGAGAACGCCGGCGTCTGGCCAGCATGCCCCGATGGCAGCATGTGAGAAGTAGTTAGTGCATGTGTCGCCCGTAAGTTTGTATAATTAATTACGAGCATCTACCAGTACTACATACGTACTAGTTTTAGAGCAAATTACCAGTAGTACTTTAAGTTGGTACTATCTATTATTAACGTACAATGTCGGTAAGCGCATCCTTTGAGGGCTTTGAGCGTTGATTAGCATGTGTTCACTGAAGTTTTGTAGCCACACCCCGGCCCCAAATAATCCCGAAATGTCCGCCCGCAGCCACCGGAGGAGACTAGAGCTGGCCGCAGCTGGTTTTTAGTCCCACCTCGCCGCGCGAGTTGGCCGCACACCGGCTTAAATTGCCGTGCCAGCGGATGGCAGCAAGCTTCTCTCTTGTTGCATAGGATCAAATCTGGCTACGCGAGCGAGTCAGGTTGACACTTGATTGCATTTCATAAATCAATGATTGCTCATCAGGTGTCACCTTGCCTCATTCATGTACATTGAATAATCCTGATACAATGAAAGAGATTTTTTGAAATTAGGTGCGGTTGGAGATGCTGATAGATATAAGAATTATTAGAAGATCACAAAACACACGGTTTCTATGGCGTACCTGTTGGGGATATAACTATTGAGTATAAACCGCCCAGGAGGGGCCGGGTTATGCTCATAGTGATTTACCTGTATTGAAGCCCATGAAGACATAGAAGATGGCGACTTACGAAGGAGACTTAATAAGAAGGCCCAAAGCCCAAAGGCGAGTTAGGGCCCATAGATGTAAACCGCCATAAGTATATGACTTGTATTGTAAGATAGGAAAGAGTGGATACCGAGACGGACACGTTTATGAGCCGGCCGGGATTCTGTGAACCGCCGGGCGTCAACCTGTGTATATAAAGGGACGACCCGGTGGCGGTTTAGGGAGAAGAGACAACAGATTGAGAGCCAGGTTAAGCGTATTCACTCCCTGGTCATCGAAACCCTAGCAATACCACCTCAAACTGGATTAGGCCTTCACCTTCACCGCAAGGGGCCGAACCAGTATAAACACCCCGTGTCCTTTGTCCTGATTAACCCCTTTAAACTAACCTCATTGCGATGGCTCCACGACTAAGTCCTCACACTAGGACATCTGCCGTGACTATTCCACGATAGTTGGCGCCCACCGTGGGGCCTGCGCATGGTGGTTTCGAGTTCTTGAAGGGCAACTTTGAAGGGATCAAGGGATACGCTATGGGCCGGATGATCAAGAGTCGTCGCGGCAAGCTCTACATCGACGATGAAGGCTGGGGCCCCGAGGCCGGCTCAATTGAGTACGGGTACCGGGTCCCCTTCGGTGGAATTCACGTCTTCATTGGCAAGATCAGCGAACCAGGCCCTGAGCCGAACACCTGCACCGACATCATCGAGACGGCTCAGCGTGCAAAACCCGCCCGAGTTCAGCCCGCCATGAGTCGTGCCTTCATGGGATTCATCAATGGTGCGGGATCTGAGGATAAATCAGTATCTGACGGTGAGACAGTTGTCTATTCTGATGGCGAGTCATCCACCGGTGAAACCGAGTCATTGTACCAACTGCAAGACGGTCGGCTTGGGGGCTGTTCTGATGGCGATAGTATTCCGGACCCCTACGAGCCGCCGAACCGAGTTGCAATCTTCATGGCCAGTACGCAGCCAGTGCAGCACTCTTCAACTGCAGCGGCATTGATTTCCGGTTCAGCAGCGGCGATGGCAGCCAGGGCAGGAGGCCCTGCGCGCCCGCCGGCTCAAGTCTTGTCCGGTTTACTAGATGCCTTGGCAATACTGCTGACGATGGAGGTTAACCCAGATAATCAAGATCAGCATAACGCGGAAGTCGTGAAATTGCGAGATCAGATAGCTCAAGCTAAGGAAGACCTGGCAGCTGAAGATGCCAGGATGGCTGCGGAGCGGGTTACGTTGGATGCTCAGGCGCAGCGGATTCAGTCGGAGTCTTACCGGCTCATGCTAGATCAGAACGCTTCAAACGAAGTCATGAGGAGGAGGCATCAGTCTCGCCTACCACCGGCTTACGAGGCGAGGAACCTCTTTAACACGCCAGGAGCAGGAACCAGTAACCCGCCAGTGGCGGACTGGGTTGAAGCGCCTGGGACGGGAGCGCCGATTCAGCCGCGCACCACGGATCCGCCTCGTCAGAACAATATCCAGCCGCAACACATGCCAACACCACCGGGTCATTACTCTAACCCTTTGGATAACATGATCGCTGCGGCATCACGATTGGCGGCTATCCCGGTGGAAGGCGAGTCTCCAACGGCGGTTGAGATGCGGAGGGCTAGAGAGCTCCTTCAGACAACATTGGTTCAGCAGCAGGCTTATTCTTACAGTCGAAGCCGGATTCATTCCACCCCTCGCCCAAGCCGGAGTTACAGTAGGCATGTTGATGAACCAGCTGTGTCAAGTAGTGGGCGGAACCATAACCTGCCTCGTGGACATAACCTGGCGGGCGGTGGTGCTGATGCTCAGAATGTGGTGGATCAAGGTAGAGCACGTCGAGAGGCCGAGCTGGCGGCGCAATATGCGGCCCGTCAACCTTCTCCGGTTCGTCCGACAACTTCGGTGGAGCCAGGTGTAACCTTTAGGAATTTGGGCGTGCCATGTTTAGTGCCGGCCATACGTAATGAGCGTCTGCCCAAGGATTTTAAGGGTCCTCGCAAGGCGCCTAACTATACAGCCGATTTACCTCCTGAAGCATGGATCGAGAGTTATGAGATGGCCATGGAATTGCTAGATGTTAGCGATGCGGCGTGTGCTAAATATTTCTCCCTGATGTTGGATGGAACGGCTCACACTTGGTTGAAGGGGCTCCCTGCCAACTCCATTGGGTCATGGGCCGAGTTAAAGGCCCGGTTTATCCAGAATTTCAAAGATACGTGCAAGCAGCCGATGTCAATTATAGATCTGGATGCCTGTATCCAAGAAGAGGGTGAGTCCACAACCCATTGGGTGCGCCGCGTTTCGACCATCTTACATTCATCGGATCGCATCAATGCCGGTTCAGCGGTCATAATGTTGGAGAAGAATTGCCGGTTTACGCCTCTTCAGCAGAAGTTGGGTCGGCTCAAGCGCCACTGCAATGACATGGGAGAGCTAATAGCGACTCTGGTTAAGTACGCTGACTCTGATGGTACCAAGGACCCCGAGTCTGATGATGACAAGCCGGGAAAGGGAAAGAAGAGCAGCAGCACCAGAGGACAGCAGCATAATCCGGCGAATCCGGGAGGCAATGGTAAGCGCAAAGCTGATAATAGTTTGGACTTTGTGGCTAACACCAACGCACAGAATAATGGCCAGCGTCGTAAAGGTAAACCGCCCCCACGGGCCAGAGGGTCAGGCTTTAATCTTGAGCAGATGCTAAATCAGCCCTGCCCAAGGCATGGGACGCGAGAAAGACCGTCTGGCCACCTCTGGAAGGATTGCTACATCATGAAGGAGTATAAAAATTCCAATCTTTTTCAAGACAATCATGGACCGGGTGGTGGTTCAGGGTCTGGTTCTCATGGGCCGGGTTACGGCGGTGGCGGTTCTAGTTCTGGATTCCAAGGTAATCAGGGCAATCAAGGCAATCAGGCTGGCTACCATCAACAGTCAAGTCAGGGGAATCAACAGCAGCAATCTGGGTATCAGAGTAACCCAAAGCAGTTGAATAGTGGGCAGTACCACGTCTTCACCACAAATTTATGCAAACGGGATCAGAAGCTTCATAAAAGGGCAGTGAACGCCGTTGAACCGGCGGTTCCCCGTTACTTGTGCTGGTCTGAGCAGCCCATCGTGTGGAGTCGGGAAGATCACCCGCCCCGGGTTGATAATCCGGGTCACCTAGCATTGGTGGTTGCACCCCAGGTTGGAGGGTATAAGTTTACCAAGGTACTCATGGACGGAGGGAGCAGCATCAATATCCTTTGTTACGAAACTTTCCGTCGCATGGGGTTGACAGATAAAAATCTTAAACCATCGAATACAGTTTTCCATGGTGTGGTGCCTGGTAAGTCGGCGTACCCTGTTGGTAAGATAGCTTTGGAAGTTGCCTTTGGAGATGATCATGACTCTAGGTCAGAGACATTGACCTTTGAAGTAGGCAAGATTCACAGCCCGTATCACGCTCTGTTTGGACGGCCGGCTTATGCCAAGTTCATGGCACGGCCTTGTTATGTTTATCTGCAGCTCAAGATGCCGGGTTACAAGGGGACCATAACAGTACATGGGAGCCGAAAGATAGCCTTGGAATGTGAAGAAGGTGATGCAGCTTATGCTGAGTCGGTTTGTGCAACGGAGGAGTTAAAATTTTACAAGGACAATGTTGATTCGGCGGATATGACGTCTTTAAAAAAAGCCAACTACAGAGCATGATCCGGTTTTGAAGTTTAAATCGGCAGATGACACTAAGATGGTTGATTTTGTTCCTGCCGATTCATCCAAGCAGTTCAGCATCAGTGCTAATATGGATCCGAAATAGGAAAGCGCGCTCATCGAGTTCATCCGTGAGAACCGGGACGTCTTTGCATGGAAACCTTCTGACATGCCAGGTGTACCGAGGGAACTCGCTGAGCACACTCTCAATATTAATCCCAAGTTTAAACCGGTCAAGCAGTTTCTTCGTTGTTTCAATGAAGAAAGGCGTAAGGCCATTGGTGAGGAGGTAGCCCGTCTCTTGGCGACTGGGTTTATTGTTGAAGTTTTTCATCCTGAGTGGTTGGCTAACCCGGTGCTGGTACTTAAGAAGAACGGCACTTGGCGCATGTGTGTGGACTACACGGATTTAAACAAGGCTTGTCCGGCTGATCCTTTTGCTCTCCCTCGTATTGATCAGATTATTGATGCTACGGCGGGTTGTGAGCGTTTGAGTTTTTTGGATGCTTATTCTGGTTATCATCAGATCAAGATGGCAGTTAAGGACCAGGAGAAGACAACTTTCATAACTCCCTTTGGAGCCTTCTGCTATGTGTCTATGCCTTTTGGGCTCAAGAGTGCCCAGGCGACTTACCAGCGATGTGTGCAGAATTATCTTCATAATCAGATTGGACGCAATGTTCATGCTTATGTGGATGATATTGTGGTGAAATCCAGAAAGAAGGAGACATTGATAGACGACTTGAAGGAAACCTTTGATAATCTCCGAGTTTATAAGATGATGCTTAATCCGGCCAAGTGTTTTTTTGGTGTGCCGGCGGGCAAGCTTTTGGGCTTTCTGGTGTCTAACAGGGGCATTGAAGCTAATCCGGAGAAGATCAAAGCCATTACTTCTCTGGCTAAACCGGCATGTATCAATGATGTTCAACATCTGGCGGGTCGTATTGCGGCGCTAAGCCGGTTCATAAGCCGCCTTGGTGAGAAGGCCATCCCTTTGTATCAGATGATGAAGAAGACAGATGACTTCGTCTGGAGTGACGCTGCTAATGAGGCATTTGAGGCGCTTAAGAAGCAGCTGGCTGAGCCGCCGGTCCTAGCTGCGCCCGTTGATAAGGAGCCGCTGTTGTTATATGTGGCTGCTAATAGCCGGGCTGTCAGTGTGGCTATTGTGGTTGAAAGGAAAGAGGCAGGCAAGGAATATCCGGTTCAACGGCCGGTTTATTATATCAGCGAAGTGCTTATTGAGTCCAAGCAGAGATACCCACATTGGCAGAAGCTTGTATATGGGGTTTTCATGGCAAGCCGGAAGCTTAAGCAATATTTTCAGGGTCACCCCATTACTGTGGTTAGCTCTACTCCTTTAGGAGATATCATACAAAACAGGGAAGCAACAGGCCGGGTTGCCAATTGGGCCATTAAACTTGGGCCTCATGGTTTGAAGTATATGCCTCGCACGGCCATCAAGTCTCAAGCACTGGTGGATTTCATCAATGACTGGACAGAGCTGCAGATGCCTGAGGAAAAACCAGATAACATGTATTGGGCTATTCACTTTGATGGGTCCAGGCAATTGGAGGGCTCAGGGGCTGGAGTTGTGCTTGCTTCCCCTCGAGGTGATAAATTTTGTTATGTTGTCCGTTTGATGTTTCCTTGCACTAACAATGCAGCTGAATATGAGGCCTTGCTCCACGGTCTTCGGATGGCTAAGGAGATGAACTTAAGCCGGGTAAGGTGCTTTGGTGACTCAGATTTGGTGGCTCAACAAGTCTCTGGTACTTGGGATTCTAAGGATCCCCTCATGGCGGCTTATCGACGAGAGGTGGATGTTATTGCTGGTCACTTCAAGGGTTATCAAGTTGAGCATGTTGATCGAAGGAAAAATGAAGCGGTTGAACCCTTAAGCCGGTTGGGTTCTCAACGTAAACCGGTGCCACCTAATGTCTTTCTTGACGTTTTGCATAACCCGTCGGTCAAGTTACCTACAGAGGAGGATTTGGCTATTCTTGACCAGGAAGCTCAGTTGGTGGCGGCTCTTCATGTTATTCCTGATTGGACAGTTCCATATTTGGCATATATGACCCGGGGTGAGTTACCTGAGGATGAAACCTTGGCCAGGCAAATAACCCGGCGGTCCAAGTCAATGACAATTGTCAATGGAGAGCTGCACCATTGCAGTGTTACCGGGGCGTTTCAGCGTTGTGTTTCTCCTGAAGAAGGCTATGAGATTCTGCGTGAGATCCATGAAGGAGATTGTGGTCATCACACCGGCTCTAAGTCTCTTGTAGCCAAGGCTTTTCGTCACGGTTTTTATTGGCTGACGGCTCCTGCTGATGCTGAGGACTTGGTCAAAAAATGTGACGGTTGTCAGAAGTTTTCACGTCGAGCTCATGTTCTGGCTCAGGAGTTGAGAATGATTCCAATCACTTGGCTGTTTGCAGTTTGGGGGCTTGATATGGTTGGACCTTTTAAGAGGTCCAAGGATAAGAAGACCCACCTCTTGGTGGCGGTTGATAAATTCACTAAGTGGGTAGAGGCAGAGCCAGTCAGTAAGTGTGATGCAGGAATGGCGGTTCAATGCATGAAGAAGGTGATCTTCCGTTTTGGCTTTCCACACAGCATTGTAACAGACAATGGCACTAATCTCTCCAAGGGTGCTATGAAAGAATTTTGTCAACGTGAGCATATCCGGCTTGATGTATCGTCGGTGGCTCACCCCCAATCTAATGGTCAAGCTGAGAGAGCCAATCAAGAGATCCTGAGAGGCATCAAGCCCCGGCTTATGGTTCCCTTACAGAGGATGCCAGGTTGTTGGGTAGAGGAGTTACCCTCGGTGCTATGGAGCATCAACACAACTCCCAACAGATCTACGGGTTACACGCCTTTTTTCATGGTTTATGGAGCAGAGGCGGTTCTCCCCAGTGACATCCGTCATGACTCACCCCGGGTGGCGGCTTATGTTGAAGCTGATAATGAAAAGGCACGTCAGGATGCACTTGACCTGTTAGACGAGGCGCATGATCTCGCAGCGGCTCGTTTGGCGATTTACCAGCAAGATCTACGTCGTTATCACAGCCGCCGGGTCAAGACCAGAACCTTTCAAGAAGGCGACTTAGTGCTTCGGCTTATCCAGGATTAGACTGATATGCACAAGTTATCCCCACCTTGGGAAGGACCCTTTGTGGTCAGCAAGAATCTGAACAACGGGTCATACTACCTTATTGATGTTCGAGACCACAAGGACTCACGCACGTCGGAGGAAGAGACTCGCCGGCCGTGGAATATTGCTCATCTTCGGCCTTACTACACCTGAGCCATTGGCTCTTCTGATGTACATATTTTTGACAATGTATATATTAAACCGGCACCCCTGCTAAAGCAGGGCCTCTGTCGTTTTTTCTTAATGAGTCTTTGGTTACTTGGGGGCTTCCGGCTTATGAGCGAAGTTATGATTACCCTTTGAACCGGCTTATAAGCCAACTAAAAAAAAACTTGGGGGCTTGCTACCCAGGTTAAAGGTACCAAAGAGAGTCTTGCAAAATCATAGCTCAAACATAGGTGCCCCTTGAGCACAGCTCAAAAATATGACTTGGGGGCTCCTTGATTCTAAAGAACAAAGAGTTTGTATAACCCTTGTAATAGGCTTAAAAGCCAGGCTTGGAAGCCAGGTGTATTCACCTAAAACCCCGGGTTATCCTGCCTTTTTAAGTAAGCCACTCTGCCCAGGTATTCCTGGAATGACCCGCCGAACGTTTGACAAGTCAATCTTATACAGACCCTGAACTTGTCAAAGTTAAAACGACGATTGGTTACGTGAGGTCCATCTTATAAGGTTTGTATATAGGTTTAACTCAGTGGCTGTGCGGCCCGTGAAAGCACTCGATTTTCGGCCTGGCAGCCCATGAAAAGCCTCATTTTTTTGTTTGTTTTATTCCACAGTTTTTGAGGTTTATTTGATGAGGCTTATAATGCTTTATGATCATAATTCATCAGGTGTTTATTAACCCGGCCTGGCTTTTGACTATAAGTCGCCAGTATGAGATAAGATAATATCCGGTGTTTATTAACCCGACCTGGTTTTGTTCATAAGCCAAGCAATCTATGATAATTACCAGTGCTCAAAGTTTGGGTTCTCCCCCTTACTACACCGGTTTGGTAAACCAACAGTGTGATCAAATATCACAGGTATGATATATTTCAAATTTGGTTATTCTGAAAAGTCCAGCCTTGGGTATAAGCTATGTTAGTTTCCATGGTTTTATATTGGGCGTTATGACCCGTCTAGCGGTAAACCGCCAGGACACTTTTAATCCATTGCATGCAGGAGCAGATTCCACATTGTTAATATTATAAGCATAAGTGGCATATCTTAACATGGTGGATTAGCAGTGTCATGCAAAGTAAATATGCACGATGGCATAGCAGAACAAGAGTTTAAGCTAGCCTATTACAAGGCGTTTGGTGCCCAAAAGAATAATTGTTTTAACAAGTCTTAAAGAAAGCAGCTGCTAAACTGACCCCCGGTTTACGAGTCCTGGCCTGGCTGACTTGAAGGTTGCGGATCGTCCAGTGCCGGTTCATCTTCCTCTTCTCTACCCAGTGGCTGGAAGTCAATGGTGGTCCAATCGATCCCAGTTAAGGCCTTGAAAACAGATTCATCACTTATAAGTATGGAGGGGTCAACATCAGGGGCATAGGTATGCTTACGGATTGGAGGAATAAGATTTGGAGCATCATAAGTTGGCGCGTTAACTCTCTTGTTGTTGGCATCATAAATCGACTGATAATGTGAAAGATCGGTTTCTTCAGCCAATTTGCTAGCCAATGGGCGCATTTCCCTCGTCAAGGCTCTGAGGTCATCGTTATTAAACTCTGACCCGTCCTCCTTTATGCTCGGGTAGCCGTTTCCCACATCGGCCGGATCAAGATCAGATATCCAAGCTTTGGCCCGAGTCAGTGTAGTAAGAGCACCCGCCCTGGCAGCTGACTTCTTTAGCTCTTCAAACCGTGCAGGCATCATCGCCAGCCTTTCCAATGTCTCCTTGATCAAGGTTGGGGGCGGTTTATTATGGGAAGCTGTGCAGATAACCCGTTGTACGCCGGTATATAATTGCTCTATAAGTGTATAGGTGGCTTTCAGTTTTTGCCGCATATCTGAGCCAAGATGAGCAATGCGAGTTCCTGCATCATCAAAAACATCGGTAAACCGGCAGTCTCTTACATAATACATGTTCAAAGCTTATGAAGAAGTTATTTACCCAATACGGCAGCGGTCATGGCATTTATTTGTTGTTTCAAGCCAGTCAGCTCCTCAGCTACCGGATTAAGGGCAGCCTCAGCATCCTCAGCCCTCTTTAGCAGAGTTGACTTTTCTGTATCCCAACCTGCCCGCTCGTTCTTAAAGCTCTCCTTTAGTTTTTCCATTGCTGTTAAGGCACTGGTCAGTTCTTCCTTGGCTTTGGAGGTCTCGGCTTGTTGCGACTTGATATTTTCTTGAAGGTCGGCGATTTGAGATTCCTTCTTATTAAGATCAGCCTGCAAGAGACATGTAATTAATTAGATAGCAGTGCATATTCAAAGTCCCAAGCACATAACAAGTAATATACTTGGCACTTGGGGGCTAATGTCTATTGCTTCTTATCAATTTTTTTTTACAAGTCCCAAGCACATAACAACTATCAGCTTGATGGTCAACCGGATTATAAAGGTCCTAAGTAAGAATTTTGAGCCTTACAGCATAATTAGTCTCAACTTAACATATTTGTTAAGTCGACCCTTGGGGGCTACACAGGCGAAATTGAAGAGTTATTATTCTAAAGTCCCGGTTCATATTGACATTATAAACCGGCCCTTGCGGGCTAGTGGAGTTGATCTATATTCCACGACAGTACCCATGTGCTTTTTTTGCGTTAATGATCCATAAGTCAATTACCTGTGCGATATTGTAGGATCGAAAGTAGGTCTAGAGGGGGGGGGGGTGATTAGACTACTTGACCAAATAAAAATCTAGCCTTTTCCCAATTTTAAGTCTTGGCAGATTTTAGCAACTTAGCACAAGTCAAGCAATCAACCTACACATGCAATTCTAAGAGTGTAGCAGCGGAAAGTGAAACATTGCATATGAATGTAAAGGGAATGGTTTGGAGAAGGCAAACGCAATGTAGACACGAAGATTTTTGGCGTGGTTCCGATAGGTGGTGCTATCGTACATCCACGTTGATGGAGACTTCAACCCACGAAGGGTAACGGTTGCGCGAGTCCACAGAGGGCTCCACCCACGAAGGGTCCATGAAGAAGCAACCTTGTCTATCCCACCATGGCCATCGCCCACGAAGGACTTGCCTCACTCGGGTAGATCTTCATGAAGTAGGCGATCTCCTTGCCCTTACAAACTCCTTGGTTCAACTCCACAATCTTGTCGGAGGCTCCCAAGTGACACCTAACCAATCTAGGAGACACCAATCTCCAAAAGGTAATAGATGGTGTGTTGGTGATGAACTCCTTGCTCTTGTGCTTCAAATGATAGTCTTCCCAACACTCAACTCTGAAAGTGCGTTATATCGACTAGAGGGGGGGTGAATAGGCGATTTTTACTAATTCGTCACTAAGGAATTTCAAGGTGAGGAAATTCCTAAGCGACGAACTACTTAGCAACGGAATAAGTACTCAGATGCAAGCATAACAGAGCAGTAGCACAGTCATCATGATGAAATGAAAACAAGCACAGAGTACGAGTAGCGTAAACACAGGATAAGCAGACTGAAGACAAACTGACTGAAGAAATTGAACTGAGGAAATTGAGAAAGTCTTCAGTCAAAGTCTTCAAACAGTAATGATCAAATACATAGCAAGAATGCGAGGAAATGAAAGGGTTGAGGAAATAGAACCAGTAGCTCGGTGAAGACAATGATTTGGTAGACCAGTTCCAACTGCTGTGACAGTTGTACGTCTGGTTAGAGCGGCTAGGTATTTAAACCTAAGGACACATAGTCCTCACCGTATTCTCCTTGAGCTAAGGTCACACAGACCTCGCCCAATCACTCGTGGTAAGTCTTCAGGTGACTTCCAAACCTTCACATACTCGGTCACTCGGCAATCCACAATTTCCTCTTGGATGCTCTAGACCATGATGCCTAACCGTCTGGAGGATGCACAGTCCTCAAAGGTAACAAGCGTCGGTTCCACACAGGAACAATCTCTTCAGTGATGCTCAATCACTTTGGGTTTGTAGGTGTTTGGGTTTTTGGGTTTTTTCTCACTTGATGATTTTCGCTCAAAGTCCTCGGAGGATAGGATGCTCTAAATGACAAGTGTCAATTTATCTCTCGGAGCAGCCAACCAGCTAGTGGTTGTAGGGGGCGGCTATTTATAGCCTAGGGAGCAGCCCGACATGATAAGACATAAATGCCCTTCAATGATATGACCGTTAGGTGGGTAGGATATTTGGACAGCTGGCGCGCAGCACAGCAACGGTCGGATATTTGAGTATCAAATTCCTCAGGGCTATCATGTTCCTCACTTGTAGGCAATCCGCACTGGCGAATTCCTAACTCCTCAGTCAGAACAAATTCCTCAGAGAACAGAAGAACTTCGTCTCTGTCACTGAAGAACTTGACTAAACTGTATGAGATTTCCAATGGCTTCACTCGAAAGGATTGGGTAGGTGTAGGATTTTGAGTTGAGCATCACTTGGAAACTTTTCCTTAGTTTTACCTCGACCCCCTTTAACAGTACGGTGTTTCCTATGACTCAAGAAGAAGAAAATGAAACTACGAAAACAAAAGTCTTCACGCTTCATAATCCTCGCATGAATATCAAGTCTTCAGGGTCACACCAATTTCTTCACTTTCAAAGTCTTCAAGAAAACCAAAGTCTTCAGTTGAAGACATTCATTTTTAGGGGTCGACTTTCATCGTAAATATCAAACTCCTCATAGACTTATAGACCTGTGTACACTCACAAACTCATTAGTCCCTTAACCTATAAGTCTTCAATACACCAAAATCACTAAGGGGCACTAGATGCACTTACAATCTCCCCCTTTTTGGTGATTGATGACAATATAGGTTAAGTTTTCAATGGGGATAAACATATGAAGTGTAAATACTGATATTGAGGAATTTGATTGCAAGATATAGAAGAACTCCCCCTGAAGATGTGCATATTTGATGAATTTGCTTTGAATAGCAAACGCACATTGTTGAGTAATATCATGGAGATCTCTTCCTATATCTTGAAATTCATCCACGCATTTAACATATGATATGAAGAATTTGAAATGCATGATGAGATATGGTGTCTGACGAAATTCAGCATGCGTGCATTAAGGTACTTGAGGAAATAAGCATGCAGAAAGCAGTTCAAAAGTATCAGACCACCATAGGACTTAAGTTTACAACTCATCAGAGCAAACACCTCAGAAAAGCAAGAGTTGAAACTTAACAAAAATATAGCCCATATATAAGACCCGCTTGAAGACTAACTCAAATTTCTCCCCCTTTGTCATCGAATGACCAAAAGGGACAAAAAATGAGGACTAACGCCCCTGAAGAATATCATCATGATGTCGATGGAGGAGCACCAGCATTGTTGGGGTCGTCCGTTGAAGTAGGGCCTGCCGCAGTGTCATCCAAGTCTTCAGCTTCATTCGTCTCGCGCGATGAAGAATATGAACTGGCAACAAGCTGAGGAACTTTGACTTTCTTGAATTTCTTCGAAGGTGGCTGAGACCAGTCAAAGTCCTGTTGGAAGCCCATCTCCTTGAGTTCTTCAGCACTATGAAGATTAGACAGAATCGCCCAAGTGCGGTCAAAGACTTGATGCAAGTAGTAGTGATTCTTCTTCACAGTATTTTGAGTGACTGTCATGTTCTGAAGAATTGCACCAAACTGACGCTTGACCCACTTGTGATTTCGATCAACTTTCTGATGAAGACTAAGGAGAAGTTCACGATCAGTCATCACACGCGGAGCTGTAGCTTGAGGATGATGTTCTGAACCTTTGGCGGCAGAATCTTGAGTTGCAGAGTCATCATTGGTGGAATAGGAAGTAGCTTTGCGAAACTGTCCATCCAATGGACGAGTACCTTCATCAATAACAGGAGCCTTGCCCTTCTCGTCAGCTGAGGAAATGGTCCGTTTGAGGACTTCGATAGGGGGCAAATAGCTGAGATGATTTTGAAAGTCAGCCTTATAATGAATTGAAGACCTTGATCTGATGAATCTCATGATCCAGGGAGCATAAGGCTTCAACTCAAAAGGTGACAGAGCAGCATTGGCCAAAGTCCTCATGAAGAAATCGTGGTAGTTGATAGGAATACCGTGAATGATATTGAACAACAGATTCTTCATAATGCCAACAACTTCTTCATCATCAGAGTTGTGGCCCTTGATTGGACTGAGGGTTTTGGTCAATATGCGATAAACTGTCCTTGGCACATAGAGCAATTCCTTGACGAGGAATTTGGTCCTTGGAGCTTGGCCAGGCTTCAAAGGCTTCATCAGCACTTGCATGAGATGATCAGACAGTTCAGGTTCAACATAGAGAAGCCTTGCACCTTCAGTGGGAGGACAGACTGGAACGACATGAAGCAATTCAGAGGCCGGTGCTTTGAAATGAGTATTATCGGTCATCCAGTCCAATACCCATGAATTGACATCATCAACATTTCCAGTAATGTGCAGCGTGGCGAAGAATTGAAGAATGAGTTCTTCATTCCAATCGCAGATGTCGGTGCAGAAATTGATTAACCCAGCGTCATGAAGAACACTGAGGACTGGTGTGAAGCAGGGCAGAGATTCCATATCTACATGAGGAATTTGCTCATGTTCAAAGATCTTATCCTTATCAACCAACAATGAGGAGTAGAAATTCATCTGGCTTGCAGTCCAGAAGCGCTTGCGACGAAGACGAGCAGAGTCATAGGGATTGTAGTCAGTGAAGAATATGTGCTCATTGAAGAAATCCTCAGCATTAAACTTCTGCTTCTTGGAGTGAGGGTTCTGTGGCTTGGGCTGAAGATTAACAGTTGAAGAATTTACAGCCTCTTGAGGTATAGCCACTGGAGCCACAGGCTGAGGAATTTCAGCAGCAGCCTTGGTCTCCATTTCTTCAGACATATGTACATCAGCGCTAGTGACTGGAACTTCTTCAGGAATAGAATGAAGTGAAGCTTGACGTTCATCAGAGCCCGTATGAATTTCTTCAGTTTGCACAGGGTACTGAGGAACATGATGTAGAGGGGTTGTCAGAGGTGAATTGCCGTGATGACTTTCCCAAAAGTCATCATTCAGAATAGGTGTTGTAGACCCAATATCCACATCCTCATCTTCTTCAATTCCTTCGACGCCTGCCTCTTCAGCTGTGAACTGAGGCATGGGCAATGATACCAGTGGGGTTGAAGAGAAAGTATCCACTTCAATTTCTTCATCCATCTGCTCTGTCGAAGCAGCAGAAGGATCTTCTTCATCAGATTTACTAGGAATTTCATATTCCTCACCAAAGGGAATGATCTCCTTTGATGGCATGCTTGATATTGGAATAGCATCAATTGGGTTTTCAGATGAACTCGTCAAAGTCTTCACTTTCTTGGGAGCAGAAGACTCTGAGGAGGCAGATGCTTTCCTTTTCTTCACAGCTGCACGCTCCGGAGCCTTGGTTTTCTTCGCTTCTGTTGCAGAAGGAAGATTGATGCTTGTCATCGGTGCAGGAGGAGTAGAGGAAATTGGTTGAATTTCTTCAGGCACAACTGATGCAGTTGCCCTGGCTTGTTCAGATTCCTCAGGCACAGTAGCAGATGCTTCAACTAGCCTGGATTGCTCTTCAGGCGCAATATTGGAGGTTGCCCTGGCAATTTCTTCAGAGACTGGAATTTCTTCAGCAGTTCTGGCCCTTTCATTTTCTTCAGCAGACTGAACAGATGTTCCAGTCTGAGGAAATTTGAGTTGCGATGAAGCTGCAACACTTGGAGTAAATCCTTTTGCCATTCTGACGAATCTGACTTTGGCACCTAGCCAATCTGCACGGAATGCATGAAATTCATCACTGAGTGCTTTGATCTCAGCCTGCATAGACACAAGTTCTTCAGGAGACATTTTCACAACATTGTTCTTCAGAAAATGCTCCTTCTTGTACTGAGCCTTCTTCACCTGCCTGGCCTTTTCAAATTTCCATTTCTCTTCATTTATGAAGGCCGTCAACATGTGACTTTGACCAGGAGTGAGGTTTAATTCAGGCAAAGGTGTATTTGGATCCTTGTGCCATAGATCGATGAAATCAAGGATCTTCCTTGGATCCAGCATGAGGGGCACAGCACTGCCTTTGGCTCTAGCGGCCCTTTGTTGTCGATCTCTGATGATCTCAGCTAATTCTTCATCATCAGCTTCGTCTTCGCTTGACGGAACCTGAAAGGCGACCTGCTTCTTGCGAGGACTTGGTCTTGTGCCTCGTCCAGCAGTGGCCTTTTTCTTCAGCAAGATAGGAGTTGTTGAAGACTGAGGTGGAGCTGAAGAACTTGCAGAGACTCCTGAAGCAATTGAGATTCCAGTAGTCCTTTGGCATGTGGCAAGATGCACAGGTTCTGAGGACTTTGCAGGAGCAGCTAAGGATTTTGCAACTGAGGGAGTTGGAGCTGCTTTTGAGGAATTTGCTTGAGGAACAGGCCGTGAGGGCTTTGAAGAGCTTGGCCGTGAGGGCATTGCAGCTGAGGAACTTGTCTTGACAGCTGATTTCTTCAGCATAGCCTTCTTAGGCTTGATAGCAGAGGCCTCAGCGGCGGCAGCAATAGAATCTTCATTGAATTTCTTCACTGCCACTTTAGCCACTTTGGCCAGCTTGGCTTGACACTTAGGCCACTCCTGAGGAAATTCCTCACCTCTTCTGATGCTAGTGGGATCAGCTTCTTGGCCAGGAGCCAATGGAGGTCTTGGACATGGAGGGTTAACAGCAAATTTCTTCATATACTTGGGAGTGACATAGCGATATTCCCTCCATTCTCTTGCCCATCTCCTCTCAATCTTCTGAATGCGCACTTTGCGCTGATTTTTGTTCTCCTTGCCATGAGTTGCTTCATCAGGAGTACAATATTCATCATAGATGTCATCAGGGATCTCAAAAGCAGTATTTGTTTCTGGCCTCTTTCCTCCCTTCTGAGGTCTTTTACCATCAGCCATTTTCTTCACTTGAGGATTTTGAACAATCGAATTTTCTGATGAGGTATGCAATTTTTCTTCAAGGAACGCTGCAAATGGGTTAAGTTGATGAGAACCTAGAGATTCAGCAGCGGACATGTGTACCTGTGAACAGAATATAGGTGCGAAGAATTTGGAGAGGTCATATGCGTTCTCAGAAGTTTTTCAAAAGTATCAAGTTTGAGGAATTTGACCAGGGGTGTCTTGAGGAATTTCACTAAACATTTTGACTTAGGTTCCAAAGTTGTGTAGATTGAAAAATCCACACAATTGAGGAATCTTGAAGAAAAACGTTGCTTAGAGAAACTGATCAAGGACAGAAGCAAGTTGGTGTTTAAGAGCATGAAAGTTGAAGAATAAACACCTTTTGAAGATTTTGTGGAAATCATCAGAATCAACAAGGGCAGTAAAAATAAATTTTATTTACCCTTGATGAAGAACACGACGAACTGAGAGTAGCAGTGGAGATGTTCGTCCATTCAGATCTTCCACGCCCTAACTTGGCGATGGAAAACAGCTACGGCGGCGGCGAAGTGAAGATTTCCGCGGTCGGCGTGAGTACGTCAGCGACGAGGTCGAGGCAGTGAAGCTCTTCCTCACCGGCGACGATTGAATGTAGCGGCGGCGCTAGGTCTGAGAGCTCGAGCGAGGGAAGTGAGATCGAGCGGGAGGAGAAATCTGAGGAGGGTGAGGGGTATTTATAGCCGAGGTGAAAAACCGCTCGTCCGAAGAAAATGGACGAACGTGCCCCTGACCCTTCTCATCCTAGCGACATGTGTCACCCACGTACTATGAAGTGGAGATCGTGTTAGATCGTGGGTGAATAGATTAATCTTATCGAGGGATATGGAATGGTTTGAGCGGCAAAAGCCGAAAATTCAGATAAGAATATTTTAATGTTTCGTTCGCAAATTCTTCAGCTGTCAAGGACACAGTGAAGACTTTGAACGGGTTTCAAATAGAACGCACATGAAGAATTTGTGAACGGACTGGATTGAGTTTAGCATAGAGGGGGAATGGGTCCGATCACATTCACTTAGAAGAAAAACAACTTGAAGAATTAGCAATAAGTGAATGTTGTAGAGGACAGAAAACTCAAATATATATATAGTCAATGAAGAACACAGACGGGGAGAGTGAAGATTTTGCAAAGTTGAAGAATTTGAAAATTTGAAGAATTTGCACAATGATGAAAAACTCAAATTTTGAAGATTTTCAACTTTTTGTGGTGGCGTGACCCACCGTGTAAGAATGATGATTTCAGACACCGCGTACAATTGTCGTAGGGCTCTGAGAATCAAATTCTTCATTAATTTCTTCACACTTAGAGGGTTAGTCTTCATTGATTGAAGAAAAACGTTTCTTCGTGTGATGCACACCTAAGTCATCAATTTGCATAAGTGTTAGGATGTGTGTCCTTTTCAAAGGACATTCGAAGATTCTAAGATATTTAGCTCACACCGCAATTTGCTAAATCTCTTCTCATCCATGGGCTTTGTGAAGATATCCGCTAGCTGTTCTTCAGACTTCACGGGATCAATAGAGATGTCACCCTTCAACACATGATCTCGAAGAAAATGATGACGAATCTCGATGTGCTTTGTCTTCGAGTGCTGAACTGGGTTATGAGCAATTTTGATGGCACTCTCGTTGTCGCAGTAGAGTGGCACATTCTTCACATTGATGCCATAGTCCTTGAGGGTTTGCTTCATCCACATCAATTGAGCACAGCAAGAACCAGCAGCAATATACTCAGCTTCAGCAGTAGAGAGTGATACGCAGTTCTGCTTCTTTGAGGACCAACATACTAAGGATTGTCCGAGGAAATGGCATGTGCCTGATGTTGACTTGCGGTCCACACGATCACCAGCATAGTCAGAGTCAGAATATCCAATGAGATCAAAAGCCGAGCCCTTGGGATACCATAATCCAAGTGTTGGAGTGTGAGCTAGATATCGAAGAATATGTTTCACAACCTTATGGTGTGATTCCTTCGGTGTAGCTTGAAAATGGGCACACATGCAAACACTAAGCATAATATCCGGCCTAGATGCACATAGGTACAATAAAGAGCCAATCATGGAGCGGTATACCTTTTGATCGAAGTCTATTCCATTTTCATCAGTGCATAGATAGCCATTTGTGGGCATAGGGATTTTGACGCCTCTGCATTCTTGCATACCGAATTTCCTCAGAACGTCCTTGAGGTATTTCTCTTGAGAAATGAAGATGCCATTGCGTTGTTGACGAATTTGAAGGCCTAAGAAGAATTTCAATTCCCCCATCATGGACATTTGATATTCCTCACTCATCATGTAAGCAAATTCGTCACTGTAATGTTGGTTAGTACAGCCAAAGATAATATCATCAACATATATTTGGCACACGAATAATTCATCATCATAGGTTTTGGTGAAAAGAGTTGGGTCGAGTGAACCGGGTTTGAAGCCTTTCTTCATGAGGAATTCCTTCAAAGTGTCATACCACGCCCGAGGGGCCTGCTTGAGGCCATAGAGGGCCTTATTGAGTCTGAAGACTTTGTCTGGATGCTTAGGATCTTCAAAACCTGGGGGTTGAGCAACATATACTTCTTCCTCAAGCTTACCATTGAGGAATGCACTTTTCACATCCATTTGATATAAGATGATATTATGATGGTTAGCATAAGCCAGCAATATGCGAATAGCCTCAAGTCTAGCAACAGGTGCAAAAGTTTCATCGAAATCAATTCCTTCAACCTGTGTGTAGCCTTGAGCCACAAGATGAGCCTTGTTCCTCACCACTAGGCCATTTTCATCTTGCTTGTTGCGGTAGATCCATTTGGTACCGATGATATTGTGCTTGCATGGGTCCGATCGCTTGACAAGCTCCCACACATTGTTCAGCTTGAATTGATGTAATTCCTCTTGCATCGCTTGAATCCATTCAGGCTCCAGAAATGCCTCATCAACTTTGGTGGGCTCTGTGGTAGAGACGAAAGCAAAATGCCCACAAAAGTTAGATAAATGTGAAGCTTTTGAGCGAGTCAGAGGACCTGGTGCGTTGATGTCATTGATGATTCTCTCAATCTGTACTTCATTTGCAACGCGGGGATGAGCAGGTTGACGACTTTGATTTGGCTCAGTATTTTCTTCAGAGCCAATTTCTTCAGGTGCGCCAACATGCTGTTCTTCATGTTCTGGAATGATTTCTTCAGCAGATTCTTCAGTAGGAATGACATCCTCAGTAGCTTTGAACTTGATGGTTTCCTCAGGCGTCTTTTCATCTAGCACAGGAGGTAGGTGCTCTCTTTGCGAGCCGTTAGTTTCATCGAACCGCACATCTACAGTTTCAACAACCTTGTTGTGATAGGTGTTGAAGACCCTGTAGGTGTGCGAGTCCTTTCCGTAACCAAGCATAAAACCTTCATGTGCTTTCGGTGCAAATTTAGAATTGTGATGAGGATCTCTAATCCAGCATTTAGCACCGAAGACTTTGAAATAACTCACATTGGGTTTCTTGTCAGTGAGGAGTTCATATGAGGTCTTCTTGAAGAATTTGTGAAGATATACCCTGTTGATGATGTGGCATGCAGTATCAATTGCCTCAGGCCAGAAGTGACGAGGTGTCTTGTATTCATCAAGCATGGTGCGAGCCATCTCAACAAGAGTCCTGTTCTTGCGCTCCACAATGCCATTCTGTTGAGGAGTGTATGGGGCAGATAGCTCACGAGTAATACCAAGTTCATTGAGATAGTCATCAAGACCAGTATTCTTGAACTCGGTCCCATTGTCACTACGTATATGCTTGATCTTCACACCGAAATTCGTCGAAGCCCTTGAGGAAAATCATTTGAAGACTTCCTGCACTTCAGTTTTGTAAGTAATGATATGCACCCATGTGTAACGAGAATAGTCATCAACAATGACAAAGCCATATAGAGATGCTGCATTTGTTAGTGTGGCATAATGAGTAGGGCCAAAAAGATCCATATGAAGCAATTCAAAAGGACGAGAAGTAGTCATGATAGTCTTCGAGGGGTGCTTGGCTCTGGTCATTTTTCCAGCCTCACAAGCCCCACAAAGATGATCTTTGAGGAATTTGACACCCTCGATGCCAATGACGTGCTTTTTCTTCACGAGCGTGTGTAAGTTCCTCATGCCAGCATGACCCAGTCGTCGATGCCATAGCCAGCCTTCTGAAGCTTTAGCAAGTAGACAAGTGGCAGGCTGTGGTCCTGCAGAGAAATCAACAATATACAAGTCTCCTCTCCTAAAGCCTTCGAAGACTTTGGAATTGTCAGATTCCATGAGCACTAAGCAACGATATTTGCCAAAGACAACAACCATATTAAGATCACAAAGCATTGAGACAGACATGAGGTTGAATCCGAGGGACTCGACAAGCATGACTTTATCCATGTGTCGATCCTTTGAGATTGCAACCCTACCTAGACCCAATACCTTGCTTTTGCCTTTGTCAGCGTAGGTGATATGCTTCAAGTGTGATGGAGATAAAGGAGTGTTCATCAGTAAGCTCTTGTCACCGGTCATGTGATTTGTACATCCACTATCGAGGACCCACTCAGTAGCTTTGGGTAAATCATCCTGCAGATGAATTAGTGCATCTTACGAACTCATATACTTCAGAGTGAAGAATATGACATCAAATTCATCAGACATATTTCATCAATTAAAGCAACATATGTATATATAGCAATGTGAGGACGTGAGAAATGAATAAATCATTTCTTCATGATTAGCTTGCGTCCTTTCAAGCATTTCAGGTCTCCAGCAAATTTTTCAGACGATTTAGTTCGTCTGGAGACCTGACCCTGCACAAGAGATTAGTTCTTTTTCTTCACCACCCACGTCTAGAGGGGTGGCAAAGAGTTCATCATTCTGCGAGCTCCATAAGAGAAAGGTGGCATAGACGCCAGACCACTTCGTTTCACATAAGAGGGGTTAGGGTAAGCATACGAATAAGCAGAGAAATTCTTTGAGGACTTATGAACATAATGATTTGAAGAATAATGCACATATTCATAGTCCTTAGGCTTTCCCTGCGAAACAGAAGTGTTAGCACGATGATGTTCATGTGAGGACTTGGATCCATGTGAGGAATTTGATCCATAAGAGGACTTGGATCCATATGAAGACTTTGGTCCATATGAAGAATTTGATCTGGGGTTCTTATTCTTCACAGGTGGTGTCATGAGGACATTCACCTGAAGACTTTCAAGGCACCTTTTGGGAACCCAGATTTTCTTCATAGGGGGACCATTCCTGCAGTTAGATCCAACATATCTAGCAAAAACCTCACCATTCTGATTTTTGAACAGTTTATAGTTGGAGTCAAATGACTCATCAGATGAATATGAGAATTCACAAGTAAAGCCAGATAAAGTGGATGGATCTATGGGAGGTCCCTTCACAGCAACCCATGAGGTTTTGGGATACTGCTCAGGTTTCCAGTAGGTTCCATCAGCATTGAGTTTCCTCTCAAAGGCAATACCCTCTTTCCTAGGGTTCCTGTTCAAGATCTGCTTTTTGAGCACATCACAAAGAGTCTGATGCCCTTTGAGGCTTTTGTACATGCCTGTCACATACAATTCCTTCAACCCTGCATTTTCATCAGTGATACTAGTGGTATCCTCAGATGAGGAATTTGTGACCACAGAGATAGTTGAAGAATTTGCAGCAATAGAAGCATTTGAACATTCAGGTGAAGAATTAGCAGTTTCACGTTCAATGCATTTCAAGCATGGTGGAATAAATTCTTCCTGAGTGGAACTGATCTGTTGAGCAAGCAAAGAATCATTTTCCTTCTGAAGATCTTCATGACTCACCCTTAGCTTCTCAAGATCTTGCTTTCTTTGAAGAAATTCATAAGAGAGCTTCTCATGATCGGCTAAGAGAGTTTCATGACGACCTTGAAGGGTGTCAAACTTAGACTGTAGTTGCTGAAGATTATCAGTCAGTGTTTGAGTTCGATCCATTTCCTCACCTAACAGATCATCGCTTTTGTCTAGCATATTTTGAACCTTTTCCAAAGCCTTTTGTTGTTTAACAGCAATATTAGCAAGTTTGGAATAGCTGGGTTTGAGGTTATCATCAGATTCATCCTCACTTGATTCAGAGGAGGGATATTTGAATACCTTTGCACCGTTTGCCATGAAGCAATAGGTGGGAGCATAGTCATCGTTGCCGTCATCAGCAGTGTTGGGGAAGCCATTTTCCTCAGTGTTGAAGATGGACTTGCTAACATAAGCAGTAGTGAGGGCTAGGCTCGCCACACCAGAGTCTGACTCCTCAGATGCCTCCTCTTCCTCATGTTCCTCAGATTCAGCTTCAGAGTCCATTTCCTTGCCAATGAATGCTCGAGCTTTCTTGGAGCTGCTCTTCTTGTGAGATGAAGACTTTGAAGATTTTGATGATGAGGACTTTGAAGATTTCTTCTTCTTCTTAGAGTCATCTGAACTATCATCCTTGTATTTCTTCTTCTTTGATTCCTTCTCCCACTGAGGACAATCAGTAGTGTAGTGACCAGGTTTCTTGCATTTATGGCAAGTTCTCTTCTTGTAGTCACGGGATGAGGAATCTGATTTCATGTCATCACCTCTTGAGGATTTTCCAAATCGGCCACGTCTAGAGAACTTCTGGAATTTCCTCACGAGCATTGCTAGCTCCTGACTCAGTTCTTCAGGATCACCAAGGCTGCTACCAGAATCTTCATCTTCAGATTTAGAGACTGCCTTGGCTTTCAGTGCACGAGATCTACCATAGCTCGGTCCGTAGAGATCTCTCTTCTCAGCTAGTTGGAATTCATGAGTATTTAGCCTCTCGAGGATATCAGCAGGATCAAGTGACTTGTAGTCTCCACGTTCTTGAATCATCAGTGCCAGTGTATCGAATGAAGAATCGAGTGACCTCAGCAATTTCTTCACCACCTCATGGTCGGTGATGTCAGTGGCACCCAGTGCTTGAAGCTCGTTTGAGATGTCAGTGAGGCGATCAAAGGTTTACTGAACATTTTCGTTGTCGAGTCTTTTGAAGCGGTTGAAGAGATTGCGAAGAACGTCAACTCGAGAGTCACGTTGAGTTGAGACTCCTTCGTTGACCTTGGACAGCCTATCCCAGATAAGCTTAGCTGACTCCAAAGCACTCACTCTGCCATACTGCCCTTTGCTCAGATGGCCACATATGATATTCTTCGCTTGAGAGTCGAGTTGCTTGAATCTCTTCACATCAGCAGCGTTTACGGAAGGAGTGACAGCGGGAACACCCTTTTCCACAACATACCAGAGATCGTTGTCAATTGCCTCAAGATGCATGCGCATCTTGTTCTTCCAGTAGGGGTAGTCCGTCCCATCGAAGGTAGGACACCCAGCTGAGACCTTGATCATGCCTGCAGTCGACATAACTAAAACTCCAGGTGGTTAAACCAAAATCACACAGAACAAGGGAGTACCTCGCTCTGATACCAATTGAAAGTGCGTTATATCGACTAGAGGGGGGGCTGAATAGGCGATTTTTACTAATTCATCACTGAGGAATTTCAAGGTGAGGAAATTCCTAAGCGACGAACTACTTAGCAGCGGAATAAGTACTCAGATGCAAGCATAACAGAGCAGTAGCACAGTCATCATGATGAAATGAAAACAAGCACAGAGTACGAGTAGCGTAAACACAGGATAAGCAGGCTGAAGACAAACTGACTGAAGAAATTGAACTGAGGAAATTGAGAAAGTCTTCAGTCAAAGTCTTCAAACAGTAATGATCAAATACATAGCAAGAATGCGAGGAAATGAAAGGGTTGAGGAAATAGAACCAGTAGCTCGGTGAAGGCAATGATTTGGTAGACCAGTTCAAACTGCTGTGACAGTTGTACGTCTGGTTAGAGCGGCTAGGTATTTAAACCTGAGGACACACAGTCCCGGACACACAGTCCTCACCGTATTCTCCTTGAGCTAAGGTCACACAGACCTCGCCCAATCACTCGTGGTAAGTCTTCAGGTGACTTCCAAACCTTCACATACTCGGTCACTCGGCAATCCACAATTTCCTCTTGGATGCTCTAGACCATGACGCCTAACCGTCTGGAGGATGCACAGTCCTCAAAGGTAACAAGCATCGGTTCCACACAGGAACAATCTCTTCAGTGATGCTCAATCACTTTGGGTTTGTAGGTGTTTGGGTTTTTGGGTTTTTTCTCACTTGATGATTTTCGCTCAAAGTCCTCGGAGGACGGGATGCTCTAAATGACAAGTGTCAATTTATCTCTTGGAGCAGCCAACCAGCTAGTGGTTGTAGGGGGCGGCTATTTATAGCCTAGGGAGCAGCCCGACATGATAAGACATAAATGCCCTTCAATGTTATGACCGTTAGGTGGGTAGGATATTTGGACAGCTGGCACGCAGCACAGCAACGGTCGGATATTTGAGTATCAAATTCCTCAGGGCTATCATGTTCCTCACTTGTAGGTAATCCGCACTGGCGAATTCCTAACTCCTCAGTCAGAACAAATTCCTCAGAGAACAGAAGAACTTCGTCTCTGTCACTGAAGAACTTGACTAAACTGTATGAGATTTCCAATGGCTTCACTCGAAAGGATTAGGTAGGTGTAGGATTTTGAGTTGAGCATCACTTGGAAACTTTTCCTTAGTTTTACCTCGACCCCCTTTAACAGTACGATGTTTCCTATGACTCAAGAAGAAGAAAATGAAACTACGAAAACAAAAGTCTTCACGCTTCATAATCCTCGCATGAATATCAAGTCTTCAGGGTCACACCAATTTCTTCACTTTCAAAGTCTTCAAGAAAACCAAAGTCTTTAGTTGAAGACATTCATTTTTAGGGGTCGAGTTTCATCGTAAATATCAAACTCCTCATAGACTTATAGACCTGTGTACACTCACAAACTCATTAGTCCCTTAACCTATAAGTCTTCAATACACCAAAATCACTAAGGGGCACTAGATGCACTTACAAACTCTCTCTCACAGATTTGGATATGGTGGAAAGATGATTTGAGTGGAAAGCAACTTGGGGAAGGCTAGAGATCAAGATTCTTGTGGATGGATTGGAATGTCTTGGTCTCAACACATGAGTAGGTGGTTCTCTCTCAGAAAATGAGTAGTGGAAGTGTAGGCACGTTCTGATAGCTCTCTCTTGAATAGAGAAGGGGGTGGAGGGGTATAAATAGCCTCCACACAAAATCTAACCGTTACACACATTTGACCCAACTTGGTCATACCGAATAGAAGAGCTCAGTGAGACCGATTCAGTTCAAAATGTGAACGTTAGGAATCTCGGTGGGACCGATATGATCAACTCGGTGGGGCCGATGTGCTAGGGTTAGGGCAAAACCTCATCTCGGTGTGACCGATTGCATGAACTCGGTGAGACCGATTTCAGCAATGAGCAAACATAGAGTTGGTCAGGCAAACTCGGTGGGATCGATTGCTCCTTTCGGTAAGACCGAAATGTTACGAAAGGGAAACAGAGAGTTTGCATTGCGAACTTGGTGGGACCGATCGCTCATTTCGGTGAGACCAAAACGTTATGAAGGGAAACCGAGAGTTTGCAATCCCATCTCGGTGAGACCGAACTGATTAGGGTTTCTGGCAGTGGCTATGTCAAAGGAACTCGGTGGCATCGGATAGATCAAATCGGTGGGGCCGAGTTTGACTTTAGGTTTAGGACATATTTGGATTTGAGAAAGTGGTTGAGGGTTTTGGAGCATATCACTAAATACTTTGAGCAAGTAGACCATTAAGCAACACCTCATCCCCTTTTAATAGTATTGGCTTTTCCTGTGGACTCAATGTGATCTTGGATCACTAAAATAGAAATATAGAGTCTTGAGCTTTTGCCAATATTTGTCCTTAGCATTTTGAGGGGTCCACATCTCTAGTCCATGTGCCATGCCAATCATTGAACTTTCTGAAATATTTAACTTGAAAGGATATTAGTTCAATGAGCTATATGTTGTTATGAATTACCAAAACCACTCAGGGATTAGTTGCACTTTCAATCTCCCCCTTTTTGGTAATTGATGACAACATATAGATCAAAGCTTCGACAAATGATAATATGAATGAAATATATCGTCGCTTTGAGAAGTATGTGAAAAGCAAGAGCTCCCCCTAAATTTGTGCATTATTTAAAATTTGCTTTTGAATGCAAATGCACAATTGATTAGGATCATGGGTTACTCTTCCATGTCACATACATCTTGGTGGAGCGCTCAAAATGATAGAATGTAAAGCACATGCACTCATCACCAAGGGAAACATGATTGATCATGCACAAGTATTATAGATAGCATCATTCAAGCACACATTAAAGCATAATGATCAACCACATGATCATAAGTGTATCTCACACACAAGCACAAATAATGTAGCAACCAAACGAACAAATATCAAGTAGCAAGAGAGGCAAACAAAAGCAAAACACACTCTCTCTCTCGAAGCCTAAGATCTATACACTTTCTCCCCCTTTGGCAACAAGTTACCAAAAAGCTCGAAAATGCATAGTGCTATTCGGCACTCTAGGCACGATCTCCGGGAGCTCTAGTGTGCGTAGATGGCGTTGAGAGGAGTCCGTTTGCAAAGGCTTTTGCTGATGTCTAAGGAGCTGGAGGAGTTGCAACTGAAGGTACAACAATGGCAGTTGCTGCAGGTGCTGAAGCTGTAGCTCTGGAATCTGTGACAACTGGCTCTGCTGCAGACCTCTGTGCTCTTGGCACTATGTGAAATGCATCTGTGGTGACTCTTCCTCTCCTATCCTCATCTTCAGAATATGAGGTTCTCTTCTTCCTTTGCCTAGTTGCAGCCTTAGGCAAGTTGCTTGGGGTGCTTCTGCTACCCTCATCATAACTGCTATTGGAGGGACTAGTGCCCTCACTGAGATTTGTTTGCTCCTCTGACCTGTTCTAGCTGTCACTGTTGTCTGACATGGCTGACACTGACCCTGTGAATAGATAGGTATAGGCAGAGTAGATGAGCATCACAAAGTACAACTATTTTGGCAAAAAGTTTGACTCAAAAACTTAATTTTAGTTTTCCGCAGAAAGCATTTTGGAGCTACCGATATGACTAACTCGGTGACACCGAAGCAACTTTGGAGTCTAAACAGGCAGTTTCGGTCAGACCGAGACGCAGTTCGGTGACTCCGAGATGCTAGGGTTTCACAGAGAAAGTAAACTCGATCACACCGACTCGTACACTTCGGTAAGACCGAGTTGTACATGTGCAATGGCCTGGGCCAAATCGGTGAGACCGAATCCTTCAAATCGGTCGGTCCGAGATGAGTTCGGCGGAAACCTAACCTTAAGTTTTTGCATCAAAACTAATCTAGAGGAAGTTTTGGTTGGATAGGATGATCTCAATCGTGGCTAGAAGCATGGCATTAACCTTTGTGCAAGAATCGGAGTTAAGGAATACACAAAGGGATCGAGTCCATACCCTAACTTGGTGGCGGACTCGCTACGGTGACTACGGCAGCGAAGAATCCCATTGACGACGGCGGAGACCAGCAGCAGGAGGGCGCTAGCGATGACGATGACGATCCGGAGACCAAGGGGGCGGCAGAGCTGGGCAGGCACGGTTGGGAGTTTGAAGGAATTTCCAAATTTCAACCCGCGGATATATATACCGAGTCACTGTTGGTGTGACCAAGTGGAACAACTCGGTGGCACCGAGATGCAGAATCGCAAGCGGTTACTGCAACTCGGTGTGACCGAACTGTTCTAATCGGTTGCACCGAGATGAAAACCTAGATCAACCCAATGATTTCGGTGGGACCGAGATTGATGAATCGGTCAGACCGAAAGCCATTAAGAGGTTTTGGAAGTTTAAGCCCTTGACGGATCGGTGGCTTGGAGTGCTCCTCACTCGGAGGGTCCGAATTTTACTTGATCAAACTTTGTGATGTAGCATGAATAGAGTTTGAGACGAGAAAAGCATAGATAGCTAGAGGGAGTACTTAGGCATTCTTGTCCATCCATTTGGCAAAAAGAAAAACCAATCAATCAAAACAACAAATGGATGTCCTCAAATGGAGAAAATTATGCAACCAACATGCTCACACAATAAGATAGCAAATGAAATATGTGGTAAAGCATGCACAAATACTCTAGCATCTATCAAGCAATTGGTGATGACTAGGTCATCTATATATGAGTATATTGACTTAGGAGTCAAATGAGAACATTTGATCATAGGTCATACTCATCGTTTAAGCACAAGTGGGGTTACCACTTTTACATAAAGCATTGTTGTGTTCACACCATTAGAGTTGCTTTAGCTCAATTCTTATAGTAAAGCTCCCCCTAGATGTGATATCCCCCCTAAGAGGGATGAACTAACCTTGGGTTTTGTCGACGATGACTTCATGTAGATGTTGAAGATGTGGATGCTCAATGTTGATGTAGATCATTTGGAGCAATCCATTGGAGTGAGTTGCACTTTCAATACCTACATGGGTTAGTCCCACAAGGAATACACAAGGATATCCATAGACATAGAGTGAAATACACATATGATGTTGCCCATGAAAGCATTAGGTTACCTTGTCCCTTGTTTTACCAACAAGAGGGTTTGTGACTCCTTGATCTAGTGCAAGATATGGAAGTTGATTGCACTTGTACTTGCCAAAATGAATATGAGTGAAGTATGTTGGCGGAGTCACCCTCAAGAACTCTCTAGTTCTTCTTCTTTGGGACCCACATCAACTTGATGGGGATCCTTGGAGTTGTAGTCGTACTTGATGAAGTGGAACTTGATGTAGTCTTGGGAACCCACTTGACCAAGGCCTTTGGAACTTTTCAAATGAATCAATCTCCTCTTGAAGCTTGTCCTTGCCTTTTTGCTTGTGGTCTTGTGGTGGAATATCATCTTGAGCTTGTGTTCCCTCGAAAGAAGTGGGATCATACTTCTCTTGTTGAGGAACAAACTTCGTCTTGGGGTATTGATCTTCTTCCCACTCAACTCCATTGGCATTGAACTTGCGTTCAAAACCAACACCTTGATTCTTCCGGTGCCTTCCTTGCTTGCGTACAATCTCCTCAAATTGCTTACTTCCGGCAAGGCTCTTGTAAACACCTTTCTCTATAATTCCCTTCAATAAGCTATTTTCTTGCTCAAGTGTAACTTGGCTAAGAGAATCATTAGTGGAATCAAAGAACTACTAGAAGCAACAATATTGGATTTAGCATGATTATTGTTACTACTAGAAGAAGAATCTTTCTTGTTCTTGTTGCTAGATTTTACTTGTGGCATGTAAGTAGACAAGAGTAAATGCTTGGCAATGTAAGAAGAACTTTTTTTACGAAGATCATCTTTGATTGCTTTTAAGAACCCATGCTCTTGCTCTAGATTGAGCTTTTCAAAGCGTAGCTTCTCATGAGTCTTTAAAAGCTCTCGATGATCCTCTAAGGTAGTTTCATGAGCTAACTTAAGAGTGTTTAATTCTTTAGTTAGACGCTCAATCTCCTTCTTATGATTGTCATTCGTTTCATCTTGATTAGCATGATTAATAGCAATTTCATCATAGTTTTCATCATTAGAGTTGTCAACAAATAAATCATCATCACCTAGCAAATCATCTTCATCACTATTGAAATCAACATACTCGGGGTGTGATACCTTGGGGCCTTTAGCCATGAAGCATCTTCCAATTCCTTCATTTGGTGAGTCAAATATGTCGTAGGAGTTGGATGACACAAGTGCAAGACCGGCAACACCTTCATCTTGAGTATATTCGGAGTCGGAGTGATAACTTCTCTCGGAGTGGTTGTCGGAGTCGGAACCGGATACCCATTCACCAACAAGAGCTTGATGTCTTCGTCTTGTGTAGCTCTTTGATGACTTGTCCTTCCTTTCCGAATCCTTGCTTCTGCGAGAGGGTCTTCGTTCATAACGATCATCTCTACTCCTTCTCTCTCTTGGAGGTGATTCCTCTCTTTTACTTCTCCTTTTAGGTGAGCCTTCTCTTCTTTTGTAGGGAGCCGTACATTCACTAGAGTAATGCCCGGGTCTTCCACAATTATACCAATTGTGATCACGACTAGAAGATCTTTTGTCATTGTAGGACCTTGACTTAGAACTTCTCTCTTTGCTTCTACTCTTGTAGAACTTGTTGAAGTTCTTCACCATTAGGCTCAATTCTTCATTGAAGGCTTGTTTCTCACTTGATGTTGTGGGAGCATCACATGAAGCTTTGTAAGCACCACTAGACTTGTTGTGAAGCTCTTCCTTATTCTTAAGTGACATCTCATGAGCAACAATTCTACCAATGACTTCCATTGGCTTGAGATCTTTGTAATTGGGCATCATTTGGATCAAAGTGCACACGGTATCATATTTTCCATCCAAGGCTCTTAGGATCTTCTTGATGATGAATCTGTCGGTCATCTCTTCACTTCCTAAGCCGGCAATCTCATTTGTGATGAGAGCAAGCCTAGAATACATTTCAGCGACTCCTTCACCATCCTTCATTTTGAACTTGTCAAGTTGACTTTGAAGCACATCCAATTTGGATTCCTTGACGGACTCGGTACCTTCGTGCATATCAACCAAAGTATCCCAAATTTCCTTTGCATTCTCAAGGCGGCTGATTTTGTTGAATTCTTCAGGGCACAATCCGTTGAAGAGGATATCGCAAGCTTGAGCGTTGTATTGCAACATCTTCAATTCTTCTGCGGTTGCTTCATGATTTGGTTCTCTTCCATCTTCGAAGAATTCACCTTGTAAACCAATACACACAATAGCCCAAACGGCAGGGTTATGTCCGAGAATATGCATTTTCATCTTATGCTTCCAACTAGCAAAATTAGTACCATCAAATTAAGGACCTCTACGGTGGTAATTTCCCTCGCTAGACGCCATACTCTCCTAGGTTGTGAAACCAAGGCTATGATCACCAAAGCTATGGAAATCAAGGCAATTGGAGACCAAAGCTCTGATACCACTTATAGGATCGAAAGTAGGTCTAGAGGGGGGGGGGGTGATTAGACTACTTGACCAAATAAAAATCTAGCCTTTTCCCAATTTTAAGTCTTGGCAGATTTTAGCAAGTTAGCACAAGTCAAGCAATCAACCTACACATGCAATTCTAAGAGTGTAGCAGCGGAAAGTGAAACATTGCATATGAAGGTAAAGGGAAGGGTTTGGAAAAGGCAAACGCAATGTAGACACGAAGATTTTTGGCATGGTTCCGATAGGTGGTGCTATCGTACATCCACGTTGATGGAGACTTCAACCCACGAAGGGTAACGGTTGCGCGAGTCCATGGAGGGCTCCACCCACGAAGGGTCCACGAAGAAGCAACCTTGTCTATCCCACCATGGCCATCGCCCACGAAGGACTTGCCTCACTTGGGTAGATCTTCACGAAGTAGGCGATCTCCTTGCCCTTACAAACTCCTTGGTTCAACTCCACAATCTTGTCGGAGGCTCCGTAGTGACACCTAACCAATCTAGGAGACACCACTCTCCAAAAGGTAATAGATGGTGTGTTGATGATGAACTCCTTGCTCTTGTGCTTCAAATGATAGTCTCCCCAACACTCAACTCTCTCTCACAGATTTGGATATGATGGAAAGATGATTTGAGTGGAAAGCAACTTGGGGAAGGCTAGAGATCAAGATTCTTGTGGTTGGATTGGAATGTCTTGGTATCAACACATGAGTAGGTGGTTCTCTCTCAGAAAATGAGTAGTGGAAGTGTAGGCACGTTCTGATAGCTCTCTCTTGAATAGAGAAGGGGGTGGAGGGGTATAAATAGCCTCCACACAAAATCTAACCGTTACACACATTTGACCCAACTCGGTCAGACCGAATAGAAGAACTCGGTGAGACCGATTTAGTACAAAATGTGAATGTTAGGAATCTCGGTGGGACCGATATGATCAACTCGGTGGGACCGATGTGCTAGGGTTAGGGCAAAACCTCATCTCGGTGTGACCGATTGCATGAACTCGGTGAGACCGATTTCAGCAATGAGCAAATAGAGAGTTGGTCAGGCAAACTCGGTGGGACGGATCGCTCCTTTCAGTAAGACCAAAACATTACGAAAGGGAAATAGAGAGTTTGCATTGCGAACTCGGTGGGACCGATCGCTCATTTTGGTGAGACCGAAACGTTACGAAGGGAAACAGAGAGTTTGCAATCCCATCTCGGTGAGACCGAAATCCCTATCGATGAGACCGAACTGATTAGGGTTTTTGGCAGTGGCTATGTCAAAGGAACTCGGTGGCACCAGATAGATCAAATCGGTGGGGCCGAGTTTGACTTTAGGTTTTGGACATATTTGGATTTGAGAAAGTGGTTGAGGGTTTTGGAGCATATCACTAAGCACTTTGAGCAAGTAGACCATTAAGCAATACCTCATCCCCTTTTAATAGTATTGGCTTTTCCTATGGATCACTAAAATAGAAATGTAGAGTCTTGAGCTGTGCGATGTTGTAGGATCAAAAGTAGGTCTAGAGGGGGGGGGGTGATTAGACTACTTGACCAAATAAAAATCTAGCCTTTTCCCAATTTTAAGTCTTGGCAGATTTTAGCAACTTAGCACAAGTCAAGAAATCAACCTACACATGCAATTCTAAGAGTGTAGCAGCGGAAAGTGAAACATTGCATATGAAGGTAAAGGGAAGGGTTTGGAGAAGGCAAACGCAATGTAGACACGAAGATTTTTGGCGTGGTTCCGATAGGTGGTGCTATCATACATCCACGTTGATGGAGACTTCACCCACGAAGGGTAACGGTTGCGCGAGTCCACAGAGGGCTCCACCCATGAAGGGTCCATGAAGAAGCAACCTTGTCTATCCCACCATGGCCATCGCCCACGAAGGACTTGCCTCACTCGGGTAGATCTTCACGAAGTAGGCGATCTCCTTGCCCTTACAAACTCCTTGTCTATCCTCTTCACGAGGGTTTTGGAGCATATCACTAAGCACTTTGAGCAAGTAGACCATTAAGCAACACCTCATCCCCTTTTAATAGTATTGGCTTTTGCTATGGACTCAATGTGATCTTGGATCACTAAAATAGAAATGTAGAGTCTTGAGCTTTTGTGAATATTTGTCCCTAGCATTTTGAGGGGTCCACATCTCTAGTCCATGTGCCATGCCAGTCATTGAACTTTCTGAAATATTTAACTTGAAAGGATATTAGTTCAATGAGCTATATGTTGTATGACTTACCAAAACCACCCGTGGATTAGTTGCACTTTCAGATGTTTCCTAATAAACCAGGCGTACAATTTACCGAAAAAATCAACTACACGTGTACATTTTTTTGGAGACGGGATCTGCCAATTTTCTCTTTTATCGCACACGAGTGTTTTACGCGCTTCGTCTGCGTTGTGTGTTTCCCACGCCCAAGTTTCAAGTTTCTCAGCAAAAATTTTGTTAGGCGGGCGATTTCAAAATGTATTCCTCCCACCACATCCCCACCCATCAAATTTCCTCAGTATCTCCCCCTCCCCCCTACCGGCAGCTCAAACCGCCGCCGCCGCAACCACAGCTTCAACCACATCTAAGTTCTGCTCGGATCCAGTCAGGTAACCCATCGATCTATATCATGGTCCCGGCCTGATTGCTTAAATGGCGCCTGCGAAACATCCTCATGCCTCCAAATCCCCACCGCCCCTACCTCCAGAGCATCGCCGCACAAGCCCAACCACATATCATGTGGAGGTCGAGGAGCTGATGGCGGTCGATGGTGCGATGGCCGCTGTGCGTGTTGACCTGGAGGAACATCTCGCCTCCGTCGCTGCCGACTTGGTGCAGGCTCTGGCCCATATCAAGTGCCCCAGCGACTACCCCCCCCCCTAGGACTTACCAGGTATGATCTGACCAGCTCAATCTTACCAATACCACTTGCAATGGCTATGTTTTGTACGGTTAATGTATTAAGCATGTTCATGCCTTGTTTATTTCAGTACTGCACACTATGTGATGTTCAAGTATTAACTGTCCAGCTCAATTTCACCAATACCAGCAAGAAACTTACAATACATGACTCAGGATATCACTAGAGATGCTGCCCATTTGCTATTTTTGGTGGATGCTAACCCTGTTGTATTTAACATGCCTGTCCATATACTTACGCAGGGTCATAACGGCCGATGCTGTTGTTTGCCGTTGACGTTAGCTGCATCCCATGTCTTACAATATTTCACATCATTTGTGCAATTGCAGTTTAACTTCTAACATTTACTGGTTGCCTGTAGGTACACATGTCAGTGGCATTGATCCACGCTTCGACCCGGAGGAACAGCTCACCTCCGCGCCACTGACTTTGGGGGGGCTCTGGCCAAGATGAAGTGCCCCAGCAACTACCTCTCAGGACTTACCAAGTATGAACTCACCAGTTCAATCTTACCAATACCAGTTGCAATTAATGGCTATGTTTTGTACGGTCGATGTATTAAGCATGTTGTAGTAAACATGCCTAACACGTTTTAGCTATTTTCCCTACCTTTTTATAGACAACTGGGCCATTCTCGGCTCTGGCAGCACCTGCCTTGTGATGTTTAACTCTGCCAATTGCATTTTTATCAGTACTGGTTTCAATGGCTATTAAGCCTGTTGCAATTAACAGTTGTATCCATTTTTAAACAGTTGTATTTCAATGGCTACAAACTTACAAAACATGACTTAGGATGCTGTTAAGCCTATTGCAATTAAAAGTTGTATCCATTTTTTAATTTGTCCCTTTGCTACCGTGCTACTCTCTGCAATGAAGATATACTAGAGATGCTGGCCATTTGCTATTTTTGGTGGATGCTAACCCTGTTGTACTTAACATGCCTTTCCATGTACTTACGGAGGGCCATAACGGGCGACACTGTTGTTTTCCGTCGAGGTTAGCTGCATCCCATGTCTTACAGTATTTTACATCATTTGTGCAATTGCAGTTTGGCTTCTAACATTTACTTGCTTCTTGTAGGTACACATGTCGGCGGCACTGATCCACGCTTCAACCCAGAGGAAGAGCTCTCCTCCGCCGCCGCTGACTTTGGGCAGGCTCTGGCCAAGATGAAGTGCCCCAACAACTATCTCTTAGGACTTACCAAGTATGAACTCACCAGTTCAATCTTACCAATACCAGTTGCAATTAATGACTATGTTTTGTACGGTCGATGTATTAAGCATGTTGTAGTAAACATGCCTAACACGTTTTAGCTATTTTCCCTACCTTTTTATAGACAACCGGGCCATTCTCTACTCTGGCAGCACCTCCATTGTGATGTTTAACTCTGCCAATTGCATTTTTATTAGTACCGGTTTCAATGGCTATTATGCATGTTGCAATTAACAGTTGTATTTCAAAGGCTACAAACTTACAAACATGACTTAGGATGTTGTTAAGCCTGTTGCAATTAACAGTTGTATCCATTTTTTAATCCGTCCCTTTGCTACCGTGCTACTCTTTCACAATGAAGATATCACTACAGATGCTGCCGTTTTATTACCATTTGCTATTTTTGGTGGATGTTAACCCTGTTGTAGTTAACATTGGCTTTCCATGTCCTTAAACAGGGCTACAATGGGCGATGCTATTGTTTGCCGTCGAGGTTAGCTGCATCCCATGGCTTATACACCATCTGTTCCTAAATATAAGTATTTTTAGAGATTCCAATATAGACTACATAACGGGCAAAATGAGTGAATCTAGATTCTAATATAAACTATATCTATAATCCTATATACATCCGTATGTAGTTCATATTGAAATATCTAAAAATACTTGTACTTAGGAACGTAGGTAGTTGTATTTTACATCATTTGTGCAATCTCAGTTTAGCTTCTAACATTTACTGGTTGCTTGTAGGTACATATATGAGCGGTACTGATCCACGCTTCGATCCCTTTTGCGTATGGGGAAATGAGATATTCATGAACAAGCGTCAAGTGAGGAAACTAAGAAAGATTGTTAGGCGAAAGAAATGGGTGATGGGAATTAAGCTCTTTATTTACACTTTGTCCAAGACAACAGTGAAATTTAGGATGGTAAGTAATGTGTTGCCTTTTCCCCCTGCCCACAACAAGTTACTCTATTAGACCTTTTCTCTTTTTAGTGGTTTCCGAAGCTATTTACTGATGATTACCTTGCAAACTACATGACCGGAGTGGAGGCAACTAAGGTTAAAGTATATAATTCATGCTACCATGATAATGCTCTAGAAGTCTTCCTGAAGGTGGTGAAGGATGGGCGGGCGATCGTTACAAGGGGTTGGACAAAAGTTGTTCGTGCCTATGGCATGCAGGAAGGCACATTATGGGCATTCCGCTTCTTCAACACCATCGGCAGTCAAAATGATTTACACTTGTCTCTTCACCTTTATCGCCTCTAAATATTGTGGTTCATCATAGTTAATTGCTGTCTAATCCAGTAATTACTGAACATATTGTACTGACAATTTTATTTATGGATTCGTTGTTGAACCATTGTGCTGAGAATTTGAATTCCATGTTTCATATTTCAAAATTTCCAATTCGAATAATAAATTACAGGGAAAAATAAAATTATACAGGAGTGAATAAAATAGTGTGCACACGGTTAGAAAGAAAACAGCGTGTGCGATGAAAAATAGAGAACAGACGGTTCTTTGACGTGAAACGTTTGCGATGCCCGACGGACGCACACACGGTTTCGTCTCATATGCGGGTGCGATTCATGGTAATACGACAAACATTTCAAACCAGTGTGTGTGTGTGTGATAGGAATACCAATCGCACACAGTTATGAAAATGGACACGTTGGCGTTAGTAGAGGCACCGCACACATTTTACATTCTTGAACCTTGTGCGATAACGTACCTATCGCAAACATATCGGTAGATTAAATGTTGATGTCCACCTTTTTCACATGACTATAGCGGCGTAATCATTTGGGATGTCTCTCGGATCAGAAACGTAACGTCGAGATGTAACGTGTGGGACTGGGGTGGCTTCTCATACGTTTATTCTATGGCGATTGTCAGTAGCCGCTCGCCTATCCCTGACGGTTTCTGGGTCATGTGGGAAGGACCCCCTATCGCAGTCACTCACTTGGCGACGGTTCCAAATGTCATCGCGGAAAGCGGTTAAAAACCGTTTGTATAGCACCTTATGGTACCAGTGATCTTGTATAGGTAGATAGATACATTTTAAATAAAATAAAAGGTAAAAAATTATAGCAAGGTATATTTGGTCTTAGTAATATGATTAAAGTAGACTCGGAGGTCATAGTTTTCACTAGAGACTTCTCTCTCGAAACATAAGCATAAGATGGATAGACAAATTAATGTTGGGCAATTGATAGAAAAATGCATAGTTACGATGTTATTCATATCAATTATCTTGTATATAGGAATCACGTCAGTGACAGGTAGACCGAAATGATTCTGCATCTACTACTATTACTCCACTTCAGCATCGTTTCTATGCTCGCCTCTCTACGTATTAAGTTCATAACAAACAGGGTAATGCATGAGGTATGATGACATGATGTAGACAAAGTAAACTCAAGCAGTATGAATAAACCCTATCATTTTATCCTTAAAGACAACAATACAAATACGTGGCTCGCTACCCCGTCTGTCATGAGGTGAGGACACCGGAAGATTGAACCCATCACAAAGCACCTCTCGCACTGAAGATAAATCAATCTAGTTGGCCAAACCAAACCGATAGATCGGAGAGAAAAACAAAGCTATAACAATCATGCATAATAAAGTTCATAAAAGACTCAATTACTTTTAGTGAATAATCTGATCATCAACCAACAATTCATTAGATCTCAACAAATACACTGCAAAAGAAGATTGCATCGGATAGAACTCCAAGAAGATCGAGGAGAACATTGTATTTAAGATCAAAGAGAGAGAAGAAGCCATCTAGCTACTAGCTATGGACCTGTAGTCTCTGGTGAACTAGTCACGCATCATCGGAAGGCGACAAGGATGATGTAGAAGCCCTCCGTGATCGATTTCCCCTCCGGCAGAGTATCGAAAGAGGCCTCCAGATGAGATCACGGAAGAACAAAAGCTTGAGGCGGTGGAAAAAGTATTTCGGCTGGCTCTCTGTTGGTTTGGGAATATTTGGAAATTTATAGAGGTGAAATTAGGTCAAACGGAGTTGCGTGGGAGTCACGAGCTTAGGAGGCACGCCCCACCCCCGAGGGCACGCCCTATGAGCTCGTGGCTCTCCCGTAAGTCTTTTGGACTCCTCTCGAAACTTCTAGGGCCCCTTTTGGTTGAGGAAAAACCACTGTAAAATTTCATCGTGTTTGGACTTCATTTAGTATTGATTTTCTGAAGAGCCAAAAACAAGCAAAAAACCCAGAAACTGGGACTGGGCACTGGGTCAATAGGTTAGTCCCAAAAAATGATATAAAATAACATAAAATGCATATAAAGCATCCAAGATTGATAATATAATAGCATGAAACAATAAAAAATTATAGATACGTTGGAGACGTATCAGCACCCCCAAGCTTAATTCCTTCTTGTCCTTTAGTAGATAAATGATAAAAACCGAATTGTTTATCTTGAATGCTACCTAACATGTGTATCATGTAATCCCTTTATGGTATAAATATTGAGAAACGATGAAGTAACAATATCAACATAATAATATCCATGAATGTAAGAAGCACAATCATTACTTTTTCAAAATATACGATCTTTAACAAATGTTATCCCTACTCATTTTATCATGTGAGCATGGCATGATTCCGCCTTCACCACATAAATATAAATCATGAGCACTCCGGTGTCAAACCAGGCAATTGGATCGTACTTCTAACACACTTCATCATTTTCATCTCCACCAATACATGAGTGTGAGCCATGGATATAGCACTGTATGTGGAATAGAATTAGATGGTTGAGATCAATAAGGGAAGTCGAAAAGAAAGAAAGTCTCGCATCAACACGGCTGATCAACATGCAATGGAGAGGCCCATCAATCGATATCAATGCGAGCAGTAGGGATATATTGCCATGCAACAGATGCACTAAGAGTTATATGTGTATGAAAGCTTAACGGAAACTAAGTGGATTTGCATCAACCTTGCTTGCTCATGAAGACCTCGGGCATTTGAGGAAGCCTATCATCGAAATATACAAGCCAAGTCCTATAATGAAAAATTCTCACTAGTATATGAAAGTAATAACTCAGGAGACTCTCTATATGAAGAACATGGTTCTACTCTAAAGCACAAGTGTGGAAAAAGGATAATAACATTACCCCTTCTCTCTTTTTCTCTCATTTTTTTGTTGGGCTCTTTTGGCCTCTCTTTTTTTCTTTCTTTTTTTCGTTCGGAGTCTCATCCTGACTTGTTGGGGAATCATAGTATCCATCATCCTTTCCTCACTCGGACAATCTTCTAATAATGATGATCACCACACTTTATTTACTTACAACTTGATGTTACAACTCGATAAAACTGAAATAATATGACTCTCTATGAATGCCTCTAGCAGTGTACCAGGATGTGCAATGATCTTGCATAACATATATAATAATCATGAATGGTGGCTTTGCCACAAATATCATGTCAGCTCTATATGATGATGCAAAGCAATATGATGATGAACACACAAGTCATGTGACAGAACGGTGGAAGTTGCATGGCAATATTTCTCGAAATGGTTATGGAAATGCCATGACATGTAGGTATGGTGGCTGTTTTGAGGAAGATATACAGAGGCTTGTGTGTGATAGAGCGTATCAAATCACGGGGTTTGGATCCACCGGTGAAGTTTGCACCAACTCTCAAGGTGAGAAAGGGCAATGCACGGTACCAAAGAGGCTAGCAAATTGCGGAAAGGTAGGAGTGCGTATAATTCATGGACTCACATTAAACATAAAGAACTCATATACTAATTGTGAAATTTTATTGGCCCTCAAAGAAAAGTACTACTCGCATGCCCCTAGGGAATTGGTTGGTAGGAGTTAACCATCACGCGCATCCGATTATAACAACACTGAAGGATTTCAATCAGAAATACAAATGCTCAAACTTCCCCACCATGCCATGACCACCACTTAGATGAGAATTTAATAACAAGCTTTAATAACAATATTTCTACTAATCAATGAAGATGAACCAGTATCCTTTCATTTTACTACATCAATATAATTAAGCCATACGTTTCATATTTAGTGATCTACATGAAATTTTTTATTATACCCCCCTTGAATACCTATCATTTTTGGACTAGTCTTATAACATGTGCATATTGCCTACTAATATTCATAGACTCTAAAAAAATTAAGTGAAGCATGAGAGTGCAATCATTTCTATAAAATATAACTGCCGTGCTCTAAAAGATATAAGTGAAGCACTAGAGCAACTGCCTAGCTCAAAAGATATAAGTGAAGCACATAGAGTATTCTAACAAATGAAGATAAATGTGTGTCCCTCTCAAAAGGTGTGTCCAGTAAACAATGATTGTGGCAAGCAAAAAAAAAACAAAGCAAAAACTATGGCACAAAATGCTCCAAGAAAAACTCATATCATGTGATGAATAAAAATGTAGCTCCAAGTAACACACCGATAGATTGTAGACGAAATAGGGGATGCCATCCGGGGCATCCCCAAGCTTAGACGCTTGGGTCTTCCTTGAATATTACCTTGGGGTTCCTTGGGCATCCCCAAGCTTAGGGTCTTGCCGCTACTTATTCCTTCATCCATCGTGATCTCACGCAAAATTTGAAAACTTCAGTACACAAAACTCAATAGAAACCTCGTGAGATCCATTAGTATAATAGAAAAATCATAAACTTTAGCTACTGTTATGAACTCATTCATAATTTATTCTTGCATAATAAATACTGTATTCTAACTTATCCATGACTTATACCCCCCGATAGAATCCATAGCATCATTAAAACAAGCAAACTATGCAATAAAAACAGAATCTGTCTAAAACAGAACAGTCTGCAATGATCTGAACAAAAACTATACTTCTGTAACTCCAAAAATGCTGAAAATTTAGGACAACGTGGCAATTCTTATATCAATCATGGGTAAACATTTCATGATTTTATCATGTTCCAGTGAATTATAGTAATTCCAGCAGTGGGCGCAAAAGTTTCTGTTTTTTCACAGAATCAACTCAACTATTATCCAAATCATCCCAAAGGCTTTACTTGGCACAAACACTAATTAAAACATAAAAACACACTCGTTAAAGTAGCAATAATTGTGTGAACACACAAGAAAGAAAGTAAAAGCAAAAATTTAAGATAACTATTGGGTTGCCTCCCAACAAACTCTTTCTTTATAGCCATTAAGATAGGCTTGAGATTTTAATGATGCTTACATGAAGGATAATAATTGAAACACAATGAGAGCATCATAAAACATGTGATGAACACATTTAAGTCTAACATACTTCCTATGCATAGGCATTTTATATGAAAATAAATTATCAAGATAAACAATATCTAGCATATGTACATAGGAACAATGAAGCATTAAAAATTTCAACACAAAGAGAGGTAATTTAGTAACATGAAGATTTCTATAACCATATTTGACTCTCTCATAATAATTATATGTAATATCATGATCAAACTCAACAATATAACTATCATATAAAATATTCTTTCTATGGTCCACATACATAAATTTTTATACTCTTCCAAAATAGTGGGATTAACATCAACTAAAGTCATGACCTCTTTGAACCCACTTTTATCATAAATTTCATAAGATCGAACACTCTCTGAATATGTGGGATCCTTTTTTACTAAAGTTGATACTCTTCCAAACCCACTATCAATATTATTGCAAACATTATTATCAATGTCATATTTATCATGAGGCTAAATAAATTTTCAAGATCATAAGACACATCACCCAATCATGATCATTACAATAAGTAGTGGACATAACAAAATCATCATCCCCAAGCCCTGTAGTTTTGCATATCATTAACATAATTTCCATTAATAGAATTTATAGTAACATCATTGCAATCATGCTTTCCATTTAAGGAGCTATCATGAATCGCTTTATAAATTTCTTCTTTTAACACTTCATCACAATTTTCAGATTCACGATTTTCAAGCAAAACTTCATAAAGATAATCAAGTGCACTCAACTCACTAGCAATTGGTTCATCATAATTGCATTTATTTAAATGATTAACAAGTGGATGAGGATCCATATCAATAATGTGTAACAAGCGAAGGTGCAAGCTAATAGAAGGCACATGGCAACACAAGTAGAGATAGTGACATAAGATATTTTTTTGTATTTTTTATTTTTTAGTGATAGTTTGAGTGAAGGTACTTGTAGTGATTTGATGGAGTCTTCCCGGCAATGGCGCCAGAATTTCTTTCTCCTACTTGTGAGCTACGTTGAGATTTTCCCCGAAGAGGAATGGTGAAGCAATATAATACCTAATAAGTATTTCCCTCACTGAGAACCAAAGTTATCGAACCAATAGGAGAATCACACAAACCCTAGTGAATAGTACCTACACACACAAAAGCAAATGCTTGCACCCAACATGGGCAAGAGGGTTGTTAATCCCCTTGAACTCGTTACTTGCAAGGATCAAATCTTGTATAGGTGGATAGATAAATTGCATAACAAAATAAAAGATAAAAATTGCAGCAAGGTATTTTTGGTTTTAGTAATATGATTAAAGTAGACCAAGGGGGCATAGTTTTCACTACAGGCTTCTCTCTCGAAACAATAGCATATGGTGGGTAGACAAATTACTATTGGGAAATTGATAGAAAAGCGCATAGTTATGGTGTTATTCATGGCAATGATCATGTATATATGCACCACGTCCGTGGAAACTAGACCGAAACGATTCTGCATCTACTACTATTACTCCACTTCGAGAGCGCTCCTATGCTTGCCTCTCTACGTATTAAGTTCATAACAAACAGAGTAATGCATGAGGTAGATGACATGATGTAGACAAAGTAAACTCAAGCAATATGAATAAACCCCATCGTTTTATCCTTAATTAACAATACAATATGTGCCTCACTACCCCTTCTAGCACGAGGCGAGGACACCGCAAGATTGAACCCATCACAAATCACCTCTCCCACTGAAGATAAATCAATCTAGTTGGCCAAACCAAACGGATAGATCGGAGAGAAATACAAAGCTATAACAATCATGCATAATAAAGTTCAGAAAATACTCTATTACTTTCAATGAATAATCTGATCACAAACCCACAATTCATCGGATCCCAACAAACACATCACAAAAGAAGATTACATCAGATAGAACTCCAAGAAGATCAAGGAGAACACTCTATTGAAGATCAAAGAGAGAGAAGAAGCCATCTAGCTACTAGCTATGGACCCGTAGGTCTGCGGTGAACTACTCACGCATCATTAGAAGATAACAAGGATGATGTAGAAGCCCTCCGTGATCGATTCCCCCTCAGGTAGAGTACCAAAAAAGGCCTCCAGATGGGATCGCGGAAGAACAGAGGTTTGCGGCGGCAGAAAAAGTGTTTCGGGTAGCTCTCAGTTAGTTTGGGAATATTTGGGAATTTATAGAGGTGGAATTAGGTCAAACGGATTTGCGTGGGAGTCACGAGCCCAGGGGGCACGCCCCACCCCCAGGGCGCGCCCTGTGAGCTCGTGGCTCTCCCTTAAGTCTTTTGGCCTCCTCCCGAACCTTGTAGGGTCCCTTTTGGTCCAGAAAAAATCACCATAAAGTTTCATCATGTTTGGAATTTGTTTGGTATTGATTTTCTGAAAAGCCAAAAACAAGCAAAAAACAGGAACTGGCACTGGGCACTGGGTTAATAGGTTAGCCCCAAAAAATGATATGAAATAGCATAAAAATGCATATAAAGCATCCAAGATTGATAATATAATAGCATGAAACAATCAAAAAGTATAGATACGTTGGGGACGTATTAAGGACTGGGACATTACGAGCGGTAGACCATGACTTCGAGAAAAATTGACAGTTTTTCTGGAATGAGGACAGGGACATTACCCTCGATGATAATATCCTAAGTTTTCATTGTATTAACTTGAAACTTGGGGAAGTAATGCATCTGATTCTTCTGAATAAGTTTTTAGGGAGAGAAAAAAAGGTAGTGAAGAGCTCGCGAAGGCGGGACTTAACACAACACCTTACAGCATGAAATGTTCTTATTATGCCAATCTCAATTGAATCAATGTTATTAGCTATCAATTTTGTTTTTTTGGTCTTTTCCATTCCTAAATGATAAGTGCCACACGTGTGCCATGAAGCAATCCGGCCCTGGCATTTTTGGCAACTAAAATTGCCATCTAAAAAGAAAAAACAAACCCCCAAAAAACTAAAATTTGCCATCCAAAAAGAAAGTTGCCATCCTTGCGTCATTAAAATCGCCACAAAAAAATGTTCGAAGTTGCCATGTGTTCGTACCACACGTGTGGCACTTATCAAGGTCCTTTCCATTTCTTCCAGGCCCTCTAATATTACTCTCCGACCACGGCCTACTGTTACTCACTTGTGACCGGGGTCCCAAAAAGTCCTGCTCTTTTAAAGTCGAGAGCTTATGGACTCGGATGCCAGATTTAATGAATATTGTGCAAAACTTTTGGAATGTGCCCTCAAACCACTCTGATCCGTACCAACGTCTTTTCCACAAGTTGAATTACACAGGGAAGTTCATAAGATTTTGGAGCTGCAACATGTTCTCCAATCACAAGCTCTAGCTGCACATGGCCCTCTCTGTCATCCTCCATCTAGACATAGCCATGGACCACCGAACACTCTTCGATTCAAGGTGGGAACGGGCCGGGTCAACCCGTCGAGCCATTGGCCTGTCCCAAAAAATTGAGGCCATTGGGTCTATTGGGTCGGCCGCGTATGGGAATCGGTCCAGTAGAGCCATCACTGGTTGACCCATTGGATCGGCAGGGTCGACCCAAGGCAATCGCCGCCCCCGACCCCCCGTCAATCTCTACCCAGTGGCGGCGCTGTCTCCGGCTCCTTCCGCTCGGCGTCCTGCTCGGCGTCCTGTTCGCCTTCTAGCTCGTCATCCCACTCACCTATCATCTCACCGTCCAGCTCCTGAGCCCCTCGCCGTCCAGCTGCTTCTCTTGCTCATGCCGCTCTAGTCTGCTTACCCTTCCTCAAGCTGATGCCAAGCAAAACTTGCCCACACAGGCTCCCCTTCTTGGCTGTGGCCTGATACTTGTCCTGCTCTGGTTCCTAGTTGTGTACTGCTTCAGTTTCTATTCTTACAGATCACTCGATAAGTTTAATAAACTCTGGTATTAGTAGAGCACTAGACATCCTCGTCACTAACCTCAGTGTCCCCTTTCCACATTCTACTCGTAAAATTAAGAGGAATGGGATGGCCAGGCCTTTCAATTTGGAGTGCTAACTTTGCTGCATGGAAGAACCATATTGTAGAATAAGTTGATCTTAATTTTTTTACATATAGAAGTTGATCTGAATTTGCAATAATGCATTTCTGCTACTAAATGCGACATCTTCATAATGCTCTGATCCTACGTTATGTATCTGCGATGGTTGCATCATGGTGTGTATCTTAACTGTTCTGGACATGCCCAAAATGTTGTAGAAGTAGTCTGCAAAACAAGTGTACTACTTGCCAAGGCAATCGCCGTCAATGAATGTAGTTGATTGTCGTGTACTGGATGTGAAAAGCTTTGAAATTGGACTTATGCTTTATTTGTAACTTCTATTATTTCAAATTATCATGCCCACTTAGGTAATTATTTGTTGTCTTGTTATAATTTCATTTAGAAAATGTTCTCTGTGTATACATAGCTATAAAACTGTGGAATTCTAGCGGAATTTCGAGCCGGCCCTGGGGTACCCAATGGGCCAGCAAGGTGATATGTCCATATTGCATCATGTTTTCCTACTGTTATTTATAGTGTTTTATGCATTATAACACTTTGTGGAGTAATTCTAATGCCTTTTCTCTCATAATATGCAAGGTTTACACAAAGAAGGAGAATGCCGGCAGCTGGAATTCTGGACCTGAAAAAGCTATGTCAGAGGTACCTATTCTGCACATCTCCAAATGAGCTGAAATTTTACGGAGAATTATTTTGAAATATATAATAAATATTGGAGAAAAGAGCTACCAGAGGGGGCCACCCATGAGCCCACAAGGCACCAGGGCGCGCCACCCCCTCCAGGCACGCCCTGGTGGCTTGTGGGGCCCCTGCCCCACCTCCTATGCCCATCTTCTAGTACATAAGGTCTTTTGACCTAAAAAAATAAGGAGAGGACTTTTGGGATGGAGCGCTGCCATCTTGAGGCAGAACTTGTTGGGGAACATTGCATGGGAAACAAAAATTTTCCTACGCTCACCAAGATCCAATCTAGGAGATGACCATCTACGAGAGGAGAGATTGGATCTACATACCCTTGTAGATCGCTAAGCGGAAGCGTTAAGAAACGCGGCTGATGTAGTCAAATGTCTTCGCGATCCAATCACGATTCGTCCCGCGAACTCCCGATCCAAGTGCCGAACGGACGGCACCTCCGCGTTCAACACACGTACGGCATGGTGATGCCTTCACCTCCTCGATCTAGCCAGCGATGGTGAATTAGTAGCTTGAGTCCTTCGGCAGCACGACGATGTGGAGGCGGTGGTGGTGGCGGTCTCTCAGCGGAGCTTCGCTAAGCACTACAGAGAGGAAGAGGGATGCGAGGGAGAGGAGAGGCAGCGCCGTGACACGTATAGATGTGTATTGGTGCGGCTACCCTCTCTCTACCTCTCTATATATAGGGGGAAGGGAGGAGAGGAGGGGCGCCCCTAGATCCGATCTAGGGGACGGCGGCCACAAGAGGGAAACCCTAGATGGGTTTTCCTCCCTAGGTGACTTGGCCCTCAAGGCAAAGGGGTGGGCTGCCCTAGGGAGGCGCCCCACCTCCTCAGGGAACGTGGGAAGGGGTGAGGGGGCGCACATACCTTTAGTGGGCTGGTGTGCCCCCTCCCCTTGGCCCATGAGGCCCCCCAACACTTGTCGGGGCCCCCGAAACGGTCATGCTGGTCATCACCCGGTACCCCCGGAACACTTCCAGACTCCAATACCCTACGTCGAATATATCAATCTTCACCTCCGGACCCTTCCGGAGTTCCTCGTCAAGTCCGGGATCTCATCCGGGACTCCGAAACAACCTTCAGTAACCACCATAACAACTCAACTATACTTATATCGTCACCAAACATTAAGTGTGTAGACCCTGCGGGTTCGAGAACCATGCAGAGATGACCGAGACACCTCTACGGTCAATAACCAATAGCGGGACCTAGATGCCCATATTGGTTCCTACATATCTACGAAGATCTTATCGGTCGAACCTCGATGTCAAGGATTCAGCTAATCCCGTATGCAGTTCCCTTTGTCTATCGGTATGTTACTTGCCCGAGATTCGATCATCGGTATCTCCATACCTAGTTCAATCTCGTTACCTGCAAGTCTCTTTACTCGTTCCGTAATACAAGATCCCGTGACTAACTCATTGATCACATTGCTTGCAAGCTTATTGTGACGTTGTATTACCGAGTGGGCCCTGAGATACCTCTCCGTCATACGGAGTAACAAATCCCAGTCTTGATCCATGCCAACTCAACAGACACCCTCGGAGATACCTGTAGAGCACCTTTATAGTCACCCAGTTACATTGCGACGTTTGGTACACACAAGGCACTCCTCCGGTGTTAGTGAGTTGCATGATCTCATGGTCATAGGAACATATACTTGACATGCAGAAAACGATAGCAATAAACTTAACACGATCATATGCTACGTTCATAGTTTGGGTCTTGTCCATCACATCATTCTCCTAATGATGTGATCCCGTTATCAAATGACAACTCATGTCTATGACTAGGAAACCATATCAACGAGCTAATGTAACACCCCATGTCATTAGCCACAGTAATCACTTTTGATAATGACAAGTCAGCAAGTTTAACAGTGCATGATCATCATTAGCATCATATTGCATTTCAACTCCTAAGTCAAAATTCAAATTTAAATGAAAGTGGAAAATAAAAGTTGTTCAACATAGAAACTAAAATGTTCAATAAATAACAAATATTACAGAGACAATTCTAAAATTGTAACCAACATTTAATAAATTAATTAGGTAACCCAAACCCCCTTTAACAGTGGCTGAAAATAATATTTAATAACCTTTTAATTAATCTAAATCAAATATGAAATGATGTTTTGCCCAAACTAGTTTTTGGTGTTAGGGTATAATGCACTGATATTTATGGACTAGGTCACACCTTTTACAAAATTCATTTGGTGCCCAAACATTTTGCAAACAGAAAAGAAAAGAGACAGAAAAAGAGAAAAAGGAAAAGGCCTAAACGCGCTACTGTGCACTTAGGTCTACTGCTATAGCTCCGGCCTAGCCCACCCCGCACCTCCTCCCACCTCTCACTGCTCACCGCCGCCTCGCTGTCGAATACCTCAAGCACGCACGCGCGCGCGCCCCAGGCCCCCCTCTCCCGCCGCTCGACAACGCGCCCGCGCCCGCGCCGTGGATAAAGAGCAACTCCTCGACCCCGCGGACGAACCCTAGCCGCTCCGCTCGCTCTCTCTCTCGCTCCCCCACTTCACCCGAGCGCCGCCATGGATGGCCACGGCTAAACCGCGCGGCCTCCGCCACCTTTTCGCCCCGCCGACGTGTCCATGAGCTCCGCCGCGTCGAGCCCGTCCTCCTCGACCACAAGCCCGAGCCCCGGAAGCTCTTTATCGCCGCCTTGCTTTGCCTTCTTCCCCCTACGGCCGCCGTCGAACACCGCCTCGATTCGCCACCGTCGCCCTTCCCCGAGCCGTCCCCGGGCCTTCTCTGCAACGCCGGTGAGCCCCTGCGCCGGATGCGCCCTCCCCTGCCCCCTCTAGCCGCCCGTAGCGAGCTCCTCCACCTTAGCCGAATGCGCCACCGCATACCTCGTCGCCGGCGACCGTCCGACGACCATTGGGCCCCGTGCTGCTACCCGTTTTGCTCACCGCCGCCCGTAGGACCTTCCTAGCACCTCGCCTCATTTATTTGGGCACCGTAGCCCCGTCTCCGCCACACGCCCGAACCACCCCGCCGCCGGCGAGCTCCTGGCGCTCCGCTCCAGCCTCCCCAGCACCCCGCACCACCGCCGTTTGACGCGCGACGTCGAGCCGCGTCGAACGCAAGCAACCGCAGCCCCTGGGACCCCCTGTGCACAAAACCCGAGCTGAGCCCGACGCGCTCCGCCGCGTTTTGGCTCGCCGAAGCTACTCCGGCTCATCGCCGGCCGCTGCTGACCTAGCCTGGGTGGGCCCCGCCTCGTGCCACTGACCCTGGGCCCTAGTTGACCTGTTGATCAGGTCAACTGCTGACGTGGCCGCCACTGTCTCGCTGACATGCGGGCCCCACTCGGTTAAACTGATTAATTAAATAGATAATTAGATAATTAGCTAATTAGTTAGTTTAAAACCCTAAACAGTCACTGACTACTGGGCCCCACCTCCTAATTAATTTAGTTAGTTTAAATTAACCCTGGTTAATTAGCTGGGTCACTGACATGTGGGTCCCACTGGACCCACCTGTCAGGTTTGACCCTGGTCAGCCGCTGTTGACCTGCTGACATCATGCTTAGGTCATGCTGGCGTCACTTTACACTATTTCGGATAATGTTGAATTTAAATAAATAATTAAATTCCAGAAATTAATAAAAACTTTAGAAAATCATATTAAATAAACCGTAACTCCGATGAAAATAATTTATATATGAAACTTGCTTAGAATTTCGATACGAACCCGAATACGCCCTTCGTATTTTTGTCACATGCCCCTAGCTATATGAACATTGAACTTTTAGACCGATTTCGATAAATAAATAGTGCCCAACATTGATTAAATAAATCCAAATAAATTCCTAATTTAACTAAATCATTTAGTTAGGCAGTAGAACACCCCGGCATATCATTTAGGCATGTCATACATATTGTTTGCATTATTGCCGTGAAATTTATTGTTTCTCTCCCCCCTCCTTCTCTCTTGATAGACGCCGAGACCGACGACGTTGCAGCCGGGTACGACTACGCTCCAGACGAGCAGCCCATTGACGATCCCTCTTTCTTGCCAGAGCAACCAGGCAAGCCCCCCCTCTTTGAGTATCCAGATATCGCCCATTCCATTCTCCTGCTTGCATTAGATTTTGCTACTGTTAATGTATGCTCCTATTCTGATGCATAGCCTGCTTTTGTAACCTGTTCATTGTTACCTTACCTGCCTATGATAAACTGTTTAGTATAGGTTGGTTGTGAACCATCAGTGAACCCACCACCTTACCCTTGTTGCCCCTGCTTGATCATCGATGACTCGATCAGTGTGATCGTCGACCAGAGACCGACACCTCACTTCACACCCCTTAGTTGTATGACTCTGCATAGTAACTATCGAGTGCCGAGGGTGATACCACGTAACGCACTCCCGATGAATACTCTGCAGTGTAGCTGTTCGGCCGTGGTCATCGAGGGTGATTCCTCCTTCTCCACTTCCGATATGACTCTGTCGTGCAACCCCTCAGTGTGAACCTCGAGGGTGATGCCTCATACATTCACCCTGATGTTTTCGTCGAGCGGAATCCGCCGAGGGTGATTCCTTGGGTTTCCCCCTTGATGTTATGACCACACGGTTACTTTGACCTTTGTTACAGGCGGGTCCACCCTGGTGGGTACCCGCTGGGGATCTATGATTTTCGGGTGTGTTGGAAGGGCACTCGAGTGTGATATTGTGGCGGAGCTTCAGAGACTCTGATTGTCTCCGCGTGATACTAAATGAGCCTATTGGATTTGGGTTTGTGGTCTGAGTGGGTCAACGTGCCCTATACGCACTACCACCACGCGGGATAATGGTTATGGGGCCCTCTGCGATGTACGTTTCTCCCGAAAGCTCGTCAGACGTCACGATTCACCGTGTGGGCTGATTGTCGGGATTGGGCTGGATACTTCACTGACGAGTTCAGTGTCACGCCTGCACCCCGGCCAGTCTCGCAACGCGCAGGGTGCCCAGGGCGATGGCCCAAGACCTCTGGGTGCATAGGTTAGTCCGGCATGCTGACCTCTCTGCTGAGCCTAGGTAGGGTGCTGCTTCGTGTTGATCTTCTGAGGCCGGGCATTACCCAGCAAGTGTGTCCGACCAGAGTTGATCGAGCGTGTTGGGTAACAGTAGTGCACCCCTGCAGGGATGAATGATCTATCGATAGCCGGTCCTACGGTAAAGGACGCTCAGTTTGTGTATCCCGATCTACTACTTGAACTGGATACTTGATTACTTAATTGAAGCTTCGGGATTGCTTTCTCGCTGGGAGTCAAGGAAGGATCTCTGGGCTTTGCTTCAACATGATTGCTAAATAAAATGCTATTCTACTCTCTTCTACTGCTGCAAGATGATGAATTCGTGAAGATGCTAGTCTTCGATAGGACTAGGCCTTCTCTCTATTCTGGCATTTCTGCAGCCCAGTCCACATATACAGCCTTTCTCCATTGATAATGTTGCATATGTAGTATAGATCCTTGCTTGCTGAGTACTTCGGATGAGTACTCACGGTTGCTTTACTTTCTCTTTTCCCCATACCCCACCTTGATGTTACATCAGACGATGGAGTCCAGGAGCCAGATGCCACCTCAGGAGCTTACTACCAGGAGGGTCCAGAGGGCACTTACTACTGGATCGAGCCAGCCGACCAGGAGTAGGATCGGAGGCTCCCAGGCAGGAGGCCAACGCATTTCGATCTAGAGTCGTTGTTTGTTCTAGCCTTCTTAAGGCAAAACTTGTCTAACTATGTCTGTACTCAGATAATATTTGTATGACTGACTATGTATTCGGATCTTCGTGATCCCTAGTCTGTAATATTGTGGATCTCCGTTTATTTGTGTTTAGAGTTGTGTTGTGATATCTTCCCATGAGTCCCTGTGCTTGATCGTACATGTTTGCGTGTATGATTAGTGTACGATTGAGTCGGGGGCGCCACAAGTTGGTATCAGAGCCGACTGCCTACAGGAATCCCCCTTCCAAATTCCTTGGCCGAAGTTGAGTCTAGAAACCGAAAAACTAATTTACTAACTTGGCTGTGTGGCTTACGGGCCCATGTCGCCAACTGGGTGGTATTAGGATCTTTTATTCCTCATCTATACTCTAGGACTCTGATCTCTCTTCTATTCGGGTTAAATAAACTTTACTAACACCGACACTTAGGATCACGTAAATCCTGTTTACCCGTAGAGCTGGATATCTGTGCGATTTCCCTGTCGTTGATCTGATTAGTCTGATAATCATTTTCCTTTCCATTGTTTTGTTTAACCTTTCTCTCCGAGTTGTATTAGACTTCTCCTTGTCGTTTGACAAACCTGAATTTCCTCTGTTTCAGATGGATCGTTTGTTTCCACCACATCCTACGACGCAGCTTGTGCTTCGCACTTGGGCTCGTGATGCCCCTGGGTTTCCAGCTGTCCTGATCGCTCTCATGACCAGACTTGGCTACCGGTGGTACCCTGAGTACATGGTCTACGAGGATTACTACGAGTTCAATCAGGAGTAGTACCATGCTGATGTTCGTATCTATGATCAGCAAAATGACTCAGACACCGAGCTGCACCTTTTTCACGGTATCGGCGTGATGATTGAGATGGCAGTACATGATGCCGCCTATTCTGCTGTCGCACGTCTCCGAGGACAGTTCAGCGATATCTTGGATGACTTTGAGTTCCGATACATTCCGTATGCCCCTGCTGGAGATGCTACTGGATACTACACAGCTATCTGTACCCCGTACGAGCCTCGTCGCTATGACCCGCGCGTTCTGATTCAGTGCACTCAGGCTCTGGATCGCACTGTTCGGGCTCTTGCCGTCGAGTTGGTTGCCACTCGAGCACGTCTCTACGATGCTATGACGCAGTTGCTACCCGCTGTTCATGCAGGGATACATCCGAAGCACATCCTTTACCCGCGCAGGACTCAGATGTATGCTGGTATTGATTGGCGTGCTGTTGGAGGTCACACACCTACACGTGGACCTCTTCTTACAGCTCGAGACCGGGTTCTGCATAAGAGTGCACATGGAGCGCAGGATCCTGCCACGACGAACATTCATCGTCTGCTGTCGCAGTTGCCCCGTTTCAGTGGTTTTCCCCGATGTTGATGTAGCCTTTGCTATGTCTCGTTGTGTACTTCCTTACCGCGTGCCTGCGCGCCGCCTAGCCTGTCTAGTTTTTAAATTTGCTTCGTTATGCTGTCCGCATGTACCCGACTCTGTGTATGGATATGTATGTCTTAATTGACTCCTGTTATGTATCTATTACACTACTTAATTGTTGAGTTACATCATGCTTGTCGCTAAACACTCGCAATTTCTTTTACTAAACTACCCCCTGTTGATACTTAGCAGGATGGTTAGACCAGGTGGTCATGGTCATGGTACCCCTGAACGCCCACCACCGCCAGCCTATATGGCAGCTATGATGCAACAATTCAAGCTCAACCGTCAGTTCATGACTGGAATCATGGCTCAGTTTCCGCATCAGAACAACAAGAACCAGAACCCTGCTTCAATAACTTTGACAGAGTTTATGCGACTCAACCCCACTCAGTTCCGCAACTTTGACAAGCCACTGGATGCTGATGACTGGCTCCGCGACATCACTCACGAGATGGAGTCTGCTAATGTTGCCCTGCCAACTTCGTCATCTTCGCAGCCTTTTTCCTAAAGGGTCCCGCTGCTCAATGGTGGGACACACACAAGCGTACACTGCCTGTTGGAACAGTGGTTACTTGGTATGAGTTCTAGGCTGCTTTCCATGCCCGTTATATCCCTCAGGCAATTATGGAACGGATGAAGACCCAGTTCCGTAACCTCACTCAGGGCAACAAGACTGTTGAAGCCTACCAACGGGAATTCCTTGACCTGTCCCGCTATGCCGAGGAAGACATCGCCACGGATGCCCGTAGACAAGAGAAGTTCCGTAATGGACTCCACCCAGACATCGAGCTTGCACTTGCTGCTCAAGACTTCAACGACTTTTCTAATCTTGTGAACAAGGCTATTTTGGTTGAGACCGCTCAGATGAAGCATGGGTTCGAGCTTTTCCGGCTGAAGCCTTTTCACATAAGCATCGCAGCCGCAAACCTTAAGAAATGACAACTTAGGTTTCTTGCCAAACCAAAATTCATACGGTGTTGTCTCCACGGATTTAGATGTTGCCCTATTTGAAGTGAATGTAGTTGTCTCTAATGCATAACCCCAAAATGATAGTGGTAGATCGGCAAGAGACATCATAGACCGCACCATATCCAATAAGGTACGATTCCGACGTTCGGACACACCATTACGCTGTGGTGTTCCAGGTGGCGTCAACTGTGAAATGATTCCACATTGTCTTAAGTGATTGCCAAACTCATAACTCAGATACTCTTCCCTCGATCAGATCGTAGGAATTTGATCTTCTTGTTACAATGATTCTCAACTTCACTCTGAAATTGCTTGAACGTTTCAAATGTTTCAGACTTATGCTTCATTAAGTAAATATACCCAAATCTACTCAAGTCATCGGTGAACGTGAGAAAATAACGATATCCACCGCATGCATCAACACTCATCGGACCGCACACATCAGCATGTATGATTTCCAAGAAGTCACTTGTCCATTCCATTGATCTGGAAAATGGGGTTTTAGTCATCTTGCCAATGAGGCATGGTTCGCATGTGTCAAGTGATTCAAAAATCAAGTGACTCCAAAAGTCCATCAGCATGGAGGTTCTTCATGCGCTTTACACCAATATGACCTAAGCAGCAGTCCCACAAGAAAGTGGTACTATCATTATCAACTCTACATCTTTTGGCATCAATGTTATGAACATGTGTATCACTACGATCGAGATTTAATAAACCATTCACATTGGGTGCATGACCATAGAAGGCATTATTCATGTAAATAGAATAACCATTATTCTCTGATTTAAATGAACAACCGTATTGCAATAAACATGATCTAATCATGTTCATGCTCAACGCGGACACCAAATAACATTTATCTAGGTTCAACACTAATCCCGAAGGTAGAGGGAGCGTGCGATGGTGATCACATCAACCTTGGAAACACTTCCAACACACATCGTCACCTCGCCCTTAGCTAGTCTCCATTTATTCCGTAGCTTTTGTTTCGAGTTACCAATATTAGCAACTGAACCGGTATCTAATACCCAGGTGCTACTAGGAGTACTTGTAAGGTACACATCAATAACATGTATATCAAATATACTTTTGTTGAAGTTGCCAGCCTTCTTATCTATTGGGGTAGTTCCGCTACTAGTGACCGTTCCCCTTACAATAGAAGCACTTAGTCTCGGGTTTAGGTTCAACCTTGGGTTTCTTCACTGGAGCGGCAACTGGTTTGCCATTCATGAAGTTTCCCTTCTTGCCCTTGCCCTTCTTGAAACCAATGGTCTTGTTAACCATCACCACTTGATGCTCCTTCTTGATTTCTACCATCGCGCCCTTAAGCACCGCAAACATCTCCGGGATCATCTCCATCCCTTGCATGTCATAGTTCATCACGAGGCTCTAGTAGCTTGGTGATAGTGACTGGAGAACTCTGTCAATCACTATCTTATCTGGAAGATTAACTCCCACATTATTCAAGCGATTGTAGCAATCAGACATTCTGAGCACATGCTCACTGGCTGAGCTATTCTCCTCCATCTTGTAGGCAAAGAACTTGTCACAGGTCTCATACCTCTCAACACGGGCATGCCCCTGAAATACCAATTTCAGCTCTTGGAACTGATACGTCTCCGATGTATCTATAATTTATGAAGTATTCATGCTGTTATATTATCATTCTTAGATGTTTTACAATCATTTTATAGCAACTTTATATCATTTTTTGGGACTAACCTATTGACATAGTGCCCAGTGCCAGTTGCTGTTTTTTGCTTGTTTTTTACATCGCAGAAAATCAATACCAAACGGAGTCCAAATGCAGCGAAAATTTTTGGAGAATTTTTTTGGACCAGAAGACCCAGGATGGGACAAAGAAGTACCAGAGGGGTGGCCCGAGGGGGGCACAACCCACCTGGGCGCGCCTAGGGGCCCAGGCGCGCCCTGGTGGGTTGTGCCCACCTCGGTGGCCTCCCGCACTGCCTCTTCGCCCTATAAATTGCCAAATATTCCAAAAACCCTCGGGGTAACCCTAGATCAGAAGTTCCGCCGCCATAAGCCTTTGTAGCCATGAGAAACCAATCTAGACCCCGTTTTGGCACCCTGCCGGAGGGGGAGATCATCACCGGTGGCCATCTTCATCATTCCGGCGGCCACCATGATGAGGAGGGAGTAGTCCACCCTCGGGGCTGAGGGTTTGTACCAGTAGCTATGTGTTTAATCTCTCTCTCTCTCTCTCGTGTTCTTGAGATGTCACGATCTTGATGTATCGCGGGCTTTGTTAATATAGTTGGATCATATGGTGTTTTCCCCTCTCTATCTTGTTGTGATGAATTGAGTTTTCCCTTTGAGATTTCGTTTTATCGGATTGAATACTTTTATGGATTTGAGAGCACTTGATGTATGTCTTGCTATGAATACCCGTGGTGACAATGGGGTATCATATTGATTCACTTGATATATGTTTTGGCACTCAACTCGCGGATTCACGAGGTGACATTGGGGTAATCTATGCATAGGGGTTGATGCACATTTTCATCCTTGTTTCTCCGGTAGAAATCTTGGGGCACTCTTTGAGGTTCTTTTTGTTGGATCGAGTATTATGAATCTGAAATTGTTTGATGCGTATCGTATAATTAACTCATGGATACTTGTGGTGACATTGGAATATCTAGGTGACATTAGAGTTGGTTGATGCGTATCATATGGTGTTATTTTAGTACGAACTCTTGGATAGATCAAACGGAAAGAATAGCTTTGTGTTATTTTAGTACGAACTCTTGAATAGATCGAACAGAAAGAATAACTTTAAGGTGGTTTCGTACCCTACAAACAATTTATTCTTATGTTCTCCACTAGATAAGAACTTTGGAGTGATTCTTCATCGCACGTTGAGGGATGGTTATATGATCCAATTAGATTAGCATTGTTGAGAGATTGCACTAGCGAAAGTACGGACCCTAGGCCTCATTTTCAAGCATTGCAATATCGTTTGTGCTCACTTTTATCATTCGCTACCTTGCTGTTTTTATTTATTCAAATTATAAAAATATATTTCTACCATCCATATTACACTTTTATCACCATCTCTTCGCCGAACTAGTGCACCTCTACAAATTACCATTGTATTTGGTGTGTTGGGGGCACAGGAGACTTTTTATTATTTGGTTGCAGGGTTGTTTGAGAGAGACCATCTTCATCCTACGCCTCCCACGGATTGATAAACCTTAGGTCATCCACTTGAGGGAAATTTGCTACTGTCCTACAAAACTCTGCGCTTGGAGGCCCAACACGAGTCTACAAGAACAAGTTGTGTAGTAGACATTAGGAACATCTCATATGTTCCATGGCGTTCAAAACGTCTTTGAAGCCCCGATTTTGAGCCGTAAAGCATGGCGCACTAAACTATGAAGTAGTCATCAGAATGTGTCTGCCAGATGTTCACAACATCCACAGACGACGCTAGAGGGGTTGGCACACCGAGCGGTGCATCAAGGACATAAGCCTTCTGTGTAGCTGTGAGGACAATCCTCAGACTACGGACCTAGTCTGCATAATTGCTTACAATATCTTTCAACTTAGTCTTTCTCTTGGAACATATTAAAACAGGGAGCTACAGCACGAGCTATTGATCTGCAACATAATTTGCAAAGACAACTTAGACTATTGTTCATGATAAATGAGTTCAATTAATCATATTACTTAAAAACTCCCACTCAAATTGACATCCCTCCGGTCATCCGAGTGTAACATGATCCAAATTCACCAACCCAAGTCCGATCATCATGTGAGATGAGGTGGTTTCAATGGTGAACATCTCCATGTTGATCATATCTACTATATGACTCATATTTGACCTTTCGGTCTCTTGTGTTTCGAGGCCATGTCTGTACATGCTAGGCTCGTCAAGTTTAACCCGAGTGATCCGCATGTGCAAAACTGGCTTGCACCCGTTGTATGTGAACGTAGAGTCTATCACACCCGATCATCACGTGGTGCTTCGAAACGACGAACTTTTGCAATGGTCCACTCTCGGGGAGAACACAATTTTATCTTGAAATTTTAGTGAGGGATCACCTTATAATGCTACTGTCGTCCTAAGCAAAATAAGATGCATAAAAGGATTAACATCACATGCAAATCATAAGTGACATGATATGGCCATCAACTCGTGCTTTTGATCTCCATCTCCAAAGCACTGGCATGATCTCCATCGTCACTGGCATGACACCATGATCTCCATCATCGTGTCGCCATCGGGGTTGTCACGCCAATCATGCTTCTACTACTATTGCTACCATTTAGCGATAAAGTAAAGCATTACATAGCGCTTAAAGATTGACACGCAGGTCATACAATAAATAAAGACAACCCTATGGCTCCTGCCGGTTGCCGTTTGCATCGACATGCAAGTTGATATTAACTATTACAAAACATGATCATCCCATGCATCAAATATATTTCATCATGTCTTTGGCCATATCACATCACAACATACCCTGCAAAAACAAGTTAGACGTCCTCTAATTTGTTGTTGCATGTTTTACGTGGCTGCTATGGGTATCTAGCAAGAACGATTCTTACCTACGCAAAGCCATAACGGTGATATACAAGTTGCTATTTAACCTTCTACAAGGACCGCCTTTATCGAATCCGATTCAACTAAGGTGGGAGAGACAGACACCCGCCAACCATCTTTATGCAACAAACTCACATGTCTGTCGATGGAACCGGTCTCATGTACGTGGACATGTAAAGTTGGTCCGTGCCGCTTCATCCCACAATACCGCTGAATCAAGAAAAGACCAAGGAAGGAAGCAATCTGAATATCAACGCCCACAAACTCCTTTGTGTTCTACTCGTGATGTCATCTACGCAAGACCTAGCTCATGATGCCACTGTTGGGGAACGTTGCATGGGAAAGAAAAAATTTCCTACGCTCACCAAGATCCAATCTAGGAGATGACCATCTATGAGAGGAGATATTGGATCTACATACCCTTGTAGATCGCTAAGCGGAAGCGTTAAGAAACGCGGTTGATGTAGTCGAACGTCTTCGCAATCCAATACGATCCATTCCGCGAACTCCCGATCCAAGTGCCGAACGGACGGCACCTCCGTGTTCAACACACGTACTGCTTGATGACGCCTTCACCTCCTCGATCCAGCGAGTGATGGTGAAGTAGTAGCTCGAGTCCTCCGGCAGCACGACGGCGTGGTGGCGGTGGTGGTGGCGGAATCTTAGCAGAGCTTCGCTAAGCACTACGGAGAGGAAGAGGGATGTGAGGGAGAGGAGAGGCAGCGCCGTGGGACGTATAGATGCGTATGGGTGCGGCTGCCCTCTCTCTACATCTCTATATATAGGGGAAGGGAGGAGAGGAGGGGCGCCCCTAGATCCAATCTGGGGGGCGGCGGCCACAAGAGGGAAAACCTAGATGGGTTTTCCTCCCTAGGTGACTTGGCCCTCAAGGCAAAGGGGTGGGCTGCCCTAGGGAGGCGCCCCACCTCCTCAGGCAACGTGGGAAGGGGTGAGGGGGGGGGGGGGGGGGGGGGGGGGGGGGGGGGGGGGGGCGCACATCCCCTTAGTGGGCTGGTGTGCCCCCTCCCCTTGGCCAATGAGGCCCCCCAACACTTGTCGGGGCCCCCCGAAACACCTTTCGGTCATGCTGGTCATCACCCGGTACCCCCGGTTTTGGACTCCAATACCCTTCTTCCAATATATGAATCTTCACCTCCGGACCCTTTCGGAGTTCCTCTTCATGTCCGGGATCTCATCCGGGACTCCGAACCAACCTTCGGTAACCACCATAACAACTCAACTATACTTATATCATCACCAAACGTTAATTGTGTAGTCCCTGCGGGTTTGAGAACTATGCAGACATGACCGAGACACCTCTACAGTCAATAACCAATAGCGGGACCTGGATGCCCATATTGGTTCCTACATATTCTACGAAGATCTTATCAGTCGAACCTCGATGTCAAGGATTCAGCTAATCTCGTATGCAGTTCCCTTTGTCTATCGGTATGTTACTTGCCCGAGATTCGATCGTCGGTATCTCCATACCTAGTTCAATCTCTTTACCGGCAAGTCTCTTTACTCGTTCCGTAATACAAGATCCCGTGACTAACTCATTGGTCACATTGCTTGCAAGCTTATTGTGACGTTGTATTACCGAGTGGGCCCTGAGATACCTCTCCGTCATACGGAGTGACAAATCCCAGTCTTGATCCATGCCAACTCAACAGACACCCTCGGAGATACCTGTAGAGCACCTTTATAGTCACCCAGTTACGTTGCGATGTTTGGTACACACAAGGCACTCCTCCGGTGTCAGTGAGTTGCATGATTTCATCGTCATAGGAACATATACTTGACATGCAGAAAATGATAGCAATAAACTTAACACGATCATATGCTACGTTCATAGTTTGGTCTTGTCCATCACATCATTCTCCTAATGATGTGATCCCGTTATCAAATGACAACTCATGTCTATGACTAGGAAACCATAGCCATCTTTGATCAACGAGCTAGTCCTGTAGAGGCTCACTAGGGACATGTTGTTGTCTATGTATCCACACATGTATTTGAGTTTCCAATCAATACAATTATAGCATGGATAATAAATGATTATCATGAACAGGGAAATATGATAATAACTAATTTATTATTACCTCTAGGGCATATTTCCAATAGAACTTGGGCAGGAGCACTTTTGACCTCCGGCGGAGCGATTCCGCCGGGGGAACTTCCCTCCCGGAGGGGGAAATCGAAGGCATCGTCATCACCAACAACCCTCTCATCTTTGGGAGGCCAATCTTAATCAACATCTTCAATGGCACCATCTCATCTCAAACCGTAGTTCATCTCTTGTGCTCAATCTTTGTATCAAAACCTTAGATTAGTACCTGTGGGTGGCTAGTAGTGTTGATTACATCTTGTAGTTGATGCTAACCGGTTTATTTGGTGGAAGATTATATGTTCAGATCCATTATGATATTCATTGCTCCTCTGGTCTTGAGCATGAATATGTTGAGTGAGTAGTTACTTTTGTTCTTGAGGCCACGGGAGAAGTCATGTTGCAAATAATCATGTGAATTTTTGATTTGTGTTCGATATTTTGATGATATGTATGTTGTGATTTCCTTAGTGGTGTTATGTGAACGTTGACTACATGACACTTCACAATCTTTGGGCCTAAGGGAATGCATTGTGGAGTAGTTATTAGATGATGGGTTGCTAGAGTGACAGAAGCTTAAACCCTAGTTTAAGCGCTATTCCGTAAGGGGCTGATTTGGATCCATATGTTTAATGCTATGGTTAGATTTTATCTTAATACTTCTTTCGTACTTGCGGATGCTTGCGAGGGGGTTAACAATAAGTGGGAGGCTTGTTCAAGAAAGAACAGCACCCAAGCACCGGTCCACCCACAAATCAAATTATCAAAGTTGCGAACGCAAATCAAACAAACATGATGAAAGTGGCTAGATGAAATTCCCGTGTGCCCTCAAGAGCGTTTTACTTATTATCTGAGATCGTTGCGGCCCGTCCTTTGCTACAAAAAGGATTGGGCTACCTTGCTGCACTTATTGTTACTATTTTTACTTGTTACTTGCTACAAATTATCTTGCTATCAAACTACCTGCTACCAACAATGTCATTGCTTGCAGAAATTACCTTGCTTAAAACCGCTTGTCCTTTCCTTCTGCTCCTCGTTGGGTTCGACACTCTTACTTATTGAAAGTACTATGATTGATCCCCTATACTTTTGGGTCATCAAGACTCTTTTCTGGCGCTGTTGCCGAGGAGTGAAGCACTCTTGGTAAGTGGAAATTGGTAAGGAAAAACTTATACTACGTGCTGAAATTTGCTGTCACTTGTTACTATGGAAAACAATCCTTTGAGGGGTTTGTTCGGGGTATCTTCACCTCGACCGGAAACACAAAGAGTTGCCCTCAACCTACTGCACCTACTGAAAATATTGGTTATGAAATTCCTTCAGGTATGATAGAACAACTACTAGCTAATCCTTATGCAGGAGATGGAACGAAACATCCTGATATGCATTTGATACATGTGGATGAAATTTGTGGACTGTTTAAGCTTGCAGGTTTACTTGGAGATGAATTTAAGAAAAAGATTTTCCCTTTATCTTTGAAGGGAAAAGCATTGAAATGGTATAGGCTATGCAATGATGTTGGAGCTTGGAATTGGAATCGATTGAAATTGGAATTTCACCAAAAAAATTATCCTATGCATCTAGTTCATCGTGATCGGAATTATATATGTAATTTTTGGCCTCGTGAAGGAGAAAGTATTTCTCTAGCTTGGGGGAGGCTTAAGTCAATGTTATATTCATGCCCCAATCATGAGCTCTCGAGAGAAATTGTTATTCAGAATTTTTATGCTCGGCTTTCTCGTGACGATCAATCCATGCTCAATACTTTTTGTACTAGTTCTTTTATGAAGAAGACTATTGAATTCAGGTTGGATCTTTTGGAAAGAATTAAACGCAACTCTGAAGATTGGGAACTCGATGAAGGTAAAGAGTCGGGTATTAAGCTTGATTTTGATTGTGTTAAATCTTTTATGAATACCGATGCTTTTCACAAGTTTAGCACTAAGTATGGGCTTGACTCTGAGATAGTAGCCTCTTTTTGTGAATCATTTGCTACTCATGTTATTCTATCTAAGGAGAAGTGGTTTAAATATCATCCTGCTATTAAATAAGAAATTAAAGAACCAATTATAGTTAAAGATGAAACTATCATTTACAATGTTGACCCAGTTGTTCCTACTGCTTATATTGAAAACCCACCTTTCCCTGTTAGGATAAAGGAACATGCTAAGGTGTCAACAGTGGTTCGCAAAAGTAATATTAAAGCACCTAAACCCTCTGAACAAATTAAAGTAGAACCTAGTGTTTCTATGGTTAAAGATCTCTTGGTCGAAAATATTGATGGGCATGTTATTTATTTCTGTGATGAAGCAGCTAGAATTGCCAAACCCGACACTAAAGATAAGAACACGACTATTGTTGGCATGCTTGTTGTCTTAGTTAAAATTGGAGATCATTGCTATCATGGTTTATGTGATTTGGGTGCTAGTGTGAGTGCTATTCCTTTTACTTTATACCAAGAAATTATGAATGATATAGCACTCGCTGAAATAGAAGACATAGATGTTACTATTAAACTTGCTAATAGAGATACCATCACACCACTTGGGATTGTTAGAGATGTTGAAGTCTTGTGTGGAAAAACAAAATACCCTACTAATTTTCTAGTTCTTGGTTCCCCACAAGATGACTTTTGCCCCATTATCTTTGGTAGACCTTTCTTGAACACTGTTAATGCTAAGATAGATTGCAAGAAAGAAACCGTCAGTGTTAACTTTGGTGATGTGTCTCATGAGTTTAATTTCTCTAAGTTTCGTAGGCCACCTCGTAATAAGGAATTGCCTAGTAAGGATGAAATAATTGGTCTTGCTTCTATTGCCATACCTCCTACTATTTACTAGACCATGAAAATGATATGTACTTGTATGAAAGAAATGAAATAGATAAAATATTCTTTGAACAACAACCTATCCTTCAACACAATTTGCCTGTTGAAATTCTAGGAGGTCCTCCTCCACCTAAAGGTGATCCTGTGTTTGAATTAAAGCAATTTCCTGACACTCTGAAGTATGCTTATCTTGATGAGAAAAAGATATATCCTATTATTATTGGTGCTAACCTTTCAGAACACGAAGAAGAGAGATTATTAAAAATTCTGAAGAAGCACCGTGCTCCTATTGGATATACCCTTCATGATCTTAAGGGTGTTAGTCCCACTCTCTGTCAACACAAGATTAATATGGAACCTGATGCTAAACCCGTTGTTGATCATCAACGACGATTAAATCCTAAGATGAAGGAAGTGGTAAGAACTGAAATACTAAAGCTTCAAGTCATGTTTATTGTGTCCCTAAGAAAGGAGGTATTACTATTGTTCCTAATGATAAAAATGAACTTATCCCACAAAGAATTGTTTACTGGCTATAGAATAGTAATTGATTTTAGGAAATTAAACAAAGCTACTAGAAAAGATCATTACCCTTTGCCTTTCATTGATCAAATGCTAGAAAGACTATCTAAGCACACACACTTTTGTTTTCTTGATGGATATTCTGGTTTCTCTCAAATTCCTGTTTCACAAACTGATCAAGAGAAAACCCTTTACTTGCCCTTTTGGAACTTATGCTTATAGATGTATGCCCTTTGGTTTATGCAATGCACCTGCTACCTTTCAAAGATGTATGACTGCTATATTCTCTGACTTTTGTGAAAAGATTGTTGAGGTTTTCATGGATGATTTTTTCGTTTACGGAAGTTATTTTGATGATTGCTTAAGCAACCTTGATCGAGTTTTGCAGAGATGTGAACAAACTAATCTTGCCTTGAATTGGGAGAAGTGCCACTTTATGGTAAATGAAGGTATTGCCTTGGGGCATAAAATTTCTGAGCGAGGTATTGAGGTGGATAAAGTTAAAGTTGATGCAATTGAGAAAATGCCATGTCCTAAAGACATTAAAGGTATTCGTAGTTTCCTTGGTCATGCTGGTTTCTATAGGAGGTTTATTAAAGACTTCTCTAAAATTTGTAGGCCTCTTACTAATCTTTTGCAAAAGGATGTTTCATTTGTTTTTGATGATGATTGTGTAGAAGCCTTTTGAAACACTTATGAAAGCCTTAACTTCTGCACCTATTGTTCAACCACCTGATTGGAACTTGCCTTTTGAAATTATGTGTGATGCTAGTGATTATGCTGTTGGTGCTGTTCTAGGACAAATAGTTGATAAAAAATAAATGTTATCCATTATGCTAGTAAAACTCTAGACAGTGCCCAAAGAAATTATGCTACTACTGCAAAAGAATTTTTAGCAGTTGTGTTTGCTTGTGATAAGTTCAGATCTTACATTGTTGATTCTAAAGTAATTGTTCACACCGATCATGCTGCTATTAAATATCGTATGGAAAAGAAAGATACTAAACCTAGACTCATAAGGTGGGTTCTCTTGCTACAAGAATTTGACTTGCACATTACTGATAGGACGGGAGCTGAGAACCCCGTAGTTGATAACTTGTCTAGGTTAGAAAATGTTCTTGATGATCCAGTACCTATTGATGATAGCTTTCCTGATGAACAACTATCTGTCATAAATGCCTCTCATAATACTCCTTGGTATGCTGACTATGCTAATTATATCGTTGCTAAATTCATACCACCTAGTTTCACATACCAACAAAAAAAAATTCTTCTATGACTTAAGACATTACTTTTGGGATGACCCACATCTTTATAAAGAAGGAGTAGATGGCATTATTAGATGTTGTATACCTGAGCATGAATAGGAACAAATCCTTCGGAAATGTCAATTCGAAGCTTATGGAGGGCATCATGCGGGAGATAGAACTGCGCACACGGTATTACAATCTGGTTTTTATTGGCCTACTCTTTTCAAAGATGCCCGTAAGTTTGTCTTGTCTTGTGATGAATGTCAAAGAATTGGTAATATTGGTAAACGTCAGGAAATGCTTATGAATTATTCACTTGTTGTTGAACCATTTGATGTTTGGGGCTTTGATTATATGGGACCTTTTCCTTCCTCTAATGGGTATACACATATTTTGGTTGCTGTTGATTATGTCACTAAGTGGGTAGAAGCTATTCCAACTAGCAGTGCTGATCATAACACCTACATTAAAATGCTTAAAGAAATAATCTTCCCAAGGTTTGGAGTCCCTAGATATTTAATGATTGATGGTGGTTCACACTTTATTCACGGTGCTTTCCGTAAAATGCTTGCTAAATATGATGTCAACCATAGAATTGCATCACCCTATCATCCTCAATCTAGTGGTAAAGTTGAACTTAGCAATAGAGAAATAAAATTAATATTAGAAAAAACTGTCAATAGGTCCCGATAGAATTGGTCTAAGAAACTTGATGATGCACTTTGGGCTTATAGAACATCTTATAAAAATCCTATGGGTATGTCTCCATACAAAATGGTTTATTGTCATTTGCCCCTTGAGTTAGAACATAAAGCATATTGGGCAATTAAAGAACTCAACTATGATTTCGAACTTGCCGGTGAAAAGAGGTTATTTGATATTAGCTCACTAGATGAATGGAGAACCCAAGCTTCTGAAAATGCCAAACTATTCAAAGAAAAAGTTAAAAGATGGCATTACAAAAGAATCCAAAAGCGGGAATTCAAAGTTGGTGAATATGTTCTATTGTACAATTCTCATTTTAGATTTTTTGCAGGTAAACTTCTCTCCAAATGGGAAGGGCCATAGATCATCGAAGAAGTTTATCATTCTGATGCTATTAAGATCAATAATGCTAAAGGCACTAATCCGAAGGTGGTCAATGGGCAAATAATTAAGCACTATATTTCAGATACGCCTATTAATGTTGAAACTAATATTATTCAAACCATGACACCGGAGGAACACATAAAAGCAACCTTCCAGAACACTCCAGAACCCTGAAAAGGAAGAGGTACATGATACAGTAAGTAAACGGACTCCGAAAATTCCACAAAAATATTTTCTGTCAGTTTTGGAATATTAGAAAAATAAAATAATAAAAAACAATCGGGAAGGCAACCCTGGTGCCCACAAGGCACTAGGGCGTGCCTGCCCCACCTGGCGTGCCCTGGTGGCTTGTGGGCCCCTCGGGTACCTTCCCGACTCTATTTTCCTGTAGTATGCTTGTTTCCCAAGATCTATCAAGCCAGGCATCATGTCTTCTCTCTCTTCCAACAATAAAGAAGGCGATGCTTGGTTGCTACAGGTGGAACTAAGGGGAGAGGGAATTGAGGAGGTTGCCATGGAAGAAGATGAAGGGAATTCGCTTGGAGTTCACCCTACGGCCTCCGAGAGGGGCACACTGGCAGGCAGCTCCCCTCTTCCTAACCCCCATCAAGCCATGAGATCAACGATCAAGAGAGCCTTTACACAGGTTACATCGAAACAATTTTCACAATTTGATTCACAACTATGGGTTCGAAAATACTCCTCGTGTGCACATACCGTCCAATTGGGACATATCTTGTCCAAGGGAAAGTGATGCAGGAACAAACTCATGGGGACTGGAGAATAAACATATTGAGGTTGAAGTGTGAAGATACTACCTCAACACCACCACCACCATCATCATCAAAGAAGGAGACTTAAGCACACGGGTATGGGCACTCCCCTTGTCTTGTGCCAAGCTTGGGGAGATGCCCCGGTATCGTATCACCATCACTTTTATTACCTTTACCTATCTTAGATCGATCCTTAGTTATTTCGTGATTTAGTTGAATAAAAGTTTAGTATGATCTATTTTCGAGTGCTAGTTTCATGATCTATCTATCTATGTAATCGAGTGAGAGTTACATAATAAAGTTTAGTTTGAGTTTTTGCTTCTTTACTTTTATTTTCCAATCAAAATTAAGGGAAATAATGAAAAAAGATCATATGCTAATCTTATGGTAAGTAATGACATCACATAAGGAAAAGTATAAGTGGTAAAATTTATTTAAAGTTGACAAAAAAAACTTTGGTCAATTATGCAATTCATGAAAGAATTAATAAGGGAAGAGAAGATTCACATGCAAATATACTAACTTGGACATCTTTTATGATTATGAGCCCCCATTAAATATCTTATGCCAAATTGTTGACGTTTGACAAGGAAGACAACGTAATGGTTTATGGTTGTTCAAATTCACATAGAAGTTATATTGTCATAGATCCTTCAACATGTGGTGCTTGCTCAATATCTTTGCTAGCCAAAAATCTGCACTAAGTAGAGATACTACTTGTGCATCCAAAACCCTTAAACCCAAATTCATGTTTTGAGAGTCCACCATACCTACCTATGGATTGAGTAAGATCCTTCAAGTAAGTTGTCATCGGTGCAAAAAGGCAATAAAAATTGCTCCTAAATGTGTTTGATCTTTTAGTGTAAGGGAAAATAAGCGTTGTACGAACTTGTGATGGCAAAGTAATAAAAGCGACGGACTGCATAATAAAGGTTGCTATCATAAGGGGCAATATAATGTGACATTCTTTTGCATTAAGAGATTGTGCATACAAAACCAAAAAGCACGTGACAATCTCTGCTTCCCTCTGTGAAGGGTCTATCTTTTACTTTTATGTATTTAATATTTATGCAAGAGTCAAAGTATTCTTCTCTATTCCTTTTTATTTTCTCTTTTTGCAAGCACCTTGTGGTGGGGAAAGATCTAGGCACATATATCCAGTTGGATGTGAGTGATCATGAGTTATTATTGTTGACATCACCCTTGAGGTGAATAAGTTGGGAGGTGAAACTATAAGCCCCTATCTTTCTATGTGTCTAGTTGAAACTTTTTGCTCATATATATGTTGTGAGTGTTAGCAATCATAGAAGGCTAAATGATGGTTGAGTATGTGGACTTGCCAAGAGGCTCCGATACAAGACCCTTCCTGAAAATATGATGAATTGTAGTTGCAAAGTTGACCGAGAACATAGTTTGTTAGTTTCAATAAAGTTTATGCTTCATACTTCGATGTTGTGATGAATTGTTACTTGCTCACGAGAAGTTTTATGATAAAATTTTATGACAAAGTTTATTGTTGTTATAATAATAAGCATGTTGCTACTATGTCCATATTTTTTTTATCGACACCTCTCTCTCTCTAAACATGTGGACATGATTTTCGGTATCGGCTTTCGCTTGAGGACAAGTGAGGTCTAAGCTTGGGGGAGTTGATACGTCCATTTTGCATCATGTTTTCCTACTGTTATTTATAGTGTTTTTATGCATTATAACACTTGGTGGAGTAATTCTAATGCCTTTTCTCTCATAATATGCAAGGTTTACACAAAGAGGGAGAATGTCGGCAGCTGGAATTCTGGACCTGAAAAAGCTATGTCAAAGATACCTATTCTGCACATCTCCAAATGAACTGAAATTTTACGGAGAATAATTTTGGAATATATAATAAATATTAAAGAAAAGAACTACCAGAGGAGCCACCCAGGAGCCCAAAAGGCACCAGGGCGCGCCACCCCCTCCAGGTGCGCCCTGGTGGCTTGTGGGGCCCACTACTGCAGGATGCTGCTAACGCGACACTACGATCAGAGACCCTTTGACGAAACTATGTGCGATGCATTAATCACAAACGGTGATGTAAAAAAACCATCAAAAAATATGCAAAACATTTGCGATGGCGGATACATCAAACACGGTTTGGATTTTAGTTGCGTGTGCGATGCGTGGCAAACGGTTAATCCAGAAGAACTGTTTGCGATGAGGCAGAACAACAGAAACGGGCAATATGAGGGTGTGTGCGATATACGACATACAGTTCACTAGGACGAACTGTATGTGATTAGGCAACACAATCGAAACGGTCAGCCAGATCAAGGTGTGTGCGATGGAGGGCATACAGTTCACTCGGATGAACTGTTTGCGATGAGCCAAGACAACAGAAACAGTTCAACTAAACTAGATGTGTGTGATACGCGGCAAACAGGCCCGTAATCAGAAATGTGTGCGCAGACCAATAATAACACAGACGGTTGCTGCTAATAAGCCGTGTGATTTGCTCTGTCTACAGAAGAATAATATATATATATATATATATATATATAACTGAAATAAACATCCAATTACATAAGTGACTATACAGAGCATTCACACACACCTCAATAAACAATTGCATGCATTCTAAACTAGGAGAAACGATCGTCTAGTCATCTACTTCTTGTGACGCTCCTGCCACTGCTCTGTGGCTCGATCCCTCGTCTAGGGCAGGAAGAAGACACTCCCTCATGTCAACCATCCGCATGTAAATCTCGTAGCTTGTGTATGCGTCCTTGGCCGCATACTTGACGTGTTGTTCATCCAGTCTCTCATTCCAGACAGTGTGCCAAGCGTTCTTGTCCTTCTTGCTCTCATCCTTCATCTTCATGTAGTAGGGATTAATGATGGCCGAGGCAAGGTCAACCAGGGAGTTCTGTTTGTTGTTATCGCTGCCCCAGACCTTGTAGTGGTCCTGGATGTTGACAAGATTTTGGCATTTCAAGCCCGAAACCTTGAGCGCTTTTAGATCGTTGGTGGTGTCCACTGTAGCGAAACTATAGTCGGAGCTGTTGATAAACCTGGAGAAACACTCGCAAGGCCTTGTGGCCAGGTGGTAGTGGTAGACGAGGACGGCATGTCGCACGCACAACTGGGCAACGCAACCTTCTGATCATGCCCGGCACGACCGATGGTGTACTCGAGGTCGAAGTCGACTACTTGGTAATTGTCCTCAGCAAGCAACTGCTCCATACTTTGGATGGAGCACTCCACCGAGACCGGCTCATTCGTGTACACCACTGAGAGGGCCTTCCCCCTCACGTGGGTGTCCACTACGTGATGCATGGTGAACTGCCCGCCGTTGTCGTCACTGGCCGGTGGGAGCACCATTGGAGCCACGGGGAGCGCCATTGGAACCGTTGGATGTCCTCTCTGTATGTGTCATCGTGGGTGTGCTTATTGTGTCATGTGGCGTTAGAGATGAAGGTAAATGGCCACAGGAATAAATGGGGGCCGGGCGGCCTGGATTCTCGGCCCATCCGCATGGCAGTTTTTGCAGCAGGTAACTGCATCGTGGCACCGCGCCCGATGCAACCGCATGCACACGAACGTACATGATCATGCGCTGGCCCCAAACACTGGCAGCGCGCGTGGAGGGAGGAGGGCAGAGTGCCCAGAGGGACGCGAGAGCAGAGCGCGCGTGGCGGGACACGAGCAGAGCACGCCGCGGCCGTCTCAACCGCGAGCAACCACACACATAGAGCAGTTGAACACGCAGGGAATGATCGCCTACAAGCCGGCAGGCAGTTGCGTCGCTGCGTAGAGAGCGGCCGTGTGCTACTACCTCCATCTTGGTCTATTAGTCCCCTTTATATTCTATGCCATACTTTGACCTTAAATTTAACCAACAAAATGTTAATGCATGTTATAAAAATTATATAATTGGATACTATGTTCAAATACGAATCCAACGATATAATCTTTGGCGACATGCATTCGTATTTTATTAGTTAAATCCTACTTATAAACAGGACGGGGGTATAGTAGGTAATTAAATTGCAAACGTTTTTTTTATTAACCGTATGTGTACGTGTCCTTTCGTCCTCCTCTCGCACGTCTTGTCACCCCGCTGCCGCAGATAGCTTCGAGCGCAAGCTTGAGCAGCGCGCGGGGGCGTTCTTTTGGCCAAACGGTGGTGAGCCCGTTCCCGCGCAACCGCGCAGGTTCCCGCGCAAGCTTCCCGCCAGACTCGGTGAAATCCCCCAAAATCCCAATGCTTACCGGCCTGCTATATAAACCCTCACGGCCAGCGAGTCCTGCGTGGCATTTTCCCCTCCCTCCCTGTAGCTTATCTCGTCTGCTTCTCCCACAATCGCCAATGGCACCGGTCCGTCGTTGTTGCTCAGCCACTCCGCCGTCATTAGAGGACAGCTCCAGCTGGAGGCTACACCGCGGCGGTGGTGCAGTCCCCGGCGTAGTGTAGTGCACCTGGCGTCCCTGTTGGGTATGCGCAGAACACCCACCACACACTCCGCCGCCACTGCCCGTCGGCAGCTGTTGGTGGCCATCGTTGCTGCCACACCACCGTCTGCCGCCATGGCCGCCACACCACCGTCGAAAGCCAGGGCCATCGCCCGCTCCGCCGCCGTGGCCTGAAGGCGGGAGGTGGCTGTCGTGGCCGCCACCCCACTTCCGGCCACCATGGCCATCACCCGCTCCGCCACCGCGCCCCAAAGGCGGGAGGAGGTGGTCGTGGCCACCACCCCATCATTGGCCGCCGTGGCCGCCAGCCCACCGTCGACCGTCGGGGTCATCACCCGCTCTGCCACCGCCGCCCAAAGGCTGGAGGAGGAGGTGGAGGCCCGCATGTGCGTCAGCGACCTTGCGCGCTACATCGAGTTCCTGGGGGAGGAGAAGGAGCGCCACATCGAGCACGCAAAGAGCCTTACCTCCGCCGTGGCCGTAGCACACGCCGCCATATAGGTGAGGAATCAGGAGATCTATGAGGAGAACCACCGCTTCGAGAGGGGTCATCTGGAGCGGCAGAGGGCGTTCAAGGTGAGCGTCGCTGAAGGTGCAGCAGCGGCAGGCACCGTATTGCAGTTGTCAAGCTCGTCGGTAGGCTCCTCCTCCTCTGCCTCTTACTGAGCGCGCTCGGCAGAGGAGAGGCTACCGGAAGTAGTACAAAGCCCCTCCGTAGTAGTAGTATTTAGAGGCTATTTTGTTCAGTTCATCTGACTATAGATATTGTGGAATTGTACAACGTACTTAAAATTAGCTAGTATATATAGTTGAACTAGCTATTTCTGTACGTGGTTGGCAACAATTGGGGAAAAGTTTGGTCGGTTCAGCTGTTGAGTTGAGCTGTTTGTATTAAGAACGACTGCTTAATCTATGAATGAAATCTATGCTTAATTACTAAATTTTGGTTGCAAAAATTAGATAGTGCTAGTGATTTTTAGCTGCATATTTTGACAAATGGCAGTGTTACAAGCTTGACAAATGGCAATGTTATTAGATCAACAAATGTCAATCTTTCCAGCTTGACAAATGGCAATATACCCTATATGACAGATGCCAATCTTACCAAATTGTCTATACTTGGTTGCACACGGGTCATCCGAAAAAACCGTTTGCATTGAAGGGAGGTACAAATCCTGCTCGGCACATTTTCTCTTGGCTTAGCGCCAAAGTCTCACTTTGCATACCTTATTCAATTTGAACCATTTGCATTGAAGAGATGCACAAATCCTGTGCGGCGAATTTTCCCGTGGCTTACTGCGGAAGACCATAGCTCTCACTTTGCATACGGGTGTTCTATCTAAAACGTTTGCGATCAAGAGCTACACAAATCCTGCTCGGCACATTTTCCCTTGGCTTCCTAGGGAAGCTGTCGGTTTGCATACGGGTGTTCTAACTAAAATGTTTGCGATGAGTGTTTTATATTAAAACCATATTAAACTGCGGCTTGGGCGCCATTAATGGAGAGGATGCCAGCAAGGCGGGCGGCCATGGAAGTCAAAGGGCTCGCTTCCCAGTGAGCCTGTGCATTGGAGTACAGCTCACACGCCACCCGTTCAGTCAAGCACCTGTCCGCACGGCACCTCCTAGCCATTAAAAGAGTGAGGCATGGCGTCACGTGAATGGTTAACAGAACGCACACGATTTAAATTATACAAAATGTTTGAGATGTTACAGTGGCAGCTATTTGTTTCAAAATGCCTTTGTTGGCTGTTATTCGAGTGCGCCTTCTCTCAAAATGGACATGAAAAATAGCACAGCGTGTCGGGTGCCATTCCATGATAGCATGCCAAGTTTCATGAATTTCAGACGAGTTTTGGATTTACTAGATTTTAAAAACAAAGTATCTCAATGTTTTGCCGGCAATCAAGAGTGCACTAGTGTTTGAAATTCATTCCCATTTCTTGCATGGGACCTAAGCATGCACCCAAGGACACACATTTGATATGTCAACCCATTTTTCTGCACTGGAGCATGTGCAAGCATGTGCATGTAGTTCAAATTTGAATTATGCACATCAAATGCCTAGAAAACCCAGTTAATGTATAAAAATATCGTAGTGAACCCCGAAAAATCCCAAAAATTGACACAACACTCCTGTTGTTCTATGTTGACACCAGAAAAAAATTGAAAGCAAGAAGAGGCAACGGATATCGTTTCGTCCCCAGAGGTGGAACGTTCCCTACCGAAACCATCAGGCTTGTTGTGAGAAACTCTGGTTTGCGAGAAGCTTAATTATACCCAAATCTACCCCAAATGGGACAATTTTTTTACCATAGCATGTTGATGCCGCTCCATGATAGCATGCCAAGTTTCTTGAATTTCAGATGAGTTTTTGATTTACTAGAATTTAAAAACAAAGTATCTCAATGTTTGTGGCCGAGCGACGGTGGCAAGGTGCTTGACATTAATTCCCATTTCTTACATGGGACCTAAGCATGCACCCAAGGACACAGATTTGATTTTTCAACCAATTTATATGCACTGGAACATGTGCATGTAGTTCAAATTTGAATTATGCACATAAAATGCCTACAAAACCCAGTTAATGTATAAAAATGTCCAAACGAACCCCGAAAAAATCCAAAACTTAACACAACACTCCTGTTGTTCTATGTTGACACTAGAAATTTTTTGAAAGCACTAAGAGGCAACGGATATCGTTTCATCCCCAAAGGTGGCACGTTTTCCTACCGAAACCATCAGGCATGTTGTGAGAAGCTCTGGTTTGTGAGAAGCTTATACCCAAACCTGCCCCAAATGGGATAAATTTTTTACCACGGCATGTTGATGCCGCTCCATGATAGCATGCCAAGTTTCATGAATTTCAGACGAGTTTTTTGATTTACTAGAATTTTAAAACCATGTATCTCAATGTTTGCGGCCGAGTGACGATGGCAGGGTGTTTGACATTCATTCTCATTTCTTGCATGGGGCCTAGCATGCAACCAAGGACACATATTTGATTTTTCAACCAATTTATATGCATTGGAGCATGTGCCTGTAGTTTAAATTTGAATTATGCACATAAATGCATTGAAAACTCAATTAGTGTATAAAAATATCCAAACGAACCCTGAAAAATTCCATAATTTAACACAACACTCTTGTTGTTCTATGTTGACACTAGAGAAAAAATTGAAATCAAGAAGAGGTAATGGATATTGTTTCATCGAGAAAGGTGAAACGTTCCCTACCGTAACCGTGAGGCTTGTTGTGAGAAGCTTATACCCCAACCTGCCCCAAATGGGACAATATTTTTACCATGACATGTTGATGCCATTCCATGATAGCATGTCAAGTTTCATGAATTTCAGACGATTTTTCGATTTACTAGAATTTTAAAACCATGTATCTCAATGTTAGCGGCCGAGCGACGGTGGCAAAGGTGTTTGACATTCATTCCCATTTCTTGCATGTGACCTAAAGTTGCAACCAAGGACACACATTTGATTTTTTAACCCATTTATATGCACTGGAGCATGTGCACGTAGTTCAAATTTGAATTATGCACATAAATGCATAGAAAACTCAGTTCATGTATAAAAATGGCCAAGCGAACCACGAAAAATCCCAAAAAAAATGACACAACACTCTTGTTGTTCTATGTTGACACTAGAAATATTTTGAAAGCAAGAAGAGGCAACGGATATCGTTTCGTCCACAAAGGTGACACGTTTCCCTAGCGGAACCATGAGGCTTCTTGTGAGAAGCTCTGGTTTGTGAGAAGCTTATACCATAACCTACCCCAAATGGGACAATATTTTTTACCCCAGCATGTTGATGCCATTCCATGATAGCATGCCAAGGTTCATGAATTTCATACGAGCTTTGGATTTACTAGAATTACAAAAGCAAGCACCTCAACATTTGCCGGAGAGCCACGATGCCGTGGTGTTTGAAATTCATCTCCATTTCTTGCATCGGACATAAGCATCAACCCATGGACACATATATCATTTTACAACCCATTTTGGTGCACCGGAGCATGTGCATGTAGTTTAATTTTGAATTGTGCACCTGAAATGCCTAGAAAACCAAGTTAATGTATAAAATGTCCAAACGAACCCTGAATAATTCCAATTTTTTTTGACGACACACCTATAGTTGCATGTTCACTGCAAATAAAAGTTTTAGCAATTCAAACACCATCCTTTGCAGCTGTGACCCCATTATGTAATTCAAATCAAGACGAAAAATCAAGTAGATCGCACACAATTTATTATCACCAACCGTGTGAGATGCAGCACAAAATATCTTGGAGCACCATCGGAGTATAGTACGCATACGGCTTACGCGAGAAGGTGTGTTGGCTACAGTCCACAGCCGGCATGTCAAGCACACTAGCTCGCTCCCCAAATATCATTTCACTGTTCAATCGTCGCCGGTGAAACATAGGGACATGGACCCGCTTCGTGAGGGCAACTTCGGCGGCCCACTCCAGCGAGAGCGCGGCCGCAGCCGCCAGGCGCGTGCTAACAAGCTTCGTGAGCATGGCCGCAATCTGCGATCGAGCGGCCAAGGCAGCCCAAACGGCCGCTGTTGCTTCTCAGGTGGCGGCAGCAACATCTGCCTCCAGGATAGCAACTGGCGAGAGCGGCACAATAGCTGTCCATTCCGCAGCGGCGTCCTTAGCTCTGATGGAGGCCGCCCACGACCATGTCGAGGCCGCCCACGCCCAGCTCATGGCGGTTACCGCACAAATGGAACGAAGCTTCTCCGATAATGGTCGGCAACCCATGGCCTAAGAGTTGGCAATCGCCGAGAGCGTTCGAGCAGCCATTCGTTCCTGTGCGGCATACCTTGCCACGACGGAGCCCTCCCAAGCCCAGATCACGGCCGCCCACGCCCAGCTCGTGGCAGATGCGGATGGCAAGATGCTTGCAGAGTATGGTGCGATTAATGCCATGGAGCCCCTTCCCCAGGAGATCGTCGGGCGCCAGCTGGACATGGAGGAGGCGGCGGAGATCGACGAGCACCAGCCGTAGTAGTACTCTTTGTTTTGTTTAATTAAGAGCATCGGTCTTTAACTTGTTACAGTAATGTTTAGGTCAGCTAGCTCTGTTTAATTGCTGAACTTGCTCGATTAAGAAGTGTGGGTGTGCTGTAGTCTCCTTTGTGTACCGAAATTATGCAATGACGTGGATGACCATTGTAACCAGGGAAATTCGAACCAAAATTTTTGACGTTCAAACTCATCACACACGGGTTAAGCTATCTGAATCGTTTGTGATGTTCACATATCGTACACAGTGCTAAATAAGGGATCGTATCTGATGACACTTTGCGCGCCAGTTTTTTCGCTGCACCGATCCAAAATTTTCCGCTTCCGTGGAAATATCTACCTCCCCGCCCCCTCCCCCTTACCAAAAGCCACATTTCCCCTGTTTCCGCCTTCCTTTCTAAGTTGAAACCTTCACTCCTTGCTTGCAACGCTGCCTCCTCGTCGGCGACCCTCCTTCACGCTGCTCGGCCTAGTCGATCCAGGCAGGTAATCCACACCCGACCCCCATCCTCCTCCTCCTTCCACATCCCACATGCCCCGACCGCCGGCGCGACACCTTCCACCGAAATCACCGACCCCTCCCCCAAATAAGCGCCGCCCTAAGCCATGGTGCACACAGTATAGCCAGGAGCTCAAGGAGCATTTGGCAGCGGAGAAGCAAATCACAGCCACACGCGCGGATGAGGTCGCGATGGCTACCATTCGTGCCGACCCCCAGATCTTGGAGGAGCACGTCACCGTCGAGGCCACCATCGACGCCTCGTGCACCAATGCCATGACGCGGTTGGCTGCTTTAAACGACAGTTCATGGTTTTTCCTCGAGACCACCGTCGGTGCCTTCGACGAAGACTACGAGGTGTTTTCTCAGCGTGCCCGTGCTTACCTCAACTCGAGAGGCAGCAGGTTGGTGCCCAGAGCGACTCAGGCAACTCACCACTACGACGAGGACACCCACGATGTGGAGGCCTTGCCCTCTTCCATGTCCAAGGAGCCAATCATCATCGATATCTCCGACGATGAGGAGTAGCTTGTCTTATTAGCTCACTATAAGGACCTATGTTCAGTTTGCTAGCTACGCCGGTTAAGCATGCTCGGTTTACCCGTTGCATGTGCTGCTCCTTCCTTTCCTTAACAAAGTCTAGTGAATTATCCTATCTACTTTTACCATGCAATCTGTTGCTCTAGTGTATATGTTCTATATGTCGTGCAATGTGGTGCTCACTTATTAATTGTTTGGTTAATTAGTTGTCGTGTTCAGTTAACTGTTTGGTTCAATTCTGCAAATGTGATGTTCAATTCTTCAGGGTGCAATTTTGTATTGTTTTCCATGTGAGAAATAAATCGAATTTATCTTTACAAAATACATGAGAAACAAATACAATTGCTATATTTCAAGTTGTCAAGCATGCTTGGTTTGGTTAACTGTCTGATCTTCTAGTATGTTATACATTGTGCAATGTGGTGCTCAGTTAATGTTTGGTTCATTTGTTGTGGTGTTTAGTTAACTGTTTGGTTCAATTCTGCAATGCGATGTTCAATTGTTGTGGGTGCATTCTGTTATTGTATACCATGTGAAAAATAAATCGAATTTTGCTATACTAAATACATGAGAAACAAATACAATTGCTATATTTCCAAGTTGTTAAGCATGCTTGGTTTGGTTAACTGTCTGATCTTCTATTAGGAGTATGTTATATCGTGCAATGTGGTGCTCAGTTAATGTTTGGTTCATTTGTTGTGATGTTTAGTTAACTGCTTGATTCAATTCTGCAATGCGATGTCCAATTGTCGTGGGTAGAATTTTGTATTGTTGTGCATGTGAGGAATAAATTGAATTTTGTTGCACTTATTCTGCAATGCGATGTCCAATTATCGTGGGTAGAATTTTGTATTGTTGTGCATGTGAGGAATAAATCAAATTTGGCTGCACTTAATACATGAGAAACATATACAATTGCTATATTTCCTAGTTCTTAATCATGCTTGGTTTGGATAAATGGGTTTTTCATGTGGCTTGAATTAATCTGATGAATCTGCAATGTGCTTATTTTTCATCAACATCTTTTACTGATAGCATGCGAACCCTCACTTAACCTGATCACTAACTACCTTATATGTGTTGCAGGGAAACAATGGCAAGCACTGAGGTTTACAATCGAGGTTTGCACATGCATGGTCCTTTGTCTAATAGCACATTATTGTGCAATTGCAGGAAACATTCTAATATTTAGGTTTTTAACAATTTGGTCTTGCACATGTAGGTCCTGTTGTCAGAGGTTTTGACCCACTGTTCAACCCTTTTTGCATATGGGGAAATGAGCTGTCCATGAATATCAGTCAAGTTAATAAACTCAGAAAGATTGTTAGGACAAAGAAATTAGTGACAAAAAACAACAAGATCTTTGTCTGCAAAATGAAGAAGACATCAGTTCACTACAGGATGGTACTAACTATTATACCTTGCCTTTTTTATTCCTTTACCCCATTTCCAATATAGATAAGATATTTATGCACATCCTTGTTTTCAGGCCTTTCCAAAGTAGTTCACTGATGAGTACCTCTCAAACCACCTGTATGGTCAGGAGGCAAGGAAAGTATTCATACAACACCCACGGTTCAATATTGAAGTTTTCCTGAAGAGGACGAAAGATGGACGGTTAATCATCCACAGGCACCGGCATAAAGTTGCAAAGACCTTCAACATCAATGAAGGCTCACTATTCGCCTTCCACTTCAGTAGTTTTTCAGATGAGATTCATCTGTCTATGTACCATCTATGATGCTAATTTCGAAAGGTTATAGATGTTGCATGTGAAACTTGGTGCTGGTGTAGTTGTGTAATGGGGTAGCTGAGTGCTGAAGCTATATGATGTTGTACTCTGATGTATTTCAATTATGAAATCCTGCTTCCTTAATATGAAAATGAAATATATTGTGTGCTTAATATGAAATGTCAATTAGATTAAAAAATGGATTATTAATAATAGGACAGTTAGCCTGCTAATTGCCAATTAGCCTACTAATTGGGTTTTTCTATTGTAAATTGTTATTGAGAAAACACCGTGGGCGATGACCTCAGGCAACACACACAGTTTCTTGGAATAAACCGTGTTGGATCAATGAACAATCACACACGACATCCTCTTGAAAACTTTTTGCGTTAGGCCACCTTGTGCAAATGTTTACCACATAAAAAGTGTGTGTGATGGACAACCTTTGTCACACAGTTTCTTCTACGCACCGTGTGTGATGCATTCAATAACACAAACGATAAATATGTTAATATCGTGTGCAATGGCAATGCTATCACAAACGATTTAGTGGGAAAATTTGTGTGTGATGCACCTGCGAACGGAAACGTTTTCCTTGGAGTGACTGTGTGGTATGTATATACGAACGGAAACGTACTTCTTAGATTAAATGTGTGGGATGTACATACTAACGGAAACGTATTCCTTGGATTGACTGTGTGGAATGTACATACGAACGGAAACGTTTAGCCGGGACTGACTGTGTGGGATGTACTTACGACCGGAAACAATTTAGCCTGTATAATTGTATTTTTTAGCACAACTGTATGTATAACCGTATTTGATCGCTCGCCCGTCGCGCACGACCTCACTTTACCGAGCGTGCGTGACCGGAGGGCCCATCCCCGACGGTTTCTGGGTCGTGTGGGAAGAACCCCCCTATCGCAGTCACTCACTTGGCGACGGTTCAAAACGCCGTCGCGGAAAGGGGTTAAAAATTATTTGTATAGCACCTCGCTATACCAGTGGCCCCTGGCTCACCTCCGGTGCCCATCTTCTGGTACATAAGGTCTTTTGACCTAAAAAAATAACGAGAGAACTTTCGGGACGGAGCGCCGCTGTCTCGAGGCGGAACTTGGGCAGGAGCACTTTTGTCCTCCGGTGGAGCGATTCCGCAGGGGGAACTTCCCTCCCGGAGGGGGAAATCAAAGCCATCGTCATCACCAACAACCCTCTCATCTTTGGGAGGCCAATCTTCATCAACACCTTCAATAGCACCATCTCATCTCAAACCCTAATTCATCTCTTGTGTTCAGTCTTTGTATCAAAACCTCATATTGGTACCTGTGGGTGGCTAGTAGTGTTGATTACATCTTGTAGTTGATTTGGTGGAATATTATATGTTTAGATCCATTATGATATTTATTACTCCTCTGATCTTGAGCATGAATATGTTGAGTGATTAGTTACTTTTGTTCTTGAGGCCACGGGAGAAGCCATGTTGCAAGTAATCATGTGTATTTAATATGTGTTTGATATTTTGATGATATGTATGTTGTGATTCCCTTAGTGGTGTTATGTGAGCATCGATTACATGACACTTCACCATCTTTGGGCCTAAGGGAATCCATTGTAGACTAGTTATTAGATGATGGGTTGCTAGAGTGACAGAAGCTTAAACCCTAGTTTATGCGCTCTTCCGTAAGGGGCTGATTTGTATCCATATGTTTAATGTTATGGTTAGATTTTATCTTAATACTTCTTTCGTAGTTGCGGATGCTTGCGAGGGGGTTAATCATAAGTGGGAGGCTTCTTCAAGTAAGAACAACACCCAAGCACCGGTCCACCCACAAATCAAATTATCAAAGTAGCAAACGCGAATCAAACAAACATGATGAAAGTAGCTAGATGAAATTCCCGTGTGCCCTCAAGAGCGTTTTACTTATTATTTGAGATCATTCCGGCCTGTCCTTTGCTACAAAAAGGATTGGGCTACCTTGCTGCACTTATTGTTACTATTGTTACTTGCTACGAATTATCTTGCTATCAAACTACGTGTTACCGACAATTTCAGTGCTTGCAGAAATTATCTTGCTGAAAACCACTTGTCATTTCCTTCTGCTCCTCATTGGGTTCGACACTCTTACTTATCGAAAGGACTACGATTGATCCCCTATATTTGTGGGTCATCACGAGGCCACAGGATTTTGTCAGAATAGGTTGACCCGTGGCCCCCTAAAATTGGCCTTGAGGCCGCGGGCCAAGTCCAAGGCCAGGTCCGGGCCGGCCCATCCCCATCTTGATCTCCGATGATGAGGCATATGTTTGCACCAGATTAAAGAGGAGGGTCGCCAGCCAAATGCGTCGAAAGGGCAAGGAAAAAAAAAGGTATTAGATCAACAACCTCCACGAGGGTGATGCCAACACACGTTTCATCTTTATCCGAGTTAATGCTCGGAGAAGAAAAAATTTAATACACAGGTTCAAGCACAATAATGGGTGGGTCACCTTCCATGATGAGAAGGAAAAAAATCAGCCAGGAGCATTTTTCCATGACCATGAAGAAAGATGCCCCCCATGTCAGTGTTTTCAACTGGGAGGCTCTTAACATTCGTAATGAAAACCTTCAGGATATCGACGTCACCTTTTTCGGAGGCTGAGATCAAGGCCGATATCGGTCAGATGCCTTCCCATAAGGCACAACCCTGGATAGCTTTGCCGTGGAGTTCTTCAAGGCATGTTGAGAGATTATAAGAGAACATGTGATGAATGTTGTCAACCATTTTTCTGACCATAAGTCACACACTTGTAATGGCACAGCTCGGCTAATGTAGTTATTTTGTCCAAGAAGGAGGTGCCGAGGACATTCTTGACTTCCATACGATTAGCCTCATCCATGCTCTGGCCAAAAATTTGGCCAAGGTGCTTGCTAATAGTCTCGCTCCCCATATGAACTCCATTATTTCAAATGCGCAAAGTTCCTCCAGCAAAACTCAGAGCATTCATCATAACTTCATGTTTATCTGCAACTACGCAAGATGGCTGCACTAGAAAAACAAGCCGACCCCCATGTTTAAGCTTGACATCAGAAATGCCTTCAGTTCGATGCAGTGGGATCACATCCTTGAAATCCTTCAGAGAAGGGGTTTCCCTCCAGGTTCTGTAAATGGGTCATGGCTTTTCTTAATAAAACATCCTTGCATGCACTACTCAACGAGGTCCCTGGCGACCTGATCAAGCATGGAAGGGGCTGCGACAGGGGGACTCACTATCCCCACTCCTCTTCTTCATCGTGATTGATCCCCTGCAGAACATCGTTGCCTCTGCCACCGACCAAGGACTCGTTCACCGTCTCCCAGTAAAGGGTGACACTTTCCAACCTTCTTTGTACGTTGACGACATGGTGATTTTTGTGGCTCCCTTTAAGGGCATCGATGTCATTGCTCACATTCTCAAAGGGTTTGGAGAGGTCACATGCCTAAAGGATAATTTCCATAAATCATCGATGGTGCCTATTCGCTGTCAAAACATCAATCTCGACAACGTTCTTCATAGTCTTCCGGCCAATAAAACAGTTTTCCCCATGATGTACCTTGGCATCCCCTCTCTGTTAGGTGCCTAAAGCAGATCCACTTCCACCTAGAGGATAATTTTACTGTCAAGCTCCATCCCTAGCGTAGCAAGCACTTCAACATGGCGGATTGTCCTGCTCTTTTCAAGGAGGTCCTCACCTCCATTGCAATCACCAACATCACATTGCTTGCCATTCTGGTAGAGGTCTGTCAATTTATTGACAAGATCTGAAGGGCTTTCTTGTGGGAGGGTATTGACAAAGTTTCTGAAGGAAAATGTAAGCTTAACTGTGGCGCCCGACCAATCTCGGTGGCATGGAGGTCCTTCACTTGGAAAAATTGCTCAGGCTCTTAGGCTTTGGTGGACACTGCTGGAATGGACCACAATAGAGTGTGCTTGGGTGGGCACTAATAACATGTGCGACCACGATGATATGGACCTCTTCCATACCCTCACAATGGTGTCCATTGGGAACGAGAAGAAAACAATCTTCTGGGAGTCCCCTTGGGCGGGTGTCATTAGACCACTCGATACAACACCCATCATTTTGTAATCACTAAAAGGAAGAACTTGAGTGTGCAAGAGGCTGCACAACAATTGATGGGTTGATCAAATTGACACCTTCCATGGAATCTCCTTGCTTCACCAACAGAAATTCACCAATCTATGGAACTACACTTCTCAATTCAACCTCTTTGAGCATCAGCCTGACAACATTTTTTGGTAGGAAGTGATAACTGCAACATTTCTCAATTCAACCCCAACAAAACCATTGAGTTTGTCAGTCTCATTAGCCTTTCTAATTACAAGGATTAATATAACTTATGGTAGAAAGTGATAATTGCAACAAAACAAAACAAAGTTCAGATTGTAAACGAGAAATAAAAGAGTTGATCGAGGTTGAAAGTAATAATGATGAATGGTCTGGGATCCATTATTTCATCATTATTATCATTGTGTGGTTATTGGATCATGACTCATAACAACCATTGTACTCTTCATCCTCGCTATTTCATGTAAGGCGAGGATGGTGGAACTCTCGATAAGATTACAAGGTCCATAAGCCTACACATATAGATTCACTAGACACATGGTCATCAGACCCTCATTGTAAAACCTTCATACGAGGCTTGATAAAAAAACACCTAACACGAGTAGTGTATTACCTCCAACCGAAGGGCCCAATCCTAGGTAAAAGTCGCTCTTGTAAATCTGGCACCTAGATTATCCATGTGTGCCATACCTCTCTCAAACTCCCTAAATCATGTGTGTTATCGCGAGATCCCCGCGACACTAACACTTCGTGCTTGCCCCTGGAGCCCTGCATCTTACGGTTTCGCCCATGTGAGACCGTTCAATGTAGACCCGACGTATTCACGTATAGCCCGTCTGCTCGTGACCATTTAGAATCAAGCGTTTTCTTCCCTTCCCCATGGCGGCTTGGGCAAAATCTCCTCTTCAAGATTTATCGGCAAGCCCATGGATTTCCCTCACTTCCGCCTACCGCTCTGACGGCCAGTGACGGGGAGGTGACTCCTGGTGCCTTCGCTCTGGTTAGTAGTTTCGTTTAGGGTTTTTTTCTAGTCCTCGCAGGTGCGGCACTCGGGAGGATCACGGTGCTTCTTCTTCGAGTTTGTCTTCTAGACTCTGATCCTCCTCAAGTTCGTCCATCTGGACGTAGTCGATGGAGCTTCGGCGTACGTTCCTACCGTCTTCTTGGGGCGGTGAGGCAAGGATTTCTCGTCATGCGTGCGCGACAGCGAGATTTGGTATCAGTTACTTCAGGTCTATTCAAAGGTTCAATGACGACGACCGCGACTACATGGCGCTGGTCCTTAGGAGCACATGCATGAAGACTTCCTAGGTGTCATGGGCAGCTCATTCTGGTGGCAGTAGTTGTCGTCCGGTGGTCTAGAGACTTGATATAATTTTTACTATTATGTTTGATTTGAAATACTTTGTACTTTCTTTTTTTTTGAATTTTTTTTTTACTTTGTAAGTTCGATGAACTTTTATATTAAATCTGAAACATAAAAAAAAAAACTTGTCTGCTCGTGTTGCTGGTTGATTATCCAGTCAGCCTCCTTCCACGTGAAACAATACACGTCTGCGCTGCACTAGGATGCAACAGCTGTGTTGCGCACAACGTCTCGCACGCTCCACTCGAGTCTAGTGGCCGAAGCGTCTCCCTCGCCGCATCGCCGCTTGTTGGGCTCTTGGCCATTCCTAGTGCAAGGCCCCAACCCACCGCTGCCACGGCCTTGCCTCCACCACTGTCCGGTGGTGACGCGTGGTCAGCGACGGTATCTTCGCACAGATTTGGGTAATCTTCTTGACAATGTTCGACTGATCGTCTGTGTGAGCTCCTCTTCGATTACCCGTGAGGAGGTCGTCGTTATCTAGTGATTTTCGCTGAATTGGGGCTGGATTTTCGTTCCTGCATCGATCGCCGATGGAGTCAGAGAAATTAAATGCCGGATCGAGTCTGTGCTGCTGAAGAAAACCAATTTCTAAATTTAGACCTGTCCTATTTTCGTGCTGTGCCTGTCGGATACTCGGATCACGGGTTCTTGTTCTGATTGGTTCCCCCATTCCGCAGATCGGAGTCCAGCGCCATGGCGAACCGCGTCGGCGAGTCGTCGTCCTCGTCGTCCAGCGCCAGCGGCGCCGGGAAGGACTCGGGCAGCTTCGAGTGCAACATCTGCCTCGAGCTGGCCCAGGACCCCGTGGTGACCCTGTGCGGCCACCTCTTCTGCTGGCCGTGCCTCTACGAGTGGCTCCACGTCCACGCGCACTTCCCCGAGTGCCCCGTCTGCAAGGCCAACGTCGAGGAGGACAGGCTCGTCCCCCTCTACGGCCGTGGCAAGACCTCCGCCGAACCGCGGCCGAGCTCGTCTGACGGGCCGCAGATCCCGAGCAGACCGTCCGGGCAGCGGCGCGCCACCGCTCCGCCGCCTGATCACCGCGACCATTACCCGCACCCGAACCAAAACCCGTGGTTCCCTGGTGCAGGCACCATGGCCGGCGGGCGGTGGGGGAATTACACATTCTCCGCCGCAATCGGGGGGCTGTTCCCTCTGCTGAACTTCCAGGTGCACGGGTTCCCGCCGGCGTATGGACCCGCTGCCGGGATTCCTTACGGGTACGGGCATGACTTCCATGGGTGGCACGGGCACGGCTTCCCGCCCCAGGCACCGCAGGGCCAGCAGGTCGATGTCTACTTGAAGATGCTGCTGGTCCTCATCGGCGTGCTTGTGATCGCTAGCTTGATTGCATTTTAGGTTATGTGCTGTGGAGGGCCTTGTTGGTGTGCTTGCATTTCAATGTGAGTGCATCGTAGGTAGCTGAGCTCCCATGGTTATGGTTTGATCAGTGTGGAGAGCAGTAGAATGACCAATTTTCCATTGTGTGGTAACTTGTAATTGCCACTGTGTGGTGTCGCCAGTGAATTTGATCTGTGCATTATTTATGGATTTACTTTGAAACATGCTCGTGCTGATCACCATCCATATTTTCGTTTACGTTCTTGCTGGGTGATGCGTTCGCTACTTTGCAACTTTGCATGCAAACTGCATTTTCTGATCCTAGCTAGGCTCCTAGAAAGGGGGAAAAAAGGTGGTCGTTAGTGGATTACTTTCATACTCTATCAGACGGATGCGGCTTTCCAAAAATCCTCAGACAGAAAATAAACATTGGGAAGAAGGTTTCTATAGCCATTGGCGATCAGAATTTGTTTTTTCTTTTCGAGGGTACGCGAATGCGTACCATATTTTTATAGAAGGCAAAATTTGAGTTATAAGAAGACTCCAACTTGTTGCGAACAACGAGCGTAGTACAGACACCACACCAGGGCTAGTCCGAAGACAACCACCACTCACAACACAACTACAAAGCAAAAAGAGCTTGTGCAAAAACAGAGCAACCAGTACCACACTGAACCCCTATGCCGACGGCCCAGGCCGATGGCATAGGCCTGATTCCCGTCAGGATAGACCTATGCCGACGGCCACCGTCGGCATAGGGCCGTCGGCAACATATACGTCGGCGTACCCCAGGCCCCCGTCGGCATAGAAAGGCCGTCGGCATAGATGCCTACCCCGACGGAATCCGTACATCTATGCTTACGGCCCAGGCCGTCGACAAAGTTCCACGCCAACGGCGTCTGACGGCGCCGCCGTCAAGAGCATCCCAATCAGCGGCCGCCACGTGGCGAGGCTATGCCAACGGCCTGCCGCCACGTGGCGAGGCTATGACGACGGCTAGGCCGTCGGCGTAGCTACGCCCCAGGAGCTTCCAGCGGCTGCCACATGGCACCTATGTCGACGGCCTAGCTGTCGGCATATGTGAAAACAATGCGACGGCTAGGCCGTCGGCATAGGCGCCATGTGGCGGCCACTAGTTACTCGCAGCTGCACTATGCCGACGGCTAAGCCGTCGGCGTAGTTTTTGTCTATTTTTTTTCTTCTGTTTTCTGTTTCAAATCAATTCAATTCAATTCAAATAGCAGGTATATAGCAGAAATAGACATGCACAGCACCACCATCACAACCAACAGCACCACCATCAAGAGCATCATAAATATAAGAAACAACATAAGCATATCACAACCAACACCACCACCATCACATCCTCACAACCAACAACATAAGCATATCAGAAACATAAGCATCTAGCTAAGAAGCACACAGGTCATCTGAAGTATCATAAAAGAGCACACAAGTCACAGGCTTAAGCACGAGTACGTCCACCACCACTACCAAGGTCGCCACCGCCAAGTCCGCCAAACCCAGGTCGTCACTGCTACCGGCAGCGCTACTGCCAAGACCGCCACCGCCTCGGTGGATCGGAGTGACCGGGCTTCGTGAGTCGGGAATGATGCCAAGACCGGCACCACCACCAACGGTAGATCCACCGGTTCCCTGGATGTTTGAAAAGACATGTTAAGGGGATATATGATTGTGTTGAATAAACGGTAAGCAACACTGGTTGAATAGTTTGGGGATGTACTAACCGGCGTAGTCCTCGGGTGCTGTGCCAGAAACTCCTTATAGGTAAGAAGCACTGGAGCCGGTCCAGGAGGAGGTGGTGGTGGTTCCATTTGAGGAACCGTGCCGGCCGCCATGCACTCAACAACGCGTTGCATGTTAATTGACTAAGCAAACACGAATGTCAGAAGAAATGCAAGTGAAAATATAGAAGTGAAATGAAAGGGGCCAAACTAACCGTCATCATGCGACTGCTGTGTGAAAATATAGAAGTGAAATATAAAGTGAAACTCTCGCGTGCCACGCCATGGTCTCCTGGCATGTGTACTCCATGTAGGCCTACAATATGACATGATGGAACTCATAAAACATCTCAATGCGGAAAATAAAGTGAGCAATGAAGATAAGAGGGAAAATACTTACAGAATGCCGCTCGGCTAGGAGGGAGTGTGACTGCGCACTGGTCATGGTCGTGCTCGTGCGCTGGCTCAGGCTCGGGTCGGTAGCTCGGAGCTGTGTGTAGGAGATAGAAGGAGTTATCACAGCATCCAGAACCAGTTGCCGACCGTGAGCCTTGGGCCTCATGCCCACCACCACCCTGTCGTCCAGATCCGCACTAATGGGGTCAGGTGTGTCAGGATGTAACCTCAGATACCCCTCAGTGTAGGCCTTCTTCTTATCCGCGGTCTTGCCGTAGTACTTGGCCTCGCCAGGCTTAGGCTTCCTACGCGTATGGGCGACCTCCCACGCCTCCATGTGTGAGAGCAGCCGCTTCAGTTTCTCCTCCTGCACCACCAAACAGAGGTTAGTCATACATAAGAAAGTGACGGTAAATAGAAGAAGAAGATTGTTTAATGAGGTTAGTCATACATGAAGTGTCTTGTGGAGAAAGTGGTTCCAGCTTCCCTGAGCATGTACTCCCTCCTTCCCTCGGTTAGCCTTGTTTTTTATGCTCGTAGCCGCCCAGGCTCCATCCTGACCACACCACAGATCCACTAATGCCGCCCAGGACTCGTCGTTTCCATAACACCAATTTGGACACACCTACATAATGAAAGCATAATGCCATGTCAACACGAAACGATGAAATTTACCACAAACATCGGAATGAAAAATCTTTTATACTTACCGCCAAGTACTCGTGCTCTCCAAGGTAATGTCGTCCCTCCGCGCTTCTTCCTTGGTCATCTTCACACCAAGAGCGTCGTGATAGTATTGCGAGATGGCCACCCAGCGCACCTCGTACTGCATCTGGCGGGCCTTCTTCTTCGCTTGGCGCAGCACGATCTCGTCGGCAGTGGCCTTGTGCTCCTGAAGAACTCGATGGTATTTCTACAATCATTCATGAAACCAGAATGGAAGAAGCCATGAGTTAAATCATTCATGAAACCAGAATGGACTTGTGCTTCTGAAGAGAACTCACCCAAAAATTAGTGATCACAACCTTAGCATGGGTCTCATGGTCCGCGTGGGGGGCCGCTTCCTAGTGGTCCCAGCTCGTGGCCAAAACCCGACGGTCCAGGTGCTTGACTGGATCCGGACAGTACAGCCCCAGCCAGTGTTCCTTCAGCAAGACGGCGATGAGGCCGTTGGGAAGACAGGCCCCTTTAGGATATATCCTGTTGCTGCAAAAGATGTAAAGAATGAAAATATTAGCATGTGACAAGCAAAATAAAGAAAAATATAAGCATGTGACAAGCAAAAGAATTAAATTATTATTAAGTGGCACTTACTCTTTCCCCATGGGCTCAATGAGCCACTTCTGCTCCTCGGTAGTAGGAATCTGCTTTGGGAGCTTTGCGTTACCACGCAACCACCCCTTGTTGTTGCCAACCCCCTCCCCGCCAGCACCATCATCCCCGCCACCACCATCCTCCTCGCCTGCCTCCTCCTCCTCCTCCTCGCCCCCCTCCCGAACCTCCTCCTCCTCCTCCTCGTCCTCCTGAACCTCCTCGTCCTCCTCCTCCTCGGCAGAGGGTACCTCACTAGAGGAGGGTACCTCACTAGAGGAGGGCCTCGAAAACAACATGCTAAGTCGGTGAGGGTGCGCTCTTTCTGGCCGTGACCCCCTCTAGTGGCTCTCCCCCCACCCCCTCGCCCTCTAGGGGCTCTCCCCCCGCCCCCTCCTCCTCTAGGGGCACCTCTCCCTCGACCTCCTTGTGAGGAGTCATCCTCAAGTAGTCGGGGGGTAGGATTACGTGCTCGACCACTCCGACTAGCCATGCCGACGACCTTGCATAGGAAACCTGCGCCGTCGGCCTTCCCCTTGCCCATGTTCCACGAACCTGCATTGAAAAGAGAATAAAGAATTAGTACATTAATAATGAAGGAAAAAGCATAATCACTATCAATCATATCATCGAACCCGCGCCATTGTAACCGATTTCTCGCTCGGTCTCTTCATCACTATCAATCATATCATCTTCGTTGTCTGACGGAGGTGGAGGCTCTTCCTCGTCGTCAGCGTCTTCGTTTAACTTTTCTAGCATAAGTATGTCATTTTCTTTAACAATGGTCTCACCATCATTCCGTGCATCGTCATCGTTTGGATCCACATCATCATCACCCAATGGTCTAGCGTCATCGTTTCTGACCACGTCATCATCAGGTTGCTCTTGATAGAACACTCCCTCGTATGTCATGGGGTTAATGTTGTAGTAATCGTCTTCGTTCGGGTCCGGTAGCTTACCATGTGACGACACCTTGAACACAACTTCCCAACCCTTTAGGTACTCTTTCTGGCATGGGTAAGGCAGATAATAAACTTGTGTAGCTTGGGTAGCCGCAATGAAGAGATCGGCTCCGGCATAGATGGTTGATGGTTTAACTTCGACCAAACCAATGGAAGGCGTATGTTTTACCCCTCCCGCGGATCGAACCATCGGCATTTGAACATAGGCAGACTTAGGGTTTCGCGCCCTTTGTGGAATGTAATCTCGTATATATTTTGTACCCTTCTGTAGTAGTCTGCTGAATTTTGATCGGGGGTGTACACTCTGGTATTTATAGTTTTGGGATCAGGCCGGCTGTTCTGGTGCTCCTCTGTATGGAAGCGATGCCCATTCACATCATACTTTTTACATGTCATGACGACAGGGTCAAAACCCATGGAAACCCATCTCAATTTGTCATCCATAGATATGTTCGGATCTTTTCCCTACAAGTATAATTGAAATTGCTGGGTGCATTAGATCGGTTAACTAATAAATGTTGAACTAGGTATTTAATAGGGGAATGTGGAAAATTACTTTCTCCATGAACCAAGCAACACATTTTTTATGTCCAGGGTTTCCATGACGGAGAAGAGTAAGTGCCTCCGCCTTAGTAGGAGGATTCATTCCCGTCCATTCCTCTTGAACGAAATCAGTAAAATAAGAAAAGCAGTGTTAGACCGGGACTAAGTGAACATAGAACATGATGCTGTGTAAGACATAAAGGAATGGTGTAGTGGTAATACCTCATCCACACTTCCTCAACTTCCTTGATGTTGTGCAAGATATAGAACATGAGGTCCTCCCACTCTTGTTGTGGCATGTTATAAGATTTCGAGGCCCCAGCCCTGCCACCTTGCCCGTTGAATAGATGGAGCTTGGGTTGATACTTGGGCTCTTCTATATTGTATCGAGGCACCTTATTATGCAGATGGGGAACGTGGTCTGGATAGTACGATGTCCTGAGGTCTGACACCTCCTCTAGGATAACTGCCTCAGCTATGGAAGCTTCAATTTTAGCTTTGTTTCCACATTTCGGTCGGAGATGCTTGTTCTGTCTCTCAAGGCCGTACTGCCAACGATTCTGCACAGGCCCCCCCAACAATACCTCGTTCGCGAGGTGCATAATGAGATGTGTCATCGGAGTAAAGAAGCCTGGCAGAAAGATCTTCTCTAGTTTGACTATCAACTCCGGTGCCTTCTTATGCAATTGTTCAATCACGCTTTACACTAAGAAAATCACTTCTGTGATGATACGTGTTTGTCACAGTAGGTCACGTTTTCTGTCATGCATGTACATCCATGATGATTTTATGAGAGAATCAAGATAGTCATACCTGTGCTGTCGTAGAAGTGTTCCATGACATTAGCAAAATTATCATCACGAAAGTGTCCATTTCCATGACGATAAATGGTGCGTCATGGAAGTGCTTTCGTCAAGGGTAACCGACACGTGGCATCCACCGTAACGGGTCGCCGTTAAGCTATCAGGTCCGGTTTTGGATCCGATAACCCATTAACAGCTCGGACCAATGGGGATTATCCATGTGTAAAATTCTCAATGGCCAGAGGAACCACATGTCGGCTCACCGTTGGGACAGATGTCATCCACTCATCGGACCGGAGGCGCCTATGATACGTCGACATGTGGCACGGCCCAACAGAGGCCCATTCCGGTGAAAAGGCCGGCCCGTTTGACTTGGTCAAAAGGTAGCGGGCCGGCCCACAGAAAGCCTGTTAACGGCATGTTCGCATATAGCCCATTTACAGCCTACTAACTCACGACCCGTTACGGCCTATCCGGATTAGGCCCAGTAGCGTCATCTGGGCCGTCCAATATGATTCCAGCCCATTGTAACTTCCGGCCCATGTATGGCCCATGACGTCTTTCGGCCCATATGAGGCCCTTTGTAACTCTTGGCCCATTAACGGCCCGTGGTGAAACTGGCCTGTAATGAACAGTGTATTGCTTTATACCCATTAACGGCCCATTATTCCATTGGGCCGTTTCCAGCCCGTGTTATCTTTCGGCCTTCTCAGGGTCCATTTATTCTTGGGCTCATTTCCAGCATTCGGTTACTTACGGCCTGTTACTGGCCTTTTCTGCTTGTGGGCCAAATTCAGCCCGTGGTTACAGTCGGCCCGTTAATCCGTTGGGCCGTTTTCATAGCGTCATCAAATACAGCCGATTAATGACAGCCCGTTATGGTCGGCCCATGAACGGACGATTCCAACTCTAGCCCGTTTACGGCCCATAATGCGGTCCGTTATTGGCCCATGTTTGGCCAATCGATCATACGGTCCGTAGAAGGCCCATTGATGCTACCGCCCGTAGAAGGCCCATTGTTTCTATGGCGCGTAGAAGGCCCATTGTTTCTATGACTCGTAGGAGGCCCATGGTCACTACAGTAAAATATGTAGCCCATGGTTATTGTGGTCTAGTTTTAAAAAATAGGTTATTGCGGCCACTAGCAAACCGCGGAAAAAGAACTGCACTGACTACAAGCAAACAAATAAACAAGACAACAAGGAAATAAATAAGCAAGCAACTTAAGCTAGGCTATCATGGCTATTACACATATTACATCCACTGGGCATCAAAGTTCGCCACCAGTGCAAATATAGGGAACAAAGCAGCATATCACATACACTAGTTGTCAAAGTTGGCGACCAGTGCAAATAAACTCCGCAGCAAAACAAGTCCAGAACTGAAACCACTTCAGAAGAGCTCAAGAAACAATATCCTGGGTACCCATAATGCTGGCAAGATGCTTAGCAAGCTTATTAACTTTCTCTTGTTTGGCGCTTAAATCTTCCAGTGCTTGCTGTTGCACCAGAAAGTATGCATCTGAATTCTGCAGGGACTTCCTCAGTCCTTCGGCTTCCTGTCGCAGAACATCTGATCTATGTCTTTCAACTTAAAGTTGAGACTCAAGAAGTCGAACTGATTCAGGCAGTGAGTTCAAAGAGCCGGTGCCAGCAGTAGTGGCCAGTAACTCGAACACTACATCAAGACAGAACTTTGGGGTTGTCTCAGTGTCTTCAATATAGTTTTTATCAGCTTTCTTGGAGACCAACAGGGTTGTCTCACTATCTTGAACCTTATCTGCATTACTTCCTTTACCATTGCATAACGGGGTACTCTTCTCCAATATTTTATCCGCATTCTAAAAGAGAAACAAACAGACACATCACAGGTTTACCATGTTGTATATGAAATTCATTTTGGTAAACCAGTTCAGTAGTAAGGTGGACAGGATAACAGCATGAAACAAACATATATCTATGTAGTATGGTCACTGTATGGTCTATATCATTCTAGTTTATGTTGCCAAATCAAGATAGAGACAGTTCAAATCATATCTATTTAAGACAAAGCAGCATAAACAGAATATAAGTGTGGGAAACTACATAGCAATAACAACACTTGTAATGTGCATGGCATGAGAACATAACTGTTTATTCAATTAAAACTGAAATCAACATAGATCAAGTTACAACAGCAAACACGTTAAAGAAATAGGTTTAAAACATACCTGTTGCACCATTGGAGTTTCAATTGCATCCTTCAAATTTGAAATTAGTTAGTATGAGTAAATACAGTGATGCAAGAGCAAAGGAGTATGAACCATAGCTACGGAACCTGACCTGAGAACAATTCTTCTTCTGCTTTAAGTGTTGACTTGGGGTTCGGAGTGGTGGTCCTCGTGCTTTGGGCACTGCAGTTGCCTTACTAACAGCTCGTGTTTGGGTGCTCTGTGGTGGAGACGATGTTGTATCAACTGGAACTGGGTTACTATCTGCTGGGGTTGGGGTTAGAAGGGGTGTAGCTGGTTCTCTGTCCAACTGGGTAGGGGTACAATCCGCGTGAGTCTGGGTTATGTGTGGTGGGGCTGGTTCTTGGGCAAGTACAACCGTGGTTCTATCTGCATCGATAGGTAGCATGATCTTTTCTGAAGACCGTGTTTTTACTCCCATAGATACTGCCATCACCCCCTCCAATTCAAATGGCTGATAAACAAGAAAAGTAATTGAATGTACAGACATTGTAAGATAGATAGGTGCAATGGATAGTAGGGAAGAAAACAGGGCTGGAAATAATTCACATTTATGTTGTCTAACCAGACATAATAGCATGACATAATTTCACATATATGATGGCTAATTAAACAGGATAGCATGCCACAATTTCACATGTATGATGGCTAACTAAACAGGATAGAATGACATACTTCAAAATATGATGACTATGTAAACAGGATGACATGATATAACTATACGATGTGTCTATTAAAGTGGTTGGCATGCCGTAATTCACAAACATGCCGTCGATGGAAACTTGATGGCATGATATGATTCACGGATAGAATGACATAATTCAAAATATGATGACTATATAAACAGGATGAGATGATATAACTATATTATTTCTTTAGAAAATGGGTTGGCATGCCATAATTCAAATACATGCTATCTATGTAAACATCATGGCATGATATAATTCAAATATATGATTTATATACTAAGCAAGTTAGCAGAGGGCAATCACATATATGATGTGTCAACTAAGGAGATGGCATTCAATAATGTGTATATGATGTAAAAACTAAGCATTGCAAGACAACATATGCATGGTATGAGTAATATAACCCTACCAAGTTTGAGCATACACCTCAGGGGGATAATAGGACTGGTCATCTGCCTCTGAATCCTCCTCTGAGGAGCTATCTGTAACCAGCAAGATATCTGCTTCAGCAGGTACCATTGTCTGCTCTGAAGACCTTGTTGTCACTCCAGATTTCTCCATCACCAATTCAAATGGCTGATGCACAGGAAGAGCAGTTGAATATACAAACATTGTCGACAAATACAATGAGTAACACAAAAAAAGGACGGCATGATATAATTCACATATATGACGCTTGGCTAAACAGCATGGCATTGCATAATTCACATACATAATGCCTTGCAACAAGATAGCATTGCATAATTCACATATATAATGTCTTGCAACAAGATGGCATTGCAAAATTCACATACATGGTAATTAGACACTAAACAGGTGGCATCCACAAAGCATGTCTAAACTAAGCAAATGACATGCCAATGCAAGACACCATATCACGATATGAGCAATATAACCCTGCACAAGTTAGAGCTGCACCTCGGGGGGGGGGGGGGGGGAGAATAGGACTGGTCATCTGTCTCTGAATCCTCCTCTGAGGAGCTATCCGTAACCAGCAAGACATGCGCTTCGTCAGATAGCATTGTCTGCTCTGAAGACCTTGTTTCCACTCCAGATTTTTCCATAACCGTGTCGAATGGCTGATGCACAGGAAGAGCAATTGAATGTACTAAAATTATTGACAAATTTAATACGTAATAAAAAAATGATGGCATGATATAATTCACATATAAGATGACTGGCTAACCAGGGTGGCATTGCAAAATTAGCATATATGATGGCTGGCTAAACAAGATGGCATTGCATGATTCACATATATGATATAGAAACTAAACAGATGGCATTCACACAATGCATGTCTAAACTAAGCAGATGACATATTTTATGTATAAAGTAAGCAATGCAAGGCACCATATGCATGATATGACCAACATCAGCATGCCAAGTTAGAGCAAAAGACCTCAGGGGGTAAATAGGAGTGGTCTGCTCCCTCTGAATGCCCCTCTGATCTATTATCTTCCTCTTGATTACAGTCTGGAATGGGGGGAGGGGGGTTGCTTTTGCGCCGACCATGGAGCGACGTCTGCATGAAATTTTATTGCCACGCAAGGCTCGCCTCTTTTGCTCTACATGTTCAGTACCATTGTGTATAATAACTGACATGCATAGGAATAAAACATAGTGAGATTATGTAAGGAGTGCATGCACAAATCCAGAGTGATGGTAGTAAACTGTGGATAGACCCAAAACCAATAATAGCAGGCAGATAATAGCTTTAGTTAAAAAATACAGATAATGGCTCCTTTAATGTTTGTTTACACCCAACATGAAACTCATAGTAGTCACCCGAGATTAACCAGATAGTAGACATATAGTATTGATTGCTGCCCCAATATGTACACCACAACCATTTAAAAACTCAAGTTTGAGCATTAGTTTGGACCTGACTCGGAGTCTAATCGGTGAACAGGAAGATAAAGTAGCATGTCATCATATTAAGTGATGCATAACGTAAGCAGACACAAAAGGGTGCGACCTCTCTTGCGGACCCGTGTAGTCCTGAAGGTCATCTGCTCAGTTGATGATGGTAATGCAGTTGTCGTGGCTGCCGGCGGCGGGGAAGAAGATCTGAGGCGGCGGAAGACAGTCTGGAGGGCGGATCCCTGCTGTGGTGAACCCTTCCGTCGTTGGAGCAGCTGAGCTGGGCTGGAACACAATGCAGCAGGAGTGGGACAAACAACACAAGGTTTTCTTTGACACATATCTGTAACAGAAGTAATTGTGTAAGGGCTTGTTTGAATTTGAGGATTCTAACAATGCAGGGATAGGAAATACACATGAATAGGATAGGAATGCACGTGCAAAACAGAGAATTTAAAAACACAGGATTTCTGCCAATCTGGGTGTTTGGTTCACAAGAATTGGAAGATCACAGGATGCAAAGAAGCATGGTGATATTAAGTCAAACCACAAGAAAATGTACGGTTATAATGCTATTATGCTACTATCTCTTAGTCTTGTGCTTCATGAATAGGAATTTGAAAAGGAGGACAAGTGGATATTAAAATTCCTACGGTTTTTCTTTCAAGGAGACACTAAAGGAACAAATCCTACAGTTTTCCTTTGCTCCATTCCTTTGAACCAAATGCATGAATAGTAGTACCATAGGAAACTTTCCAATTCCTATGTTTTTCCTTCACTTTTCCTTTCAAGCACTGGCGATTCTAGTAGGCAAGCTTGAGCAGGGAAAAGCCTACACTGAAAAAATGTTTTTGTGCTACTTCTACTACTTTCGACCCAGGCCACTGCCCTACTAGCTCAACTCCCAGGCCCATCTACAAATGCACAACTCAAACGCGCAGAGATAAATAATGATGGCGTTCAAGAGAGTCCATCACGGATAGCTAAGTTGCCTGGTACCTCACTGCTTGTCATATAGTAGGAGAAACTAATCGTATTTCATGTTACTACGTGTGCTCAGTGGACAATATATATAACATGTAGAGTAAAAAAGCGATGCAACAAGTGTACAACCTCTTTGGCGAAGCCAAGTCGATCTCAGTGCGATTGGGTTGGTCGGTGAGGATGCTCCGGATGGTTTGGCTGTCGGAGGAGGGGAAGAAGATCTTAGGAATCTGGAGATAGAGCCGGGGGTACTGCTCCGCTGTGATGGAGGGTTTCATCGTTGGAGCAGCTCCGATGAGTTGTACGACGGTGAGGCTGAAGCAGGGCAAGAGAGACAACGTTAACCTGAGTGGAATTCTAATAGCATCTCCAATAGATGACGTAAAATACATACCACAAAGTGCTAGATGTAGAATACATCAGCCGCTCATCTCTGAACTTAACTGTCGAAACTGAATTTAACTGTCGGAACTAAATTTTGTTGTCGAAACTGAATGCACTAGTAGCAGAAAAGTAGTAGCAGCAGCAGCGCGTGCGAGAGCCGGTGCAGCTGGTCGTGTAGCAGCATCTCGGGTAGCAGCCGCAGGGGCTCGAGCGAGAGCAAGATCTGCTACTCATGCAGCAGCAGCGTGCACAAGAGTAGAGCAGCATCGCAAGCAAGAGCAAGAGCGAGAGCAGCAGCGCGAGCAAGAGCAAGAGCAAGAGTAGACCAGGCAGGGGACCGAGAGCAAGAGCAGAGCAGTAGCGCGAGGGAGAGCCAAAGCAGCATCAGCTCCTACTGATGTGGACGTCGCCGCCGAGGGAGCGACGCCATGGAGGAAGTGGCCGGCGACGGCGCCGTGGATGGAGCCGCGCCATGTCGGCTCGGGACCGAGCGCTGGCAGCATCCTGAGATCGAATCAAGAAGAAAATGCGGCAATTAGTGTAGAACCTCTTTGGTGGCGCCGATTAGGCCTCAGCTTCATCCGAGGAATGGGTGATGATGCTGCTCTTCCGGTGGTACAGGTGAAGATGGCGGTGTGGGAATGGAGGTGGCGCAAAAGACTAGGGGAACATCGGGGCAGCTCCTTCGAGGTGGAGGACGGGGTGGCTGAACCGGCGGGACGATGAGATCGACGATGGATCCTCATTCGGTGCGGTGGATGAGGGACGTCGAGGTGTTACTGTGGACGACGTTGTCTGGGAAGAGGCTCCGGCTGGGTGGCGGATGGAGGAGGGTGTGGGGCTTCGCGGGTTTTCGCGGCCTCAGTGTACGAATGGGTGGGCTGATGGGATGGGAGGGGGGAACCATCGCTTAGGGACGCGCTTGTCCAAAATGTGGGGTAAGTTATGAAAGTACCCCCACCGATTTGAGCTAGGCGGTTCTTTCGGTTCAGGGGTATCACGGGCATTTCGCGTGTCGGGATTTCGCAGGAGGTGGGATTTTTTGTGCGTGTTCTAATTTTGGGATAGCAAGGCGCGGGTTGAGATGGAGGGAGTTTTCGGAGCACAACGAGACAAAGATATATCTTAAAATTTTGGGGTAACAAGGCGCGGGTTGAAGAGGCGGGAGCTTCGCAGCACGATAGACAGAGACGCTAGCTTGAAATTTCGGCATAACAAGGCGCGGCTTGAAATTTTGGGAGAACAAGCTTAACGTGTACAAAAAAAAGACAATTCGCACCTCATCCCTAGAGAGAGCCATGTCCCACTTTACTATATTACTAGAAATGCATTCAGATACAACAACAACAAAATAAAATAAAATCGGGAGCCGTTTCGGGCCTCGAAACCAAAACCATCAATTAATCTTTAGCTTGTTCCCATCACATTACAAAGTAGTACTACCATGCTATAATTAAGTGCAAACCTGCTCACACCTAGTACGTATCAAACCTGAACATGTTCCCACTATGCAGGTTTTAGTACTAGTGCTAGTACTAGGTTATAAAAAGGGGAACTACCTAGCCGAAAATTACTCTATCTTCCTCCTCATAAGTCTTTCTTGTTCGTCCGTCCCTGCCATGGCCGGTGTGCAGAGCTCTAGGTCGAGTACTACTCGTAACAAGGCAGTGGCGACCAAGGCCGCGGAAAAAAAAGAGAGGGCTCGCCGCCTCGCAGAGACCTCGAAAGATCTCTCACGGGCAGGCGAGGGCTCCCTGGAGCGCCCTAGACGCGGAGGCGAACATGCCGAGCTGGTGGCACTGGAGTCGTTATCCCTCGACGACATGCCCGATCAGCTCAATAAGCAGAAGGAGTTCATCGACGGCTTGGTGGAGCCGCTGAAGGAGAGCCTCGACGACATGCCCGCTGAGCTCAATGAGTAGGGGGAGTTGACCGCCGGCTTGGTGATGCTGCTGAAGAAGAGCATTGCCTCGGATAAGAAGGTGATCGGCGAAATCCTACAACATCAGGAGGACAATGCGAAGCTCTGCCACGAGCTTGACCTGCTGAAGGAGGAGAACGCCAGCTGGAAGAAGCTGTATGAGAAGAGTAGTTCCTCGGTGAAGATGTTGCACGCCCTCGTCATGGAACAGAAGGAGGAGTTGGCGAAGCTCTGCATCAAGCACCCGGCTGCTGTTAAGGTACGTAATGCGGCCGTGGAAGAGATGATGAAGGCTCGTGTCGAGAAATCCCGCGTCATGGACAGAATGAAGAAGATGGCGGAGGAGATGCGCGAGCAGATGGAGGTCATGGAGGCGATGAAGAAGCAATTACAACTCTGCGGCCACCAACCCTTCATGTAGTAGAGAGCAGCGCCCCAGACTTGTATGTGCGTCTTCCTTCTTTTTTTGGGGGGATAATCTTCCTTCTTCTTTTGCTCCTGTGTTTCTTCTTTTGCTTTGGGTGTTTCACCGCACGTGTCACATTCTCTACGAGGCATGAATAGAACAATCCTAACGATGAGCGGCGCCGTGGGATCGATGACTAGCAAATTAGATCATTTTTTATCGCCATATCGCACTGGGCTGCCGTGTTTCATGCTCCTCCGTCGTACTAGTACTCCAGTGGAAAACTTGAGTATACCGCACGGTTCTTTGCTCCTCCTCACATCGTCGGCAACATTTATATGAGCAGTCAAATCAGAAGGCCCCACCTTCCAGCAGTAATGAGCCGTCAAATCACAAAGGCCCTCGCCTCTTGTGAAACCGACCAAGCGAGACCGCCCCGCCCTCTAGCCTTTTAAATGTATACTTTTGTACAGTAGTAGTATCGATGGATTGTGCCATGGAGCAAAACTAACAAGATGAAATTAAAGAAAAAAGGTGGTACATATAGAGAGCGCTCGTCGCCAAATTATGCATATAGTACTATTAAAAAAGCTAGTACGTGCTTAGATGGGGGTGTTAAATTCTATTAAATAAATTAGCATACCTATTTAATTCTTGGGTTTTTTATTATTTATGCCACTAGTTGTGTCTCACTACTCAGTTTTGCCATTAGAAGTTACAACTACTCAAAAATGCCATCGATCCGTGAGATGCTTGCTCAAAAATGCCATTAGATATCTCAAAAATGCAATCGTTCCGTTAGAAGTTTGCTCAAAAATGCCATTAGACATTGTTATTTTCACGTCAAACCCGTTGACCATGTTATATGACAAAAATAAGCCTAGACCCACATGTCGGTTCTCTCTATCTCACAATGATAAGTGTGGCCCCGCTTGTCAGGAGTAACCAAGCAAATAATTTTGAGTCACAATAATGGTGTCCAGTGGCATTTTTGAGCATGTGTCTAACGAAGCGATGGCATTTTTGAGCGGTTGAAATTCCTAGTGGCAAAACTGAATAGTGGGACACAACCGGTGGTATAAATGATAAAAACCCTTAATTCTTTGACAATTAAACTGCTGGCTATATGATGTTGGCCATATATATTGTACGTATATAATGTGAAGAAACGAGTGGTAGTACTACCAACTACAAGATGTACTGAAGAGTTAAAGTAACGAGAAGGAACATAACATAGTTCTATTGGGGGCTCAGCACAACACACCCCTCAAATAAAACTAAGCACCCTGATATTAAACTAAGCAATTAATCCGGTATACACTACATTACAACCTCCATGACCAACGATACTGCCACCTTACTCGGACTCCTCGTCCACGTGCTTGACTTCGTCCTTGTCCCTCTTCCTCTTGGCCGATACTTCTTTGCTTGAACCACACACTTGGCTCTCGCTCTTCATCCAACCCTTGTAGATATTGAAACAAGGTAGGCATCCATTGCAGCGTAATGGATGTGGTCTCAATCTAGTACATTCCAGTGCCATGCAAGATGAAACTTGGGCAGAGGTTTCGTCAGTTTACCATACGAAGGATCAACCATGGCTACTGCGAGGGTCAGCATTGAAGGCTGACGGGAGGACACCAGCACATTCCTCTGGAGGTCGAAGGGCTGGCCTACAACGAGGCCTATCCGACCCAGGACTTCTTTGTCGTTTGTAAAGTCTACAGAAACGAATTTGACTTTGCCGCCCCCGAGGAAGTTCTTAAAATCCTCACACTTAACGTCGGCATGGCATATGTGGTAGACCAAGCACAAGTTATGCACGCAAACCTGGATCATGGCGGGCTTCTTCTTCTCTTCCTCCTTTAGATTCTTCTGTTTTCCCAGGACTGTGGTGTACTCAACATCTAGCCCAGCGACCCACTCATCACCCTTTGACTTTTCGAACATGCGTCAGAAGCGAGCAAGGCATCCTTTCACCGTCGCGGAAGAATGGGTGTAGATGACGTCGAACTCATCGCCGGTGATGGTTCTAACCTTGTACTCACCGCCGATCATGGAGATTTGGGACGCCATGGATTTGGGAGGAGGGTTAGGATTAGTGGAACTGCTATAATGTGAAAGGACGGGACGAGTAGGAGCGAACTGCCATAATGTTAAAGGACGGCCGGGACGAGTAGGAGCGAACTTCTAGCGGTTTTCCAATTGTAAAAATGCTGAGTGGGGCGTGCGAACGACAGGGTAGTGGCTTGCCCGGTGGATAAATGGATTCATGCACAGTACTATGGGGGCCCAATTAAATGTCATGTCTACTAGACGCCCAATTAAATGGCTTCATGCATCTGCATGTTCGCACGTCAAGTGTCGGGAAAATTACAGGTGATACAAAGCTTTCCATGCTCCCATGATACGGGCTTCCGAGAGCCCTTGGATCTGAGATCGAACGGTTGCATGGTGTGATTCTAGACCTATGGGTGAATATCCTATCTTGGAGGGTTATTCTGCAAATTTTCAGCAACTTAGCATGCGACCGTTCGATCTCAGATCCAAGGGCTATCAGCAGCCCGTATCATGGTCGCGCCTACCACGACCGTCGCCTCGCTCGCGCGGTCGCGCCCTTGGAGATTTCAGACGGCTATAAATGAGCATTTTTTTGCCTACTTCGCATGCATGAAGCTACTTCCTCCGTCCAGGTGTGTTAGGCTATCTGATGTTGGCATGTCATACATAGTCATCACTTAGTCACTCATACAACAAGGTTAGCTGTAAGGTTGGCTATAAGAGTATTTTTTTACTTCTCTCTATCTCTTTCTTCATAGTATTTATTGCATTTGCCAAAAGGAGTAACGAGTACAGTACTTGGCACCTGTATATCATGGAGGTGGTCAGGAATCGGGAGACTCATGCCGGTCGTAGCGCTGCAGTTAAAATGATAATGGAAGTCAAATCACAGCGCCCCACCTGTCCAGCAGTAACTCACCGTCAAATCACACAGCCCTACGTTTGCAGCAGCCTACTCCCTCATCTTCTCGCCTCTTTGTCGAACCGACTAGGCGGAACTGCCCCGCCTACCACGCGGGAAAAGCCCCGCCCTCGACTTTTAAATATAATTTTGTATCCATGGATTGCGCCATGGAGCAAAGCCTCAAGAAAACGGCGGTACACATGTATACAGCACGCCCGTCGCGTTCGCGTCACACCCCAGACGGTCGGTCGGTCTGGCACGCCGCTCTCCGAATGGAACGCACGTCATATTGCGTTTGCACACACATGTGGGACCGCAATTGAGAACCGACCATAGGCACACTCCCCGGCCCCGCAAGTCGGCTGAGTTAATAGAAGAGAGAGACGAGCGATAGTACTGGAGCAGTGTTGTATAGACGTCGGTGCCTGGACGATCCCTGCATGACACAGAAGATCAGTTCATCCATGCATGTGACCAGACTCCAGCAGCCGGCTGGATTGGCTATCATCTACATATCGTGCAGGTTGTGTTGTACAGGGTTGTAGTTCTGATGAGAAATCTAAAAAAAGGTTTCTTGTCATCTCGCAATATTAGGTGTCATGTGCTTTGGATCACTGCGAGGGTTAAACAGCGACAACTGAGTTCCTCCGAGGCGCTGGTCATTGGGGGCACATGCACGAATACTACTCGGCTGCCATCTAGGTTAAGCCGGCTATGTTAATTAGGACATCTATCGATGGACCCCTTTTCTACGAGTTTATCTTTAATTTGATCTTTGATCCTCGTCTAGTTTGTCCGTCGGGTTTCATGTTGTCTCCTTGGGGCAGTGAGGTTATGGTTTCTTGTCATGTGGCATTTTTTCGTGTTATATGTTAATCCGGTGCTTCAGATCAAAATGACGACAACTGCGCCTTCGGGGCACGTGCATGAAGACTTCTCGACAGTCATTGACGAGGTCAAGCTGGCTCTGGTAGATAAAAGAAAACTACTCCACTATATAGGAAGGAGCCTCCGTGCTTACTTGCTAGTGTTGCTCTCTTCACACTGTCTCGTCCTCTCCAGATCTAAACACGACAGCTGTGGCCACACTCTCTCTCTGCTCACCGCTGGTCACAGATCCAGCCGGATCCCCTCCACCGGGGAAGGTGAGAAGGTGCAATGTCCACGCGGTCATCCTCGGCGACGGCTCTTACCCACTGCCAGCGCATCCCGATCAGGGTGCCTTGCCGTTCTCTCCCACGCAGCGCCGGCTAGGGAGGGCCTCCGACCCCTTCTTCCTCGCTGCGTAGTGTGGGCAGATCCGGCCTCCCGCCGCCCACCTAGCGACATCCCGGTGACCCTCAGGTATAACTTCCTACGAAACCGGCCTTGCTCTACTTCCCCAGCTCCTGACGTCGCTACATTTGTATCTTTTACTATTTCTTAGGCCCCCTCGTAGATAGGATCGATCGGCTGTTCGAAGGCCACCTAAATTTTTACTATTAAGAGGTAAAACTAGTTCATGCAGTCGAATCTAGTACTACTTGGTTCAAACAGGGAAGAAAGGGGGTGGGGGTGGGGGAAGATTTCTTACCTGAATCTAGGACTTGTTCGAAAGAGGAAATAATGGGGGCGAAAAGTAGCAGAGACTGGCTATCCAACTGGTCTCTTGGTCTAATAGGGAAATAAAGGGAAACGCAGTACAAACTCAATATAAACCGATCTATTGGTTGAAAAAGGAAAGAAAGTGGGGGCTGGGGGACAAGTCAACAGAGTATGTCCAACACTAGATTTGCTAGCATCACACAGTATAAGGTGGCTATACCGAACAAAAATGGGACCAACCCAGATATCCTATTCTGATGTTTGTTGCCCTGAGCCCCTCTTATGTAATGCCACTGGTAAAATGTAGCAGTCGCACTGTTAAAAGTAAGGACACGTTAAACCAATGTTGTTTTCAATGTAATGCCTCCAGTAATATGAATCAATGGCACCATTTTTCATGTTCTGCTAAATTTCCCATTAAGATAAGTTGCTTCTTTTCGTTAGAAATGCAACTGTCCTGGTCCGCCTACTCTTTCGTGCCCAAATACCAACTCTTTAGCAGCTGTTAATGTAATGTTGCTGGTAAAATGAAGCAATGGCACCATTAAAGTAATGTCGTATTTAACGGTTGTCATAGTTAATCCTAATGCCCACACTAATATGTAGCAATGCTGCTGCTTTAGAAATTGCTATTGTCCTTGTAGGATCACCATTCAGATAAGGAACATGCTTCATTTCATTTGATGTATGTTTCATCACTTGTTAGTCACCCTCCTTTCCACTTTTTTGTGCAAACAGAGATGTACATTTCATGCTTGATCTTAGTTGAACTGCACCAATGATATCCAAATTATAGTTGAACATTCCACAAGCTTCACAACCAACCTTGATGTTGCTCAATTTTATTGCAACTAATGAAGAAGAAGCTGCTAGCTCATGGGACATTGCTTCATTTTAGGTGAACTGCACAAAAAGGTCCCATGAATTGAATCATCCATGTTGGTGACTGGTGTCATCCCTTCTACGATGGCGTTGACTGCAGATATGGTTCCCATCACAATGTATGTTCCTTTTTGGTCCGACTATTTGCCAAAGATCCAGCATGTTGAGTCTGCTCTTGTGCTACTGTTTTGGCACTGCCATGATAAAGCAGTAATGTTATTATTCTGCACCTTAATCTAGTGCCACTATTAATTTGAGGCAATGTTTTGGCACCGCTAGTGCCACAGATTTTTATATATATCGAAATAGGGGGTTTCCTCCGATTTCATTAAAGAAACCCAACCATAGAGAACCATTATCCGACAACATCTCAGTGTAAACGGACAGTTATGCAACTACTACTAGAACGGACTGAGTACTAGCAGGAGACAAGTTCACCACATAAGCTAGGAAGGTTGGGGGACACAGCACCAGGTCGACCAAGTTTGGATTACAACCCAAATGCTACCACAGAAACATCAGGGGGGAAGATAGGGACTGAAAGAGCCAACTTCAGCATCCCAGTCTAAGCACCTCCGGCCTCCATCCTTGCGACGCATGGTACACCTCGCTTGCCACCTGCTCGACCCTAGTGCCACTGATAAAATGAAGTAATAATACAGTTAAAATAGAGCGAGTGTCCTCTCTATCATTTCATTTCCAATGTAGATAAAGAAAGTGCTTCTCTTTGTTAGTATATGTTTCATCAACTAGTCCCATTGTTAATGTTTAAGTGTTTCTGCAAACTGGGGTGCTTAATTTTAGTTGATCTGCACAAAAATAGAGATTGGAATGTCTCAAGGCCCCTCCTTGTACTACCGCTGTACACTGATGTTCATCACTAGCAGAAGGTGTATCGGGGAGAATTGGGTTGATTTCCAGTATGAGGCCTATTGTATGAGGCGTCGTAGGGCCCATCTCGCCCTTGCAGCATGGCATACTATGTTACTATCGCAATATTTTCTTCTATTTATTAGTGTATGTTTCATCAACTAGTGCCACTATAATGTAATCATGCTTTTTCATTATCTGTGCAAACAGGGTTATTCAGCTGCATTTTGGTGGAACTGCACAAATGTACGGATGGAACCGGCATATATGCAGAGTGTGAGGTGTGCCAAGTAAAAATTATTGACACCAACCATGCTCCATCTAAGCATTGGCATCCACCACCACCAGTGGGATGTGTGGCTCTCTCTGTGGACGGATCTATCTCGGCAGCAAATCCTCTAACCAAATACTAGTAGCTTATATTGGCACTTTTCTAGGGAGTACTCTTTTCTGAAAGAAGCACCAATCTATTTTTCTTTATTTGTACATAGTGTCACAACTTTGTTTTTGGTCCAGAGCTATTTTATGGTGATTGGCGTAGTACTCGGAGACTAATTGTAAGCATGATTTTCATTAGCCGTCACACTGATTGTAAGCATGAGCTGATGGAAGATTAGGTTAGTGCGAAGCTTACCTTAAACCCTACCGCCGCCGTTGAAATGAGGCGAGTAGCGAGGGAACTGTGGAGAATGGTGGGGAAGCGACGTCACGCCATCCGGCCTCCTCTTGCGGTGGGAGAACGAATACTCCTGTGGCTCCGGCTGGCTCTACACCCTCACAAACGGCACACCGTACTCGATCGATTCGTTATCCTCTGGATGCTCGATCTTCGACCTGTACGCCCACCACCTCCGCCTGACTTTCACCTCGGGCGAATCTGTCTACTCCATCGCCCAGAGGAGATACTCGATGAACTCAAAGGACTGCGGCGTGACTATCGCCGAGGAGTACATCGCCGCCCTCATCGCCGCCGTCTCGCTCTTTCGCATACATTGCCACATGGCCCTCACTGTCCTCGAAATCTCCCACTAGTTGTCAAACCAAGTAAGGATCTCCTTCAACCTAGCTAACTTCGCCTGGTCACCACCGGTGATCTGCCCGATTCGCTGCTGCATCCTCTCCATAGATGTCCTTCTGAGAGGTCCGGTGCTAGCTTTGGAAGATGGGAGGAGAGACGGTGGTCTTGCAATGGAGAAGAGGGAGAGGCAAGATGGTGGTTTTGCAATGGAGAAGATGGAGAGGAGAGGGGGTGGTTTGCAATGGAGAAGAGGGAGAGGCGAGACGGTGGTCTTGTAATGGAGAAGAGGGAGAGGCGAGACGGTGGTTTTGTAATGGAGAAGATGGAGAGGAGAGGGGGTGGTTTTGCAATGGAGAAGAGGGAGACGCGAGATGGTGGTTTTGGAATGGAGATGATGGAGAGGAGAGGAGGTGGTTTTGCAATCGAGAAGAGGGAGAGGAGCATGCGGCAGCGATTTAGGATTGGACGAGAGGGCCGACGCGCTGTGACTGGATCAAAATCAAAATCAATTTACCCTTCAATTAAGAAAGCGACCCCACATTAACTAATCTCCCTTTTATTCTGGGTCATAACTGACCATGATTTTCACAAATAAAATATATGTTATATGTTGCAAAAATAATATAATTTGAAAGTACATTCAGATACGAACCAAACGATACAATTTTTGGTGACATGCATTCACATTTTGCTTGTCAAATACAGTACGTGGTCAAACTTTGACCCAAAATACGCAAAACAAAAAAAATACTTCCAAGACCAGCACCGCTCCTCACCTCTTAAACCACCGCCGATCCTCTCCTGTTCCAATCCAAATCCAGCGCCGCTCCTCTCCTGTTCCATTTCAAAACCACCGCCCCTCCTCTCCCGTTCCAATCCAAAACCAGCGCCACTCCTCTCCCGTTCTAATCCAAAACCAGCGCCGCTCATCTCCTCTTCCATTCAAAAACGACCACCAGTGAGTGAAGGTGTTGTGGAGAAGTAGATCGATGGAGGAGTACAACCGATACGTGAGGACCGCAGACGGCGACCCTGTGAAGCTAGCTAGGATGTTGGAGATACAGTCTTGGTTTGACAACAAGGACCAACTAGCGGCGATGGCGACATCCATGGCCAAATATCTGCAACAGAGCGAAAAGGCGGCGATAATCCCGAAAGGAGTCGCGCGGGAGTACATAGAGCTGCTCCTCTGGGCCATGGAGCAAACAAATTCACCGAATCCGATCGTGAGGCAACGGTGGTGGGAGTATCGATCCAATATGGAGCCTCCACCAGAGATTGAAGGATCGAGGATCTATAGGGTGCCGTTTGTGAGGGTGCTGTGCCAGAGCAAGCCGGTGGAGTCTTTGTCGACCGAACCCAACTGCAAGAGGAGAAAAGCAGTTGGCCCGATGACGCTTCCCCGCCTTCCTCTCCCTCGCCGTTCACATCATCTCACGGGGCGTTTGTCTGCCGCCGAGGAATAGGAGGGGACTTCCCCCCCCCCCAACCCAATAGTCGGGCAGGTTGTGAATTGTCAGGAGGAGCTTAGGGTTGTCTGTATTTGCAGGTTGTGAATTGTCTTTTGTGTTGTGTATTTTGAGAGTACTTTTAGATATGAATGTCTTTTTAATTTCAGATTTGTAGTATTGAGCATATGAAGTATTTTATGAATTTTAAAGATCTATTTTTAGCACTTAAAAAATGTAGTTTCATATAAAAGTGCAGACAATGTGATTCTCAGAGAAGAAACTGCAACTTTCAGTTTCAGATAAGAAACTGCAAGTTTCAAAGGTAGAGCATTTATATTAACACGCCCTTTTCAAACAGGGATAACATCATGTTGGAAGTTTTATTCATGGTCGAAAATGGAACTACCAGCCAGTTAACATCATGCTGATCAACATTCATGCATAGCACATCTTCATATGATGCACAGTCAAAAAGATATGCTATTTTTAAAATGCCCACACAATGTCGAGTGTGCGAAAAACAGAGAAAACGAGGGACGAAGTTTTGGCAAGTGTTGGACGTGGTGTGCATAGATGACAATGGGGACCCACATGTCAATAATGGCAGAGGCAAAAAATTTGGAGATATTTTCACTGCATCAGGTGGAATCGAACCCGGGCAGAACAGCGGTCGGGTAGTGTCACTTGGCCACTGGGCTAGTTCAGTAGTTTCACTAGAAATAAGGCACAACATCTACCATTACTGTAGCATGCCTTCCCCGACTCCAATTTGTCCTCGTCCTCCGCCTTTGTGCACTCACCGCGGCACCGCTGTCTCCCGTTGTGAACATGCTGAACAAACGAGAGGAATCTGGAGAGGACTGTACGTGGAGAGGCGGATAGTCGGGACCCACCAGGTCTATGGCCGTACGCAAGCAAGTGCCTCATTGAAAAAATACTTCCTCCTAATGCTATACTGATGTTGGGGCCCACGGGTTTGTCAACATAGTTACATTTTTTTAGGTGATTCAACGTAGTTACTAAAGGAGATAAATTTACACCAAAGCCGGGGAGCTGGCAGGTATCATTTATTATCAGTGGGCCAGCAAGTATCAGTTGGGTTGTGGGCTGCCCCGTCTAGGCTTTCTTTTTTAACATGCGCAGCCCACGACATGACGGTTTCTATTTTCTTGAGGGCCGTCATGTATCGACCGACCTATGGACCTCCCATCCTAGGTTTTATTTTTCCTGAAACATCCGCAGACCAACTTATGTATTTTTTTGAAGAAAACGCAGAGGTCTGTTCTATTTTTCTATATAAGAATAGGAATGCGAGGTCCAACTTATGTTTCCCTTCTAACTATATTATATATATTTATATTATTTTATATGTTATTATATATTATTTTTATTGCCATTATATATTTAACATATACTTACATATATAAGAAAACAATATCCCACGTCTTATTAACTTATAAAAAAAAATTAACAATAAAATCCTGGATTTTTTTACATTAAGGCAACGAAAATCCTGGTGATTGTGTACAAAAGCTTGGTAAGATTTAAGGACCAATGTAATAATAAAGCACTTATTATTTAAATATATTTATAAAAAATGCTAAGCCCTGGTTTATTTTTTGATAGCATTGCTGCACCCAACCCAACATTATAATTAGAATTAGCCCAGCAAAATCGTGTATTTCGAGAAAGTGCAAATGGGCTGTAATTTTTTAGAAAAAAATAAATGGGCCGCATGGACGCTTCATTATTTGTTCAGCCATCCCAGCAAATTCGTGTATTTCGAGAAAACAAAAATGGGCTGTAGTTTTAAAAAAATGGGCCGCATGGACGCTACATTATTTGTTCACCTAGCCCAGCAAATGGACTGTAATTCTCAAAAAAAAGATCAAATGGACTGTAAATTCTGAAAAATGGGTTGAATATGTGCCATATTTTTGGAGGCTGAAATGTGGGCCACTAGGTCGAAGCCAACGCAAGTCCTTGTCAACTTAGTTAACAAATGATTCTGACATCGATAGCCGTTGGATTTACATCCAACGACCGGCATCCATCTTCAATCTCTTGTCTTCTTCCTCCAGCGCCGCCGGGACCACCTGCTCCCGCCTCCTGCTGCTAGCAGCTCTGCTTAGCACGCTTCGCTGTGAAGCGCTACCCCACCGCCGGCCAGGCCATCCCTCCAACCCTCCACACCTCATGTTCTTCTCCACCGACTGCCGATCCACGCCGCACCAGAACCAGTTAACCCTCGTACACCTCTCCGTCTGCGACTTCACTCCCGCGTCTTCCCATCTCCGGCTCGTTGCTGTCCGGGGCCTCACCGTCGTCCACCCCCTTGGATGCGTTCGGCGCGGCGTGGTTAACATGGTCAACAAACGAGAGTCATCGGAAGAGGACTGTACATGGAGAGGCTGACAGTGGGGACGCACCAGGTCCATGGACGCACGCATGCAACCGCCTCCTTATTACACAAAAATAAAATTATTCCTCCCCCTGAAAGCTGGGACCCACCACGTATATCTTCGCACAGAAGGAAGTGCCTCCTTATTCCAGCCACTGACAGTTGGGACCCACCAGCTACATCTTCACACACAAGGAAGTGTGTCCATATTACGATAAAAAATGATTCTTCCCCCTGACAGCTGGGACCCACCAGCTATATCTTCGCATGCAAGGAAGTGCCTCCTTATCCTCCCTGACAGCTGGGACCCACCCGGTCGAACCGTACGTAGGGTTGTCTGTCTGGTCACGAATGTGTACGTACATACTGGTCGATCGGTATCTCTGCAGTGATGAACCATGACCGAGTAAGGAGCGGCACATGTGGTAGTGGAGGCGCGGACGTAGCATGTCACGCAGTCCCTTCTATATCGTGTACATGTACGTACAGCCACGCTGCAAGAAAGTAAATACGGCTATGTTCGTACATATGGGCGGGGTCTCGAATGCATACAGCGACGGCGTCCTGTTCATCAACAGCCAACTGGCTGGGCCAGAACGGAGAAACTGCGTCGTGTTCATCGGGAGCCAACCGGCTTGGACGGAACAGCCGAAACGAGGCCTGGCGTACCGCAGAACGGAGGAAACAGCCTTCTGTTCGACCGTCTATGGTTGAAACGGGATCCTGTTCACCGGGAGGGGTCTGGCGTACCGTAAAATGGAGGAAACGGACTTCTCTTCGACCTCCTTTGGTCAAAACGGGGTCCTGTTGATCGGGAGGGGTGTGGCGTACCGCAAAACGGAGGAAACGGACTTCTCTTCGACCTCCTACGGTTGAAACGGGGGTCCTATTCATCGAGAGGGGTGTGGCGTACCGCAAAATGGGACTCCACGGGCTACTGTTCATCCACTGTCTACTGCCTCGCTCCAGCCTCCACGGCTACTGTTCATCAACCGTCGACCTCCTCCAGCCTCCACCTGTGACTGTTCATCCACGGTGTCTCCCTCCTGCCTCCACCAGCTATGGTTCATCCACGGGCTCCTGTTCATTTAGCCTCCACCGGCTACTGTTCAACCAGCCCTCCACCGGCTACTGTTCATCCAGCCCTCCACCGGCTACTGTTCAACCAGCCCTCCACGGGGTCCTATTCATCCACCCCCAACCTGCTCGATTGGGGTCCTGTTCATCCAGCGGCAACGGCCTCTACTACCACGGGGTCCTGTTCATCCTACCCCCACCAGGAACTGTTCATCCAACCCCCAACAACACTCACTGTTCATCAAGAGGCAGCAGGTTTGATCGGCTTCAATTAGCAGCAGTAGCAAAGGAATCGCTCGATCGGGTTCAGTTAACAGCTAGTGATCGATCGATCGCTCGGGTTCAGTAACGCGTAGCCAGTGCAATCGCTCGGGTTCAGTAGGTGAACGCCTCGCTCGGGTTCAGTTAGAGCCCAACGCCTCGCACCCACGCGCGTACGTGTATGAGAGAAACGCGCAATCCCTCCGTGCATCGCTCGGCCCCGACCACCCACCGTAACTGGGAACTCCCCGATATTTTCCTCGCCCTCGCTTCTACCATGGTTTTTTCCGTCTTGGACGGCCCAAAGAATGTCATGCAGCTGCGTCTCCGGCCCGCGCAGGACGAAAAGCCCATTTTATGTCATGATTTTTTGTCATAGAAGTAGGAGCCCACCACATCTATGATGATACCGGGTTTTGTCACAATTATCATCATAGAAGTGTCATAAACATGACAGAAAAAAATTGTTTAGCCCAAAATGTCACGGATGTGTCTTTTTCTTTTGTAGTGTTACTTACTTCTTTAGCACAGAGCGTGCGGAAAAAATGGCTTAGCTCGGCAAGCACTCGCCAGACATGCTCGGGGACATAGCCTCGAACCATCACCGGCATTATCCGCTCAATCCGTACATGGTAGTCAGGACTCTTGAGCCCGATCACTTTGCCCGTTGAAAGATTGACTCCCTTGATTATATTCGATGCATAACCATCGCTGAACTTCAAAATGAGTTTCAGCTAGACAAGTACTTCCTTCTTTTTTGGCGGTTTAAGGACAAAGTCAGCATCTGGCTTGAACCAGTTTCTTCGACCACCTGTGGGAGGCTTCATGTTTAGAAGTGGTCTATCACAAATTCTCTGTTGATCGGCTCTAGCTTTAACGTTATCCTTCGTCTTATCAGGAATGTTGAGGATCATGCGGAAAAGGGACTCTGTGACATTCTTTTTGGTGTGCATCGCATCGATGTTGTAAGGAAGTTTGAGGTCCTTGAATTAGGGAAGCTTCGAGAAGGGGGTAATGTGAGTCCAGTTGTGCGTCTCACCGTATCCCTCGAAGCCTTTGGCTTTGGCTTTGGCTTTGCCTTTGACTTTAGGCTTGAGAGCTTTTAGCTGAGCAAGAACATCTGCCCCCGAAAATGTTGGAATCTCGGTTACTTCATGGACAACCCGGCCTTTCGTGAAGTTCTTCTTGTCTTCCCTGTCTGGATGGTCTGGAGGACGGAACTATCGATGCAGGTCAAAGGCTACATACTTGCCACCATTATTCAGCCAAATCAAATGCAGAGCCTGCATGCACACTGGGCATGGCATCTTCCCACTTGTACACCACCCGCAGCATAGACCATAGCCGGGAAAGTCATGCATGCAATAGTGCAACCAAACTTTCATCAAGAAATTTCTCTGCAGATCCCGGTCGTATGTCAACCTCGAAAAGTACCAAGAATGGTGCAAATCATCCACCAGCGGCTGCATAAACACACCCAATTGCTTCCCCGGGTATTCAGGCCCCGGAATGATGAGTGACAAGAACATGGTCTTGCGTTGCATTAGGGCACCGGGAGGGAGATTGAGCGGAATTACAAACACGGGCCAGCAGCTATATGGATTGGACGACATACCATATGGATTGAACCCATCACCTGATATGGCTATTCTGACATTCCCAGCCTCGGCTGCTTCCTCAGGGTATTCTTCATCAAACGACTTCCATGCTTCGCCTTCCGATGGATGTATGCTTTTATTTGGATGGTACCTTATACCTTCCTTGTGCCACTTCATCATTTTGGCAGACTCCTCCGTGATGAAAAGGCGCTGCAGTCTTTCTATGAAATGGAGATACCGAAGAACCTTAGCGGGGATGGCTAGCTGCCTTTTCTCACCATCCTCACCGACCACCTCAAGGTACCAAGACGAACAGCACTCCCTACAGTACTTGTCATCTGCATACTCGTGCCTAAACAAAAGGCAATTCTTCGGACAAACATGTATTTTCTCATAATCCATAGAGAGTTCCTTCATGATTTTCTTTGTAGCGTACATGCTTTTCGGCAGTTCATGACCCTCAGGGAGGCTGTTAGCCCATATTCCCAGGAATGCTTTGAAGCATTTCTGGCTACAGCCGTACTCAGCCTTGACTGCAATCAATTGCGAGATGGCATCCAGCTGAGATATTTTTGCACCCGCATAAAGAGGTTTCTTCGACGAGGACAAGACCTCCAAGAAGGCCTTTGCGGTTGCCTTCGGCTCCTCCAGTTCATTCTCTGAAGGTGTCGCATGTGCTATTTCTGCAGCAATGACATCATCTAGCATGTCCCTGACCCCGTCGTCCGCGTAACCATCGATGCGTTGTCGCATCACCTCCTCTCTACCACGGTCCTGCTCGGCTAAGTTTATCGGCGGCATGTCAAAGTTTGGCATATATCCGTGCATGCGAAGGTGGAGAGTCATGTCCTTCTGATTTCTACGGTGATGTCTGGCACATCTCGCATAGGGGCATTGTGGGATAATTCTCATTGGACTACGGAATATCTCCTTCAAATACACATCGGTTTTCGCTATCCACTCTGGTGTTACTCGATTCCGACAGATAAAACCACTATACATCCATTGATTATCTGCCATCCTCTGCTTTATTGGGAGCCACACAACAAAATTAAGGATTCATTTAAATTAATCACATCAAATTTTCATTTTCTACCGCGTTGACAGCATTGAAACCACCTACATCTCTAATAGGTAAAGATGGGTCCTAATCCCACCCGAGGATGTGTAGATTGAGTACGTTCTCCATGCTCTACCCCATTCCGAGACAAAATTTCGGCAGCACCTCCCCCGCCGTTCTCCAGAAACACGTCTCGGCTAATAGCCAAGAGAATGTGCTCCGGAGAACAACGGGGAGGCGCCACCGAAATCCTGTCTCGGAACGGGGTAGAGCGTGGAGAAACATACCCAATCTACACATCCTCGGGCTGTCCGTGGAAAATGCTGTACAATCTGAAAGAGCTGCGGTGATAAATATGCAATTGAATGCATATTTATTGATGCAACCCTTTCGGATGGGAGATGCCTAGGTTACGCGACTTGAGAATGAAATCTAGTGACATGATTAAAGGAGCATGGGAGGTGAAGGTGGATTCGTAGCTCACCCTCGGCTGTAGAGGAAGTAGTCGAACCGCGGTGAGATGTTGGAGACCAACAGCTCCGACGACGATCACTGCAGGAAGATGCAACACCACAAATCCTGTAATTACCACCGATTGAAAAATTTAGACCATCACATCTCATCCACAACATCACATCCATCACATCACATCTCATTGACAATTCTTCAAATTTTAACATTCATCTATATATCTAAAAAAACTATCTTTCAATATACTCCACAAAACATACATCCATCAAATACATCTCATCCATCTATCTTTCAATATACTCTACATTACTTATATCCATCACAACGAGTATGTATCTAAAACATACTAAAACTACACAAAACATAGAAAAAATGCACCAAATATATTTTTTCTTCACAATTTTACTCTTTTCCAATTCATCCATCTATCTAACTATCTATTTCTATCTGTCCACCTATCTACAAAAAATGTACACAAAAAAATGAAAAGACAAAGAAAAAACCTCACCGAGGGGAGGCCCGGGATGAGGTTGGGGAGGCGGAGGGGAGCACGGGCTGAGGCTAGGCTAGCCGGAGCAGCAGCAGAGGAGGGCCGGTGGAGCCAAGCTGCCGGCCGGAGCGAGGGTCGGGCGGTGGTGAGGGCGGAGTGGGCTCAGGGAGGTCCGGCCGGACCAAGCTCGACGAGGGCGTGGCCGAGGGGTGGCCGGGGCGGAGTCGAGGAGGCCCACTGTGGCAAGGGAAGGGCGGTGGCAGCGCGGGGCGAGACGACAAGGCCGGGGTGGAGCGCTGGTGGGGCGGCGACGGGGAGGGGCGAGGGAACGGCGGCGGCGGGCCAGAGCGCGGGTGGGGCGGCGACGGCGCAGGGCGAGGGAAGGGCGGCGGCGGCGGCCGGAGCAAGGGAAGGGCGGCGGCAGGCAGAGCACTGGATCGGGCGGCGGCGTGGGTCAAGGGTGGGGCGGAGGGGTGGCCGAGGAGATGGGGAATGAGTGGTGGGGGGCTAACCGCACAGGATAAGGCCAATATATTTGCCGTCGGCATAGATAGGAGGTCTGCAATTTTCAAAAAATAGTCCCACCTCGCATAAGACAAGCAACATGACCTGTTTAAATAGTTCGCTAATCCATATGAATTAAGCTCCGGTATTCATTAGACTTCTGTTAAGAAAATGGACAATTACTGTGAAACTTTCAGTGCCCGGCCTGGTGCCCAGACACTGAAGGTTACACAGTGAGAGTCCATTTTCCATGATGGATGTCGGTGTTTTTTATAAATTCAATTATTACTATTTTTTAGTTTGCCGTCTGTATGAGGACCCGGTGCAAAGCTCTGGTGGCTGTTTCCCCCCTCCGTGCGACGGCGGCAGGGACGTCCGTGAGGGGGGTCACACTACGGAGCCGCGTGCTGGGTGCTTGCACCTGCCACCATGCTTCCAGATGTGTAAGAGGGCCCAGGGCAACACCTGGAGGCATAGCTACCCACCTAAGTACACCGTCCCGTCTAACCCTGGGACAGTCGACCGACGGATCTAGGCCTTTGACTTTGGCCGGGCAAGGTTTGACCGATGGACCTTTCCACCTGGTTGTGATAGGCTAGCCCATAGCTTCACCCTCGAACACGGTCCGGCCCCAACCCACCGCAAGATTCCCTCCGTGTCTGCCCGACGTGGCTGTTTCCCCCCTCCATGCGATGGCGGCTACGACGTCCATGAGGGTCACACTACGGAGCCGCGTGCCGGGTGCTTGCGCCTACCACCATGCTTCCAGATGTGTAGGAGGGCCCAGGGCAACACCTGGCGGCATAGCTACCCCCCCCCCCCCCCAAGTACACCATCCCGTCTAACCCTGGGACAGTCGACCGACAGATCTAGGCCTTTGACTTTGGCTGGGTGAGGTTTGACCGATGGACCTTTTCACCTGGTTGTGATAGGCCAGCCCATAGCTACACCCTCGAACACGGTCCGGCCCCAACCCACCACAAGATTCCCTCCGTGTCTGCCCGACGTGGCCATTTCCCCCCTCTATGCGACGGCGGCAGCGACGTCCGTGAGGGGGGTCACACTAGGAGCCGCGTGCTTGCACCTGCCACCACACTTCCAGACACGTAGGAGGGCCTAGTGCAACACATGGCGGCATAGCTACCCCCCAAGTACACCGTCCCATCTAACCCTGGGACAGTCGATCGACGGATCTAGGCCTTTGACTTTGGCCGGGCGAGGTTTGACCGATGGACGTTTTCACTTGGTTGTGATAGGCCAACCCATAGGTACACCCTCGAACACGGTCCAACCCAAACCCACCACAAGATTCCCTCCGTGTCTGCCCGACGTGGCCGTTTCCCCCCTTCGTGCGACGGCGGCAGCAACGTCCATGAGGGGGGTCACACTACGGAGCCGCGTGCTGGGTGCTTGCACCTGCCACCATGCTTCCACATGCGTAGGAGGGCCCAGGGCAATACCTGGCGGCCTTGCTACCCCCCAGGTACCCCGTCCCGTCTAAGCTTGACACAGACGACCACCGGATCTAGCCATTTGACTTTCACCGGACGAGGTTTGACCGGTGGACCTTTTCATCGGGTTGTCATAGCCTAGCCCATAGCTACACCCCCGAACACTGTCCAGGCCCAACCCACCCCAAGATTCCCTCCGTGTTGGCCCGACGTGGCCGTTTCCCCCCTCCGTGAAATGGCGCCAGCGACGCCGTTGAGGGGGGTCACACTACGGAGCCGCGTGCCGGGTGCTTGCGCCTGCCACCACGCTTCCACACGTGTAGGAGGGCCCACCGCAAGACCTGGCGGCCTTGCTACCCCCCCAGGCACCTTGTCCCGTCTAACCTTGACACAGACGACCGCCGGATCTAGCCCTTTGACTTTCGCCGGACGGGGTTTGACCGGTGAATCTTTTCACCGGGTTGTCATAGCCCAGCCCATAGCTACACCCCCAAACACTGTCCCGGCCCAACCCACCCCAAGATTCCCTCCGTGTCGGCCCGACGTGGCTGTTTCCCCCCTCCGTGACACGGCGGCAGCGACACCCGTGAGGGGGGCACACTATGGAGCCACGAGCCGGGTGCTTGCGCCTGCCACCACGCTTCCACAAGCGTAGGAGGGCCCACTGCAACACCTGGCGACCTTGCTACCCCCCCAGGTACCCCATCCCATCTAACCCTGACATAGACGACCGCCCGATCTAGCCCTTTGACTTTCGCCGAACGGGGTTTGACCGGTGGACCTTTTCACTTGGTTGTCATACCCCAGCCCATAGCTACAACCCCGAACACTGTCCCGGCCCAACCCACCCCAAGATTCCCTCTGGGTCGGCCCGACGTGGCCGTTTCCCCACTCCGAGACACGGCGGCAGCGACGCCCGTGAGAGGGGGGGCACACCCCGGAGCCGCGTGCCGGGTGCTTGCACCTGCCACCATGCTTCCACAAGTGTAGGAGGGCCCACCGCAACACCTGGCGGCCTTGCTACCCCCCAGGTACCCCGTCCTGTCTAACCTGATTCCCTCCATGTCGGCCGTTTCCCCCCTTAGTGACACGGCGGCAGCGACGTCCGTGTGAGGGAGGGCAATCGATATATAATTGAGGTATGTTTTTTGTTTAGATAAGGCACATTTAAGTTTTGAAAAATAAATAAAAAAAGATAAAATAAATAAAATAGGGAAAAGTTGGCACAAAATCTATGCCGACGGCTATGCCGTCGGCATAGCTGCGCCGATGAATCGACGATGCCCTGGATCGATGAGGTGGCATAGCATGCGGATCGATGACGTGGCAGAGGCGATGGGCCAGGCCTATGCCGATGGCTAGGCCGTCGGCATACCTCTGCCACCCCACGGACCCTTGTCGGTGTAGGATCGATGACGTGGACAGGGCGCGCATCGATGATATCGGCAAAGCTATGCCAACGGCATTGCCGTCGGCATAGCTATGCCGACGGCTGATGAACCACAAGTATAGGGGATCTATCGTAGTCCTTTCGATAAGTAAGAGTGTCGAACCCAATGAGGAGCAGAAGGAAATGACAAGCTGTTTTCAGCAAGGTATTCTGTGCAAGCACTGAAATTATCGGTAACAGATAGTTGTATGATAAGATAATTCGTAACGAGTAACAAGTAACAAAAGTAACTAAGGTGCAGCAAGGTGGCCCAATCCTTTTTGTAGCAAAGGACAAGCCTGGACGATCTCCTATATAAAGCAAAGCATTCCCGAGGACACATGGGAATTGTTGTCAAGTTAGTTTTCATCATGCTCATATGATTCGCGTTCGTTACTTTGATAATTTGATATGTGGGTGGACCGGTGCTTGGGTGCTACCCTTCCTTGGACAAGCCTCCCACTTATGATTAACCTCTCTCGCAAGCATCCGCAACTATGAAAGAAGAATTAAGTTAAATCTAACCATAGCATGAAACATATGGATTCAAATCAGCCCCTTACGAAGCAACACATAAACTAGGGTATAAGCTTCTGTCACTCTAGCAACCCATCATCTAATTATTACTTCCCAATGCCTTCCCCTAGGCCCAAATCATGGTGAAGTGTCATGTAGTCGACGTTCACATAACACCACTAGAGGAAATTAAGACAACATACATCTCATCAAAATATCAAACGAATACCAAATACACATGATTACTTATAACAAGACTTCTCCCATGTCCTCAGGAACAAACGTAACTACTCACAAAGCATATTCATGTTCATAACCAGAGGAGTATTAATTATCATTAAGGATCTCGACATATGATCTTCCACCGAATATACCAACTAGCATCAACTACAAGGAGTAATCAACACTACTAGCAACCCACAGGTACCAATCTGAGGTTTTGAAACAAAGATCGGATATGAGAGATGAACTAGGGTTTGAGAGAAGATGGTGCTGGTGAAGATGTTGATGGAGATTAACCGCCTCTCGATGAGAGGATCGTTGGTGATTACGATGGATTCAATTTCCCCCTACCGGAGGGAAGTTTCCCCAGCAGAACAGCTCCGCCGGAGCCCTAGATTGGTTCCGCCCAAGTTCCGCCTCGAGACGGTGGCGCTTCGTCCCAAAAGCTTCCTTCTGATTTTTTCCAGGTCAGAACACACCATATAGCAGAAGATGGGCATCGGGGGCCTGCCAGGTGGCCCACAAGGCAAGCGGGCGTGCCCAGGGGGGTAGGGCGCGCCCCCACCCTTGTGGATGGCTGATGGCCCGCTCTGGTGCTTTCTTCGCCCAATATTTTTTATATATTCCAAAATAATTCTCCGTGAAGTTTCAGGACTTTTGGAGTTGTGCAGAATAGGTCTCTAATATTTTCTCCTTTTCCAGTCCAGAATTCCAGCTGCCGGCATTCTCCCTCTTCATGTAAACCTTATAAAATAAGGGAGAAATGGCATAAGTATTGTGATATAATGTGTAATAACAGCCCATAATGCGATAAATATCAATATAAAAGCATGATGCAAAATGGACGTATCAACTCCCCCAAGCTTAGACCTCGCTTGTCCTCAACCGAAAGCCGAAATCAAAAAATATGTCCACATGTTTAGAGATAGAGGTGTCGATAAAATAAAATACGGACGTGAGGGCATCATGATCATCTTTAGGACAGCAACATATATTGTCATATAATTTCTTATGCTAGAGTAACAATTCATTCACAAGGTAGAGTATAAATCAGAAACTTCATTGAAAACTAACAAACTATGATCTCAGTCATTGAAGCAATTGCAATTTATCATAACATCGGAAAGAGTCAATTCAAGAGCTTTTCAGCAAGTCCACATACTCAACTATCATTTAGTCTTAAGCTTTCACAATTGCTAACACTCACGCAATACTTATGAGTTCAAAGCTTCAATCGAACACAGAGAAAGATAGGGGCTTATAGTTTCGCCTCCCAACCTTTTAGCTCAAGGGTAATGTCAACAATAATACTTTATGATAACCTACATCTGGGTGGATATATATATCTGGATCTCTCCAACACATAGTGCTTTCCAAAAGAAAAAAGTGTAAAAAGGAAAGGTGAAGATCACCATGACTCTTGTATAAGGGTAGAAGATAAAAGTAAAAGATAGGCCCTTCGCAGAGGGAAGCAGAGGTTGTCATGCGCTTTTATGGTTGGATGCACAAAATCTTAATGCAAAAGAATGTCACTTTATATTGCCGCTTGTGATAAAGAACTTTATTATGCAGTCTGTCGCTTTTATTTCTTCCATATCACAAGTTTGTATAAAGCTTATTTTCTTCACACTAACAGATCATACATATTTAGAGAGCAATTTTTATTGCTTGCACCGATGACAACTTACTTGAAGGATCTTACTCAATCCATAGGTAGGTATGGTGGACTCTCATGGCAAAACTGGTTTAAGGGATATTTGGAAGCACAAGTAGTATCTCTATTTGGTGCAAAGAATTTGGCTAGCATGAGAGGGAAAGGCAAGCTCAACATGTTGGAGGGTCCATGACAATATAACTTCTATTCAGATATAAGCAAACATAACTCATTATGTTGTCTTCCTTGTCCAACATATCAACTTTTTAGCATGTCATATTTTAATGAGTGCTCACAATTATAAAGGATGTCCAAGATAGTATATTTATATGTGAAGCCTCTCTTTCTTTATTACTTCCTACTAATTGCAAGAATGACCCAAACTATGTTTGTCAACTCTCAACAATTTTTATTCATCATACTCTTTATATGTGAAGTCATTACTCTCCATAAGATCAATATATGATCTTTTTATTTCTTTTTTTATTTAATTCCCTCAAGATCATAGCAAGGAAGCAAAGCCCTCAACTCAAAACTACTCTTTATTATATATAACTCACGGACTCGATTACATAGATAGATCTCGAAACAAAACTCAAAGCTAAATCATACTAAAACTTTATTCTACTAGATCAAGATATAACCAAAAGGATCGAATTAAGAAAAAAAAGATAAAAGTAAAGGTGTGATGATGATACAATACCGGGGCACCTCCCCCAAGCTTGGCAGTTGCCAAGGGGAGTGCCCATACCCATGTATTTATGACTCTTTCTTAGGTGGTGGCGATGTGATATTCTTGGCGATGATGCCCCTTAGGATGCGATTCTCCTACTCGAGCTTATTATTTTGCTGCTTCAGATCCATTATTTCCTTGCGAAGTTTACCCGTGATGGCTAGAGCTCCCATCACCCATGGGTGTTTCATAGCTGCGGGGGAAAAAGCAACACTCTTTTTCATATATTCATAAGAGAGAAATCTAGCATTGGGAGGAATGACCGAATTTGGAATTGCTGAGCTCTGAAGTTCCTACAGCATGAATCCATCTTGAAGACGAGAGGTAACTTCTTGATCCTCCTCCATGGCATCCACCCTTTTCAAGTCAGCCTCCATCTCTTCCTCCGTTGATTGCCCGAAGTGGTCAGCTTCGCTATTTGCTCTTGGCCCCGGTGTCGGATGAGAGACACGACTCTCTCCGACCCACTCTTGCGAAGACATCTTGCTCCAAATCTTCTATAGAAACAACTCAAAACGAAAATAGGGGATTTTGCCGTGGTACGGTGGTCAAAACCTTCGGGAGATTATATAATGAATTTTTACCAACCAAAAGAAGTATTGTACAAGAAAACGGAGTCCGGAGGGCACACGAGGTGGCCACAAGGCAGGGGGCGCGCCCAGGGGGTAGGGCGCACCCTCCACCCTTGTGGTCTCCTCGTGCATCTTTCGGACTACTTTTAATTTTTCTAAATATTCCAACACTGAGAAAAATTGCTATTATAACAGTTTTGGAGTCGGTTTACTTACCGTACCACATACCCATTCCTTTTCGGAGTCTGAAACATTCTGGAAAGTATCCTTTATGTACTCCTCCGGTGTTATGGTATTAATAATATTGGTCCCAACATTTATGGGAGTACCTGAGATATAATGTTTGATTCTTTGACCGTTTACCACCTTTGGATTTGTGCCTTCGGCGTTGTTGATCTTAATGGCATCGGAACGATAGAACTCCTCGATAATGTAAGGACCTTCCCATTTAGAGAGAAGCTTTCCTACAAAAAATCTTAAACGAGAGTTGTATAGCAAAACATGATCACCTACATTAAACTCACGCTTTTGTATCCTCTTGTCATGCCATCTTTTAACTTTTTCTTTAAACAACTTGGCATTCTCATAGGCTTGGGTTCTCCATTTATCAAGCGAGCTAATGTCAAATAACCTCTTCTCACCGGCAAGTTTGAAATCATAGTTGAGCTCTTTAATAGCCCAATAAGCTTTATGTTCTAGTTCAAGAGGTAAGTGACATGCTTTTCCATAAACCATATTATACAGAGACATACCCATAGGGTTTTCATAAGCAGTTCTATAAGCCCATAATGCATCATCAACTTTCTTAGACCAATTCTTTCTAGACCTATTAACAGTCTTTTGCAAAATCAATTTAATCTCTCTATTGCTCAATTCTACTTGACCACTAGACTGAGGGTGATATGGAGATGCAATTCTATGGTTAACATCATATTTAGCAAGCATTTTACGGAAAGCACCATGAATAAAATGTGAACCACCATCAGTCATTAAATATCTAGGGACTCCAAACCTCGGAAAAATAACTTCTTTAAGCATCTTAATAGAAGTGTTATGATCAGCACTACTAGTTGGAATATCTTCTACCCACTTAGTAATGTAATCAACAGCAACTAAAATATGTGTATACCCATTAGAGGAAGGAAAAGGTCCCATATAATCAAAGCCCCAAACATCAAATGGTTCAATAACAAGTGAATAATTCATAGGCATTTCCCGACGTCTACTAATATTACCAATTCTCTGGCATTCATCACAAGACAAACTTACGGGCATCCTTGAAGAGAGCAGGCCACTAAAAACCGGTTTGCAATACCTTGTGTGCAGTTCTATCTCCAGCATGGTGTCCTCCATAAGCTTCGGAGTGGCACTTGCATAGGATCTGTTCCTGTTCATGCTCAGGTACACAACATCTAATAACACCATCTACTCCTTCTTTATAAAGGTGTGGGTCATCGCCAAAGTAATGTCTTAAATCATAGAAAAACTTTTTCTTTTGCTGGTATGTGAAACTAGGTGGTATAAATTTAGCAACAGTGTAATTAGCATAATCAGCATACCATGGAGTATTACGAGAAGCATTTATAACAGCTAATTGCTCATCAGGAAAACTATCATCAATAGGCAGTGGGTCATCAAGAACATTTTCTAATCTAGACAAGTTGTCTGCTATGGGGTTCTCAGCTCCCTTCCTATCAATAATATGCAAATCAAATTCTTGTAACAAGAGAACCCATCTAATAAGTCTAGGTTTAGCATCTTTCTTTTCCATAAGATATTTAATAGCAGCATGATCAGTGTGAACAGTTACTTTGGAATCAACAATATAAGATTTAAACTTATCATAGACAAAGACAACTGCTAGAAATTCTTTTTCAATAGTAGCATAATTTCTCTGGGCACTGTCTAGAGTTTTACTAGCACAATGAATAACATTCAATTTCTTATCAACTCTTTGTCCTAGAATAGCACCAACAGCATAATCACTAGCATCACACATAATTTCAAAGGGTAAATTTGAATCAGGTGGTTGAACAATAGGTGTAGAAATCAAGGCTTTCTTAAGTATTTCAAATGCTTCTACACAATCATCATCAAAAACAAAAGGAACATCTTTTTGCAAGAGATTAGTGAGAGGCCTAGAAATTTTAGAGAAGTCTTTAATAAACCTCCTATAGAAACCAGCATGACGAAGGAAACTTCGTATACCTTTGATATCTTTAGGACACGGCATCTTTTCAATAGCATCTACTTTAGCTTTATCAACTTTAATACCTCTTTCAGAAATTTTATGCCCCAAGACAATACCTTCATTAACCATAAAGTGGCACTTCTCCCAATTCAAAACAAGATTAGTTTCTTCACATATCTGCAGAACTCGATCAAGGTTGCTTAAGCAATCATCAAAAGAAGTTCCGTAAACGGAGAAATCATCCATGAAAACCTCAACAATCTTTTCACAAAAGTCAGAGAATATAGCAGTCATACATCTTTGAAAGGTAGCAGGTGCATTGCATAAACCAAAAGGCATACGTCTATAAGCAAAAGTACCGAAAGGGCAAGTAAAAGTGGTCTTTTCTTGGTCCTCTTTTGGCACAAGTATTTGAGAAAAACCAGAGTAACCATCTAGAAAGCAAAAATGCGTATGTTTGGATAATTGTTCTAGCATTTGATCAATAAAAGGTAGAGGGTAATGATCTTTTCTAGTAGCTTTGTTTAATTTACAAAAATCAATTACCATTCTATAACCTGTAACAATTCTTTGTGGAATCAATTCATTCTGATCATTAGGAACAACAGTAATACCTCCCTTCTTAGGGACACAATGAACAGGACTTACCCATCTACTATCAGCATTAGGGTAAATTATACCTGCCTCCAGAAGCTTTAGTATTTCATTTCTTACCACTTCCTTCATCTTAGGATTCAGCCTTCGTTGGTGATCAACAACTGGTTTAGCATCAGGCTCCATATTAATTTTGTGCTGACATAGAGTGGGACTAATGCCCTTAAGATCATCAAGAGTATATCCAATAGCTGCACGGTGCTTCCTCAGAGTTTTCTATAATTTCTTTTCTTCATGCTCTGAAAGGTTAGCACTAATAATAACAGGATATATCTTCTTTTCATCGAGATAAGCATATTTCAGAGTATCAGGTAATTGTTTACGCTCAAACACGGGATCACCCTTGGGTGGAGGAGGATCCCCAAGGACCCAAGGATTTCAACAGGCAAATTATGTTTCAAAATAGGCCCATGATTAAAGAATATTTCATCTATTTCCCTTCTTTCATTCATAAACATATCATTTTCATGGTCTAGCAAATATTGTTCTAAAGGCAATAGAAGGAAGACCAATAATTTCATCCTTACTAGGCAATTCTTTATCATGGGGTTGTCTATGAAACTTAGAGAAATTAAAATCATGAGACACATCCCCAAAGCCGACAGTAACAATATACTTTTCGCAATCTATCTTAGCATTAACAGTGTTCAAGAAAGGTCTACCAAATATAATGGGACAAAAATCATCTTGTGGGGAACCAAGAACAAGAAAATCAGTAGGGTATTTTATTTTCCCACACAAGACTTCAACATCTCTAACAATCCCAATTGGTGATATAGTATCTCTATTGGCAAGCTTAATAGTAACATCAATATCTTCTATCTCAGCAGGTGCAATGTCATTCATAATTTCTTGGTATAAGATATAAGAAATTGCACTCACACTAGCACCCACATCACATAAGCCATGATAACAGTGATATCCTATTTTAACAGAAACAACAGGCATGCCAACAATGGGTCTATGTTTATCTTTAATATCGGGTTTAGCAATCCTAGCAGCTTCATCACAGAAATAAATAACATGCCCATCAATATTATCAACCAAGAGATCTTTAACCAAAGCAATACTAGGTTCAACTTTAATTTGTTCGGGGGTGTAGGTGTTCTAGTATAACTCTTACGAACCACAGTTGAAGCTTTAGCATGATCCTTTATTCTAACAGGAAAAGGTGGTTTTTCAATATAAGCAGTAGGGACAATAGGATCAACATTATAAGTAATAGTTTCTTCTTCAACTTTAATAGGTTCTACTATTTTCACTTCAATGGGAGGATGATATTTAAACCACTTCTCCTTAGGGAGATCAACATGAGTAGCAAAATATTCATAGAAAGAAGCTACTATCTCAGAGTCAAGTCCATATTTAGTGCTAAAATCACGAAAAGCATCGGTATCCATGAAAAATTTAACACAATCAAACTTAAGGTTTATACCTGACTCCTTACCTTCGTCGAGTTCCCAATCTTCAGAGTTGCGTTTAATTCTTTCCAATAAATCCCATTTGAATTCAAAATCCTTCTTCATAAAAGAACCAGTAAAAGAAGTATCGAGCATGGATTGATCATTCCGAGAAAGCCGAGCATAAAAATTCTGAATAATAATTTCTCTTTAGAGCTCATGATTGGGGCATGAATATAACATTGACTTAAGCCTCCCCCAAGATTGAGCGATACTTTCTCCTTCACGAGGCCAAAAATTATATATATAGTTCCGATCACGATGAACCAGATGCATAGGATAAAACTTCTGATGAAATTCCAATTTCAATCGGTTGTAGTTCCAGGATCCAATATCATCACATAGCCTATACCATGTCAATGCCTTTCCCTTCAAAGATAAAGGGAAGACCTTCTTCTTAACATCATCCTCGGGCAAACCTGCAAGCTTAAATAATACACGAACTTCATCCACATAGATTAGGTGCATATCAGGATGTAATGTTCCATCTCCTGCAAAAGGATTAGCTAGCAGTTTCTCTATCATACCCGAAGGAATTTCATAATAAATATTTTCAGTAGGTGTAGTAGGTTGAGGAGCAACTCTTTGCTCTTCCGGTCAAGGTGAAGATACCCCGAACAAGCCCCTCAAAGGATTATTTTCCATAGAGACAAGTGACAGTAAATTTCAGCACACTATATAAATGTTTCCTTACCAAATTCCACTTACCAAAGGCGCTTCACTCCCCGGCAACGGCGCCAGAGAAGAGTCTTGATGACCCACAAGTATAGGGGATCTATCGTAGTCCTTTTGATAAGTAAGAGTGTCGAACCCAATGAGGAGCAGAAGGAAATGACAAGCGGTTTTCAGAAAGGTATTCTCTGCAAGCACTGAAATTATCGGTAACAGATAGTTGTATGGTAAGATAATTCGTAACGAGTAACAAGTAACAAAAGTAACTAAGGTGCAGCAAGGTGGCCCAATCCTTTTTGTAGCAAAGGACAAGCCTGGATGAACTCCTATATAAAGCAAAGCGCTCCCGAGGACACATGGGAATTGTTGTCAAGTTAATTTTCAGCATGCTCATATGATTCGCGTTCGCTACTTTGATAATTTGATATGTGGGTGGACCGGTGCTTGGGTGCTGCCCTTCCTTGGACAAGCCTCCCACTTATGATTAATCCCTCTCGCAAGCATCCGCAACTACGAAAGAAGAATTAAGATAAATCTAACCATAGCATGAAACATATGGATCCAAATCAGCCCCTTACGAAGCAACGCATAAACTAGGGTTTAATCTTCTGTCACTCTAGCAACCCATCATCTACTTATTACTTCCCAATGCCTTCCCCTAGGCCCAAATCATGGTGAAGTGTCTTGTAGTCGACGTTCACATAACACCACTAGAGGAAAGACAACATACATCTCATCAAAATATCGAACGAATACCAAATTCACATGATTACTTATAACAAGACTTCTCCCATGTCCTCAGGAACAAACGTAACTACTCACAAAGCATATTCATGTTCATAATCAGAGGAGTATTAATTATCATTAAGGATCTGAACATATGATCTTCCACCGAATAAACCAACTAGCATCAACTACAAGGAGTAATCAACACTACTAGCAACCCACAGGTACCAACCTGAGGTTTTGAGACAAAGATCGGATACGAGAGATGAACTAGGGTTTGAGAGGAGATGGTGCTGGTGAAGATGTTGATGGACATTGACCCCCTCTCGATGAGAGGATCGTTGGTGAAGACGATGGCTTCGATTTCCCTCTACCGGAGGGAAGTTTCCCCGGCAGAACAGCTCCGCCGGAGCCCTAGATTGGTTCCGCCCAAGTTCCGCCTCGAGACGGTGGCGCTTCGTCCCGAAAGCTTCCTTCTGTTTTTTTCTAGGTCAGAACACACCATATAGCAGAAGATGGGCATCGGGGGCCTGCCAGGTGGCCCACAAGGGAGGGGGCGCAGGGGGGTAGGGCGCGCCCCCACCCTTGTGGATGGCTGGTGGGCCCCCTCTGGTGCTTTCTTCGCCCAATATTTTTTATATATTCCAAAATAATTCTCTGTGAAGTTTCAGGACTTTTGGAGTTGTGCAGAATAGGTTTCTAATATTTGCTCCTTTTCCAGTCCAGAATTCCAGCTGCCGGCATTCTCCCTCTTCATGTAAACCTTATAAAATAAGGGAGAAAAGGCATAAGTATTGTGATATAATGTGTAATAATAGCCCATAATGCGATAAATGTCAATATAAAAGCATGATGCAAAATGGACGTATCAATGGCCCCCGTTAGCTCCGTCGGCGTAGGACCGACGCCGTCAAACGGTCGTCGCTGACCGTGTAGCCGGGCCTGCGGCTATGCCGACGGCCCTAGATATGCCGACGGCCACCGTAGGCGTACAGCGAGCGATCCCGACGGCCGTGATATGCCGACGGCCCCCGTCGGCATTGGTGGACATGTGCCGACGGCTTGCCTACGCCTACGGCGTGACCTAGGCCGTCAGCATAGATACGGCCGTCGGCAATTGGGTAAATTCTGGTAGTGAACATTGCCGCGTCTCGACCATCGCCCGTCACCTCCGAAGACCGCAGCAACTCCGGGTGGACTTTCCTCGTCGACGCACCATCCACCCTACGATGCCTAAAAGGAGGTGGCAAGTAGATGGCGGAACTTGATCAATCCACAAAAGGCACCATCTTGGATTCACCGGATCTGACATACATTGCGCTACTGAAGATCGTCTTGGACAGCGGCAAGCACCGGAAGTAGCGCAACATGGAACCTCAAGACCGTGTCTTCAAGTGCGATGCTCCCAACAGACACTACTAGGAGAAAGCCTACTGGCAGCGCTGGAAATACCTATAGCAGTAGCGCTGGGGGCAGCGCTACTGCTAAGTTGTAGCAGTAGCGCTGCTTAGACCAGTGCTACAGGTAAGTATTGTTAGCAGTAGCGCTGCTCCAGGCAGCGCTACTGCTAATTATCTATAGTGCTGCAAGGAAGTAAACGCTGCTACTAAACCAGCACTGCAGCTAGACGCCTACTAGCGCTACTGCTAATATTGCCGCTTTCATATTTTTATTTCCCCTCTACTTATTTGTGATGTATTTGTGCATGCTCTATATAGTAGTTTCACCATATCATAATAAACATACATTATTCTCATCATATCATACACATACAGTAGTCTCATCATACCATCATCATCATCCAACACAAATATCATCACATCTCAAAAATAGCGATACACAAGTCATGTCATGTCTCGAATAAATGCAACTGCATGGTCATGGCACACACACAAGTTTCATCATCTCTATCTAAACCATGATGTAGAAGAGAAGAGCGAAGTGCATGAGCAAGAGCGTGACTATGTAGTACTTCTTGAGGCACCGGTTTCGCTCCCTCTCTTGCCGGAGCGTCCACCTCAAGTAACTATTTTCTGCTTCGGCTCTACTATCGAACCCTCTTTGGCTAGCGCCCGGGTACCTGTCCACCTGGGCCTGAGCATCTGGCCAGTGGTCGTACACTCCTGAAACCCTCCCAACGAATACGGCGTAGCAGTCCTTCGCCATCTCTGATCTATGTACCTGCATCATCAGTTGATGAATTCAACGATAATATGCAACATAATGTACTTAAGAAACACAAAGAGGCATAATTAGCAAAATACAAGCAACCTATAGTAAACATAAATAATGAAGTTCCTCATACCCAAACTAATTAACTAGAGTGATCTACGCTAGTTCAGGAGGACGGTTTAATTACATCACAGAGTTTTGCCGTGCATAAATTCAAAGTTTTGCCATAGAAAGACAGTAGTGACACATTGTCATCGACAATCAGTACTCCATGTCGGTGGTCCAATCTTCATAGTCAGGGAGGAAGCACCCGAGCTTGTTGAAAGGCTTCAAGTCCAGACACTGAGCAAGTAGCAGTGCTCGGACATCATCCCGCGTGATTGGCCCATGGTAGAACATCCCTATTGGTTCGAGGACCTCCTTCATGATCACTTGGGCAAGTTCACACTGTACGTGATAAAACTCAGCTCGGATTCGATGATCCCGTGTCTTTCCTATGCTTGTGGCCCAGTTGACAATGTCGGCATCGTTGGTAGTAGCTGACATGTGAAGGCGTTGATTATCCCTTCTGTACTCGATCAGGTGATGCATGAGGTAGAATCCATCAGCCTTACTGGTGTACGGTTGCTGGATGCAGCAGAAGTCGATCTTATGGCCGAAACCCAGCCCGTTCTTCCTGTACTTTTTCACCTTGATATATCCACCAGACAGGCTGAAGGTTAACAGGGCACTATCGAGAACACTCTGTATGTGCGTGTAATCCTTTTTCTTGATGTTCTTCGATGAGTCCAAGTACATAGCATGGGAGTATTCTGGGTACAGAACGATGAGGATGCCCCCCCCCCCCCGCTGCGCAAAATAAGTACACCTCAAATTAGCCTCCATGCTTGCAAAGGAATGATTGAAACATATGAAAGGATATCCGCGGATGACATACGTGGGATGATAAGGCAGGAGAATCGCTTCCTTGTCCTTATTAGCGATCATGAAATCACCGATGTACTTGCTCGCATAGTCACGGTGCTCTTTGCAGACTGCCAAGAAGCTCTCGTGCATATAGTACGGGTCCGCGACGCAGATATATTTTATGTTCTTGTGCCTGATGAAGTAGTTGAGATACAACGGATACATGCGGATGAACTAGAAATCCAGCTTGGTCATGTGGAACATGTCGTAGATGTAGTCAAATCGTAGGATGAACTGATCCGCGGGCCATCTCTCGACGTACAACTTCCCGCCCGGCACCTGAGCCGCGTAAAGTGGGTATCCTGGTTTTTCCGAGATGAGAAGGCTTTTCTCTCTGGCCAGCACATCTTCATGAAGTCTCCTTAGATCATTGTTCAGTATGTGCTCTAGCGCATTCTGAGGTAGGATCGGGTGGCCGGCGACATGGAAACGCTCCGCACCTTTGACAGGTATTCTGTCTACTTCTCGGGGCTTCAGAGGGGGTTGGCTGCTTGAAGCAGCTCTGGCGCCTTTAGGGCCTTTCTTGTCCGGTCTCCTCCTTTGCTTCTTGGCGGGTGGCAGTAGTGAGCACACCATACCTTCCCTAACCACCACTCCCAGTGTCGTCAGGCTAATCAATGGATGGCCCTCGGGTTGTTGCTGGGTAGAGGCGGCATCTGGAGGCGTCTCTTGTGAGGATCGCATGAAGAGAGACTTTTTTGCATTCCGCCTTAGGACGTTCCGGCTCCGGCAAATCAGGCAACATCAAGTCATCATCTCCAAGCTCATAGCCTGAGTCATAGTCCCGAGCCATCAATCCTCCATTGTCATAGGCGGTATTAATGTACTTGAGAGGGTCATCATCATCCTCCTCCATGAAATCATCAGCATTTGCTTCTTCGACGGGGGCGATGTCATCTGGCACTAATGGAGGCTCTCCCTTGCGTCGTCCGCTCTCACCCGCCACGACAGGTGCAGGTAATATGGTAGGTGGGTTGGTGTTCATACCTTCTTGAGAAGCTGTCGTTGGTGTGATACCGGGTGCCTCAACACGAAGAAGAGTCTTCGGCCAAAACAAGAACCAACTCTTGCATGCGCCAATCCATTTAGGGGTCTCCTCGCCATCGACTGGTACCGGAGGAGGCAAATCCTCGAAGCCCGCTTTGATACTGGCCATGTTAACCTTGAAGACACCATGGGGAATCTCTCGATTGTGGAACATGCGGTCCTTCGGCTTAACGATCGTTGCCTTTCCCACGGCCACCTTCTGGCCGTTGATGTTGTACAGTAGGGTGCATGGGGTATCGTCGGCCTACGAAGACATGTCTGCGACGTCAAACATCCAAAAGGCAACTGAAACAGAAGACTATAGACATGCTGGTGAAAAGGGGTATGACGCGTAATTACCATGAGGGCGTCGAGCTCAGCCATAGATGAAGCCCCGCCGAGCATGCCAAAGACGGAGGTCGGGCTGCTATGAATAGGAGAGGGACCTTTTGCGGTTGCTTGAGCAGGTGCTGGTGGTGTGATGTTCACCGAATTGCTCCCGACGTAGCTGGGAAGGGGAAAGTCCGCTGGCCCTTTATCTGGATTGCTCTTCGACCAATCGATAATTGCCTGAATCAAGCTGGTAATAATTGAAGATTGGAAGTGAGCCGTGACGCCAGCCACCGCTTCATTGACCGCTACATTGACTACCCGGAGCAACTCTTCTTTGGTCTCAGCTTTGGTCTTATTGACTGCAATCTCGACCTTCTCGTCGATGGTCTGTTGAGTAAGCAACCGTCTCTTCCTTCTTTCCTCTAGCTGCTCGTGGTAGCACATCTTCCATGAGGCGCCATCTCTGACGCCGTGCACACGTCCATAGGACGGCGGTTTGTCCTTCGGGACCTTTTTCAGTATGTTCAGGGCCTGGTTGAAAGGGGTGTCCCACTTGGGCCTCGCCGACGACTATGACGACTCGTCGCTTTTAGCTGCCTTTTAGTGTTGCTCTTTCTGCAAAACAAACATGGATGGTTTACTAATGTGACAAAACTTGTAGTTGAATTGATTGGAAGCTAAAATAATGTGGTAATATAACAATTACCAGAAGTCTCATGAACTCCCTTGTGTTCAGGTCCGTGTAAAAGATCTTATTGATGTGGTCCCACTTGTACCGGGCCCTAATCCAGTCACGCTCCAGCGGGTCGGTGAACTCCGCCAAGGGGTCTGGGATTCTGTGACTTTCATGTTCGGTGTCCTCCTTGGCCCATACGTGCCTCTTCCCCTCATAACCACGGCTTCCGAGGCAGTGGGCAGGTGTGTTCCTGGCCTGGAGCGCCTTCATTTTTCTCCGACCTTTGGTTGACTTCTTCTTTAGCGCAAGTCTCCTTGAATTTTTCAAAGTCCTCTTCCTTTAGTGACGGATTGTCACCATGAATCTTGGACCACGGTTCATTCTACACAATCGCTTTTTTCACCCTAACTTTCCAGGCGGACAAGTCGTTGGTGAATGTCACCATAACCTTGTTGTTTATCTTTGTCATGGCGTCGTCGTCCCACGGATGTTTGCTTTCATCCCGGCCGGGGAACAGGAACCTATTGTGCAACTTCTTTAGGAGCATGTGCTCCATATGTGGTATCTTCTTGATCTTCTCGTCGTTGATGTTGGCGGTTTCCCTGAGGATGCATCCTAGTTGATTGCCCCAACACGAGCGCGCTTACTCCGGCGCCGTTGGCTCTAATTTCTTGGGGTGCATCTCCGTGACCACAATTTGTCCGATGCCAAGCTCGTTTGGTCTTCGTGTCCTCTTCTACTTCGGTGCTTTATCGGCTATGACAACATCGTTGCCGGTCTCGGGGGTGGTGTCGGTGCCGGTGCCGGTGCCGGTGTCGGGGTTGGTGCCACTGCCGCCACCCTGCACCCGCAACTGGTGTTCGTCCAGGTAATCGAAATAATGATTTGCTGCCTCGAGGGGGTCTTCTTCGAGGCGACCAGAACCCCCGGCTTCGGTGTGGCTAGACATGTTTCCTATTCAACAATTGTAAATAAAAGATATAATGAAGAGAAAAAAGGGGCCTATATTTGGTCAGAATGTTGATTCATTCCCCTTCCGGCAAAAACCCGGCCACTCCATATGTCCTAGTTTCTAGCACAAATCACGGAAATTTTCGGCATGACCTTTGCTAAAAAGTGGACATATGGAGCACCTGAAATTTGCCGGAACAGAAATGAATCAACATTCCGGCAAAACATAGGTCACTCGGATATTCTTCGACATTCAACCAACATTGCAAAATCATATAACATCAATGACATATGAGCATCACAGGAGCACATATATAAAGCAAGTACACATAGTGAAATGACCTCACTAAACATTGCAAAATAGTGGTCTTTTCAAAACAAAAACCTTTGCAAAATGACCTCACTAAACATTTGCTACTGTTTTTTTATAGCTAATTTGTAGCTAAATGCTAAATGCTACTGTTTTTTATAGCTAAATGCTACTGTTTGCTAAAAATGCCCTAGCTAAATGCTACTATTTTTTATAACTAAATGCCCTAGCTAAAAATTTGGCTAAAAATGCCCTAGCTAAATTTGCTAAAAATGCCCTTACTAAATGCCATAGCTAATTTACCCTAGCTAACTACTCTCTGTTAACTCAAAATTTTACTAATTTTGCTTAAAGCAGCAACAACATCACCTAATTTTCCCTAGCTAAGAAATTTCTATAACTTTTTTGACATATGAACCCTAGAACCCTAGAATTTTTTTTGCTAATAAATATTTTGTCCTAATAAAAATTCCTAAATTGAACCCTAAAATTGATTCGTACTGCCTACCTAATTGAACCCTAAATTGAAAACCTAGTTTCATTTCTAAAAAAAAAGAAAACCTAATTGACAGAGAGAGGTGGAGGTGGAGGGGGGTCGGCCAGTACCTGAAGGGAGGCAGAAGGGGACGCTGGCTACTGGGGGTGAAGTCGACGGCGGCGACGCAGACAAGGAGGCCGGAGCGGCGGCGGCGCGGACAAGGAGGAGGTCAGAGCGGCGGGCAGGGGTCGGGCCGGTGTCGAGGCCGAGGGCGGGCAGGGGCTCGGGCCGGGGTCGAGGTCGAGGGGCGGGCAGGGGCGACAGCCGGCGGGTAGGGCGATGGCGACGCGTGACAACAGAGAGGAGGGGGAGAGGTGGGAGAGTGGGGTGGGGGGAATGGGACTTGGCAAAATTTTGAGCACGCGCGGTGGTTAACTCAAAATAGCAGTAGCGCTGGGTCAGGATCCAACGCTATAGCTAAGTTAGCTATAGCGCTGGTCTGTAATCCAGCGCTACTGATAACTGCTCCAATTTTTAGTTTTTTATTTCTAAAATACACATAGCAGTAGCGCTGCATTAGGATACAGCGCTATAGCTAACTTAGCTATAGCGCTGGTTCATAATCCAGCGCTACTGATATGTCAACTTTTCTTTTTATTATTTTCCTTTTCTAGTTTTTAGTTTTCTTTTCTTTTATTATTTTCCTTTACTTTCCTTTTTTTTGTATTGCTTTCTCCCTTTTGTTTTTTGTTTTTCTCCCGACGGCCTCGCACGCAGTCGACGAGAACGTCTCTCCCACCCACACTGCGCGAATATCACCAGAACCCCCACAATTGAAGGGGATACGATGTATACATCATTTGACCGATAACGGTTACTTAAGTGCATACACAAAATAGATACATATATATAAATGATGGTTTCTCAGCTGCGTCGACGACATTTCACATTGAGCTTCTTCCCTTTCTTGTTCGTTGTTGAATAATTGAGCCCCTCCTTGTGACTTTTCTGGCACCATGGAGTACGATCTTTCTTAGGTAATGTAGTATTGATTCTTCTTTTCACGTATGCTTCATCGTCATCGTCATCTTCCCTCATCGGGTTGCCGTATTGGTCGTAGTCTTCCTCGTTGGCGACTCCATCCATTCTGACGATGCTCCTTTTGCCTCTCCTCACGACAACACAGCAGGAATTGGTCGGGTCGGTTATGAAGAAGCATTGTGTCACGTGCTTAGCGTGTACCCATGGCTTAGTTTTGGCGATGATGTTAACGTTCACGGTAGCGCTCTTTGCATCAGGTATAGACATGGTAGTGAAATACTTGTTTTCTCTTATGACGTCCTTAGCCCATCTGACATAGAACATCATCGCATCGTGCATTCCAACGTAGTCAAGCTCCCAGATCTCTTCGACCCTTCCGTAGAATCTTTCAGTTGTGCCGTTGGCATCGGTCACGCATTCAATCGTCACCCCTGAGTTCTGGTAATCACTATCCATGTCTTTGGCCTCCGTGTAGAATGTGTACCCGTTGATATCGTATGCCTGATAGGTCACGAGTTTGGGCGCGGGGCCATGTGCTAAGGCGTGTATGAGCAATCCGTCTGAACTGCCCTCTTCTGGGGGATTAGCAAGAACTTGTTCTTTGAACCAAAGCAAGAAAGTGGCGTTGTGCTCTACAGTAACTTCGTCGTCCGTCTTGCGCATCCCCTTATCACGGTACTTCTTTGTGAAGGTTTCTTTGTGCTGTGTCACATAATCATCTACCACATCTAGGTGTTGTAGCACTACTAAGTTAGCCCTGTCAAAGTCGTTCCGTCGATCCGAGTAGTCCACGTGCAATTCCCTCCGGCCGTTGTTGTGACCTTCTCCTCCGAGCCTCCCATCGTGCTTCTTGATGGGCAAGCCAACAACAGGGTCGCCGACGCCTATATAATTCTCACAAAAGGAGATGCACTCATGCGTCAGATACACCTGGACGATGCTCCCATTGGGACGGGACATGTTACGAACAAATCCTTTGATGACCCCATTCATCCTCTCGAATGGCATCATGCTGTGAAGGAATGTCAGCCCGAGGTCAATGATCTCGTCCATGATGTGGACACACAGATGCACCATGACGTCAAGGAACGCGGGCGGGAAGTACATCTTAAGCTCACATAGTATGACAACAATCTCTTCCTGTAGCCTTCAGAGCTGCTTCACACTGATGGACTTTTGAGAGATAACGTCGAAGAAGTTGCAGAGACCAGTAAGCGTGTCACGGGCGTGCTTGTCCATTATCTCTCTAATTGCAACCGGGAGTATCTGCGTCATCATCACGTGACAGTCATGAGGCTTCATCCCGCTGAACCTTTTCTTCTTGGTGTCTAGAAATCTGCTTATCTTCCCACAGTAACCGGAACTGACTTTGATTCCCGTAAGGCACTCCATGAATTGATCGATCTCCTTCGCACTTAAGGTGAAGCAAGAAGGGGGGCAATAATTCTCCTCCTTATTGTTGACTTTTCTGCCCCTTTCCCCCTCCTCCGTCTCTGTCTCCTCCGTCGACTTGTTACGGGGCGGCATGTGGAGATCTTTCCTGATCTTCAAATCTTCCAAGTCTTTCCTTGCCTTCGGCCCATCCTAGGTCTTCTCCGGCATGTTCATCAGTGTGCCAAGCAAGCTCTTGAGGACATTCTTTGTGATATGCATTTGATCAAGGCAATGAGGCGTGTCGTGATTGGGCCTGTACTCCAAGTCCCACAAAACAGACCTCGTTTTCCATACCTTCAGCAGCGGCTCCGGCATCTTTTTCATCTTTCTCGGCGTGGGGCACTGTTCCCAGTTTTTCAACAGCTCATTGATTTCGGTGCCGCTCCTGTTACGTGGAGGTCCTCGATGCTCACCCAACCCATTGAATAGATCTCCATGTTTTCTCCAGGGGTCATCCTTCTCGAGCCATCTACGATGCCCCATGTACATGATTTTTCCAGACCCGCCATCTTTCATTGACGTAAGCTGCTGATACGTTGTATCATCCATGCACCTCGTGCATCCGCAGTATCGGTGGCACACCTAGCCTGAGGTGTACCCATAACCGAGATAGTCGTGCACCGTCGTCATCAGCGTACCTCTCATATAGAAATACTCTCCTTTGCTGGCATCCCATGTCCATGCCAGTGTTTTCCACAACGTGTCTAGCTCCTCTTTCAGAAGCCCCATATACAGGTTAATTGTATTTCTCGGTTGTTTCGGCCCTTGAATCAGCATGCTCATGTGTATGTACTTTGTCTTCATGCACTTCCATGGGGGGAGGTTGTACATCCATACAAAGACGGGCCATGTGTTGTGGTTGGTGTTCTGGTTTCCAAACGGATTCATGCCATCGTACTCGCACCAAGAACGATGTTCCTTGGATCTTCTGCAGCAAATCCATATACGACATTGAATGCTCTCCACTGGCTAGCATGTGTGAGGTGTCTCAGCTTCATATCATCTCCATCGTCGGGCTTCTTCCTCTCCGCGTGCCAGCGCATGAGCTTTGCTTCCTTAGGATCTACGAAATACCGCTGCAGACGGGGAGTGATCAGAAAGTACCATACAACTTTCTGAGGAGCTTTCTTTCCAGCCTTCTTGTATCGAGAAGCATTGCACACTGGACAGCTGGTTTTTTCCGTATGCTCCCCCCGATAAATGATGCAATCGTTGATGCATGCGTGGTATCTAATGTGCGGCAAATCAAAAGGGAAAATGATTTTCTTGGCCTCCTCGACACTAGTAGAACACAGGTTCCCCGCGGGAAGAACTTTATTATGTAGATACTTCAAATGGTCATCGAGGCTTTTGTCTGTCCATTTGTTTTTGGCCTTCGTCTTTAGAAGTTCGAGCGTGAAACTCAAGCGGGTCACCTCGGGATCGCAACCGTCATACAATGGAGTCTTCGAGTCTACTTCAAGTTGCGCCAGCTTGGCCTCCTCTCTAGAAGCAGCTCTTTCGCTAGTCGTACTCTTGCGAAGGAGGTCTCGAACATGAGGGTCCTGCACGACTGCACTTAGTAGCGCCGAAGACTGCGGCGTGACCGCCGCCTCTTCTCCGCCATGTCCGGACTCTTCTTCGCCGTGTCCGGAATCTTCTTCACCGTGTCCGGACTTTTCTCCGCCGCTGCCATGTCCGGACTCTTCCCCGCCACCATGTTCGGCGCCATCGTCTTCGTGTCGATCGGCCATCTCTTCGGCTAGCCCCATGTCGTTATTCCCTGCCATGTGGACGTCCTCATCATCATCTTCACTTATCCACCGAGTATAGCCATCCATGAAACCATTCATCAGCAGGTGCGCCTTCAAACTGCCATGATCAAAAGGGTCCAAAAGGACTCCTTCTTTGCATCTTGTACACGGACATCTAATCCTAGTCCGATTATTTGCATACATGTCCATCACCGCGGATTGCAAGTATCGCTCCACTTTCCATCCACTCACCTTCATGACCGACTGCACGATATAACAGGCAAAAGGGTTATAAACAAAATACATGCATGCATCAAAGTCATATAAAAATTTGGCATGACCTTGCCTAAAAATAGGACATATTGAGTTTGCTCGAAATTCACCGAAACGGAAATAAATCGACATTTCGGCAAAACATAAGCAACTCAAGGGCATGTCACTCGCACAAATCTCTCCATATCTCAAACACACATATTCCTATTCTTGAAATGCACAACTTTTTACTCACCTATCTCCCGAGAGAGATCAAGCACGGTTAGATGAGGCCGGCCTTCGCTACCTAGGGATGATCGAAAGTGTGTGGATGGCTAAATAGCTAGCTAGATCTAATTGTTGGGAGGAGAGATGACTCTAGCTAACTAATGGAGAGGGAGAGACATGAGCTAGCTAGATCTACATGTATGGAATGGAGGGTGAGCCAAATAAATGAGGTAGCTAGATAGAGAGAAGGCCATTTATGGAGGAGAATTATGGGGGGGGCATTAATGGGGAGAGAAGAGAGATAGGAGGAAGAGAGAAGAAGGGCAACAATGGTGGAGAACTAACTTAGAGAGGGGAGAGGGGAAAGGAGGGGGAGAGAGGGCAAAGAGGGGGAGAAGGGGGAGAGGGGGTGAAAAGGTGGCACCAGCCACACCTAGCAGTAGCGCTATTTTCTAGAAAGCACTGCTGCTATGGAACTTAGTAGTACCGCTTGCCAGGAAAAGCGCTACTATTAAGTGGGGCCCATTAGCAGTAGCGGTGCTGTCAAATAAAGCGCTACTGCTAAAATCTTAGTAGTAGCGCTGTATTCTGGACAGCGCTGCTACTATAGCTAGCGTCGGTGGGCTCGTTGGGTCCCACTTAGTAGTAGCGCTTTTTCCTTTTCCAGCGCTACTGCTAAAGCATTACTTGTAGCGCTTCCCCGAACGAGCGCTACTGCTAATTAGTAGCAGCGCCTGTTATTTTCCAGCGCTACTACTGATATCCTACCTATAAGCATTTCCCTAGTAGTGAGAGTAACGAAGTAGAGGATGCCGCCATCACGCTGATTCAACTCCGAACCTAAGCTTTCGCCCGAAGACCACTACCAATCACAGGCGCGAGAGATGGAGATGCCGAAACACCTAGGCGACGCCTCCAAGGAGGGGAACGACACCCACAGGCGCCGTCGTCGCCCACATCGAACACGGGCAGGAATTTCTTCCGGATCGCCGCACACCTCCATCCCTGCCCTCAGATTGGGGCCACAACATCCAAGTTGGCAACTCCGCCGCCGCCGCAACACTTCGCCATCATAGCCGAGAAATCGGGGTCCCTCCAAGACCCGCACAGCCAGGAGCACACAGCCATACCATCAGCCCCTCCACGGCTGATAATTCGCCGAGCTCCCTCCATGCCCGACCAAGGGTCGTCGGACCGCACACCCAGCTGTCAGGCCAACTCCCGGCAGATGACTGTGTCACGGCCCTGCAGCCCAGATCGGACCCATCCGGCCCGGTCCACCGCCTCCAACACCCATGACCACGAAGTCCAGGAGGGGCGCCACGATGGAGGCATGACGACCGCACGTTCTCGACCGCCGCAAGCGCAACCACTCCTGGCCCAGCGTCACCACGCCACCGCCGCCTTGACCCGCCTAGACCTGTGCCGTCGCCTCCAGGAGGGGCCACCGCGCCATGACCAACTCCTCCAGCAAGCCCCAGCGGCTCTCCTCCATCCCGCTGCGAGGCTCCGTCGTGCGCCATCGCTCCAGCTCCAGACCTCGCAGACATCAACTCCACACCCCCCACCACCGCGAGGTGGCGCGCCCGACCAGCGCGAGCGCCAGATCATGTCGCTGCGGGCCGCCAACGGTTCTTTGCCCGCCGACGTGCGCCAACAGCAGCGAGGGGGTGAGTGAGAGAGGGCGGCAGTAGTGCCTAGGGTTTCCGCTCGAGCCGCCCCTGGGGGGCAAGAGGTTGGTGGGGACTACTTCAGTTAGGACTAATCCATATGATCAGAATTTGTTAAAGCGGGAAGATGAAAAAGCAACAAACTGAATTAAACAAGTAAGAAAAAAATCACTACTACTAATTCATAAGTTTAATTTTCTTCATAAATTCAGAATTTTTTAACACGTTCAGAATTTTCCTTCATACATTATAGATGTGTCAGTTTTGATATTGAAATTTTACATCGGTACCTTTGTGTGGAAACCTTTTCAGAATTTTGAAAACATCTAAGCATGATTTCCGCATACCTTGCAGTCGGTGTCCATCCTTTCCATGGAACCGGAGGTTCTCTGCTGGAATGTGCGAGGGTTCAGCACTCCAGTCAACAGAAGTGCCATCAGGGAGTTCGTTACGTCTGTTAGCGCTAGCTTGGTGTGACTGGAAGAGACAAAGCTGGAGGTTGTAGATTGTTTCGTTCTTAATTAATGCCTTGGAATGTCTTTTGACGGATTAATATATTTGACGGCGGTGGAGACTAGGGGTGGTGTTCTTCTTGCTTGAGATTCCTCGGTGATAAGCATTGGTCACATTGGGTTGGATGCGAACTATTTCTCTGTGTTGGTTCATCAAAAGAACAACGAAACATGGTGGATCATGGTGGTATACGGGCCACAAGGGGGTCATCTCAAGATCCATTTTTTGGATGAGATGCGTGCTCACAGGGCTCTCTGCCCAGGACCTTGGCTCCTTTTGGGGATTTCAACGCGGGCGTCGAATAATGCGAATTTGAATGGAAACATCATGAGTAGGTTTCGTGGTTGATACGCTTAAAGAAATCTATATGCATAGTAGGCGCTTCGCTTGGAGCAACGAAAGGGATTCTTCCACTATGACTAAGATCGACAGAATGTTGGCTTCAAGGGACTAGGAGCTAGCCACCCCGAAGGCCTCCCCCAGGCTCTTTCCACCTTGATCTCGGATCACGTGTCGTCACACCTATCGGTCAACTTCTAGTTCTGTGCTAAAAAAAGATTTTGGTTCGAGATGTTCTGGCTTATATTGTATGGCTTCGAGCATGCTCCGGAAAAAGTGTGGGTTTATGATGATAGGATTATTGATCCTTTCAAGCATCTTGATGCCCTATTATGTAATGTGTCCAATTATTTTCAAGCTTGGGGGCAGGAGAAGGTGGGCAATGTGAAGCTCAAATTGGCATTCGCCAACCTGGTCATTTTTAGGCCGAAGGTTGCGCAGAGGGGTCAGTTGCCAGGAGAGGAGTTGTGGTTGTGGTATACGCTAAAGCTGGTGATGTTGTGATTGTCATATCTCTATAAGACCATCGGCAAGTAAATATCAAGGATTGCGTGGTTACGGAAAGGAGATGTCAACACCAAGCTATTCCATGTGGTTGCTAATGGGAGAAGGGAAAAAAACTTTGTTCGGTCCATCAAGGTGGGAGATGCAATCATCACCGATCAAAAGATGGAGGATTCTTTTTTTGTTCATGCTTATGAGCAGGTTAGTGGCAAGGCATGTACTCATGAGCACACTTTGGACTTAGAGTTTCTTGGGGTGGAGTATTTAGATCTCGAGGGTCTCGATGACATTTTCATGGAGGACGAAATTTGGAAGATGATTAAGGATTTGCCGTCGGATAGGGCGCCAGGGCCTGGTGGATTCATCAGTGCATTTTACCAAAAGGCTTCGCAGGTAATTAAGCATGACATCATGGTGGCTCTACTCAAGCTTTATGTGGGAGATAGTTGAGGTTCGCAAAACTCAACAAAGCAGTCATCACACTGATCCCCAAAGAAGACTGAGGCTGAAGAGATTAGGGATTATCGCCCGTTCAGTTTGATGCACAACTAAAAATGCTGCCTTTAGGATGTGTGACATTGTTAGCCCCACCCAATCGGTGTTTATCAAAGACCGGAGATTACACGACAATTTTTTGTTGGTTCGGCAGGTGGCGCAAAAGTTGCACGTGAGCAAGGCTCCTGGTGCTCTGCTACAATTCGACATCTCGAAGTGGTTCGTTTCTATGTCCTGGTCCTTTAAGTTTGAAGTTCTCGGACTCGACGGTTTCAGTCCAATTTGGATTTGCTAGTGAGGGTGGCCTATTGGCTAGGAAGCCGATCGCCAGGCCTGCCTCAGGGCCCAGCATCGCCCCGCCACAAGCCCACCTTCTAGAAGATTGTCATCTTGGAGCGCAAGTGAAGGACTCCAAGTCTGATTGTATCTCTAGGTCGGATCAACCCTGTAAACTTGGATCATGTCCCCCTTTATAAGACGGGGCCTAGGGAGTAGTCAAGGCATTGAACAATCCCTCCATCTTAGTCTTGATAGAATCATCCCCACTACATTGCAACCCCCTCTTATGAGGCGTCTCATCATCAATCAAGTCCAAAGAAGGAGTAGGGTTTTACCTCCATGATGAGGGCCTAAACCTCGGTAAACGCTTCGTGTGCGATTCCCTCTAGAATATCCGGTCTCGTGCACCATCCTATTGGGACTACTAATGGATTTCAGTACAGTAAGTTGGTGCATCGGGCATGGGCTGCACCGATCGTAGACCCAACCCAGATCGGAACTCAATGTTAAATCAACGTCTTCACGCCAGGGTAAAGTTTCACCTTTGGCATCTTCAACTGGATTGTCGATGCAGCATGCCGACTTGACATCAACCACCCGCTTGCTTCGTCCAGGGCTCTCCCTCACAAGAGCTCGAAACTTGCCACCCCCATGCATGACGACATTTGTTCTCTACAGCAAGCTGTTGCGACAGGGGCCCACCTCCGCCCCCTGCACGGAATATGGTCTCAATGCCCGATTGGCGGCCACAGCCACAATAAAGGAGTTCAGATATTTAATGACTCACCAACCCACCTGACAGAGAAAATAAAACGTGATATCCCATGCCACCAACACGAAGAGATCTCAAAAACTTGCACATCGTAAAATCTACGCGACTGAGCCCGGTGTTTCGCAATTTTGGATTGGTCGGACTCCATAATCAACTTTGATCGGCCTAACCACCTGGAATATGTTCCTCATCTAGGAAAATTCGCCCTGGTGCTCGATCCAATCATCGAGAGCTTCCGTCTACAAAGGTCCTCATGGACGGAGGCAGTGGTATTAATATTTTCATTGCTAGCACAGTGAAAAACATGGAGATCTCCCCATCCCGGATTTACCTATCTCTTATCGGCCTCTATGGTTTTGTCCCATGGAAGAAGGTCCATGCGCTCATCCAAATATCACTCGAGGTAGTTTTGAAGAGAAGAGAACTTTTGCCTAAAAACCCTCTGCTTCGAGGTCATCCACATCAAAAGTGGGTACCACGCTCTCTTCGGCAGGCCCATGCACATTAAGTTTATGGCTCGACCCTCCTATGTGTACTTGCAGTTGAAGATGCTTGGCCCTAATGATGTACTTATCGTGTGTGGCGATGCCAGAAACATGCACGCAATAGAGGTTGCTAGGCTTGAGCATGTTTAAGAAGCCATTGCGTCAGCCGAGCCGGAGGAAAGAAAGAAGACAATGAATCTAGAAACGATCACTCTGCCAAGGAAACCCAAGATTGAGCGTGCTTTTCAACCCAGGTAGGACACACAAAAATACCAAGTGCACCCAGATGACCCATCCAAAATAGTCATCAAAGGTGTCGATCTGAGGCTATAGCAGGAGGCCAAACTAGTGGAGTTCCTTCGAGGTAACTGGGACATATTCTCTTGGAAGCATGTTGATATGCTGGGTCTACCAGCCAACATCGCTGAACATAGTCTGGACGTCATGAAAGTAGTCAGGACAGTAAAGCAAGTCCTATGTTGATTCGCACTAGAAAATAGCAGGGCAATAGGAGAGGAGATAGCTCAGATCTTAGCTGTCGGCTTCATCAGAGAGGTCTCCCACGCCGAATGGATAGGAAATTTGGTGATGCTGGAGAATAAGAATATGTCATGGTGTATCGACTTCACTTACCTAAATAAGGCATGTCCAAAGGATTCCACAGTGAACTGCGAATGGTTGTGTTTCCTAGACACCTACTCTTCTTACCATCAGATCAAGATGAAGGAATCCGACGAAGGAAAACCTCATTCATAATGCCATTTGCCCCCTTATGCTATATCACCATTCCATTTGGGCTCATGAACGCATGAGCGACGTACAAACGAATAATACAAAAGTGCCTCCACGACCAGATCGGAGTCCACGTGTGGAGGCGTATGTCAACGACGCGGTCATAAAGACGCGCAATGGGTCTAAACTACTCACTTACCTTGTGCAGACATTTCCCAACTTCCGGTTCCAGATGGAGTTGAAGCTGGACAAATGCATTTTATCGTACCATTCATCGTCTTTCAATGCGGCATTGAGGCAAACTCATAAAAAGTACAGGCAATATCAGAGCTCGCTCCACTAGAAACCGAACGCGAGGTGCAAAAGTTGGTCGACTGTGTCACGAAGGCTCTACTACTCTATCAACCTTTAAGGAAAGCTGACAAATTCTTGTGGAACAATGAGGCGCGGGTAGCCCTTAATGACCTTAAGCGATCGCTGATACGTTCATTTTGCATCATGTTTTTCTACTGTTATTTATAGTGTTTTTAATCAATATAACACTTTGTGGAGTAATTCTAATGCTTTTTCTCTCATAATATGCAAGGTTTGCACAAAGAGGGAGATTGCCGGCAGCTGGAATTCTGGACCTGAAAAAGCTACGTCAAAGATACCTATTCTGCACATCTCCAAATGAGCTGAAATTTTACGGAGATTTATTTTGGAATATATAAAAAATACTGGAGAAAAATTAATACCAGAGTGGGCCACCCAGGTGCCCACTAGGCACCAGGGCGCGCCTACCCCCTGGCACACCCTAGTGGGTAGTGGGGCCCCTGGCCAGCCTCCGGTGCCCATCTTCTGGTATTTAAGCCCATTTGACCTAGAAAAAAAAATAAGGAGAGGACTTTCGGGACGGAGCGTCACCGTCTCGAAGCGGAACTTCGGCAGGAACACTTTTGCTCTCCAGCGGAGAGATTCCGCTGGGGATACTTCCCTCCGGAGGGGGAAATCGAAGCCATCGTCATCACCAACAACCCTCTCATCGTGGGAGGGCCAATCTTCATCAACATCTTCACTAGCACAATCTCATCTCAAACCCTAGTTCATCTCTTGTATTCAATCTTTGTATCAAAACCATAGATTTGTGCTTGTGGGTTGCTAGTAGTGTTGATTACATCTGGTAGTTGATGCTAGTTGGTTTATTTGGTGGAAGATCATATGTTTAGATCTATTATGCTATTCAATACCCCTCTGATCTTGAGCATGAATATGTTTTGTGAGTAGTTACTTTTGTTCTTGAGGACATGGGAGAAGTCTTGTCATATGTAATCATGTGAATTTGGTATTTGTTCGATATTTTGATGATATGTATGTTGTGATTCCCTTAGTGGTGTTATGTGAACGTCGACTACATGACACTTCATCATCTTTGGGCCTAAGGGAATGCATTGTGGATTAGTTATTAGATGATGGGTTGCTAGAGTGACAGAAGCTTAAACCATAATTTATGTGCTATTCCATAAGGGGCTGATTTAGATCCATATGTTTAATGCTATGGTTAGATTTTATCTTAATTCTTCTTTCATAGTTGCGGATGCTTGCGAGATGGGTTAATCTTAAGTGGGAGGCTTGTTCAAGTAAGAACATCACCCAACCACCGGTCCACCCACATATCAAATTATCAAAGTAGCGAACGCGAATCAAACAAACATGATGAAAGTGACTAGATGAAATTGAAGTATGTCCTCAAGAATGTTTGACCTATTATAAGAGATTGTTCCGACCTGCCCTTTGCAACAAAAAGGATTGGGCTACCTTGCCGCACTTATTGTTACTCTTGCTACTTGTCACTTGTTAAAAATTATCTTGCTACCAAACTATCTGTTACCGACAATTTCAGTGCCTGCAGAAAATACCTTGCTGAAAACCGCGTATTGCCATGTTATGTTTTGTGATGCTTTGATTGCTCTGTTATTTATTGTGTTCCCCCCCCCCCCCCCGTTACTTTTTTTCGGTAGACCCCGAGACCGCTGCTGATACCCCCATGATCGGCTACATCGACAACGACCCCTCCTTGCCAGAGCAACCAGGCAAGCAAACTCCCCTTGATCAACCAGATATCGCCCACTCTCTTCTCTCTTATTCTTGCATTAGGTTTGCTACTGTTGTTGATTCGATAGCTCCTATTCTGTTGCATAGCCTGTCATTGTTGCTACTGTTGTTACCTTTACCTGCAATCCTAAATGCCTAGTATAGGATGCTAGTATTCCATCAGTGGCCCTATATTCTTGTCCATCTGCCATGCTATACTATCGGGCCGTGATCACTCGGGAGGTGATCACGGGTATATACATACATGCATACTATACATATACATGTGGTGACTAAAGTCGGGTCGGCTCGTAGAGTACCCGCAAGTGATTCCGATGTGGGGGCTGAAGGGGCAGGTGGTTCCATCCAGGTAGTGGTGGGCCTGGGTTCCCGACGGCCCCCGACTGTTACTTTGTGGCGGAGCGACAGGGCGGGTTGTGACCACCTAGGTGACAGGTGGGCCTGATCCCTGGTCGGCGTCCGCGGATACTTCAAATAACACACCTAACGAGATCTGGATATTTGATCTGAGTCTGGCCACTGGCCTATACGCGCTAACCAACTACGCGTGAACAGTTATGGGCAGCCGAAGCCTTCTTGACATCAGCGACTGAGTGGTGCGCGCCGGGTTGGACCGCGTAACGCAACTTCCTTTGTAATGGCGGTTGCTAGGTCTGCTCACCGGCCGCCCATGCAACGTGCAGGTGTGCAATGGGCGATGGGCCCAGACCCCTGCGCGCTTAGGATTTAGACCGACGTGCTGACCTCTCTGTTGTGCCTAGGTAGGGCTGCGACGTGTTGATCTTCAGAGGCCGGGCATGACCCAGGAAAGTGTGTCCGGCCAGACTGATCCAGCGTGTTGGGTAATGTGGTGCACCCCTGCAGGGAAGTTTATCTATTCGAATAGCCGTGTCCCTCGGTAAAAGGATGACCCAGAGTTGTATTCCGACCTTATGACAACTAGAACCAAATACTTAATAAAACACACCCTTTCAAGTGCCAGATACAACCCGGTGATCGCTCTCTCACAGGGCGACGAGGAGAGGATCGCCGGGTAGGAATATGCTATATGATTGTTACTTGGTTAACTTACCAGCTACTCTCTTCTACATCTTCAAGATGGAGGCTACCAGAAGCATAGTCTTCGCTAGGACTAGCTATCCCCCTCTTATTCTGGCATTCTGCAGTTCAGTCCGCAGATACTACCCTTTTCATTGATACCAATGCATATGTAGTGTAGATCCTTCCTTGCGAGTACTTTGGATGAGTACTCACGGTTGCTTTGCTCCCCCTTTTCCCCCTTTCCATTCTTCTCGGATGTCGCAACCAGATGCTAGAGCCCAGGAGCCAGACACCACCAACGACGACCCATACTACACCGAGGGTGCCTACTACTACGTTCAGGCCGCCGATGACCAGGAGTAGTTTAGGAGAATCCCAGGCAGGAGGCCTGCGCCTCTTTCGATATGTATCCCAGTTTGTGCTAGCCATCTTATGGCACCTTGTTTAACTTTATGTCTGTACTCAGATATTGTTGCTTCCGCTAACTCGTTTATGTTTGAGCACTTGTATTCGAGCCCTCGAGGCCCCTGGCTTGTAATATGATGCTTGTATGACTTATTTGTTTTTTAGAGTTGTGTTGTGATATCTTCCCGTGAGTCCCTGATCTTGATCGTACATGTTTGTGTGTATGATTAGTGTACGATTGAATCGGGGGCGTCACAGTGTGGATCATTCCCCTCCTGCAGGTCATCATAGCCATCATGATACCAGTTCAACAAGAGAACACTATAATAATATCAAGTAAACCAGGGAAAAGAAATTTATGCTGAATTTTTGCAATTTCTTCAAAGTGACTCCAGAAGAACAATTAAACACAGTGAGCATCTTCTCTTGTGTGAAAGTAGAAGTGTGAAACGGGTATAGCCTAGTACAGAAGATGCATGATTCAGTTTGTCAGATTTGCAACTTCTTTTCATTATTATGCAATTGGAGGATCTCATTTGGAATCACACAAAAGAACTTGGGTCATCTAAAATTCATTCAGTCCTACTAAGGTTAATGGCTTTCCAAATAATGTCAAGAAAAAAAGGATTTCTTTGTTCAATCACTTGCAATGGAACTACCACGTACAAAGAATATTATAAAAGGATGGATCTTCACATTTGAATTTTGAACTCCTCTTCCTGGAGAGAAATAATTCGGCAAATCAATGTGTGGCTTACTTGTACTTCTCTCTCTCTCTCTCAGTGGACCTCCCGAGTGGAAGGGCGTGCAGGTGGATGAGCTATGTCAGGGCGGCATCGCTGGGGCACATCCTGCTGGAGGTGGCGCTCGACCGGGGCGACAGAGGGAAGAAGGAGCACGTACTGATGGTGGAGAGAGATGGAGATGAGGCAGAGGCCTTGCTGGTAGCGGAGGAGTTCGGTCGGGGCGGCGTCGATGGAGCACCTCGAGATTGCGGCGGCGCTCGAACAGGGCAGCAGAGGGCGATGGAGTAGGTTCTTGTCCTACGGTGCTCGTGTGGGGCATCAGAAGGAGAAGAAGGCGGCGCTTGGCTTGGGTGTCTAGGAAAGGCGAAACCCATGGCCCACTAGCGGCTAGGGTTGGGGTCGAGCAAGTTGGGACTATTGGGGTGAAGGGCCTGCTCGATTGGTTGGGGAGAAAGGCTGGTCGACGCTGTGAAAACACACAAACCCGGATGAACCATGGGCCTCCAAAAATGCTACGGAAGTAGTGGCCCTTCACGAATTAGTCCAATCGCGGTCCACAGTGCATTGGAGGGATTTCCACCTAAATTGGACGACCTTGAATGATTAGATCGTGAGAATGGATGGCTAAGAATATGATAGCCTGAGATGCCTCCTAAAGTGCTCAGTTATAATGTCTTTAAATCACACACGCTGTGCTTTATAGACCATGTGCGCCGCAATGACCTGCAGAGCGTAATTTCACCCTAATTTAATTGCTGCTATTTAAAATTGTACGGAATTTGAATTTGAAAGTAGGCTATAGCTTTATTCATATCCATCAGGTTCAAACAACCAATGCGTTATTCGATTCACAGGTACATATGTTCAAGAATTACATCCAAAAAAGAATTACATAAGCACCAAATAAAGAATGATAAACGAGGTTGTATACTTGTACTGTTAAAGATGGTAAAGAAAGTGGTGAGAGTCATTCTAGTTGTTGAACAAGGTGAAGCGGAATGCCCCTATTGTGCTCTCCTCCATGCAGAAGGCACGCACGACTCTAGTCCAACCCCTTGTGATGGCCGGCCGCCAATCATGTAGTTTGAGAGGTAATCTTGAGTAAACTGCTTCGGGAACCACTGCAAAGGAAAAAGATTCAGACATTGTCATCTAACACAACTCATTATGGGCAGTAAAAAGAAGGCTACAGAGTTCTTACTTACCATCCTCCAGCTCACTGTTATCTTGCATAAAGTGTAAACAAATAGTTCGATTGACATCTTTTGACCCATTTTAATAGCAATCTTTATCAGTTTCCTCACTTGATGCTGGTTCATGAATATCTCATTGCCTCATACGCAGAAAGGGTCGAAGCGTGGATCTTTTGCAATGACATATATACCTAAAAGCATCGAGTTAATATTAGAAGCTAAACAACAATTGCACAATGATGTAGTACAACACTCCCTCCGTCCCATTATATAATATCTTATTACATGTATATCTAGACATCATCATAACATTAAGGTAACACTCTTCCTTGTTGGTATGTAGCCTGGGATTGCATATTTAGTCATTCAGTACAATGCATGTTGCTATATAGCCTCAAATATATTAAATATGGCCCTAGTTAACCTACCGATAAATGGGTTACACATATATTCAGTGAAATGTCTAATTCGACGATTAATACCTTATCAGCCCCCGGGCTATGTGGTACCAGCTACCGATATCCTGAACAGTGAGTATATATAAGCAATGCGATGAAACTAACCTCGATGGAAAACAGCAGTTGTTCCCAATATTGTCCTGTGTGAGTACATCTAAAGTCATGTTAAGCACAACAGGCTAAACATTAACCAAATATATCCATGGTAGACAACATAATCTCCAAATAATAGCTTCAGTGTGCAGGTTTAAGCATGCTAGTTAAGCAAAACAAGAAGTGGAAAGGTGTGTTAACTGCAACATGCATAACATTTAAAAACAAGCAAATATAGTCATTCAAACTGGTATTGTGCAGGTCTAAAGTACACTAGTTATTGTTTAAAAAAAGGGAAAGGCATGTTAACTGCAACATCCTTAACAACAACCAAATATCATAATTCATAGTGGTATTGTTGAAACTGTTATTGATGAAATTGAACTGCACGGCAAATAGTTGCACATATAGAGCATCACACTATGAATAACTGAAATAAACAAGGCATAAGGCCATCTCTAGCCGATCCCCTAAAAGTTAACGGATTAAAGCCCTTAGTGAGTATATATATACTCCAGCAACTTTTGGCCATTTCTAGTCGATCCCCTAAACTTAACGTTGTAAACTTTAATTTGATCAAGTTCAAAGCAGGTTCAATCGAAAGTAGCATGCATTGAAACATAAACATAGATAGTTTTGCATAACCGAACATAAAACATAAATTTAAACTAAATAAACTACGTTCGGTTGAGCCAATCCTTCCTCGTCAGGTACGGTGTGCCGTGAGCTGGGTCCGGGCCGATGCCGTCATCGGGGTCGTCGGGGAAGACACTCCTCCACTCGTCGACGTCGATCTCCTCGTCGTCGCAGCCCTCTGTGCCGCCGTCCTCGCCGCCTTCGACCTCGTCATCGGAGGAGAACACGATAACCTCACCGCCCTTCGTAGGTCCGCCTCCATGAGCTCCGGGTGCTGCCGACGGAGCTCTTGCATGTAGGCCTCCGCAGCGGCGGCGGCCTCGAGGCGCTCCCTCGCCTCACGGTCCTCCCGCGCCATAGCCAAGCTCACCACCCCTCGCTCCAGCGGGAGGTGGTCGACCGGACGTGTGCTGAAGGGGAAATTTAGCCTAGCCGCCGCGCCGTGGAAGCGGACCTGCCAGCGGTCGTACTCCATGGCCTAGAGCTCGACAGTGTGGAAGCTAGCGAGCCACCGGCGGGTGTGGGTCTCCCGATCCATAATCTCAGCGATCCATGTCCCCCATTGCCACTGCCGGACCCCGAGGTAGGACCTCGTCGGCAGCCGGGCCCGAGGGAGGACGGGAAGTTCTCAAGCCGGCGTAGGGGCACGATGGTGGGCGGATCGGGCAACTGGCGATGACGGCTCAATAAAGAGGTCGTGGAGGACGATGAGGAAACCTCGGCGGCCACCTCGCCGACGTCGGGCGAAGAGGCCACGATAAACCTCTTTTGGGCCATTGGCTCCTCGAGCTCTCCGGCACACAGGCGGAGGTTGAGGATGCAGGCGATGGCGGTGACCTACCAATGGTTTCGAGCGAGGGAGGGATGGTGTGTGTCTGTGTGAGCAGAGGTTTGGGGGTGTGTGTGTGGAGGGGGGGCCAAGGTGGTGTTTGAGGAAATACCGCGGCAACTGAAAATTTTACTAGGCGGGAGTAAAATGCCGGGCTACTGAAAATTTGGATCAAGGGCGAGTAGATATTTTTGAGATTGCGAGGGATGCAGAGGCTGGAGTAAAATGCCCGGGCTACTGAAAATTTGGATCAAGGGCGAGCAGATATTTTTGAGATTGTGAGGGATGCAGAGGCGAGAGTAACATGCCGGGGCTACTAAAAATTTGAATCAAGGGCGAGTAGATATTTTTAAGATTGTGAGGGATGCAGAGGCGGGAGTAAAATGCCGGGGCTACTGAAAATTTGAATCAAGGGATTGAAGCAGAGCGAGAGTAACAGACATCGCACACGGCCCACACATACTAATCGTATGCTATCAAACATAAAAACCTTCCAGGTGGTAGATATTTTCGAGATTGTGAGGTAGTAGATATTTTCAAGAGCGAGAGGCAAGCATCGTGGAGCCCAATCTACTATGCTGATGTGAGTGACAGGGGCACGGGCATGGCACACGGGTAGTCTGAGTGAACCGTGTCTGTTGTGCCCCCAATTGCAGACGGTTGTTGCATCCAACTCGTCTGCTGTTTATAAATTTGGCAAAAAGAATAACGCGGCAAAGGGTCAGAACATGAACACACTTGCATGTGGACCAAATATATATATGAAAAGGGTGGTTTGATGTTCAAATACCCAATGCACAACTTTTATGTGGCACCTGTCGCACAAAGCGCACAGTATTACTAGTCAGCCACCCCCTATGAACCCCACTTCGTGTCGGCGGTAGGGGAATCCTAGCTACGAATGCATGCCCCCAAATAGCTAGGTCTAAAATCTCACCCTACCGTAACACAAAACCTATAGGAGTCCATCATGGTCAAAACTTCCCCTTTCGCTTCCGGACAAAGGTGGACCATGTGCTGACCCACAAATATGTGCTTTGTGGCGCGAGATGGGTGAGACCACATACGAACTACCTGCTGGTGGCCCTACTATATGTATGAAAAGGGTGCGGTGTGATATTTAACTACATTCACAACTTTGATGTGGCACATGTGCCTGGAAAATTAACCGGACTTCCCTAACCCCACGGAGGTTGCAAGTAGTGCGAAGTAGCCCCCCCCACACACACACGTCGGGGGGGTGGAGGGCATCTCACCAAGACATATTGTTACACGGACCAACCAGAATCCAACTTGGTCGTAGAACCTCTCTAGCTCGTTGTTGGTCAAAGTGATGGACGTCCACACGGCCTCGCAAAACGGGCTAGCTTTTGTCGCTGATAACCTCGCGAGGGAGTGCTTGAAGACAAAACCCACTCTATGCATGTGGCCCAAACATATGTATACGGAAGTGGTGTGTGGTGTTTGAATACCCAATGCGCAAATTTGATGTGGCACCATGCTTTGGAACCGTAAAATCCCCACACTGAGCGAGGGTTCATGACGCGTAACATGCGCTCAAACTTAATTAATTAGGCCTGGAATGATCGACCTACTATACGGTAACACGAACCAAAGAAGAAGAATCCACCCTGGTAACCTTTCTCGTCGTCGGTCGAAATGATGGACGTCCATGCGGGCCCACGAATACATATAGGCTTGCCGCCGATAACCAAGCGAGAAAGAATGTCCAAAGACAACCATATATTGCATGCATGTGTCCCAAACATATTTATGGAGGGGCGTGATGCATGCATATGTGTTGAATACCCAATGCACAACATTGATGTGGTGCATGCGTTGAAAATCGCACAGGTCCCCACACAGAGCAAGAGGTTCATGACATGTCATGTGCTCGCCCCCCCCCCCCCCCCACCCACTTCGATCCATCGGGGTGGATTCATGTGTACACATGCGCTATTGATTATGACCTACACCGTCAAACAAACAAAAAATGAATCCCCTCCTAAGTCAAATTCATTAACCATCTCTCGCTGTCGGTGAAAGTGATGGACCAAGCGGGCCCATAGATGGAAGCATCGCCGATAACCGCGTGCCTGAGTGCGAGAGGACAACTACCATCGCTTGCATGTGTGCTAAACATATATATGGAGAGAGGTGTGTGGTTGTGATGTTTTGAATACCTAATGCACAAATTTGATGTGGCATCTCTGCCACAAAATCCGTAAAGTCCCAACACGGATTGAGGTTCATGACACCTAGTATATGCTGGTCCCATCTCCCCTTCGACACGTACTATATATATACTCCTACTGTAACACAGCCCTAAAAGAATTAATCCTCCTTGTTTGTCAAACTATACCTCTCTCTCGTTGGGTCAAAGTGATGGACGACGACCTCACGGGCCCACAGGAGAGAAGCGTATGTCGCACGCAAGTGACCGTCCTATATAGGACAACCACCGTATGCATGTGGCCCAAAGAGGTATTAGTGTGATGTTTGAATACACAATGCACAACTTTGATGCGGCACCTATATATACCTCGGAAACTGAAAAGTCCCCACAAAGAGCAAGGTTCATGATGCGTGGTATGTGCTACCCACCCCCCCATTCGACGCGTGGTATATATATACTCCTATTGTAGCACAAACCAAAAAGAATCATACCTTGATGGTAAAATTAACCTCTCTCTCTCGTTGGGTCAAAGTGATGGAGGACAACCTCGTGGGCCCACAGATGGAAAAGCGCCGCACGTGAGTGAGTTCCTATTGGGCAACCACCGCCTGCATGGTGTTGCGTGATGTTTGAATACCAATACACAACTTTGATGTGGCACCTGCCTCGGGAACAGTAAAGTCCCCACATGGAGCGAGGTTATGACGCATATATATATAGTATACATGTTGCCCCTCTATGACATGTACTACATACTCCTACCGTGCATATTGATACGTCTCCAACGTATCTATAATTTATGAAGTATTCATGCCATGTTTACAACAATTTTATATGGTTTTAGTATGATTTGGATGGAACTAACCCGGACTGACGTTGTTTTTAGCAGAACTACCGTGGTGTTGTTTTTTGTGCAAAAATGAAAGTTCTCCAAATGAGCTGAAACTTTTTGACGATTTTTTTTGTAACAAAAGAGACCCCCGAAGCTTCGTGGGAGGGCCAGAAGAGCCAGGAGGAGGGCACAACCCACCACGGCGCGCCAGAGGGGCCTTGCTTGCCCCGGTGGGTTGTGCTCACCTCGAGGCCCATCTGCACGTGAAACCGACGCCAGAAAATCATACAAATAGAGAAACCATCAGAAATAACCCTAGATCAGAAGTTCCGCCACCGCAAGCCTCTGTAGCCACGACAAACCAATCTAGACCCCGTTCCGGCACCCTGCCGGAGGGGGAAATCATCACCGGAGGCCATCTTCATCATCCCTATGGTCTCCGTGATGAGGAGGGAGTAGTCCACCCTCGGGGCTGAGGGTTTGTACCAGTAGCTATGTGTTTAATCTCTCTCTCTCTCTCTCTCTCTCTCTCTCGTATTCTTGATATGGCATGATCTTGATGTATCGCGGGCTTTGTTAATATAGTTTGATCATATGGTGTTTCTCCCTCTCTATCTAGTTGTGATGAATTGAGTTTTCCCTCTGAGATTTTGTTTTATCGGATTGAATATTTTTATGGATTTGAGAGAACTTGATATATGTCTTCCATATGAATACCCATGGTGACAATGGGGTATTATATTGATTCACTTGATATATGTTTTGGCACTCAACTCATGGATTCCCGAGGTGACATTGGGGTAATCTATGCATAGGGGTTGATGCACGTTTTCGTTCTTGTTTCTCCGGTAGAAATCTTGGGGCACTCTTTGAGGTTCTTTGTGTTGGATTGAGTATTATGAATCTGAAATTATTTGGTGCTATCTTAGTACGAACTCTTGATAGATCGATCAGAAAGAATAGCTTGGTGTTATTTTAGTACGAACTCTAGGATAGATTGATCGGAAAGAATAGCTTTGAGGTGGTTTCGTACCCTACAAATAATTTCTTCTTATTTTCTCTGCTAGATAGGAACTTTTGAGTGATTCTTCATCGCACGTTGAGGGATGGTTATATGATCCAATTATATGAGCATTGTTGAGAGATTGCTTTAGTGAAAGTACGGACCCTAGGCCTCATTTTCAAGCATTGCAATACCGTTTGTGCTCCGTTTTATCAATTGCTACCTTGCTGTTTTTTTGTTCCTATTACAAAAATCAATATCTACTATCATTACTATGCTTTTATTACCATCTCTTCGCCGAACTAGTGCACCTATAAAAATTACCATTGTATTTGGTGTGTTGGGGACACAAAGAGACTTTTTGTTATTTGGTTGCAGGGTTGTTTGAGAGAGACCATCTTCATCCTACGGCTCCCACGGATTGATAAACCTTAGGTCATCCACTTGAGGGAAAATTGCTATTGTCCTACAAAACTCTGCGCTTGGAGGCCCAACACGAGTCTACAAGAACAAGTTGTGTAGTAGACATCAAGCTCTTTTCTGGCGCCGTTGTCGGGGAGGTGAGTGCTTGAAGGTATATCTTTAGATCTTGCAATCGAATCTTTTAGTTTCTTGTTTTATTACTAGTTTGGATTATAAAAATAAAATTACAAAAAAATGGAATTGAGGTGGTCTCATATTGTTCATCTTTATAATGTCTTTCTTGAAAATGATGGAAAGGAAAATTGTGCTCATTTGATAGAAGAAGAATTCAATAAAATGTTTTGCATAAATAATGAGCATGATTGCAATGTTGCTAGTATGAATTCTTTGAATATCCATGATGCTAGTGATATGCAAAGCCATAAGCTTGGGGATGCTATGTTTCATGAAGATGATATTTTTAGTCCCCCAAGTTTTGAGGAGAAAAATTATTATGATGATAGCATGCCTCCTATTTATGATGATTAAATTGATGAAAGTGGGTTTGGAAGAGCGTCAACTTTATGTAATGATCCCACTATTTTGGAGGGTGTTGAATCCTATTGTAGTAATTATGAAAGTGGATTTGGAGAGGTCATGACTTTATTTAGTGATGAATCCACTATTTTGGAATAGGTTGCAATTGATTATGACAACAAAGTTGCTATCTATGATGATTATGGTAATGACATGTATGCTATATTGAATAATGATAACCATGAAACTTTTCATCATGATTTTAATTTTCAATCACATGATAGTTATTTTGTTGAATTTGCTCCCACCACTATTCATGAGAATAAATTTGCTTATGTGGAGGGTAAGAAAATTTCTATGCTTGTGGATCATGAAAAGAATGCTTTATGTGATAGTTATATTGTTGAATTCATTCATGATGCTACTGAAAATTATTATGAGGGAGGAACATACGCTTTTACATATCTCAATAATATCAAGTTTCCTCACTATGTGTTGAAAATTTTGAAGTTTTGCTTGTTTTGCCTTCCTATGCTAGTTGATTCTTGTTCCCATAAGTTGTTTGCTCACAAAATACCTATGCATAGGAAGTGGGTAAGTCTTAAATGTGCTTGCCATGTGATTCATGATGCTCTTTTTTCATGTTTCAATTACTATTCTTATGTGAGCATCATTGAAATCATCATGCCTAGCTAAAAAGGCATTAAAGAAAAGTGCTTGTTGGGAGACAACCCAACATTTACCCCTACTGTTTTTGTGTGTTCACATGATTAGTATACTGTAGTAATCATTTTTTATAGGTTTTGTTTCAATAAAGTGCCAAGTAAAGCCTTTGGGATAGTGTGGATGATAGTTGACTTTATTCTGTGCAAAAACAGAAACTTTTGTGTCCAGTACAGAAACTCCTTTATTTTACTGGAACTTCCAAAAATTCTTATTTTTTTACAGTTGATGTGTATACAAATTTTCTACGCTGTCCTAATTTTTCAAAAAAATTGGAGTTACAGAACTATGACCTTAATTCAGATCTTTACGTACTGTTCTGTTTTTGACAGATTCTATTTGCAATGCATAGTTTGCTTGTTTTATGGTTTCTATGGCTTATATTGCTTAATATAAATTGTGAAAATTGTAGATTACAGTAGGAATTGTGTGAGAACAATTATGAATCTTATATTGACAGTACCAAAGTGTATGATTTGTCTTTATCATACTAACTCATCTCACGAAGTTCCGTTAAGTCTTGTGTGATTGAAGTTTTCATGTTTTGGGTGAGATATCGATATGAGGAGAATAAGGAGTGAAAAGACCCTAGGCTTGAGGATGCCCAAGACACCCCCAGGTAATACTCAAGGAATATCCAAGCAACTAATCTTGGGGATGCCCCGGAAGGCATCCCCTCTTTTGTCTTCAACATTATCGGTAACCTCACTTGGGACCATATTTTTATTCGTCACATGATATGTGTTCTGCTTGGATCATCATTTTCTTTTAGTTGGATTTTCTTGATGTTATTTAGATAATGTTTTGCATTTTTTATTTCAATAAAAGTGGCAAGGATAGCCTTTACCATGCTTAGTTTTCAAGTATATGAGTTTCTGTTTCAAAACAGAAAGTTTATCGCTGTTGCAAAAATTCCCAAGAAAAGTCAGAATGTGATAAAATGTTGAAATGTTTTGCAAAATAAGATATGATAAATTTTCTACAGTGTGGTAAATTTTCAGAATTTTTTGAGTTAAATACGAATGGATCTTGCTTCATCCTTTACAGATATTTCTGTTTAGACAGATTGCTGTTATGTTTGCATATGTTTGCTTGTTTAATGACTCTATTTGAGGATAGAAGTATTAAATATGCAGAGGAATTTAGTATGCAATGTTAAATAATAATTTTAGTGATTTGTTACAGTAGAGAATGATAAGGTTTTTGCATTGATTTATACTAACTTATCTCACAAGTTCTTGTTGAGTTTTGTGTGGATGAAGTTTTTGAGATTTAGGAAAACCGTGGTATGAGAGGAATTAAGGAGACACAAGAGGTCAAGCTTGGGGATGCCCAAGGCATCCCAAGTCAATATTTCAATAAGTCTCAAGCATCTAAGCTTGGGGATGCCTCGGTAGGCATCCCACCTTTCTTCATCAACAATTATCGGTTAGTATCGGTTGAGCCTAAGTTTTTGCTTCTTCACATGAGTTGTGCTATTCTTGGAATGTCATTTAGTTTTTGTTTTGCTTGCTGTTTTAACAAAATACTTATATCTGAAAGTTTTTAAATAAGAAAGAGTCCTCACATAGCTACCTATTTACTTAACTACTCGCTTGATCTTCACTTATATCTTTTTGGAGTAGCTTGTCATTTACTCTTGTGCTTCACTTTTATCCTATGAGTAAATTGTTGAATGAATTGAATATCATGAAGTCAAAATTATATGATCATATCATGCCTAGTGGTAGCTTCACATTGGGTTTATAAAGTGAAATCTTTTGAAGCTTGACAATCACAATATTGGTCATACAAGCAATTCATGAATGATTAGTATAAGGAAGAGGACTTTCACATACAAATATATTATCTTGGACATCTTCTATGATTGTGAATACCCATTAATTATTTTCAAACTTGAGCAAATTAGTTGAAGTTGGACAAGGAAGACAACGTAATGAGTTATGGTTGTGTATATTTGCATAGAAGTTATATTGTTATGGATCCTCCAACATGTGGTGTTTGCCTAGGATCTTTTGCTAGCCTAAAATTTGTACTAAGTAGAGATACTACTTGTGCATCCAAAAACCCTTAAACCCAGTTTCTTGCCATGAGTGTCCACCATACCTACCTATGGATTGAATAAGATCCTTCAAGTAAGTTGCCATCGGTGCATCAAAAAATAAAAATTGCTCCTAAATATGTTTGATCTTTTATTGTAAGGGAAAATTGAGCGTTGTACGAACTTGTGATGGCAAAGTAATAAAAGCGACAGACTGCATAATAGAGGTTGCTATCATAAGGGGCAATATAATGTGATGTTCCTTTGCATTAAGAGTTTGGGCATCCAAAAATAGAAAGCGCATCACAACCCCTGCTTCCCTCTGCGAAGGGCCTATCTTTTACTTTTCAGTATTTATTTTTATGCAAGAGTCAATAGTATGCATTCTCATTTCAACCTCAATTACTCTCTAGTTGGCAAGCGTCATGTGGTGGGGAAAGATCTAGGCACATATGGCCAGTCAAATATATTTGATCATGATTTATTATTGTTGACAATTATCTCTATGATAAATGAGTTGGGAGGGAAAACATTAAGCCCCTATCTTTCTCTGTGTTCGATGGATGCCATTTGTTCTAAAAATATGCTTTGAGTACTAGCAATCATAGAAGACTATATGATGATTGAGTATGTGGAGCTCTTACTTAGACTTTGTTGAATAAGTTGAATTGCAATTGTTTGGTGACTAAGAATATAGGTTGTTGAGTTTCAAGAGAATTCATTGTTTGAACCTTAACAAGTGAATTGGTTGCCACTTTAACATGAGAAGTTTTATGAGAAAGAATTATTGTTATGATGCTAGGAAAAGTGATTGAAATTATCATTGATCAAACTTATGCACTTTGCTAGCATTCACACTTCATAAATTATTTATTTTATCATTTACCTACTCGAGGACGAGTAGGAATTAAGCTTGGGGATGCTGATACGTCTCCAACGTATCTATAATTTATGAAGTATTCATGCCATGTTTACAACAATTTTATATCACTTTGGTATGATTTGGATGGAACTAACCCGGACTGACGCTGTTTTCAGCAGAACTACCGTGGTGTTGTTTTTTGTGCAGAAATGAAAGTTCTCCAAATGAGATGAAACTTTTTGGCAATTTTTTGGAACAAAAGAGACCCCCGGAGCTTCGTGGGAGGGCCAGAAGAGCCACGAGGAGGGCACAACCCACCACGGCATGCCAGAGGGGCCTAGCTTGCCCCGGTGGGTTGTGCTCACCTCGAGGCCCATCTATGCGTGAAACCGACGCCAAAAAATCCTATAAATAGAGAAACCATCAGAAATAACCCTAGATCAGAAGTTCCGCCACTGCAAGCCTCTGTAGGCACAAAAAACCAATCTAGACCCCGTTCTGGCACCCTGCCGGAGGGGGATATCATCACCAGAGGCCATCTTCATCATCCCTATGGTCTCCATGATGAGGAGGGAGTAGTCCACCCTCGGGGCTGAGGGCTTGTACTAGTAGCTATGTGTTTAATCTCTCTCTCTCTCTCTTTCTCTCGTGTTCTTGAGATGGCACGATCTTGATGTATCGCGGGCTTTTTTAATATAGTTGGATCATATGGTGTTTCTCCCTCTCTATCTAGTTGTGATGAATTGAGTTTTCCCTTTGAGATTTTGTTTTATCGGATTGAATATTTTTATGGATTTGATAGCACTTGATATATGTCTTGCATATGAATACCCGTGGTGACAATGGGGTATTATATTGATTGACTTGATATATGTTTTGGCACTCAACTCGCGGATTCCCGAGGTGACATTGGGGTAATCTATGCATAGGGGTTGATGCATGTTTTCGTCCTTGTTTCTCCGGTAGAAATCTTGGGGCACTCTTTGAGGTTCTTTGTGTTGGATTGAGTATTATGAATCTGAAATTATTTGGTGTTATCTTAGTACGAACTCTTGATAGATCGGTCGAAAAGAATAGCTTGGTGTTATTTTAGTACAAACTCTAGGATAGATTGATCGGAAAGAATAGCTTTGAGGTGGTTTCGTACCCTACAAATAATTTCTTCTTATGTTCTCCGCTAGATAGGAACTTTTGAGTGATTCTTCATCGCACATTGAGGGATGGTTATATGATCCATTTATATTAGCATTGTTGAGAGATTGCACTAGTGAAAGTACGGACCCTAGGACTCATTTTCAAGCATTGAAATACCGTTTGTGCTCCGTTTTATCAATTGCTACCTTGCTGTTTTTTTGTTCCTATTACAAAAATCAATATCTACTATCATTACTAAACTTTTATTACCATCTCTTCGACGAACTAGTGCCCCTATACAAATTACCATTGTATTTGGTGTGTTGGGGACACAAGAGACTTTTTGTTATTTGGTTGCAGGGTTGTTTGAGAGAGACCATCTTCATCCTACGCCTCTCACGGATTGAAAAACCTTAGGTCATCCACTTGAGGGAAAATTGCTATTGTCCTACAAAACTCTGCGCTTGGAGGCCCAACACGAGTCTACAAGAACAAGTTGTGTAGTAGACATCACATATACGTAACACAAACCAAAAAAGAACCATCCTTGTTGGTCAAATTAACCTCTCTCTCGCTATAGGTTCAACTGATCGATGATGACCTCGCGGGCCCATGGAGAGAGTCACACGCGAGTGAGTGTCATTGGACAAGCACCACGTGCATGTGCCCAAAATAGGTGTGTTGTGTGATGTTTGAATACCCAATGCAGAACTTTGATGTGGCACATGCTTCACAGACCGGAAACGCACTACACGGAGGTTCACGACGCGTAGCCCCCTCCCTTCGAGTTGGTGGGAGGGACTCATGTTTACGCATGTGCCCGAACTTAGATATGGAATCTCACCATGATCCACACCGTAACACACATGCCAAGATGAATCCACCTAATTTGGTCAAATGCCTCTTGTTGTCGGTGGTAACTGAAAACCTTTGCGGGCTAATGAATGGGCACTTCGCTGATAACCGTACGAGGGAGTGTCCGAGAGGACCACCAATTAATGCATGCATGTGGCCCGAACATGTATGTATGAAAGGGCTGTGTAATGTTTTAAATAACCAATTCACGACTTTGATGTGGCATATATGACTCACAAAATGATCAATCCCACACGGAGGCTCACGACTCATAGTGTACTACCGGACCCCCCCTACCACAAACACACAGACATACACATCCCGCACCACCACCGCCACTCTGAGGCATGTCAAACTTTTTCTGCAATGAACATGCATGTGACCAAAGGAGTGTTGTGTTAAAATTTGAAAAAAAAAACAGAGATCATTCGATCGTTTTTATACATTGATTGATTTCCTAGGGATTTAATGTGCAAAAATAAAATTTGAGCTACATGTGCACCAAAATGGATTGCAAAATCATATGTGTGTCCCTGGGTGCATGTTTCCCCGTGCAAGAGATTTCAAAACATTGAGAATATTGATTTTTAAAATTAAGTAAATCCAAAACTTAGTTGAAATTCATGAAACTTATCGTGGTGTCATATGGACATTGGTAGACTGTGATATTGTATTTTTTCGTCAAATTTGAGACAAGTTTTGATATAATCTTCTTACAAACGGGAGATTGTTAATAATTGGCAACCAATATCGCATACGGATTATTTATTCGGATCGTGTGCATTACACCAACAATGTATACGTGCCATGCTTCGGTTAAGCAATAAAGTGGCAGAATTAATCATCAAAAAAGAAAAACAATATACCTGCCGCCACGCGCCCCACGTGCTGTGTGAGCAGGCGTGAGTTGACGGGACGCACGCGAGCAGTCCGCCGTGCAGGCAGATCGGGAGGCGTGCATGCAGGTGTGTGAATTGACGGGAGGCATTTTCGCTGCGCAGTGTCACCGGGAGGCGTGCGAGTAGCTATGTGAAATGATGGAAGGCATGCCAGAAGTCCGCCGCGCAGGCTCACCGAGAGGCGAGACAGCCTTTGACCGTCGCCCTCCTCGCTCCCACTGCTCCATATTAATGGCGCGCCCGAGCCGCTGGCCATAATAGGCGGCCGCACCCCCAGTCCACAGTGGTCACCGCCGTCTGGAGTGTATGAGGATGCCGTCGAAGCGCACCATCGGAGGGAGTGGCAATGCCGGGGCTGGTGAAGCACCCACGCAACGCATGAAGCTGGGCACACAGGTTGCCGTCGCCGCCGACGAGGTCCCGTGCAGGCAGCAGCACGACCTTGACTTCGTCGGTGCCGTCGTGCCCCCCCCCCCAGCCGGAGCCGGAGGTCCACAGCAACTCCGACAACCACTGCGACTCCGACGGAAAACCGGTTAGTCATCTATACCCATTTGTGCGGCAAACATAGTATTTTCCCTGGTTACTCCCTCCCCCTCTAATTTTTTGGAATACAAATCCTATGGTTATGTTCTCTCAGTCCATGAAATTAGAGTAATTAAGATCCGTTAGATGCATGTAGTGTATTGATTGTTTGAATGGTATCCGTATAGGGTTAGTGATTAATTTTTATTCTGTACAAATGATTTTTGCTAATAATCCGACTAGGGTTAGCGTGCGTGCTAATAATTCGTGGCCAGATCTTGAGAATTGATTTTGAATGTCCTACATATGTGTTTGTGCCTTTTTTCTTCCAGATCTTGAGAATTGATTTTGAATGTCCTACATGTATGTTTCCGCCATTTTTTCTAGATTGGTATGCACATAGATGAGGCTCCGGCCAGCGGCGCCACCGGTTGTAGATCTTGCACCCGGCAGCGCGGCCAGAAGCGACCACGGCCCCCTGGATCTGAGGAACCCGCAGAATCTCCGGCGGACCGCATCAGCGATCTCCCGGACGCCATCCTTTGGGAGATCATCTCCCTTCTCCCCACCAAGGATGGCTGCCGCACACAAGTCCTCGCATCTCGGTGGCGCACTCAGTGGTGCGCCGCGCCTCTTAATCTCAACTGTCGTCAGGTATCTGCCGATGATGATTCTGAACTCCCCGGAGCCATCATCTCCTCCCACCAGGGCTCCGTTCAACGCATTCGCATCCCAGCAAGCTACCTGTTGGACATACCCTGCATGGTGGGCGCCTGGCTGACATCTCGTCAATTCAAAAAACTCGAGCAGCTTGAGTTCTACCATTACTATACCGATAGGTTACCACCAATCGCTGCATCTGTGCCCTCACCACCGATGTCCATCTCATGATTTTTCTCCTCTCTCCACACCGCCACCTTGACCCGGTGCCATCTAGCAGACAGTCTGGTACAAATGCTTCAACTCTCACTGCTGAAAAAACTTCACTTGTGTTGGTTGATCTGTCGGAGGCCTCACTGCACAACATCATCCACTCCAGCTGCCCTGCCCTGGAGCGTTTGGTGCTTGTTTTTGGAAATGGAATCCATATCCCTTGTCTCAAAATAAAGTCACCTCACGTTGTAAGCATTGGAATTTGTTTTGAAGGACAGGAGCTCATCATCGAAGATGCCCCTTCACTTCAAAGGTTGCTCCGTGATTCTTGTTATAAACCTTCGGAAATAACTGTGATCTCTGCGCCTAAACTGGAGACCTTGGGTGCAATTCATGATCCATTTAAAGGTTACAAGATGGTGGTTGGCTCCACACTTATTCAGGCACTGTACATTATCCATGTACACTTTTGTAATCTGCATTTTTCATTTGTGCGTATAAGTTAAATATCATCTTGGAATACACTTTCGGTGCTAATATTATGTTATAGGGATAATTAGATTTATGCCCCTAGTTGTGTCCCACTTGGCTGTTTTACCCCTAATTTCCAAAAGTCACCGGTTCTGTCCAAGTCACTTCTCTCCTCTTATGCTTTTGCCCTTTGACCGTTTGACCGTCAGTTTGAAAACATCTTAACTAATTCATACTAAATTAGGAAAATGCAAATAAGATACCAAAATGTTCGGAAAAACATCACCTATATGTCAGTGTCATTTGCATTCATGAAGAAAGTGTTGGAAAGTGCCCATTCGAGTTTTAGCTCTTATGATACCACCATGAATAGTAAAATCTAAAAAATTAAAAAAATTGGTGGCAAAGAATGACAAATGTTTTAAGTGCTTGCCAAGTTTCATCATGGAACGACATTCGTGGTAGTCGTGGCAAAAAAATAATCTATTTTGGAGTGCTGATTGTTTTTTTTGCCACGACATCCACGAATGTCATTCCCTGATGAAACTTGGCAAGCACTTACAACATTTCTCATTCTTTGCCACCAAATTTGTTTTTGAATTTTTTTTAGATTGTACTATTCATGGTTGTATCATAAGAGCTAAAACTCGGATGAGCACTTTCCAACACTTTTTTCATGAATACAAATGACACTGACATATAGATGATGTTTTTTCGAACATTTTGGTATCTTATTTGCATTTTTCGGATTTAGTATGAATTAGTTATGAAGTTTTCAAACTGACGGTGAAACGATCAAAGGGCAAAAAGCATAAGAGGAGCGAAGTGACTTGGACAGAACCGGTGACTTTTGGAAATTAGGGGTAAAACAGCCGAGTGGGACACAACTAGGGGCATAAATCTAATTATCCCTATGTTATATGCTGAATGAAGAGCTTGTCCATGGATGGCCTATTAGGGGTACTCGATTCTGTCAAGACCTTATATATTTATATAGGGTGTCTTGATCTGAACACCACTATTGGCTTGCTGCGATGCTTTCCATGTCTGGAGAATTTGTATATAGAGGTGATGATTTCACACACATTGAAAGCCCATATATAATGTACTAGAATTAACCGTTCAGCTGTCTCTCCTTTGACATACTCTATTTTAGACATTAATTATTTTCAATCTTCATGTCTATTTAGGTACTAGGACTTCCAGAAAAAGGTCTAACCAATCAATGGCAGAGAAAGCACAAGGATTTTCTCGGATCTCATGACATTTGTTTGAAGACAATAACGGTGGAAGGATATGCATCCAACCGTGCAAACACTATCTTTGTCACATTCTTCATGTTGAATGCGAGGGCACTATTGTCCATGAGGATTAAGTTTTTCGACAAGAAATTTCTCACGGGTGGACATGTTGAACAGCATAAAAAGAAGTTTCAGGTGGACAAAAGGGCTTCTGAACGTGCTCGGCTTCTATTTACAACAACTTGTCGTCATCATGGACTAGTAGATCTTTTGTACCGGGATCTTGATTTTATTGATCAGACCGATCCATTTGATTGTGACTGCCAAAAAATTTGGTTGAGTTAGATGTTATTGCCCTGTTTAATCTGGGTTTGGTCTAAACCTGATGAACAATTAATCCTTGTGCTTTTGTACCTTTTGTAAGCTGGAGTTAGATATTGTTGCCCTTTTCAACTCGGCTTTGACCCATATTTTCTTTCATACTGGGCCAATGGCTTGCCATTTCTTTAATTAAGACATAAATATTATAAGCAATCACAACATAGGGAAAGAACATCATTCTTTTGGGATCCAGGAGATCATTGTTCATGACAGAACCCGCAAGTTCTTAGCGCCCGCCAGCGCCCACAAACTTATTTTCAGCTAGCACACCAAATGGGCTGTAATTCTTAATAAGAAAAGGTGCATTGTATTGACATATTTGGATTCTGACATTTGGGACCCACTAGGAAAAAGCCTATCCAAGGCGGTGTTGACTCGACAGTAAACATTGAGAAACCTGGTTTTAAAATTACTGTAAATCCAAAACTTGCCTGAAAATCATGAAACTTGGCATGGTATTTGATTGCTTGTATCCGCGTTGGTATTTCCCCAAAGAGGAAGGGATGATGCAGCACAACTACGGTAGATATTTCCCTCAGTTATGAAACCAAGGTCATCGAACCAGTTGGAGAACCAAGCAACACTATGTAAACGGTACCTGCACACAAAGAACAAAACCTCGCAAATCAACGCGTAAGAGGGGTTGTCAATCCCTCCTTGGTAAAAAGATAGATTAAATATTATGAGTTTGGATAAATAGATCTGAATAAAACACGAAAAGAAGATGCAAATAAAAAGTGCAGCAAGGTATTTTGCGGGTTTTGGAATAATAGATCTGAAAACAAAAGTGAATAAAAATAGATCGGAAAGCAATATGATAAAAGATAGACCCGGGGGCCGTAGATTTCACTAGTGGCTTCTCTCGAGAAAATAGCATAAGGTGGGTAAACAAATTACTGTTGGGCAATTGATAGAAGATCAAATAATCATGACGATATCCAAGGCAATGATCATTAGATAGGCATCACGTCCAAGATTAGTAGACCAAAATGATTCTGCATCTACTACTATTACTCCACACATCGACCGCTATCCAGCATGCATCTAATGTATTAAGTTCATGGAGAAACGAAGTAATGCAATAAGAACGGTGACATGATGTAGACAAGATCTATTCATGTAGGAATAGACGCCATCTTGTTATCCTTAATAGCAACGATACATACGTGCCTCGCTATCCCTTCTGTCACTGGGTGAGGGCACCGTAAGATCGAACACATCACAAAGCACCTCTTCCCATGGCAAGAAAAATCAATATAGTTGGCCTAACTAAACCAAAGATTCAAAGAAAAAATACGAGGCTAAAAGTAACCATGCATATAAGAGATCAAAAGAAGACTCAAATAATATTCATGGATAGAAACTGATCATAAACTCGATCTTCATCGGATCCCAACAAACAAACCGCAAAAAGTCATTACATCAAATAGATCTCCAAGAGACCATTGTATTGAGAATCAAAAAGAGAGAGAAAGCCATCTAGCTACTGCCTACGGACCCGTAGGTCTATGGTGGACTACTCACGCATCATCGGAGAGGCACCCATGAGGATGATGAACCCCTCTGTGATGGTGTAGATTGGATCTCGTGGTTCTGGAACTTGCGGCAGCTGGAATTGTCTTTCGTCTGCTCCCCTAGGGTTTCTGGAATTTCTGAGGATTTATAGAGCTGAGAGGCCGTGGAGGAGACCAACGTGGGCCCCGCAACCCATCAGGGCACGCCAGGGGCCTTTGGCACGCCCTGGTGTCTCGTGGACCCCACGGGCCTCCCCCCGGGTGCTTCCTTGGCTCCCAAGTTGTCTTCTGGTCCAAAAAAATCTCCAAAAAGTTTCATGGCATTTGGACTTCATTTGGTACTGATATTCTGCGAAGTAAAAAACAAGCAAAAAACACCAACTGGCACTAGGCACTATGTCAATAGGTTAGTCCCAAAAAATGATATAAAGATGCTATAAAATGATTGCAAAACATCCAAGAATGATAATATAACAGCATGGAACAATCAAAAATTATAGATACGTTGGAGACGTATCAGCATCCCCAAGCTTAATTCCTGCTCGTCCTCGAGTAGTTAAATGATAAAATCTGAATTTTTGATGTGGAATGTTGCATAACATGTTCATCACATATTCTTTTCTTTTGTAGCATGGACATTTGGACTTTTAGATGATTCAAAGCAATAGTCTATATTTGACATGAAGACTTCAATACTCAAGCATATCAATAAGCAACCATGTCTTTCAAAATATCAACACTAAAGAAAGTTATCCCTAGCCCATCATGCTCAATCATTGATCCATTCACGAAGCACACTCGAATATTAGCTACATCCAATGCTCAAGTACGATCATAGTGCCCCTTAGTTGGTGCTTTGTAAGAGAAGATGGAGACTAAAAAATTATATAAAGTAAATAGATAGGCCCTTCGCAGAGGGAAGCAGGGATTGATACGTCTCCAATGTATCTATAATTTTTTATTGTTCCATGCTGTTATATTATCATTCTTGGATGTTTTACAATCATTTTATAGCAACTTCATATCATTTTTTGGGACTAACCTATTGACATAGTGCCCAGTGCCAGTTGGTGTTTTTTGCTTGTTTCTTACTTCGTAGAATATCAGTACCAAATGAAGTCCAATATTCCAGAAACCCTAGGGGAGTCGACGAAAATCAATTCCAGCCGCCGCAAGTGCCAGAAACCACAGATCCAATCTAGACACCATCACGGAGGGGTTGATCATCCTCATTGGTGCCTCTCCGATGATGCGTGAGTAGTTCATTGTAGACCTACGGGTCCGTAGTTAGTAGCTAGATGGCTTTCTATCTCTCTTTTGATTCTCAATACAATGGTCTCTTGGAGATCTTTTTGATGTAACTCTTTTTGCGGTGTGTTTGTTGGGATCCGATGAACTTTGAGTTTATGATCAGATCTATGTTTTTATCCATGAAAGTTATTTGAGTCTTTCGATCTCTTATATGCATGATTACTTATAGCCTCATATTTCTTCTTCGAATCTTTGGTTTAGTTAGGCCAACTAGATCGATTTTTCTTACCATGGGAAGAGGTGCTTTGTGATGGGTTCGATCTTACGGTGCTTGATCCTAGTGACAGAAGGGGAACCGACACATATGTATCGTTGCTATTAAGGATAACAAGATGGGGTCTATTTCTACATAAATAGATCTTGTCTACATCATGTCATCGTTCTTATTGCATTACTCCATTTCTCCATGAACTTAATACACTAGATGCATGCTGGATAGCGGTCGATGTGTGGAGTAATAGTAGTAGATGCAGGCAAGAGTCGGTCTACTAATCTTGGACGTGATGCCTATATAATGATCATTGCCTGGATATTCTCATAATTATTTGAAGTTCTATCAATTGCCCAACAGTAATTTGTTTACCCACCGTATGCTATTTTTCTCGAGAGAAGCCACTAGTGAAATCTACGGCCCCCGGGTCTATTTTCTCATCATATATTTTCAGATCTATTTTGCTATTTGCCTTTTTATTTATTTGCCACTTTTATTTTCAGATCTATATTTCTAAAAACCCAAAAATACCTCCCTGAATTTTATTCGCTTTTATTTGCATCTATCAATCTATTACAACTTTCTCACGTCCGTTTGCCAATTTCTGGCGCCGTTACCTGAAAGGGATTGACAACCCCTTTAACACGTCGGGTTGCAAGTATTTGTTCTTTGTGTGCAGGTGCTGTTTATGTAGTGTTGCTTGGTTCTCCTACTATTTCAATAACCTTGGTCTCATCACTAAGGGAAATACCTACCGTTGCTGTGCTGCATCATCCCTTCCTCTTTGGGGAAATACCGACGTAGTTCAAGCCAACATCAAAAGGAATTTATGGCACCATTGCCGGGGAGACATCATCAACATCTACCAGGTTCCTAGTCACAAATCTCATCTCCTTGCAATTTACATTATTTGCCATTTGCCTCTCATTTACCTCTCCCCGACTTCACAAAAATTTGCCGTTTTATTTGCCCTCTTTTTCGTTCGCCGTTTTCTCGTCAGATCTGTTTTTCGTGTGCAATTTTGTTCGTCACTTTTGCCGTTATGGATAGTTCCTCCTCTATTGCGTGTACCCCCGAGAACTAGGTTCTTAATTTCAAACAAAGGGGAGGGGGAGAATTTAAAAGATGCTTGGTATAGGATTTGCAATGCTCATAATAGATCTATCCGTAAGCAATCTACCGTTGTTCTTCTTCGCTGTTTTTATGTGGGCATCACCACTTGGTATAAATTCGTCCTTGATACGATTACCGGTGGAAATTTCTTGATGTGTCCCTCTCTTGATGCTTTTAATTCTATGGGAAAATCAGTGGGATCACCACCTCTTATGGTTAATGAAACAACTTTAACTCTTGAGCATGTTATGGAAAGACTTGATGCTATTGAAAAGAAAATGCTTACCGAAGAACACATTGAGAACTCGGATAAAAAGATACATAATCTTGCTAGTAAAATTGGGTCAAAAGCGGGAGAAGTTCTTAAGTTGTTAAAAGAAAAGGGGACCGTAATTCATGAAAGAATTGAAGAAAACCCGTCTCGGATCGATAAATTGGAAGAAATCTTTAGTAATCTCAGCACGGCTTTTGCTTCTGCTAAAACTATTGAAAAAACTCCTGTACAAATTAGCAAAATTACTCAAGTTACTAAAAACAAGGGTGCAACTTCTAGTAATAATAATAAAGGAGACCTTAAGAAGATTAGTATTCACCCTGATTTTATTGAAGTGATAAGGGACCCTACCGGCAAGAATGAATTTCTTAAACTGGTTCCCAGAAGTATTGTTGTTGAGAATTTATATGCCAAATCTTTTAAAAATTCTAAGTGTTTGATTGAAGAGTTGGAAACCAAAGATGACAATACTTAGATCTTTGCACTATGCCTAGCTAAGGGCGTAAAACGATAGCGCTTGTTGGGAGGCAACCCAATGAATAAAATTTATTTTTGTATTTTTCTTTCTGTTCTTGGGTGTTTGCACAATTATGCTACTGTTATGATTGTGTTTTTTGTGTTTTAATTAGTGTTTGTGCCAAGTAAAGCCTTTAGGATAGCTTTGGTGATAGTTGATTTGATCTTGTTGGAAAACAGAAACTTTGTGTCCAGTAAAATAATTTTGAAAATTCACAGAAGAGTCGAAAAATTGTGAATGTTTTACACAAGATTTATATACAAATTTTCTATCTTGTCCTAATTTTTAAGAATTTTTTAAGTTACAAAAGTATGAGAACAATTCGTATCGTTGCAAACTGTTCTGTTTTTGACAGATTCTGTTTTCTTTGCATTGTGTGCTTATTTTGATGAATCTATGGTTTGTATTAGAGGTTATAAGCCATGGTAAAGTTATAATACCGTAGATATAATGCAAGAACAAAATTTTAATGGGTTTTCTACAGTACTTAACGTAAAGATTGGTTTTCTTATACTAACAGATCTCACGAAGGTTTTGTTGAGTTTTGTGTGATTGAAGTTTTCAAGTTTTGGGTGAGATTACGATGGATGAAGGAATAAGGAGTAAGAAGAGCCTAAGCTTGGGGATGCCCCATGGCACCCGAAGCCATTATCCAAAGATAAGCAAGCAACTAAGCTTGGGGATGCCCGAGTGGCATCCCCTCTTTCTTCTAACGACCATCGGTATTTTACTTGGAGCTATATTTTTATTCGTCACATATCATGAGTTTTGCTTGGAGCGTCTTGTATGATATGAGTCTTTACTTGTTTTGTTTTTTTATTTTAAGTCATGAATCCTTGCTGGACACACCTATTTGAGAGATCCAAAATTATGCTATGACTTGTTAGAATTGCTCTCTATGCTTCACTTAAATCTTTATGAGCTATGGAATTGCTCTAGTGCTTCACTTATATCTTTTTGAGCATGGTGTGCTTTAGTATTTTTGAAGAAATGCTCTCATGCTTCACTTAGATTTATTTGAGAGTTAGTAAATTTTTTTCAGAAATTCTCTCATGCTTCACTTAAATTATTTTGAGAGAAGAAAATTTTTATGCTCATGTTCTTCACTTAGATTTGTTTGAGCTATCAGCAACATATAAAATTAGTCCGAAAGTGATAGATATTCAAGAGGGATATAATAAAAACTTTCATGAAGATCATTGGACAAAATAAACTTGATTCCTTGTAATAGTTTTGCGATATAATGATATAATATGTGAGTCATGTTAATGAGTAATTATGGCTTAGTAAGAATATTGATGTTAAGGTTTGTGATTCCCGATGCAAGCACGAAAGTCAATAGTTATGAAATGAAATTACATCCTACTTGTGGTGCATTATTCGGTGTTAGTTAGGCTTAATGCTTGCTTATGAGATTTTTCATTTCTTGGTTGGATGCTTCTCAATCTTTTGCTAGCCTTCATTTGCACTAAGTATGATCACTACTTGTGCGTCCAAAATCCTTAAACCAGTTTTGCCATATGAGTCCACTATACCTACCTACATGCGGTATTTCCGTGTCGTTCTAAGCAAATTTGTATGTGCCAGCTCTAATTTCAAAATAAATTTCTCTTTTGTGTGCTCGTACCGCTCATGAAACGGTAGGGGGTGGCTGATATATTTCCATGCTAGATGTGTTATTCTCAAGATGAGTGTTTATTCACTTGTCATTGCACGAGAGTACGGCAAAGGTATTAGGGATGCCCAGTCCCGAAATGAAAATTGAATTTAATTTATGTTGTCAAATAATAAATTCCTTCAAAAGTGTTGGTATGGAGGGCACCCGTGGATACGGCTAGCCATGGAAAGTGAAACTATGGTGGAAAAAGGAATGAACTTTATTTTCTGTTTGGGAACCGCCTATGATATATCTAGCATGGAAAGTATTGGGAACTACTCGATCGTTTTCGTTGGCAGGAAAAGCATGCCACCCAAAATGTTTTATCTCTACTTTTTTTGCTTTGAGCTCTGGCACCTCTACAAATCCCTACTTCCCTCTGTGAAGGGCCTTTCTTCTACTTTATGCAATTTTTATTTTGAGTCTCCATCTTCTCTTATAAAGCACCAACTAAGGGGCACTATGATCGTACTTGAGCATTGGGTGTAGCTAATATGCGAGTGTGTTTCATGAATGGATCAATGATTGAGCATAATGGGCTAGGGATAACTTGCTTTAGTGTTGATATTTTGAAAGACATGGTTGCTTGTTGATATGCTTGAGTATTGAAATCTTCATGTCAAAACTAGACTATTGCATTGAATCATATAAAAGTCCAAATGTCCATGCTACAAAGAAAAGAATATGTGAAGAACATGTTAGGCAGCATTCCACATCAAAAATTCTGTTTTTATCATTTACCTACTCGAGGACGAGCAAGAATTAAGCTTGGGGATGTTGATACGTCTCCAACGTATCTATATTTTTTGATTGTTCCATGCTGTTATATTATCATTCTTGGATGTTTTACAATCATTTTATAGCAACTTTATATCAGTTTTTGAGACTAACCTATTGACATAGTGCCCAGTGCCAGTTGTTGTTTTTTAGTTTGCAGGAAATCAATACCAAACGGAGTCCAAACGCAGCGAAACTTTTTGGTGATTTTTTCTGGACCACAAGACACAAGTTGGGCCAAGAAAGTACCTGAGAGGGGCTCCGAGGGGAGCACAACCCACCAGGGCGCGCCTGGGGGCCCAGGCGCGCCCAGGTGGGTTATGCCCACCTCGGCCGCCTCCCGCACCGCCTCTTTGCTCTATAAATACCCCAATATTCCAGAAACCCTAGGGGAGTCGACGAAAATCAATTCCAGCCACCGGAAGTTCCAGAAACCACAGATCCAAACTAGACACCATCACGGAGAGGTTCATCATCCTCATTGGTGCCTCTCCGATGATGCGTGAGTAGTTCATTGTAGACCTACGGGTCCGTAGTTAGTAGCTAGATGGCTTTCTCTCTCTCTTTTGATTCTCAATACAATGGTCTCTTGGAGATCTATTTGATGTAACTCTTTTTGCAGTGTGTTTGTTGGGATCCGATGAACTTTGAGTTGATGATCAGATCTATGTTTTTATCCATGAAAGTTATTTGAGTCTTTCGATCTCTTATATGCATGATTACTTATAGCCTCGTACTTCTTCTTTGAATCTTTGGTTTAGTTAGGCCAACTAGATTGATTTTTCTTGCCATGGGAATAGGTGCTTTGTGATGGGTTCGATCTTACGGTGCTTGATCCCAGTGACAGAAGGGGAACCGACACGTATGTATCGTTGCTATTAAGGATAACAAGATGGGGTCTATTTCTACATAAATAGATCTTGTCTACATCATGTCATCGTTCTTATTGCATTACTCCGTTTCTCCATGAACTTAATACACTAGATGCATGCTGGATAGCGGTCGATGTGTGGAGTAATAGTAGTAGATGCAGGCAGGAGTTTGTCTACTAATCTTGGACGTGATGCCTATATAATGATCATTGCCTGGATATCGTCATAATTATTTGAAGTTCTATCAATTGCCCAACAGTAATTTGTTTACCCACCGTATGCTATTTTTCTCGAGAGAAACCACTAGTGAAAGCTACGGCCCCCGGGTCTATTTTCTCATCATATATTTTCAGATCTATTTTGCTATTTGCCTTTTTATTTATTTTCCACTTTTATTTTCAGATCTATATTTCTAAAAACCCAAAAATACCTCGCTGACTTTTATTCGCTTTTATTTGCATCTATCAATCTATTACATCTTTCTCACGTCCGTTTGCCAATTTCTGGCGCCGTTACTGGAAAGGGATTGACAACCCCTTTAACATGTCGGGTTGCAAGTATTTGTTCTTTGTGTGCAGGTGCTATTTACATTGTGTTGCTTGGTTCTCCTACTGGTTCGATAACCTTGGTCTCATCACTGAGGGAAATACCTACCGTTGTTGTGCTGCATCATCCCTTCCTCTTTGGGGAAATACCAACGTAGTTCAAGCCAACATCAGGGATTTGTAGAGGTGCCAGAGCTCAAAGCTTAAATTGAGAGATAAAATATTTTGAGAGGCATGCTTTTCCCGTCAACAAAAACGACCGAGTAATTCTCAACCGTTTTCATCCTAGATATATCATAGGCGGTTCCCAAACATAAAATAAAGTTTATTCCTTTTTCCACCATTCTTTCACACTCCACGGCTAGCCGTATCCACGGGCACCGTCCATACCAACACTTTCCAAGGAATTTATTATTTAGCAACATAAAGTAAATTCATTTTTTTCATTTCGGGACTGGGCATCCCTATTACCGCCGTCCTCTCGTGCAATGACAAGTGAATAAACACTCATCTTGAGAATAACACATCTAGCATGGAAAATATTGGCCACCCCCTGCCACTTCATGAGTGGTACGGGCACACAAAAAGGAAATTCATTTTGAAAATTATAGTTGGCACATACAAATTTGCTTAGAACGGCTTGGAAATACTGCATATAGGTAGGTATGGTGGACTCATATGGCAAAACTGGGTTTAAGGATTTTGGATGCACAAGTAGTATCTCTACTTAGTACAAGTGGAGACTAGCAAAAAGATTGAGAAGCAACCAACCAAGAAACAAAAATTCTCATAAACGGGCATTAAGCATAACTAACACCGAATAATGCACCACAAGTAGGATGTAATTTCATTGCATAACTATTGACTTTCGGGCTTGCATAGGGAATCACAAACCTTAACACCAATATTCTTACTAAAGCATGATTACTCACCAACATGGCTCACATATTACTATCATCATATCTCAAAACTATTACAAGGAATCAAGTTTAATTTGTCCAATGATCTTCATGAAAGTTTTTATTATATCCCTCTTGAATATCTATCACTTTGGGACTAGTTTCAAATATTGCAATTGCTTTTGACAAGCTCAAACAAATTTAAGTGAAGAACATGAGCATAAAGATTTTCATCTCTCAAAATAATATAAGTGAATCATGAGAGAATTTCTTCAAAAATTTACTAACTCTCAAACAAATCTAAGTGAAGCATGAGAGTGTTTCTTCAAAAATAATAAAGCACACCATGCTCAAAAAGATATAAGCGAAGCACTAGAGCAATTCCATAGCTCAAAAAAATTAAGTGAAGCATATAGAGCAATTCTAACAAATCATAGCATAATTTTGGCTCTCTCAAATAGGTGTGTCCAGAAAGGATATTTGTGACAAACTAAAAAGCAAAACAAGCAAAGACTCTTATAATACAAGACACTCCAAGCAAAACTCATGATATGTGACGAATAAAAATATAGCTCCAAGTAAAATACCAATGGTTGTTAGAAGAAAGAGGGGATGCCTTCCGGGGCATCCCCAAGCAGAGTTGCTTGGTTCTCTTTGGATATTAACTAGGGGTGCCATGGGGCAGCCCCAAGCTTAGGCTCTTGACACTCCTTATTCCTTCATCCATCGTGATCTCACCCAAAACTTGAAAAATTCAATCACACAAAATTTAACAAAACCTTAGTGAGATCCGTTAGTATAAGAAAAATAATCTTTACTTTAAGTACTGTTTCAAACTCATTCAATATTTTTTATTGCATTATACCTACTGTATTCTAACTTTACCATGGCTTATGCCCTTCAATACAAACCATAGATTCATCAAAATAAGCACACAATGCAAAGAAAACAGAATCTGTCAAAAACAGAACAGTCTGTAAAGACGCGAATTGTTCCCATACTTCTGTAACTCAAATAATTCTGAAAATTAGTACAATGCAGGAAATTTGTATATCAATCTTGTGAAAAAATCAGAAGTTTTAGATGTTTCTGTGAATTTTCAAAATTCTGATACTGGACGCAAAAGTTTCTGTTTTCCAACAAGATCAAATCAACTATCACCCAACATGATCCCAAAGGCTTTACTTGGCACAAACACTAATTAAAACATAAAAACACAATCATAACAGTAGCATAATTGTGTAAACACTCAATAATAGAAATAAAAAGAGAAAATTTTAATTTATTCATTGGGTTGCCTCCCAACAAGCTCTTTCCTTATAGCCATTAAGATGGGCTTGGGATTTCAATGATGCTCACAAGAAGCATAAAATTTGAAGCACAAAGAGAGCATCATAAATCATGTGACAAACATATTTAAGTCTAACATACTTCCTATGCATAGACATTTTATAAGAGAACAAATTATCAAGACAAGAAGAACCTAGCATATTCAAGGAAGGAGAAAGAAACAATAGCAATATCTTCATGAAGAGAGGTAATTTAGTATCATGAAAATGCCTACAACCATATTTTCCTCTCTCATAACAATTACATGTAGGATCATAATCAAATTCAATAATATAGCTATCACATAAAATATTCTCAACGGGATCCACATGCATGCAAAGTTGACACTCTTCCAAAATAGTGGGATTATCATCAACTAAATTCATGACCTCTCCAAACCCACTTTTATCAATAATTTCGTAAGAGTGAACACTCCCCAAATATGTGGGATTATTTTTACCTAAAGTTGACACTCTTCCAAACCCACTTTCAATATTATTGCAAACATTATTATCAATATCAAATTCATCATGAGGCTTCAATAAATTTTCAAGATCATAAGAAGAATCACCCCAATCATGATCATTACAATAAATAGTGGGCATAGGAATATTAGCATCCCCAAGCTTGGGGTTTTGCATATCATTAACACAATTGAAATTAATAGAATTTATAATAACATCATTGCAATCATGCTTTTCATTCAAGGAGCTATCGTGAATCACTTTATAAATTTCTTCTTTTAACACTTCATCACAATTTTCAGATTCATGAATCTCTAGCAAAACTTCATAAAGATAATCTAGTGATCTCAATTCACTAGAAATTGGTTCATCATAATTGGATCTTTTAAAAAGATTAGCAAGTGGATGAGGATCCATATCAATAGATTTTTAGCAAGCAAAGATGCAAGGAAATAGAAGACACATGGCGCACAAGCAAAGATAGCAAACGAAAAGAAGGCAAATATTTTTGTGCTTTTCGCAAAAACCTTTTAGAAGTGGGGGAGATGAAAATGAGAGGCAAATGGCAAATAATGTAAATTGCAAGGAGATGAGATTTGTGATTAGGAACCTGATAGATGTTGATGATGTCTCCCTGGCAACGGCGCCAGAAATTCCTTTTGATTGCTTGTATCCGCCTCGGTATTTCCCCAAAGAGGAAGGGATGATGCAGCACAGCTACGGTAGGTATTTCCCTCACTTATGAAACCAAGGTTATCAAACCATTAGGAGAGCCAAGCAAAACTATGTAAACGGTACCTGCACACAAAGAACAAAACCTCGCAACCCAACGAGGAAGAGGGGTTGTCAATCCCTCCTCGGTAAAAAGATAGATTAAATAGTATGAGTTTGGATAAATAGATCTGAATAAAACACGAAATAAAAGATGCAAATAAAAAGTGCAGCAAGGTATTTCTGGGTTTTTGAAATAATAGATCTGAAAACAAAAGTGAATAAAAATAGATCGGAAAGCAATATGATAAATGATAGACCCGGGGCCGTAGATTTCACTAGTGGCTTCTCTCGAGAAAATAGCATACGGTGGGTAAACAAATTACTATTGGGAAATTGATATAAGATCAAATAATCATGACGATATCCAAGGCAATGATCATATATAGGCATCACGTCCAAGATTAGTAGACCAAAACGATTCTGCATCTACTACTATTACTCCACACATCGACCGCTATCTAGCATGCATCTAGTGTATTAAGTTCATGGAGAAACGGAGTAATGCAATAAGAATGGTGACATGATGTAGACAAGATTATTCATGTAGGAATAGACCCCATCTTGTTACACTTAATAGCAATGTTACATACGTGCCTCGCTACCCCTTCTGTCACTGGGTGAGGGCACCGTAAGATCGAACCCATCACAAAGCACCTCTTCCTATGGCAAGAAAAATCAATCTAGTTGGCCTAACTAAACCAAAGATTCGAAGAAGAAATATGAGGCTATAAGTAATCATGCATATAAGAGATCAAAAGAAGACTCAAATAATATTCATGGATAGAAACTGATCATAAACTCGATCTTCATCGGATCCCAACAAACACACCGCAAAAAGTCAGTACATCAAATAGATCTCCAAGCGACTGTTGTATATATTGAGAATCAAAAAGAGAGAGAAAGCCATCTAGCTACTTCCTACGGACCCGTAGGTCTCTGGTGGACTACTCACGCATCATCGGAGAGGCACCAATGAGGATGATGAACCCCTCTGTGATGGTGTAGATTGGATCTCATGGTTCTGGAACTTGCGGCGGCTGGAATTGTGTTTCGTCTGCTCCCCTAGGGTTTCTGGAATTTCTGAGGATTTATAGAGCTAAGAGGCAGTGGAGGATACCCTCGTGGGCCCCACAACCCATCAGGGCGCGCCAGGGGCCTCTGGCGCGCCCTGGTGTCTTATGGGCCCCACGGGCCTCCCCCTAGGTGCTTCCTTGGCTCCCAAGTTGTCTTCTGGTCCAAAAAAAATCTCCAAAAAGTTTCGTGGCATTTGGACTTTGTTTGGTACTAGTATTCTGTGAAGTAAAAAACAAGCAAAAAACAGCAACTGGCACTGGGCTCTATGTCAATAGGTTAGTCCCAAAAAATGATATAAAGTTGCTATAAAATGATTGTAAAACATCCAAGAATGATAATATAACAGCATGGAACAATCAAAAATTATAGATACGTTGGAGACGTATCAGTATTATGACATGGCACCAACATGCTGTGGTAAAAAAAATAGTTCAATTTGGGACAAGTTTTGGTATAAACTTCTTACAAACTGGAGCTTCTCTCAACACTAGTGCAGAATCGGGCTTTAGTCCCGGTTCATAAGGACCTTTAGTGCCGGTTCTGCAACCGGCACTAAAGGGTGGGGACTAAAGCCCCCCCCCTTTAGTCCCAGTTCATCACGAACCTGGACCAAAGGCCTACCACGTGGCACGAGCCCGCGCCGGGGGGCTGGGGGCCACCAACCGGGACTAAAAGGTTTAGGGGTTTATTGTTTATTTTTCCTTTTAATTTTGTGTTTTTCATTTAATTCTTTTTCATTTCAAACATATTTTACGCTACATATATTCCTACATATTCAACTTGGTCTCTTGGATACATCCACTTTAATCTAATATGTGTTTCTTCCACCCTAATGATATACAACTCATATCATCATAATGATATATATAACAACTCATCATCATCGTAGTCATATATACAACTCATCTTGATCGTAGTGATATAACAATCTCACCATTATGATCATCATAAGTTAACCACTACTAGGTAAGGTGCTAGTGATATAACAATCTCACCATTATGATCATCATAAGTTAACCAACTGCACTAGGTAAGGTAGCAGGACCTACTACTCTCTCTCGGGTAGCATAGCATAAAACAGAAAAACCCATCCTTCTCCGTTATGCAGCATAGAGATCCAACTATCTCCATTTTGTGGCCTTCGCTCAGCCACTATTTTTCTCCAAGCCTTGATTTTGAGGCCTCCATCTGTTTTAGAGGTCGAGTATGCATATTTGAGACCCTCCGACCATGGTCGTACGCAAACAACTGTCATCTCACCTTCGACAAACATAAATGGAGGCACAACCACATCCGGGAGCTTCTGTTGAAGAGCATAAGAGTAACATATATAGTTAGCAATGAAGTTTACTTCAGAAGAATGTATGAAAAAGATGGACTAACTAGTGACACAATAGTAAAAATCTTAACATGATACTAGCACGAATGTTAGCATCGCACAACTTGTGGACTAGTGGCACGTATTTACCATAATTTTTCCCAACTCCAAAGATGATCTTAAATTGCAGAATGTCTTTAACAAAGGAGATAAGATAATTCTTCTCCTCCCAAGTTAGCTCTGCGCCATGACTGTAGTAGGTGTCGTCTATTATCTTTTGTATTTCTTGGGAAGAGAGAAAATAAGCTGTCAATTATAAAAAAACAAGTTCAGCAGGTATGAATAACAAGTATTTTTAGATAAGGAATATAGATCATTTAACAAATGTGTTTAACAAACTCACACGGAGGCAGAATCAGAATCATGTTAGAATCCAGCCAATAGTTTTCATCTTCCGGATTGCCAAGATCGAATGTTATTTTCATATCCTCCTCGAATCCATAGGCCTTGCATAATCCTTCTCAATTTGAACATCCAAAATGAGTGTGACCTACTTCATTTATGATCTTAACCTCAAAATCGAAACCATGTTTCGTTTTAAGGTGAGCTATCTTCGTGTCCACCTTGGACATCTCTTCAAAAGATAACTTCTCAAGGACATATGGTCTTGCATCGCAGGGTATGCACTAGTCAAATTATAAAAAATGGAAATTACACATTAAAGCAAAAATCTTAAGCCATGCTTAATTCAGAAGAAACACGTGCCACTAAAGTTACATACCGTAAAACCTTCGAAGCCCTCCTTAAGCGTGAGCGAGAAGCATGTACCGTTATCTAGGTGCGGTCTGTCGCACATACCCCGTCATCGGTACAGTCATCGCACTCGGGGATCTTATCATCGTCAGACATTTGCTATATATGTTCATAATTCAAAGATTAAAAATTACGGCATGACCTTTGCTAAAATAGGACATATTGAGCGCCTAAAATTTGTCGGAATGGAAATGAATCAACAATCCTCCTAAAAGGTATAGCATTGTTTGATGACAAAGTGATAATGACATAAAAATTTATATTGTAAACCTATATTCAAAAAACCTATACGATTACTAGTTTACTATTCTATTCAAAAGACCATTCTACCTATGACATAAAAAACCTATATGCAAATTAATCCACACTAAAAGGTATAGCATGCTTGATTGCCAATACATGGTCAACTTTTTTCTATGCAACTTTTTCCTATGCAACTTTTTTCTATAAGTATAAAAACCTAAAAAACAGAAAATCTATGCAAATTCCACCGTTCATCTACATATACACATATACATACATACATTGTATAAAAAAACTAGTGAAAAAAAACTAAAACATACATACATATAGTGAAAAAAATATCATCTAAACTAATTAATTTCTATACATACATATATACTAAATACTAATTAATTCCTCAAATGTCAAAATTCCTCAACTTTTTTCTAACATACATATATACTAATAACCAATGTATAGTGAAAAAATTTCTGTAGATACATATATAGTAAATAATCATCTAAAACAACTAAAACATCGAAATAAAACATCAAACATTCATGCATACATGTATAAGAAAAACTAGTCAAAAAAATCTAGTCAAAATTCCTCAAATGTCAAAATTCCTCAAAATTTCTATACATACATTATACTAATTAATTCCGGTTTGGAAAAGATACATTTGGTCAAATGTTTTCTATGCAAATTGTATACATACATACATATATTGTATACATACATCATACATTGTATTCATACATATATACATCATGCACAACATCTTGTAAAAAATCAATCTATGAATGAAAAAAAAGATGAACTGTGTGTGTGCGCGTGTGAGCACCTGTGGCGGCGCGGCGGCTTCAATTGGAGGGAGGAGAGGGGGAGAGGGGCTCACAGCGCGGGCGAGGTCGAGGCGACGGCGAGGCGCGGGTGAGGTCGAGGCGGAGATCGAGGGGGGCGAAGTCAGATCAGAGAGGAGGCGCGGCGGCGTCGGCGACGACGAGGACGGGCTCGGGGGCAGCCTGGCGGCGTCGATCGGCGCGGACGACGGCGGCAGCCTGGCGGCGTCTGTTCGGCATCGATGAAGAATGGGGAACGATAATTTCGTAAGTGCTGCTTATATAGGAGGCACCTTTAGTCCCGGTTGGAGCCACAAACCGGGACTAAAGGTCACTTTTGACCAGGCCAAGTGGTGGGAAGGGGGGGCCTTTAGTCGCGGTTGGTGGCTCCAATCGCGACTAAAGGTGGGGGGGGGGTGTCTTTAGTCGTGATTGGAGCCACCAACCGCGACTAAAGGTTGTGTGCCAGGCGAGGGGCGCGGTCGATGTTTAGTCCCACCTCGCTAGTTGAGAGGAGCTTGCACCGGTTTATAAGCCCCGCCGCGGCTACCGTGTCGAGCTCCTCTCAAATGCAGGCCTTCTGGGCCTACCGCACCTCTGCCGCCTAGTGGGGCCTACTGGGCCGTACGGGCCTGCATCCTGGCCCAACTAGAGGTTGGGTTTCTAGTCGTATGCAGGCCGTGGCGGCCCAATAGGCGGGTTTTTTAATTTATTTATTTATTTGTTTTCTCCTTTTTTTTTATTCTGTGTTGTTTTTTTTGCTTTATTTAGAGTTTCTTTGTGAATCCTTTTGCTTTAGGTAAAAAAATTATAAACTTTCTGTTAGTGCCAGTAGTTTTCAAATTTGAATTATTTAAAATTTGTGTGATTCACTAGTTTGTGAATAACTTTACTTTAAAAATAGATTTTTCGGTGATTCTTTTTTCTGCTGTTTAATATTAGTGTGTTTTATCATTATATTCAATTTGGTAATTCTTAGGTTATTTAAAAAAATGAAATGCCTTTGGTAATTCGCCAGAAACCTTGATACTTCGAAAGAGATTGTCCAGTTTGTACACGAAGTGCATCCAGATTTTGCCGTAACCCTCTCAACTTTTTAGCACATACTATGTGGGTGAAATGATGATACCATGCCAACTTTCAATCTTTTCAGAGTTCATTTGTAGTGCTTTTCAATTTCAGGGTCATTTAGCTCAAAAAATCAGTAAATGCATGAAAAATAGCAAATGAAGTCAGAAAGGGTTGAAAATTTGTTTGTACATAATATTTCTTCGTGTTTCAAATGCTAAAACACATAAGTACCCTAACTATTACAAAGATTCCCTCCGGTTTGTCCGAAGTGGCACTTTCCACATATATAAGTCCAGAAACTCACTAGAGAAGAAAGTAATGACAGTGAAGCCGATCACATCCCAGAGTGGGATCTTTGGGTATAAAACTTTTTCTTCGCGTGTGTCCCTTTGCGCCGTAACCATGGACAATCTTCATCATTTAACTGGATGCTCGGGTCAATATTCACTGTGAAGGGAGCAATTTCATGAAACTTTTCATAATCTTCTGACATGTCTGTCTTGTCCTCCACTCCCACGATGTTTCTTTTCCCTGAAAGAACTATGTGGCGCTTTGGCTCATCGTATGATGTATTCGCTTCCTTATCTTTTCTTTTTCTCAGCTTGGTAGACATGTCCTTCACTTAGAAAACCTGCGCCACATCATTGGCTAGGACGAATGGTTCGTCTGCGTACGCAAGATTGTTGAGATCCACTGTTGTCATTCCGTACTGCGGGTCTTCCGTTACCCCGCCTCCTGTCAGATTGACCCATTTGCACCAAAACAAAGGGACCTTCAAATCACGTCCATAGTCAAGTTCCCATATCTCCTCTATGTAACCATAATATGTGTCCTTTGGCCTATTAGTGTTTGCTGCATCAAAGCGGACACCACTGTTTTGGTTGGTGCTCTTTTTTATCATGGGCGATCGTGTAAAATGTATTCCCATTTATCTCGTAACCTTTGAAAATCAATATATTCGAAGATGGCAACTTGGACAACAAGTACAACTCATCTTCAAAGTGTCGTCATGCATGAGACGTGTCTGCAACCAACCGGCAAAAGTCCCCGTTTGTTCACGTGTAATCCAGTCGTCAGACTGCTCCGGGTGTTTGGAGCGTAGAATATTCTTGTGTTCCTCGATATACGGAGCCACCAAGGAGGAATTTTGTAGAACTCTGTAGTGTGCTTGAGTGAGAGAATGCCCGTCCATACATATTGTTGCTTTCGGTCCTAGCGTGCCTTTTCCACCCAGTCTGCCCTCATGCCGCGATTCAGGATCACCAATCGGCTTAAGGTCAGGAATAAAGTCAACAAAAAACTCAATGACCTCCTCATTTTCATGGCCCTTGGAGATGCTTCCTTCTAGCCTAGCACGGTTATGAACATATTTCTTCAAGACTCCCATGAACCTCTCAAAGGGGAACATATTGTGTAGAAATACAGGACCCAAAATGGCAATCTCTTCAACTAGGTGAACTAGGACGTGTGTCATGATATTGAAGAAGGATGGTGGTAACACCAACTCGAAACTAACAAGACATTGCACCAAATCATTCTCTAACTTTGGTATGATTTCTGGATCGATTACCTTCTGACAAATTGCATTGAGGAATGCACATAGCTTCATAATGGCTAATCGAACGTTTTCTGGTAGAAGCCCCCTCAATGCAACCGGAAGCAGTTGCGTCATAATCATGTGGCAATCATGAGACTTTAGGTTCTGGAACTTTTTCTCTGCCATATTTATTATTCCCTTAATATTCGACGAGAAGCCAGACAGGACCTTCATACTGAGCAGGCATTCAAAGAAGATTTCCTTCTCTTCTTTTGTAAGAGCATAGCTGGCATGACCCTGATGTATGCCGTCTTTTCCGTGCATACGTTGCTGGTCCTCCCGTGCCTCCGGTGTATCTTTTGTCTTCCCATACACGCCCAAGAAGCCTAGCAGGTTCACACAAAGATTCTTCGTCACGTGCATCACGTCGATTGCATAGAGGACCTCTAGGTCTATCCAATTGGGTAGGTCCCAAAATATAGATTTCTTCTTCCACATGGGTGCATGTCCGTCAGCGTCATTCAGAACAGATTGTCCGCTAGGACCCTTTCCAAAGATTACTTTTAAATCCTTGACCATATCAAGTATATCATGACCAGTACGGTGGCGAGGCTTCTTCCGGTGATCTGCCTCACCTTTGAAATGCTTGCCTTTCTTTCTTACGGGATGCCTGCTCGGAAGAAATCGACGATGTCCCAGGTACACATTCTTCTTACAATTATCCAAATATATACTGTCGGTATCATCTAAATAGTGAGTCCATGTGCGGTATCCCTTGTTTGTCTGTCCTGCAAGGTTACTAAGAGCAGGCCAATCATTTATGGTCACAAACAACAACACATGTAGGTCAAATTCCTCCTGATTGTGCTCATCCCATGCATGTACACCTTTTTCATTCCATAGCTGGAAGAGTTCTTCAACTAATGGCCTTCGGTACACATCAATATCGTTGCCGGGTTGCTTAGGGCCTTGGATGAGCACTAGCGTCATAATGAACTTCCGCTTCATGCACAACCAAGGAGGAAGGTTATACATACATAGAGTCACAGGCCAGGTGCTATGATTGCTGCTCTGCTCCCCAAAAGGATTAATGCCATCTGCGCTTAGACCAAACCGTACATTCCTTGCGACATCTGCAAAGTCCTCCCACTTTCTCTTGATTTTTCTCCACTGCGACCCATCAGCAAATACTCTCAGCTTCCCGTCTTTCTTACGGTCTTCTTTGTGCCATCGCATCAACTTGGCATGCTCTTTGTTTTGGAACAAACGTTTAAACCGTGGTATTATAGGAGCATACCACATCACCTTGGCAGGAATCTTCTTCCTGGGGCGCTCACCATCAACATCACCAGGGTCATCGCGGCTGATCTTATAGCGCATTGCACCGCATACCGGGCATGCATTCAAATCCTCGTACTCACCGCGGTAGAGGATGAAGTCATTAGGGCATACATGTATCTTCTGCACCTCTAATCCTAGAGGGCAGACAGCCTTCTTTGCTTCGTATGTACTGTCGGGGAATTCAATGTCCTTTGGAAGCATCTTCTTTAACATTATCAGCAACTTTTCAAATCCCTTGTCAGATACACCGTTCTCTGCCTTCCATTGCAGCAATTCCAGTGTGGTGCCCAGCTTTTTCTTGTCATCTTTGCAATTTGGGTACAACAATTTCTTGTGATCCTCTAACATGCGCAGCAACTTCAGCCTCTCCTTTTCACTTGCGTAGTTTCTCTTTGCATCAGCAATGGCCCGACCAAGATCATCAGCGGGCTCATCTCATGCCTCTTCTTCAGCTTCTTCCCGCATTGCCGGCTCAGCTTCTTCCCCCATTGTTGTTGTACCATCGTATTCAGGGAACCCATGGCCAGGATAGCTGTCGTCATCCTCTTCTTCATTCTCTTCCATTAGGACCCCTCTTTCTCCGTGCTTGGTCCAACAGTTATAGCCGGACATGAAACCGGACTCAAACAGGTGGACGTGAATGGTTCTTGCGTTAGAGCAATTTTGATCATTCTTACAGTTAGCACATGGACAACACATAAAACCATTCGCCCGCTTGTTTGCCTCAGCCGCAAGCAGAAAAGTATGCACACCATTAATGAACTGGGGAGAGCATCGGTCATCGTACATCCATTGCTGGCTCATCTTCATTACAGAACACCGAAAAGACCAAATTAATACAAGTTCATACATAAAGTTCATACACACTTATTCTCATAAAACAACATACAAACTCTCTAGCTAAAGCATTTAAATGCAACAACAAATGCCATCAAGACCGCAACTAAGGTAACAATTGATCCAACAGCATAGTGATACCAAGCCTCACTATCAATGGCATACTTTCTAATCTTTCTAATCTTCAAGCGCATTTTATCCATCTTGATCTTGTGATCATCGACGACATCAGCAACATGCAACTCCAATTCCATCTTCTCCTCCTCAATTCTTTTCAATTTTTCCTTCAAGTAATTGGTTTCTTTTTCAACTAAATTTAACCTCTCGACAAGATGGTTGGTTGGAATTTCCGGTTCACATACCTCCTAGATAAAAATATCTATGTCAACTTGATGGGCATAATTTGTCATAAACACGAAATACAACAAATAGTTATAAAAGAGAATATACCACATCCGAATCATAAACCGGACGAGGGCCAACGGGGACGGATATCAAAACCTTGCCACTATGTATAACAAACAACATACGGGTAAGAAAATTATACAAGTAACTATCTAAATCACACAAACATGATTTTTTTAATAAAAAGGATAAGAACAAGAGGCTCAGCAAGGTGGTGCCGGTGACGGGACGGTGCGAGCGATCGACGGTGGTTAGGACGGGGACGGGAAGGCACTAAGTAAACCACACCTACACATGCAAACTAAGAATTTAACTTGAGCTCAAATTGCATATAAATCAAATAAACTACCACATATAAATACTCCCAAACTAAAACCCACAAATCACTATAGTTATAGAGCGTTGCAAGAGCTAATCTAGCAATGAGAGATGAAAGGACAAAGTTGCTAACCTTTGTGAACACTTGGATGGATGGGGTGCCTTCAAACCTTGACAATTTTTTGCAAAAATGGAGGATGACCTCGAGCAAGAGGGGAAGAACAGAGAGGTGAGGAAAGGGGAAGAACAGAGAGCTCGGGCTCGACGAAGGGTTTATATAGTGCATCTTTAGTCCCGGTTCGTGACACAAACTGGGACTAGAGGCCTCTAGTCCCGGTTTGTGTCACGAACCGGGACTAAAGTGCTAGTGGGGCCCCAGCCTGACACCAGCCTGCCACCATCCCTTTAGTCCCGGTTCGTGTCACAAACCGGTACTAGAGGTACAACACAAACCGGGACAAATGATGCCCCCCCCCCCTAGCCGTTGGAACCGGCACTAATGGTCACATTAGTACCGGTCCATTTCCAAACTGGGACTAATGCGGCTCACATAAAGTCATTTTTCTACTAGTGCAAAAAGCCTAATGGTTCTGAGAGGGAACTTGTCACCTATGTGTGCGAAACGACATACGCTGTCTCTTCCCGCCTTGATTTATTTTACAGAGGCAACATGCAACTATAGGAGCATCGTCCTAAAAATATAAAATTATTCAGGGTTTGTTTTGCCTTTTTATACATTATTTGAGTTTTCTAGGCATTTTGGAACATACTTTGGTGTGTGCAAAGGTCATGTGTGTACTAGCCACCTATGTAATTGGATGTTCAATTTGTTTATGGAATCAAGTCCTTATAAGTTATAAGTACATATGTTGTTGTTCTGTATGCAATGACATCGCACATGGACCATACTAGGGAACCAGTTGGTGATGATTTCATCAATCGCTGACAATTGTATACCAGCAAGCGTTTGCCCACAACACACACGGCTTATTAACAAAATTTTTCTGTGTTATTATGGGTCTTTGCACACAATTCTGATTATGAACCTGTTTGCCGCGTATCACAAACATCTTGTTAAGTTGAACCGTTTCTGTTGTGTTGCCTAATCGAAAACAGTTCATCTGAGTGAACTGTATGCCGTATATCGCACACACCTTAAACTGGGTGACTGTTTCTATTGCGTTCCCTAATCGCAAACAGTTCATCCGAGTGAACTGTATGCTGTATATCGCACACACCTTAATCTGGCTGCCCGTTTATGTTGTTCTGCCTCATCACAAATAGTTCATTGGACTGAACCGTATGCCACGCATCGCACACACAACTCTAATCTGAATCGTATTTGATGTATCCACGATCACAAATGTTTTGCATCTTTTTTGACTGGTTTTTTACATCACCGTTAGCGATTAATGCATCGCACACAGTTTCCTCGAAGGGTCTCTGATTGTAGTGTCACGTTAGCAGCATCCTGCAGTAGTGATTGCACATGTACAACTCGGTTCCAATGAAACATACAAGTCGGTGAGACCGAAAGTAAAGTCTCAGTGAAACCCTAGCAACTCAGAGCCACCAAACCCCATCTCGGTCCTATCAAAGCGGTGTGTTTAAGCTCTATGAGTGCTTCGATGTCACCGAAATTATCAACTCGGTAGCTCCGAAATGCTTTCTGTGAAAAATCTAAAACTAAAGTTTTGTGACGCCCCCGATTCGACCGTAGACTAATCATACACGCAAATGTGTACGATCAAGATCAGAGACTCACGGGAAGATATCACAACACAACTCTAGACACAAATTGAAATAATACAAGCTTCATATTACAAGCCAGGGGCTTCGAGGGCTCGAATACAAAAGCTCGATACACAAGAGTCAGCGGAAGCGACAATATCTGAGTACAGACATAAGTTAAACAAGACTTCCTTAAGAAGGCAAATACAAAAGCAACAACAATCGAAGAGGCAAGGCCTCCTGCCTGGGACCTCCTAACTACTCCTGGTCGTCGGCGGTCTCCACATAGTAGTAGGTACCCTCGGGGTAGTAGTAGTAGTAGTCGGCGGGGGTGGCATCTGGCTCCTGAGATCCAGCAACTGGTTGCAACAACCGAAAAGAAGAAAGAAGGGGGAAAGGGGTAGCAAAGCAACCGTGAGTACTCATCCAAAGTACTCGCAAGCATCAGATCTATACTAAGTATGCATTGGTATCAAAGGAAGGTATGTATCTGTGGACTGAAATGCAGAATGCCAGAATAGAGGGGAAGGCCTAGCCTATTGAAGACTAGCATCTTCAAGCAGCTCCAAGCATCTTGCAGCATTCAGAAGAGTATAGAATAGCAGTTTATAATTTAACAAGCATGTTGTAGTATCAACGCCCAGAGATCCTTCCTCGACTCCCTGCGAGAAAGGAATCTCAGAGCCACATATCCATCACATATCTCAAGTAACCAGTTCTAGTTGTAATAGATCAGGATACAAGTATGAACGTCCATTACCATGGACACGGTATTCGAATAGATAACTTCCCTGCAGGGGTGCACCACAATTCCCAAAACGCTTGATTACTCTAGCCGGACACACTTTTCTGAGTCAATGCCCGGCCTCGGAAGATCAACACGTCGCAACCCTACCTAGGCTCAGCAGAGAGATCCCCGCCGGTCTACATCCTAAGCACTCCGGGGTCTTGGGCCCATTGCCCGTTGCACTCCGGGTCGTTGCGTGCAGGGTGATACAAGCCACCTCGACTGGAGCGCCGACCAAGACGTGCCGCAATGCTGAACTGGACGTCTGACAAAGCTTCGGCTAATACTACGACGCCGAGTGCCCATAACTGTTCCCGCATGGTGGTTAGTGTGTATAGGCCAGTGGCGAACTCAGAACAAATACCCAAACCTGTTAGTGCATTATTAAAAGAAGTGACGGCTGTCGGGACAAGTCCAGAGCTACCACCCCTCCTGGGTGACACCGCTAAACAGCCAGCCGCCACCGTAACTCATGCAGGTGCTCTCCGGGCCCGCCCGACTTTCACAAGGTCTCAAGTAAAGTCCAGGTAACCGTGTGTCCATAACATCAAGGAGGAATGCAAGGAATCACCCTCGATGGAATCCACTTGATGTAATCGTCAAGGTGAACTTAGGAGGAATCACCCTCGAGGTTCACACTTGAGGTGTTGCACGACAGAGTCGTATCGGGGGTGGTGAAGGAGGAATCACCCTCGTTGACCACGACCGAGTAGCTACACTACAGAGTTATCATCAGGAGTGCGTTATGAGGTATCACCCTCGGCACTCGATAGTAGCTCTGCAGAGTCGAGCAACAAAAGGGGCGTGATGTGATGTGAGGTGTCGGGATCTGGTCGTCGATCACATTGATCGAGTCATCGATGATGAAGCAGGGGCAACAAGGACAAGGTGGGGGTCACTGATGGATCACCAACCAACCTATACTAAGCAGTTTAGGATCAGCAGGTAAGGTACAATGAGCAGGTTACAAAAGTAGGCTATGCATCAGAATAGGAGCAAACAATAACAGTAGCAAAATCTAATGCAAGCATGAGAGAGAATGGAATGGGCGATATCGAAGTGACCAGGGGGGGCTTGCCTGGAAGCTCTACTAAAAAGTACTGATCATCAGAGCGTAGTCGTACTCGGTGGCAGCGTCAGTCCCGAGGTCTACTGGAGAGAAGAGGGGGAAGAAACAGTAAATATAAAGCACACAGATGTAACACAGATGCACGACATGACAACACGCAGTGCTAGGGTGTTCTAACGCGGTGTTACATGATACCGGCGAAGGGGGATAACATCCGGAAAGTTTTCCTGAAGTTTGGCATTTTCGGACAAATGAATTGGAGGGGCGCGGTTGCATATTCGCTATGCTAGGGGCACGTGACAGATGAACGGGGAGTGTATTCGGATTCGTCTCGTCTTTCTGAGCAACTTTCATGTACAAAGTATTCTCATCCGAGATACGGTTTATTTTATATTAATTTTCAAAGTTTTAATTGATTTTCTAATATTATTATTATTTAGGTTAATTCAAAAAATAGCATTATTACATCAGCGTGATGTCAGCATGACATCAGCAGTCAACATAGTTGACTAGGGTCAACCCTGACGTGTGTGGCCGTTCTGTCATTGACTAGTAACTAATTAACAGTTTTAATTAACTAATTAGTTAATTAGGTTAATTAACATGATTGATTAAGTTAATTAATTACTTAACTAATTAATTATTTAAATTATTTTTTATTTTCTTAAAATTATTTTTTTTAACAGGGCGCTGTGGCCCCACGGTCAGTGGCCAAAAGGGCCATAGTGGGCGACGGCATAACAGGCAGGGGGCGGCCCGACTGGGCACTGGCCCTGGCCGGCCACGGCCAGGAGGATGGCCAGCGCGGCCGCCGGCGAGCGAGCAGGGCAGGGGGAGGCGGACGCAGGGGTGGTAGCGGGCACGCGTGGCGGCGCGAGCGGTGGCAGCGGGAGCAGAGCAGCTCTCGACGAGCTGCAGCAAGCAGCGCAGTGCGCGAGAGGAGGAGTAGGACGCGACCCCAGGCAGCAGCGGCCCACGGGCGCGCGCGCGCACGCGCGAGGCGCGACCAGGGCACGGGAAGGAGTGGTAGGGTAGCGTAGGGCGGCGATGCAGGGGCGCGAGGCGCACGCGGAAGAGGTCAGGGAGGCGGAGGAGGACTGCGGAGCGGCGAGCTGAGCGGCCACGGCGCGGGGCCTAGAAGGGCTATGGCGAGCGCGTGCGGGGCCGCAGCAGCGAAGCAGCAGCTCCAACGAGCGAGCGAGAAGCGGCAAGCAGCGCAGGCGAGCAGCGCGCCCGACAGCGGGGAAGCAGTGCAGCGAGGGAGCCGGTCACGGGGCAGAGGGCGAGGGCACGGGCGCGGGCGGCGGCGGATTCGGCCGGGCGAGGCAAACGCAGTCGGGGCGTTGTCGGCGGTGGCCTGCGCGGCGGGGCACGCACGCGGATGGCGCTGCAGGGCGAGGCCGGACACGGCCAGAGGCTCGCGAGCGCGGCCAAGGAGCACGGTGAGCGGAGCCAGGGCGCGACGTTGCGAAGCTGGCCTACGGTGACTAATCGAGCGGGAAGGAAGGGGGATTCGACGGGGGGCTCACGGCCGGTGTAGATGCACGGGGGCGTCGAGGCTCGGTGGAGCCGGCGAGGAGGAGGTCGAGGAGGCGTGCGACGGCGACGGAGATGAGCGCGGCGACGGCGACGCGGCTCGGGGGCCCCCAGGCGAGCTCGAGCTCGAGGGGGGTCGGGGGCGCGAGGGGGGAAAAGTGAGGAGCGGGCGCTAGGGTTTGGCACTAGGGGAGGGAATATAGGTGAGGGGGAGGCTGTGGATGGCCTCCACGGTGTCGGTCGACCGGTGGATGGCCTCCACGCCCCCTGCCCTCACTTTAGCGAGGTAGCAGGAGAGGTGGAGGTGGGCTGCTGGGCCAGCAGACCAACTGGGCCAAGTGGCCCGGGGGAGGGGAGGGGCTTTTCTTTTGTTTTTAGTTTTCATTTTGTTTTTCTTTTTGTTTATTTTCTTTTTATAGTTTTATTTAATTTCCACAATATTTTAGTTTAGATAAAATACAAAAGTAGTTTCTAAATTAGTATTACTATTTATACCTCCGCCACAAAAAGTTTGGTACTCAAATATATTAGTTTGATATTTTAGAAATTATCAAAGGCAAATGTATAACTGTTTAAGCCACTGTTTTAATCATTTTTGAACACTTAAACATTTTATAAAAAATTGGTTTCTTCACTAATAATACTTATGAATTATTTGCCACAGTTTGCACATTTTAGTTTTGACATTTGAAAACTTTTATTTTTGACTTTATTTTAAATTTGTATTCGAACCGATTTGAATCTAAGCATGATTAGAAACAGTAACAGTGATGATGTGGCATCATTAGCAGAGAATTATTGTAGCTTAATTATCCGGGTGTACAAGTTTGGCCTCAAATTTTTGCAAAACTATCTGCTTTTTGTGATAACTCATCTACTCTGCCCATACCCATATATTCACAGGGTCAAGTGTGAGTGACTGTCAGAATCAGTCAAAGTAGGATGTTGATCTAAGTGAGGGATCTAGTCCCAATAAGAGCTACTATGAAGGAGAGATGAGTTCTCCAGATTTGCCTAAGGCTGCCACAAGAACAAAGAAGAAGAAAACCTCAGACAGTGAGGATGATGACTTTGTGGCTAGTGAGGCCACTTTGAAGAAGAAGAAGACTACTGTAAGGAGAGTCCCAATGTCAATGGCACGCAAATCCTTAGTTCCGCAAGAAATAATGACATTCACACTTGAGCAGCAAAGTGATGAAGAGGCTGCTGCAGGGAAGAAGAAAAGGAAAGAGAGAGTAAAGAATACAATGGCTCGTGTCATTGGAAGATCCTCCATGATGATTGAGGAGGAGGAAGAGGAACCAGTTGCACCTCCAACTAAGTCACAAAAATTGATGGCAAATGCCATGAAGATAGCTGCTCCTTCTAAACCCAAGTCCAAGCCCAAGGTTTCAGCTCCCAAAAGGTCTACAAGAAACATTCCAACTGCTGAGAAGAACAAGGCCCCAGTGCCAGAGGTTCAGGATGATGATGAGCCACTAGTGCTCAGGAATCTCAAGCCCAAGATCCCAGATCATGACAATGCACATCCTGTTGCAGAAAACATGACGCTCAGGAAGGATAAGGGACTTAGAGAGTGGAGGAAAGTTGATCCCTACTCTGTCAGAAGAAGGACTGCCTGTGACTACCGCTTCCACACCATAGAACAAGACTTTTATGAGACAATTTTGCTTGATAAGAAGCCCATTGTCAATCACATGAAGTGGGTGGACTGGAAACATATTGATGCCAATGAAGATTATTCCCCCCCCCCCCCCCCCCCCCGTTCATGAGAGCTTTAGGCTCGCAGGTGTTGACAAGTTTGTTGGTCAAAAGCTCACCAAATGGAACGATGAGATGATCATGCAATTCTACTCCACAGCACACTTCTATCCAGATGGGAAGATTGCATGGATGACTGAGGGACACAAATACCAGTCAACCATCACTGAGTGGGCTGCACTTCTTGATGCCCCTAAGGAAGAAGAAGATGATGTTGATGTTTATGGGAAGCCTAGAATGGACCACAACTCAATGGCAAATATGTACAAGGAAATTCCCAAGAAAGATCTTGGTATCCACAAGCTTGGGTCAGTCAAGCATTTGCTAGCTGGGTTGGCCACAACAAACATTATCTTGAGGCATACTCTTCTGCCCAAGTCTGGAGATGATAAGATGATAAGTGGCCACTCCATAACTTTGCTCCATTTGTTTGACTCCCCTCCCCAGAAGTTCAAAGTTATGAGTTTGATTATAGAAACAGTTAAGAGGATAGCTGCTGACCAGAAGAGGTCTTGTGGATATGCCCCACACATTCAGATGCTTATCAACTCCAAAGTTGGTACAAACACATATCTACTTGATCGAGAGCACCTCCTTCTTCAGCCAGAGTTCGAGGATAATGTGCTGGTGATGGATGCCTCACACCCCACATCTGTCGCGGCTCAAGAGGAGGCCCAGGCAGTAGCAGCAGCAAAAGCAGCTCAGGAAGCCGCAGCTCCCAATGCACCCATTGCAAACCTCAAGTCAAAGAATGATCAAATAGCATATCTGCTAGAGGCCAACCTGAGGATTGAGAGGAGTCTGGCCAACATCTCCAAGAACCAGGAGAGTCTAGAGTGGGTTGTCCAGACAAAGATTCATGATCTTGATGTGAAGATCATCGAGGTTCAGACAATTGTGGAGAAGCTGCAGGTAGATGTTGAGGCAGGCAGGATTGCGGCCGAGGATAGTGGAGATGAGAGACCTACCACTCAGAGGTTCGAGACTATGCCCAGAGTAGGCAGATCATCAGCCGTGCTAGTTCCAGACACGAGGACTACTCATTCTGCACCTGCTACTACAGCTCCAGTGCCACCTCTAGTGTCTACTCCACCGGTCCAGCAGACATCATCAGAGGCATTTGCAGATGCAGTTCTCTCAACACCATCTATGCACACAGGAGCCACAAGCCAGAACACCCCTTCAGGAGCTCCGGAGGATCATGCCTAGAGAGACGCATAGCTCTATACCTTTTCGAGCTTTTTGGTACTTGTTGCCAAAGGGGGAGAAATTGTATAGATCATTAGGCTTCGAGAGAGAGTGTGTGTCTCGCTTTTGCTCTTTTGTTTTATTGAGTTTTTGCTACTTTGTTCGTTTGATCCGTGCTGCTTCAGTGTTTGATGCTTGTGAGATACTACGTTCCTTTGTGGATGATCATACTGTGCTTAATGTGTGCTTAGTGCTTATCCCTACAATTACTTGTGTATAATCATTCACTCATGTCTTTGGTGATGCGTGCATGTTATTTCACTTATATCATTTTGTGCGCTCCACCAAGATGTATGTGACATGGAAGAGTGACCCATGATCCTAATCGATTGTGCATTTGCATTCAAACGCAAATTTTTAATAATGCACAAATTTAGGGGGAGCTCTTGCTTATCACATACTTCTCAAAGTGATGATGTATTTCATTCATTTCATCATTTGTCGAAGCTTTGATCTATATGTTGTCATCAATTACCAAAAAGGGGGAGATTGAAAGTGCAACTAATCCCCGGGTGGTTTTGGCAATTCATAACAACATATAGCTCATTGAACTAATATCCATTCAAGATAAATATTGCAGGATGATCAATAATTGGCATGGCATGGACAAGAGATGTGGACCCCTCAAAATGATAAGGATAAAGATTGGCAAAAGCTCAAGACTCTTCATTTCTATTTTAGTGATGCAAGATCACATTGAGTCCATAGCAAAGCCAATACTATTAAAAGGGGATGAGGTGTTGCTTAATGGTCTACTTGCTCAAATGCTTAGTGATATTGCTCCTAAATCCTCAGCCACTTTCTCCATCCAAATATGTCCAAACCCTAAATTCCAAACTCGGCCCCACTGATAAGTCCTACCCAGAGCCACCGAGTTCATATGACATAACCACTGCCAGAAACCCTAACAATTCGGTCACACCGATACGGCTCTTGGTCTCACCGAGATGGCCTTCCCAACTCTCTGTTGCTTCTTGCAATTATTTCGGTCCCACCGAGATGTTGCAATCGGTCTCACTGAGATGGCTTGACAGATTCTCTGTTGCCCGTTGCACTCACTTCGGTCCCACCGAGATGATGCAATCGGTGCCATCGAGATAAAGTTTGCCCTAAGCCCTCACACATCGGTCCCACCGAGTTGTTCCAGTCGGTCCCACCAAGATTCCTAACGTTCATATTTTTGTACTGATCGGTGCCACCGAGTTTCACAATCGGTGCCACCAAGACGAGTCAAAAGTGTGTAACGGTTGGATTTTGTGTGGAGGCTATGTATACCCCTCCACCCCCTTCTCCATTTGAGAAAGAGCCATCAGAACGTGCCTGCACTTCCACCATTCATTTTCTGAGAGAGAACCACCTACTCATGTGTTGAGATTAAGAGATTCCATTCCTACCATTTGAACCTTGATCTCTAGCCTTACCCAAGTTGCTTTCCACTCAAATCCTTCTTCCAACATAACCAAATCTATGAGAGAGAGTTGAGTGTTGGGGAGACTATCGTTTGAAGCACAAGAGCAAGGAGTTCATCATCAACACACCATTTATTAGCTTTTGGAGAGTGATGTCTCCTAAATTGGTTAGGTGTCGCTTGGGAGCCTCCGACATGATGTGGAGTTGAACCAAGAAGTTTGTAAGGGCAAGAAGATCGCCAACTTCGTGAAGATCTACCTGAGTGAGGCAAGTCCTTCGTGGGCGATGGCCATGGTGGGATAGACAAGGTTGCTTCTTCGTGGACCCTTCGTGGGTGGAGCCCTCCGTGGACTCGTGCAACCGTTACCCTTCGTTGGTTGAAGTCTCCATCAACGTGGACGTACAATAACGCCACCTATCGGAACCAAGCCAAAAATCTTCGTGTCTCCATTGCGTTTTCCTTCTCCAAACCCTTCCCTTTACCTTCATATGCAATGTTTTACTTTCCACTACTATACTCTTAGAATTGCATGTGTAGGTTGATTGCTTGACTTGTCATAATTCCTAAAATCTGCCCACAACTAAAATTGGGAAAAGGATAGATTTTTATTTGGTCAAGTAGTCTAATCACCTCCCCTCTAGACATACTTTCGATCCTACACCCAACATCTTTGCTAGACAAAAATCCGCACTACGTAGAGATACTACTTGTGCATCCAAAAACCTTAAACCCAATTTCATGTTATGAGAGTCCACTATACCTACCTATGGATTGAATAAGATCCTTCAAGTAAGTTGTCATCGGTGCATAAGGCAATAAAAATTGCTTCTAAATATGTATGATCTTTTAGTGTAAGGGAAACTAAGCGGTGTACGAACTTGTGATGGCAAAGAAATAAAAGCGAAGGTTGCTATCATAAGGGGCAATGTAACGTGATGTTCCTTTGCACTAAGAGCTTTTGCATACAAATACAAAAAGCGCATGACAACCTCTGCTTCCCTCTACAAAGGGCCTATCTTTTTTACTTTTATGTATTTACTTTTTATGCAATAGTTAATAGTGTTCTCCTCTATTCCTTTTTATTTTTCTCTTTTGCAAGCATCATGTGGTGGGGAAAGATGTAGGCACATAAATCCAGTTGGATATGAGTGATCATGAGTTATTATTGTTGACATCACCCCTGAGGTGAATAAGTTGGGAGGCAAAATTATAAGCTCCTATCTTTCTAAGTGTCTGGCTGAAATTCTTTGCTCCATATGTATGGCGTGAGTGTTAGCAATCATAGAAGACTAAATGATGGTCGAGTCTGTGGACTTGCTAAAAAGCTTCGACATGAGACCCTTCCTGAAAATATGATGAATTGCAATTGCATTGTTGACTGAGAACATAGTTTGTTAGTTTTCAAGAAAGTTTATGCCTTATACTTCGATGTTGTGATGAGCTATTACTTGCTCATAAGAAGTTATATGATAATAAATATTGTTGTTATAATAATGATCATGATGATACTATGTCCGTATTTTATCTTTATCGACACCTCTATCTCTCTCTCTCTCTAAACATGTGGGCATGATTATCGATATCGGCTTTCGCTTGAGGGCAAACAAGGTCTAAGCTTCGGGGAGTTGATACGTCCATTTTGCACCATGTTTTCCTATTGTTATTTATATTGTTTTTAATCAATATAACACTTTGTGGAGTAATTCTAATGCCTTTTCCCTCATAATATGCAAGGTTTACACAAAGAGGGAGATTGCCGGCAGCGGGAATTCTGGACCTTAAAAAGCTATGTTAGAAATACCTATTCTGCACATCTTCAAATGAGCTGAAATTTTACGGAGATTTATTTTGGAATATATAAAAAATACTGGAGAAAAGAAATACCAGAGGGGGCCACCCAGGTACCCACTAGGCACCAGGGTGCGCCTACCCCCCTGGAGTGCACTGGTGGGTAGTGGGGGCCCTGGCCAGCCTTCGGTGCCCATCTTCTGGTATATAAGCCCATTTGACCTAGAAAAAAATAAGGAGAGGTCTTTCGGAATGGAGCGTCGCCATCTCGAGGCGGAACTTGGGTAGGGACACTTTTGCTCTCCGGCAAAGAGATTCCGCAGGGGATACTTCCCTCCGGGAGGGGGAAATCGAAGTCATCGTCATCACCAACAACCCTCTCATCGTGGAGGGTCAATCTTCATCAACATCTTCACCAGCACCATCTCATCTCAAACCCTAGTTCATCTCTTGTATTCAATCTTTGTATCAAACCTCAGATTGGTACATGTGGGTTGCTAGTAGTGTTGATTACATCTTGTAGTTGATGCTAGTTGGTTTATTTGGTGGAGGATCATATGTTCAGATCTATTATGCTATTCAATACCCCTCTGATCTTGAGCATGAATATGTTTTGTGAGTAGTTACTTTTGTTCTTGAGGACATGGGAGAAGTCTTGTCATAAGTAATCCTGTGAATTTGGTATTCGTTCGATATTTTGATGATATGTATGGTGTGATTCCCTTAGTGGTGTTATGTGAACGTCAACTACATGACACTTCACCATCTTTGGGAGTAAGGGAATGCATTGTGGAGTAGTTATTAGATGATGGGTTGCTAGAGTGATAGAAGCTTAAACCCTAGTTTATGCACTATTCCGTAAGGGGTTGATTTGGATCCATATGTTTAATGCCATGATTAGATTTTATCTTAATTCTTTTTTCCTAGTTGCGGATGCTTGCGATAGGGGTTAATCATAAGTGGGAGGCTTGTTGAAGTAAGAACAGCACCCAAGCACCGGTCCACCCACATATCAAATTATCAAAGTAGCGAATGATGAAAACAAACATGATGAAAGTGACTAGATGGAATTCAAGTGTGTCCTCAAGAACGTTTTACCTATTATAAGAGATTGTTCCGGCCTGTCCTTTGCAACAAAAAGGATTGGGCTACCTTGCTGCACTTATTTTTATTCTTGCTACTTGTCACGTGTTACAAATTATCTTGCTACCAAACTATCTATTACCGACAATTTTAGTGCGTGCATAAAATACCTTGCTGAAAACCGCTTATCATTTCCTTCTGCTCCTCATTGAGTTCGACACTCTTACTTATCGAAAGGACTACGATAGATCCCCTATACTTGTGGGTCATCAATCGCTCCAAAGCAACCCCATCCTAGCCGCACCCGGCGAGGTCGAGCCAATGCTACTATATCTATCAACTACCACACAGGTAGTGAGCATGGTCATCATAGTGGAATGATAAGAAGCAGAACCGAGCCTAGAAAGTATGGCACCCAGTATACAACATAATTAAAGTTGTGTCACTGTGCAAAACACTTTACCCACGTTACCATAAAATTGCATATGGGGTATTCATGTTAGCCCGGAAACTGTGACATTACTTCCAGGTGAATCCAACCACCATTGTTAGTTACAGAGACATGGTAGTATGGGTCATCTAAATGGACGATGGCAGTGATGACGGTTCCCCCAACGATGCTCCGATGCCACCGGAAGAGATGGGGAGAGAGGCCCCTCCTTCTTATAACTTGGCATCCTCCCTAGGTAGGAGAAGGTTTACTGCTCTGGTCCTTGGTGTTCATGGCTCCGGAGGGTGAGAGGACCCTCTTGATCTTTCCTCGGGCTAATCCCCTAGATGTCAACAAATGCATATGGTGCTTCCTGTGGTCGGAAGACGAGGGGCTCACTGCCAGGAGATGCATGGTTAACTCGACGACGGTTTGCTTGCTGGTGGAGCTCGGCAGCCTGGGCATCCACGACATGTGGCACTTCATTAGGGCCCTCCGCCTACGATGGCTTTGGCTATCATGGCACCATGAGCAGCTGTGGGTGGGCACGGAGCCGCTGTTTGATGATATCGGCAAAGCCCTCTTCGCCAAAGCAACCGTAGCCACGCTAGGCGACGACACATGGGCCTCTTTCTGGCAATCACCCTGTCTCGAGATATGGATGTGACGCCCCTGATTCAATCATACACTAATCATACACGCAAACGTGTACGATCAAGATCAGGGACTCACGGGAAGATATCACAACACAACTCTAAGAAATAAATAAGTCATACAAGCATCATAATACAAGACAGGGGCCTTGAGGGCTCGAATACAAGTGCTCGATCATAGGCGAGTCAGCGGAAGCAACAATATCTGAATACAGACATAAGTTAAACAAGTTGCCATAAGATGGCTAGCACAAACTAGGATACAGATCGAAAGAGGCACAGGCCTCCTTCCTAGGATCCTCCTAAACTACTCCTGGTCGTCGGTGGCGGCCTGCACGTAGTAGAAGGCACCCTCGGTGTAGTAGGAGTCGTTGAAGGTGGCGTCTGGCTCCGGGGCTCCAGCATCTGGTTGCGACATCCGCGAAGAATGGAAAAAGGGGGGAAAGAGGGAGCAAAGCAACCGTGAGTACTCATCCAAAGTACTCGCAAGCAAGGATCTACACTACATATGCATCGGTATCAATGAAAAGGGTAGTATCTGTGGACTGAACTGCAGAATGCCAGAACATGAGGGGGATAGCTAGGCCTATCGAAGACTATGCTTCTGGTAGCCTCCATCTTGAAGCATATAGAAGAGAGTAGCTGGTAAGTTAACCAAGTAACAACGTATAGCATAATCCTACCAGACGATCCTCGCCTCATCGCCCTGTGAGAGAGCGATCACCGGGTTGTATCTAGCACTTGAAAAGGTGTGTTTTATTAAGTATCCAGTTCTAGTTGTCATAAGGTTGAGGTACAACTCCGGGTCGTCCTTTTACCGAGGGACACGGCTATTCGAATAGATAAACTTCCCTGCAGGGGTGCACCACATTACCCAAAATGCTCGATCCCTCTGGCCGGGCACACTTTCCTGGGTCATGTCCGGCCTCAGAAGATCAACACGTCGCAGCCCTACCTAGGCCTAACAGAGAGGTCAGCATGCCGGTCTAAATTCTATGCGCGCAGGGGTCTGGGCCCATCGCCCATTGCACACCTGCACGTTGCGTGGGCGGCCGGTGAGCAGACCTAGCAACCTCCATTACAAAGGAAGTTGCGTTACGCGGTCCAACCCGGCGCGCGCCTCTCAGTCGCTGACGTCTAGGAGGCTTCGGCTGATACCACGATGTCGAGTGCCCATAACTGTTCCCGCGTGGTGGTTAGTGCGTATAGGCCAGTGGCCAGACTCAGATCAAATACCCAATCTCGTTAAGCATGTTAATTTATATAATCGCGGACGCCGACCAGGGACCAGGCCCACCTGTCTCCTAGGTGGTCACCACCTGCCCTGTCGCTCCGCCACAAAGTAACACTCGGGTGCCGTCAGGAACCCAGGCCCACCACTACCTGGGTGGAACCACCTGCCCCTTCAGCCCCCATCTCCGAATAGTATCATAAGTATTGTAATAGTATAAAGTATATAGTATATGCCCGTGATCACCTCCCGAAGGGATCACGGCCCAGTAGTATAGCATGGCAGACGAACAAGAGTGTAATGCCACTGATGGAATACTAGCATCCTATACTAAGCATTTAGGATTGCAGGTAAAGGTAACAACAGAAGTAACAAGGATAGGCTATGCAGCAGAATAGGTTCATCCGAAAGCAGTAACAGCTACACTACTCTAATGCAAGCATTAGAGGGAAAGAGTAGGCGATATCGGGATGAACAAGGGGGGGCTTGCCTGGAAGCTCGGCAGAGAAGGAGGGGTCGTCAACACCGTAGTCGATCAGGGCAGCAGCGGCGGCTTCAGTCTCGTAGTCTACCGGAGAGAAGAGGGGGAAGAAACAATGAATATAATGCAAACAGATGCATAACGATGCATGACATGACATTAAGCGGTGCTAGGTGTGCCCTAACGCGGTAGAAGGTGATACCGGCGAAGGGGGGGAACATCCGGGAAAGTATCCCCGGTGTTCGATGTTTTCGGACAGATGAATCGGAGGTGGATTGTCGCACGTTCGCTATGCTAGGGGCGTGTGGCTGACAAACAGACCGCGTTTCCGATTCGTCTCGTCGTTCTGAGCAACTTTCATTCACAAAGTATATTCATCCGAGCTACGATTTATTTTATGTTAATTTTCAAAGTTTTAATCAATTTCTGACATTACTGCATTTAATTAAATTTGAGTTATTAAATAGCTATTTTGTTAAGTGCACCCAGTATTACACCCAGTCAGAGACTGACTGGTGGGTCCAGTCAACTGCTGACTCAGCAGTCAAAGCGGACCACGTCAATAGTGAATAGTGCAGGTGGGGGCCATCTGTCATTGGCTAGGGGATATGTAACAAACCTGTGTAACTACCACTGTGATCAGCTGCTAATAATGCCAAGTCATATCATTTGCAGTGCCTAGTCATAGTGGTTAACCAAAATAATTCAAACTCCATTCCGAAAATCAACTCAAATTCAAAAGTGCAAAATAAATTTGCTCAAACACCTTTGGAAAAATGTTCACTAATTAGGAAATATTCCAGATGCACTGATAAAAATATAACCATTGCTACTTCGATTGGATAAGTGGTTCAAACCACATGAAACAGTACCCAAAACAACCATATTAAATTCATTTCAAATTCAAATATAATCCAAATTTGCCTAAACCAATTTTTGGTGGAAGGGAATATTGCATTGTAATATTGGGGACAACTCTCATACTTTACAAAAATGCAAAAGTGCCCTAACTAATACAAAACAGAAAAGAATTAAAGAAAATAGAAGCAGAGAAAGGATAATAAGAAAAGGCCACTGTGCACTGCCACTAGTGCACAGTACCTGGAGCCGGCCCATCTGGCCCATTCCCCCTTCTCTCATCAGTGCATGTCGCCGCCGCTATGGCCGAGCTCGCGCTCGCCGGCCGCAGGCCGACACGCCGACGCCACCGACGAAACAGTGACGAGGACGGGATAAGGTCAAGGTCGTTCGCTTCCCCCTGGATCCCCTCGACCACTCCTCCCCTCTTCCCTCGCTCTCCCCCTCTGGATCTCGTCACCACCGAGCGCCATCGCCGCCATTCGCCCCGTGCCACCGCGGCCACAGTCTACCATTCTCCTCACCGAGACATCCTACGGCTTCACCTCACTCTTCTGCCTCGGCTGCACATCGACCTCGAGCTCGGGGAGGACCGCACGAATGAGATCGACCTCGGCCTCTTCTTCTCTGTCGCCGGCGATCCCTGTCGACCCCGAGCCCCCTGCTGCTACTAAGCCATCGAAGGCTTTTCATAGCCGCTAGGTGAGCTCCGCCTCTTCCCCTGCTTCCTTCCCCGCGTACTTGGGTGCCTCCGACGAGCTGCCAGCGATGCCGTGCTCCGACCGCCGCCGCTTCTGCCATTGGTGCGCTCACGAGCCCCTATGGCTCGAGCCAGTGGCTCTGGTGAGCTCCTGGGGTGCTACTGCTGCTGCCTAGATAATCAGCTCGAGCTCTTGCGCTGCTTTTCCGCCGAATCCGCGAGGTCCCGAACTCCGGCGTCCGCCTTCGCTCGTCGCCGGCCATTTTTCCGGCGACCATTTGGTCCATAGCTGTCACCAACGGACACGGCATCAAGCGCCCATTCGAACACAAGTGGCCGCGTTCGAAACGGACCACCGTAGCGCGATTCCGGCCACTTCCCGAGCGCGCCGCCGCGCGATTTGGTCGCCGGCGACCAGCCGCCGGCCGTGCTGAGCTGGCAGGGCTGGGGCCACCCCCAGTGACACTGCCAGTGGCCCCCACTGGCCCCGTTGACTGGTTTGACCAGTCAACGCGCTGACGTGGACGTCCTGTGCCACTGACACGCGGGCCCCACCGCCCAGCTAATTAACTAAAATGTTTTGTAAATAAAAAATAAACTAAATATACTAATTAGTCTATGACAGGTGGGGCCAGATGTTAAATAACCCTCTGATTAGTTTTAACTAAAATCTGTTTAGCCACAGAGGCTGACATGTGGGTCCCACTGGACCCACATGTCAGGTTTGACCAGGTCAGCGTCACTGTTGACCTGCTGATGTCAGCAACACGTCATGTTGATGTCGTAATTCATATTTGTTAAATAAATAAGTTCCAGAAAATCAAATAATCTTTAAAAACTGATATCTATTAAACCGTAACTCGGATCGAAAAAGTTAAAACATGAAAGTTCTCAAAACAATGAGACGAGTCTGATCGTGTCGTCTGTTTCCCTGTCGGAACCTCCTACGTAGGAGAACTCGTAACTCCAAGCTCGCTTCCGGTAGATGAATAGTGCACACACACCGGTTAATAAATCCCAGATTAATTCTAAAAATAACTAAAATGACTTAGAGGCATATTTAGGCAACCCTGCACTGCATCATAGCATCGCACGCACTGTGTTGCATCTGCTTGCATTATATTTACTTGTTTCTTCCCCTCTCTTCTCTTTCGGTAGACCCCGATGTTGCCGTAGCTCCTGAGGCAGACGCCACTCCGGAGTACGACTACGTCCCTGACGATCAGGCCCTTGCCGTCGAGCAGATAGGCAAGCACCCCCATTTTGAGCATTCCGATATCGCCCACTCTCTTCTCTCTTATGCTTGCATTAGAAGTTACTGCTGCTACTGTTGTCCTATATCTGCTGCATAGCCTGCTTTATTGTAGCCTACTTTTGATACCTGTCTGTTCTCCTAAACTGTTTAGTATAGGATGGGTAGAGCCTTATCAGAGACCCACTTGTCCCGACTGCCCCGCTGGACTCTCAGAAGACCCGAGCAACGGGATTGAAGACTAGAACCTGGCACCGCACGTCACTTCCCCTAAGATGCTCGACTCTGCTGGGTTACTATCGAGTGCCGAGGGTGATACCTCGTCAGCACTTCTGATGATAACCTTGTAGGTTAGTTATTCGGTCATGGTAAGCGAGGGTGATTCCTCCTACACCACCCCCGATAACGACGTCGTCGTGCAACTTCTCAAGTGCGGACCTCGAGGGTGATTCCTCGTTCGTTCACCTTGACGATAGCATCAAGCGGGAATTCCAACGAGGGTGATTCCTCAGGGTTCCCCCTTGGTGTCAGACACACGGAGACTTGGTTACTATGACTGAACACTAAACCATGATATAATGTTACTAAAGACGGGTCGGCACTGAGGGGTACCCGCGCGAGCATGGATGCCAAGTGATGTGGAGTCGGGTTGACCTGAGAGGTGCCCGCGAGATAACTACGAGGCGTGGCCGGGCATTCTTAGCCCTTGCCACAAGTCCTCGAGACGGGGCGACGGGGTCACATCGATCGTGAGTCTCTGCTCGTTACCGCGCGCTCCTAATCCACTAACGGTTTGGATATTTGATCCGAGGGGCCTTTGGCCTGATAGCACTAACCATCACGTGGGCATAGTATGGGCGTTCTGCGTCGTATAGATCAGCCGAAGCTCTATTGACGTCAGCGAGGAGCGGCCCATTTTGGATTGGACTGGGAACGCAACTGCGCTTGTATAAGGGGTTGCTAGGTCTGCTTCCGAAACATCCTCGCAACGTGCAGGGTTCCCAGGGCGAAGGCCCAAGACCCCTGGGGGCATAGGTTAGTCCGGCGTGCTGACCTCTCTTTAGAGCCCAGGTCGGGTTGCGGCGTGTTGCTTAGCCGAGGCCGGGCATGACCCAGAAAAGTGTGTCCGGCCGGAGTTAAGAGAGCGTGGTGGGTAAGTTGGTGCACCCCTGCAGGGAAGAAACTTCTATCGATAGCCTGTCCTACAGTAAAGGACACTCGGAGTTGTATCCCGATCGGTACAACTAGAACATGACTTGAGATGAAATGGATAGTACGGCTCTGGGATTGCTTTCTCGCAGGGAGTCGAGGAAGAATCTCTGGCCGAGGTTGATGACATTACTACTATATTTTACATTATGTTATTCTGCTCTCTTCTAATGCTGCAAGACTGATGAAGATGCTTGAAGATGCTAGTCTTCGATAGGACTAGGCTTTCCCCCTCTATTCTGGCATTTCTGCAGCCCAGTCCACATATACAGCCCCCTTTGAAAATGTTGCATACGTAGTGTAGATCCTTGCTTGCTGAGTACTTCGGATGAGTACTCATGTTTGCTTTATTTTCCTTTTTCCCCCTTTATCCCTTTGTCGCATCCAGACGACGGAGCCCCGGAGCCAGTTGTCCCCGTCGACGACCACTACTACTACCAGCCCGGAGAGTACTACTACTACGAGGAGCTGACCGACGACCAGGAGTAGGATTCGGAGGGTCCAGGGCAGGAGGCCCACGCCTTTTGATCGTAGAGTTTTATTTTGCCCCGCCTCTGTGAAGGCTTATCTCTCGGTTCTGTAATATATCTGTACCCAGATATCTGATGCTTCCGCTGACACTTGTATGCCATCGAGCTATGTATTCGAGCCCTCGAGGCCCTAGCTTGTAATATAAAGCTTGTATGACTTTATTTATGTTTTAGAGTTGTGTTGTGATATCTTCAAGTGAGTCCTTAGGCTTGATCGTGTGCATTTGCGTGTATGATTAGTGCACGATTAAGACGGGGTCGTCACAGGTTGGTATCAGAGCCGACTGCCTCTAGGAGTCCCCCTTTCCAACTCTTTGGCCAAAGTTGAGTCTAGAAACCGAAAACTATTTTACTAACTTGGCTGTGTGGCTTACGGGCCCACGTCACCGACTGGGTGGTATTAGGATCTTTTATTCCTCGTCTTTACTCTGGGACTCTGATCTCTCTTCTATTCGGGTTTAATAAAATTTACTAACACCGACACTTAGGATCTCGTAAATTCTATCCACCCGGAGAGCTGGATTCAGCGCGATTTCCCTGTCTTTGATCTGATTAGTCTGATAATCATTTTCCTTTCCATTGTTTTATTTAACCTTCTTTCCGAAGTCTGGTTTATTTCTCATCGTCGAATGACAATCCTGAATCTACTCTATTTCAGATGGACCGTCTGTTTCCACCTCGCCCTACGACGCAGCTTGTGCTTCGCACCTGTGCTCGAGACGTCCCTGGGTTTCCAGCTGTTCTGATCGCCCTCTTGATCAGGCTAGGATACCGCTGGTGCCCCGAGTACATGGTCTACGAGGTTTATCATGAGTTCAACCAAGAGCAATACTATGCTGATGTTCGCATCTACGATCAACAGGATGACTCAGACACTGAGTTACACCGTTTTCGCGGTATCGGTGTGACGATTGAGATGGTAGTCCATGATGCCGCCTACTCTGCTGTCGCACGTCTTCGAGGACAGTTCGGTGCTGACTTGGATGCTTCTGAGTATCGGTACATTCCGTATGCCCCTGCTGGAGATGCTACTGGATACTACATAGCTGTCTGTGCCCCTTACGAGCCTCGTCGCTATGATCAGCGAGTCCTGATTCACTGTACTCAGGCTCTGGTTCGCACTGTTCGAGCTGTTGCCATCGAGTTGTTTGCCACTCGAGCATGACTCTACGAGGCTATGACGAAATTGCTACCAGTTGTTCGTGCAGGGATACATCCGGAGCACATTCTATACCCGAGCAGGACCGAGATGCCATCAGGGATCGATTGGCCTGCTGTGGGAGGTCACACGCCTGCACGTGGACCTCTTCTCTGTATGGACCTGTATGACTTAATGACTACTATTAAGCATCTGCCGTACTATTTAAATTCCGTCGCGTTACATCATGCAAGTCGCTAAACACTCGCATTGGCTTCTGCTAAACTACCCCTGTCGATTTAGCAGGATGGCTGACAACAATCCCCCACCGTCGCCGCCACCTGACTATATGGCTGCGATGATGCAACAGTTCGAACTCAACCGCCAATTCATGACGGGGATATGCAGCAATTCCCCCGTCCCAACGCCGACCAGCCGCCACCTTCCATCACCTTGCTAGAATTTATGCGGCTCAACCCGTCGTTCTTCCGCAACACCGTTAACCCGCTGGATGCCGATGACTGGCTGCATGACATCTTCCATGAGATGGAGTCTGCTGATGTCGCCCCGGCCAATTATGTCACCTTTGCGACATACCTTCTGAAGGGTCCTGCATCACAATGGTGGGCCACTCACCGACAGACTCTACCACCTGGTACCGTTGTCACTTGGGCAGAATTCAAGATTGCTTTCCATGCCCGCTACATTCCCCAAGCTGTCATAGCACGGAAGAAGGCTGAATTCCGTAGTCTCGTTCAGGGCAATAAATCTGTGGAAGTTTATCAGCGCGAGTTTCTTGACTTGTCTCGCTACGCTGAAGAGGACGTTCCCACTGATGACCGAAGGCAGGAGAAATTCCGCGAAGGGCTGCACCATGACATTCAGTTAGCCCTGCTTGTTCAAGACTACCCTAATTTCACCACCTTGGTGAATAAGGCTATTATGGTCGAGACTGGATTGAAGAAGCACAAAGAAGCGACCAGACGCACCCGTGGGGCGGGCTCATCTTCGGGCTCGTCTTCCCAGAAGCGCCGCATCTGGATACCTCAGAGCATGTACCGTCCAGCAGCACCAATGCATAGGCCTTCCTATGTTGCACCACGTCTACCTCCTCCACCACCGAGGCAGCCTCTGCAAGCTCCAGCACCTCGAGCTCCTGCACCACGTCCTGACAATGGACTATGCTTCAAGTGTGGCCAGCCAGGTCACCGTGACAGAGATTGCTCTCAGAATCAGAATCAGTTGGCTCTTCCTTCTGCCGGCCGTGGTAATGGCCGTGGGAATTCTCAGCCTCGCTACAGCAATGCCATACCTTCTTATGGTCGTGGGCAGAACTACCACGTCAACATGGCTGAAGCTCAAGATCAACCTGAAATTGTGATGGGTACACTTCTTGTTAATTCCGTACCTGCATCTGTTTTATTTGATTCAGGAGCATCGCATTCATTCATGTCGGAAGACTTTGCATTCATGCATGGCGTTAAGTGTGACAACCTACATCATCCGTTAGGGGTTGACACTCCTGCGGGTAGATGTCGAGCCTCCCTGTTCAGCCCCGAAGTCACTGTTGAAATTGAGGGGTTGAAATTTCAGGCACTCCCAATTATCCTGAGTTCTTCCAAGATCGATCTTATCCTGGGAATGGATTGGTTGAAGGCTCATTGTGCCTCCATCAATTGCGCCACTAAAGTTGTTCACCTCTTACACCCATCGAATGAGATAGTGAATTATCAAGCTCACCTCACTCAGAACGCCGAGGCTCAGATCTATGCCTTGAACGCGTTGAACGCTTCTCCACTTGAGGGAATCGAGAACCTCCCAGTTGTCTGTGACTTCCCGGATGTTTTTCCAGAAGAACTTCCAGGAATACCCCCTGCTAGAGCTGTCGAGATCGTCATTGACTTGAAGCCTGGCACCACTCCCATTGCGAAGCGTCCCTACAAGATGCCTCCGCACCATCTTATCGAGCTTAAGGAAGAGATTGATAAATCCTTAAGGAAAGGTTTCATTCACCCTAGTTCCTCTTCCTGGGGAGCACCGTCTCTTTTTGTCAAGAAGAAAGATGGTACGAATAGGTTGGTCCAAGATTACCGTCCTATCAACCAGGCAACCATTCAGAATAAATATCCGCTTCCCCGGATCAATGACTTATATGATCAACTTGCTGGATCTTTGGTGTTTTCTAAACTCGACTTGAGGTTTGGTTATCACCAGATCCGTGTCCGTGAAGAGGATATTCCAAAGACTGCATTCGTTACTCGATATGGCTCCTATGAATACACCGTCATGTCATTTGGCCTAACGAATGCTCCAGCTACGTTCTCACGTCTGATGAATTATATATTCATGGATTACCTCGACAAATTCGTCGTGGTGTATCTGGATGATATCCTAGTATATTCGAAGAATAAGGAAGAACATGCGAAACATCTTCGCCTTGTTCTGGAGAGACTTCGAGAACACAAGTTATATGCCAAGTACTCCAAATGTGAATTCTGGCTTTCTGAAGTGACCTACCTTGGACATGTGATTTCCCAGGACGGTATTGCCGTTAACCCGGAGCGTGTTCAGGCTATCCTTGACTGGACTCCTCCGAAGAATGCCAAGCAAGTCCGAAGCTTCCTCGGTCTAGCCAGTTATTGCCGCCGATTCGTCGAGAACTTCTCCAAGATCGCCAAGCCCCTGACTAATCTGCTCCACAAAGGCGTTAAGTTTGAGTGGACAGACAAATGTCAGGAAAGTTTCCAGACCCTCAAGGACAAGCTTACTTCTGCTCCAGTGCTTGCTTCTCCTGATTCTCGCAAGGACTTTGTCATATACTGCGACACCTCTCGTCAGTGATTAGGCTGTGTCCTAATGCAAGAACGAAGAGTGATTGCATATGCTTCATGCCAATTGCGACCGCATGAAGAAAATTATCCAGTGCATGATCTTGAACTTGCTGCAGTGATCTATGCATTAAAGTTATGGCGACATTACCTTCTTGGTAATCGGTGTGAGATTTATACCGATCATCAAAGCTTGAAATATTTTTTCACTCAACCGGATCTTAATCTCCGTCAGCAATGATGGTTAGAAACAATTACGGACTATGACTGCGGTATTTCATATACCCCGGGCAAGGCTAACGTGATGGCTAATGCCTTAAGCTGCAAGTCATATTGCAATAACCTCATGGTTAGGCGAGCTCAACCTCGTCTTTATGCAGAACTGACTCAGCTGAATTGTTCCCCAAGGTTCTCTTAATAACCTTGTGGTACAGCTAGATCTTCAAAAGGCTGTTAAGGAAGCGCAAGCCAAAGATGCTGAAATTGACTTGATGAAGAAAGAGCTTCACCTGGATAAGTACCGGGATTTCTCAGTTGCTGAAGATGGAACATTATATTTCAGAGACCGCATGGTAGTACCTCGCTTCGAGCTGATGACTGACAAAGTCATGAAGGAGGCTCATGATACGCCGCTGTCTATCCATCCGGGTAGCACCAAGATGTATCGCGATCTTCGACAGAGGTACTGGTGGTCCAAAATGAAGCAGGACATTGCTCGATACATTGCTGAATGTGACGTATGCCATCGCGTGAAAACAGAACATCAGAAGCCTGCTGGAATTGTTCAACCACTCCCTATTCCTCTATGGAAGTGAGATAAAGTGCAGATGGATTTCATTACTGGTCTTCTCAAGTCTCAGAAAGGTCATGATGCTATTCTTGTCGTCGTTGATCAACTTTCCAAGGTTGCTCATTTCCTACCTGTCAAGGAGACTATCACTACTAGCCAGTTAGCAGAACTTTACATCTCCAGAATCGTTTCACTTCACTGTATTCCGAAGGAGATCAGTTCGGACCGTGGTGGTCTTTTCACGTCCAAGTTCTGGGAAAGTTTCCAAGAAGCTATGGGCACTCACATTACATGGAGTTCAGCTTATCATCCTCAGTCCCAAGGCCAAGTTGAGCGCGTTAATCAAGTGCCTGAAGACATGCTTCGAGATTGTGTTATATCCTTCGGTAAGAAGTGGGAAGAATCTCTCCCATTTGTCGAGTTCTCTTATAACAACAGTTATCAAGCCAGCTTGAAAATGGCCCCCTTCGAAGTGCTTTATGGACGTAAGTGTCGAACCCCTCTGAACTGGTCAGAAACTGGGGAACGACCTCTCGTGGGACCGGACATTATTCAACACGCTGAAGAACAAGTCAGAATTGTCCGAGAAAATCTCAAGGCGGCTCAGAACCGCCAGAAGAGCAATTATGATCACAAGCGATGGGGTCTGACTTATCAACCAGGTGATCAAGTTTATCTCCGTGTCACTCCGATGAAAGGCACCCGTCGTTTCGGAATCAAGGGTAAGCTAGCTCCTCGCTATATCGGTCCTTTCCGCATCGTGGATAGACATGGATAGGTGGCTTATAAATTGGAGTTGCCGCCACAATTCTCTCATATTCATGATGTCTTCCACGTGTCGCAACTTCGTAAATGCTTCAAGGAATCTCCGCACCGTGCAGTGGATCACGAGATGCTTCAGTTGCAAGACGACTTGTCTTATAAGGAGCATCCGATCCGCATCCTTGATGAAGCTGAACGTCGAACTTGTTAGAAGACGACCAAGTTCCTGAAAGTGCAGTGGTCGAACCACACTGAAGATGAAGCCACTTGGGAACGCGAGGATCATCTTCGGGAAGAATATCCCGACCTCTTTCCTTCTACCTCCCAAATTCTCGGGACGAGAATTTCTTTTAGAGGAGGAGAACTTGTAACACCCCTGTGTAACTACCACTGTGATCAGCTGCTAATAATGCCAAGTCATATCATTTGCAGTGCCTAGTCATAGTGGTTAACCAAAATAATTCAAACTCCATTCCGAAAATCAACTCAAATTCAAAAGTGCAAAATAAATTTGCTCAAACACCTTTGCAAAAATGTTCACTAATTAGCAAATATTCCAGATGCACTGATAAAAATATAACCATTGATACTTGGATTGGATAAGTGGTTCAAACCACATGAAACAGTACCGAAAACAACCATATTAAATTCATTTCAAATTCAAATATAATCCAAATTTGCCTAAACCAATTTTTGGTGGAAGGAAATATTGCATTGTAATATTGGGGACAACTCTCATACTTTACAAAAATGCAAAAGTGCCCTAACTAATACAAAACAGAAAAGAATTAAAGAAAATAGAAAGCAGAGAAAGGAAAATAAGAAAAGGCCACTGTGCACTGCCACTAGTGCACAGTGCCTGGAGCCGGCCCATCTGGCCCATTCCCCCTTCTCTCTCCAGTGCGTGTCGCCGCCGCTGTGGCCGAGCTCGCGCTCGCCGGCCGCAGGCCGACACGCCGACGCCACCGACGAAACAGTGACGAGGAGGGGATAAGGTCGAGGTCGTTCGCTTCCCCCTGGAAACCCTCGACCACTCCTCCCCTCTTCCCTCGCTCTCCCCCTCTGGATCTCGTCACCACCGAGCGCCATCGCCGCCATTTGCCCCGCGCCACCGCGGCCACCGTCTACCATTTTCCTCACCGAGACATCCTGCGGCTTCACCTCGCTCTTCTGCCTCGGCTGCACATCGACCTCGAGCTCGGGGAGGACCGCACGAACGAGATCGACCTTGGCCTCTTCTTCTCTGTCGCCGGCGATCCCCGTCGACCCCGAGCCCCCTGCTGCTACTAAGCCATCGAAGGCTTTTCATAGCCCCTAGGTGAGCTTCGCCTCTTCCCCTGCTTCCTTCCTCGCGTACTTGGGCGCCTCAGACGAGCTGCCGGCGATGCCGTGCTCTGACCGCCGCCGCCGCTGCCATTAGCATGCTCCCGAGCCCCTATGGCTCGAGCCAGTGGCTCTGGTGAGCTCCCGGGGTGCTACTGCTGCTGCCTTGATAATCAGCTTGAGCTCTTGCGCTGCTTTTTCGCCGAATCCGCGAGGTCCCGAACTCCGGCGTCCGCCTTCGCTCATCGCCGGCCATTTTTCCGACGACCATTTGGTCCAACGCCATCACCAACGGACGCGGCATCAAGCGCCCGTTCGAACACAAGTGGCCGCGTTCGAAACGGGCCACCGTAGCGCGATTCCGGCCACTTCCCGAGCGCGCCGCCGCGTGATTTGATCGCCGGCGACCGCGCTGAGCTGGCAGGACTGGGGCCACCCCCAGTGACACTGCCAGTGGCCCCCACTGGCCCCGTTGACTGGTTTGACCAGTCAACGCGCTGACGTGGACGTCCTGTGCCACTAACACGCGGGCCCCACCGCCCAGCTAATTAACTAAAATGTTTTGTAAATAAAAAATAAACTAAATATACTAATTAGTCTATGACAGGTGGGGCCAGATGTTAAATAACCCTCTGATTAGTTTTAACTAAAATCTGTTTAGCCACAGAGGCTGACATGTGGGTCCCACTGGACCCACATGTCAGGTTTGACCAGGTCAGCGTCACTGTTGACCTGCTGATGTCAGCAACACGTCATGCTGACGTCGTAATTCATATCTGTTAATTAAATAAATTCCAAAAAATCCAATAATCTTTAAAAATTCATATCTTTTAAACCGTAACTCGGATCGAAAAAGTTAAAACATGAAAGAGAACTCGTAACTCCGAGCCCGATTCCGGTAGATGAATAGTGCACACACACCGGTTAATAAATCCCAGATTAATTCTAAAAATAACTAAAATGACTTAGAGGCATATTTAGGCAACCCTGCACTGCATCATAGCATCGTACGCACTGTGTTGCATCTGTTTGCATTATATTTACTCGTTTCCTCCCCCTCTTCTCTTTCGGTAGACCCCGACGTTGCCATAGCTCCTGAGGCAGACGCCACTCCGGAGTACGACTACTTCCCCGACGATCAGGCCCTTGCCGTCGAGCAGACAGGCAAGCACCCCCATTTTGAGCATTCCGATATCACCCACTCTCTTCTCTCTTATGCTTGCATTAGAAGTTACTGCTGCTACTGTTGTCCTATATCTGCTGCATAGCCTGCTTTATTGTAGCCTACTTTTGATACCTGCCTGTTCTCCTAAACTGTTTAGTATAGGATGGGTAGAGCCTTATCAGAGACCCACTTGTCCCGACTGCCCCGCTGGACTCTCAGAAGACCCGAGCAACGGGATTGAAGATTAGAACCTGGCACCGCACGTCACTTCCCCTAAGATGCTTGACTCTGCTGGGTTACTATCGAGTGCCGAGGGTGATACCTCGTCAGCACTTCTGATGATAACCTTGTAGGTTAGTTATTCGGTCGTGGTAAGCGAGGGTGATTCCTCCTACACCACCCCCGATAACAACGTCATCGTGCAACGTCTCAAGTGTGGACCTCGAGGGTGATTCCTCATTCGTTCACCTTGACGATAGAATCGAGCGGGAATTCCAACGAGGGTGATTCCTCAGGGTTCCCCCTTGGTGTCAGACACACGGAGACTTGGTTACTATGACTGAACACCGAACCATGATAACATGTTACTAAAGACGGGTCGGCCCTGAGGGGTACCCGCGTGAGCATGGATGCGAAGTGATGTGGAGTCGGGTTGACCTGAGAGGTGCCCGCGAGATAACTACGAGGCGTGGCCGGGCATTCGTAGCCCTTGCCACAAGTCCTCGAGACGGGGCGACGGGGTCACATCGATTGTGAGTCTCTGCTCGTTACCGCGCGCTCCTAATCCATAACGGTTTGGATATTTGATCCGAGGGGCCTCTGGCCTGATAGCACTAACCATCACGTGGGCATAGTATGGGCGTTCTGCGTCGTATACATCAGCCGAAGTTCTATTGACGTCAGCGAGGAGCGGCCCGTTTTGGATTGGACTGGGAACGCAACTGCGCTTGTATAAGGGGTTGCTAGGTCTGCTTCCGAAACGTCCTCGCAACGTGCAGGGTTCCCAGGGCGAAGGCCCAAGACCCCTGGGGGCGTAGGTTAGTCCGGCGTGCTGACCTCTCTTTAGAGCCCAGGTCGGGCTGCGGCGTGTTGCATAGCCGAGGTCGGGCATGACCCAGAAAAGTGTGTCCGGCCGGAATTAAGCGAGCGTGGTGGGTAAGTTGGTGCACCCCTGCAGGGAAGAAACTTCTATCGATAGCCTGTCCTACGGTAACGGACACTCGGAGTTGTATCCCGATCGGTACAACTAGAACATGACTTCAGATGAAATGGATAGTACGGCTCTGGGATTGCTTTCTCGCAGGGAGTCGAGGAAGAATCTCTGGCCGAGGTTGATGACATTACTACTATATTTTACATTATGTTATTCTGCTCTCTTCTAATGCTGCAAGACTGATGAAGATGCTTGAAGATGCTAGTCTTCGATAGGACTAGGCTTTCACCCTCTATTCTGGCATTTCTGCAGCCCAGTCCACATATACAGCCCCCTTTGAAAATGTTGCATATGTAGTGTAGATCCTTGCTTGCTGAGTACTTCGGATGAGTACTCACGTTTGCTTTATTTTCCTTTTTCCCCCTTTATCCCTTTGTCGCATCCAGACGACGGAGCCCCGGAGCCAGTTGTCCCCGTCGACGACCACTACTACTACCAGCCCGGAGAGTACTACTACTATGAGGAGCCGACCGACGACCAGGAGTAGGATTCGGAGGGTCCAGGGCAGGAGGCCCACGCCTTTCGATCGTAGAGTTTTATTTTGCCCCGCCTCTGTGAAGACTTATCTCTCTGTTCTGTAATATATCTGTACCCAGATATCTGATGCTTCCGCTGACACTTGTATGCCATCGAGCTATGTATTCGAGCCCTCGAGGCCCTGGCTTGTAATATAAAGCTTGTATGACTTTATTTATGTTTTAGAGTTGTGTTGTGATATCTTCAAGTGAGTCCTTAGGCTTGATCGTGTGCATTTGCGTGTATGGTTAGTGCACGATTAAGCCGGGGTCGTCATAGGATACACAGCCAGCACTTTGACTGGTCAAACTGGTCAAGGTGGGGCCACATGTCATAGACAGTGGCAATATTAACAAAGTTTATTTAAACTAATTAACTTAATTAGTCAGGGTGGAGCTTAGTGGTCAGTGGGTCAATTTGCTAACACATTTTCTTAGAGTTAAACCTAATCGCTACAGTTGCATGGCTCACCGTCAGTGGCCATCAGGATTAGTTTAATTAGCCTGCTAGTTATGCCCATGATTAATTAGGTGTGGGTCCCATTTGTCATTTACACATGGGTGGCGGATTAGAGTCCAGCTTAGCGGCTAATCCCGCGGGGTCCACCTGTCGGTGGCCCTCGGGACGGTTCAAATGGCCGGCCACGCCGGTGAGGCAGAACACGGCGGCGCCATGCGGGACCTCGCCGGAATCGCCCCTCCGGCCACGAACGGGCATGTGGTTGGGCGCGTCCGACCGCGTGGGAGGTGCCGCGTCGGACGGTGGTCATGACAGTCGCCAGGGAGGCCGGGAACGCTAACGGCAGGCAGCGGCCGGAGCTCGGCCTCACGGCAAACGGCGCCAGGGATGGCCAAAACGAGCAGGAGGAGGGGGAAAACGGACGGCGGCTCACAGTGGAGCTGTAGGGATGGCAGCGGGCTCGACGGGGATCGAAGAGAAGGCCGAGGTTGAAGAAGAGACGACGGCGGCGACTTGGTGAAGCTCCTGCTCGCTGGCGTTGGCGTGAAGGTCGAGGAGGTCGAGGGGCAGCCCCTCGAAGCGTCAGCCTGCTAAGGGAGGCCGGTGGCCATGGGGTTCACGGCGGCGCGGCGTCGGGCGCGGTCGGGCGGTTGCGGGGAGAGGGAGCGGCGCGAGGTCAGCGGAGGCAGAGGGCGGCGCTGGGGCCAAGGGGACGGGGAAGGCTAGCGCCGGGGCATGGCAGCGGCGCAGCTCGGTGGAGGGAGGAGAGGCTGTGAGGGGGGGTTCAGGCAAGAGGCGTCTCGCCTCGTGCGTGCGGCGGCGCGAGGGATGGTGAGGGGAGCGAGAGGAGTATGCTCGCTGCGGCTAGGGTTAGTAGCGAGGCTGGTTGGGCCTAGCAGGCCTAAGGCCCAGGGGGATGAGGGGGGTTTGATCTTTTTTGTTGTTGTTGTTTTGTTTCTCTCTTTTCTTTTTATTTATTTTTTTGTTTTCTATTATGTTTTACTTTACTTTTAAATCGCTAGTTTTGTAAAATACAACGATAGCTCCTAAATTAATGTTTCCAAATAACCCACTGCCCTAAAAAGTTTTTCCTCGAAATAAAATAGTTTAGCATTTTACAAAATATCAAAGGCATTTATTTAATCGTTTCAACTACTATTTTAATCATTTTATAGTATTAAAACATTTTAAAAAAAGTGGGGTTTCTTCACCACAATTACCTTTGCATTATCTGGCACCACCCAAACATTTTAGTTTTAAAGTTTGAAAAAATTTGATGTTTGCCTTTAATTCAATTTTGAATTTGAATCGGTTTTGAACTAACCCGAGATTATCAACGGTAACCGAGGTGACGTGGCATCATTAGCAGAGGTTCACTGTAGCTTAATTATCCGGGCGTTACAATTCTCCTCCACTACAAGAAATCTCGTCCTGAGATTTAATAGGCAGAGTAAAGGGGGAAGGTTCTGGTTACGAAATTCTAGCGAGTGTTCTCGGTCTTTGTTGCTCTTCTCGAGGAGGTCGAGCCATTACATTGATATCTTCATTTTTCTGCTTCAGGTCCTCATGATGAAGTCGGCATCCTTTATTCGGGTACTCCATCGTACTTACGAAAGAAAAAAGGGGGGGGGTATTCCGGGAGAACGGACCTCTTCAAGGTTGACTATCTGGTAGATAACAACGGGGAAGGTGGCGGAAAGTAACTCTCAAATTGAAACTTAAGAAGATATCGAGAGCCAAGTAAGAAGGTACCAAGAGAAATTTCGAGCGGATAGGCAATCGTTCATTGCCTAAAACAGAGTGTGAAAGGGGTTCAGAGCAATGGGAATAAGTATTGTGTTTGATACCAGAATTGACGATCTTTCGGAAGGTGGCTCATGAATTACATATGAGGCCACGCGCGAGGAACAACCTTGGGAACAGGGGGTGTACAGGAGAGCCAGGTTTCGATCCTGTGGAACTGTGGGTTATCGGCCCACCATGTGGGTTAAAAGTAGGAAGGGCGGTGACGTCTTGCACGGTCATGATAGCACGGCAGGTCAGAGGATAGCATGTCAGTCACATTGGCAACAACGTTGGTACCAAGGGCGAGGGACGAAGAGAACCATTTTCCTGCTCGTTGAACGAGGCGGACCAATAGGCAAAGTTCTCGTCCATCGGTGGCTACTGGAATGTTATCAACAATAGTAACAGGGTCTTACTGACAGAGTTGTACACCGAGGTGCTTACATAAGCAGTAGAATAGTACTGCTTAGATCATATAGATCACAAGAAAGGTTAAACAAAACAATGAAAAGTAAAACGTTTTTATCAGAATAAACAGAACAATGGAAAGGAAAATGTGCCTAAACACATATTTCAGGGGTATATCCTTCCCAAGGACAAGTAGAACATGAAATCCATGACATGATAGAAAGTAGAAAACCCTTTAGGAAAGGGGAGAGAAATTTCATGACATTACCCATACAACGATGTTTGGATAATTTGATAAAGAAAATTTAGCATTGTGCTTCAAATGTTCTTATTGAAAATCGAAGTAACAAAGACATGCTTCGAGATAGCACCGACATGGTCTTCAAGCAAAGGTCAGACTTTGGATACACAAAGGACCCATCAGGAACAACTTATAGAATAAGTGTTACAATTTCCTCATGGAAGAATGGCTAACCTTGCTAAAAGGAAACTATAACAATAGGGCCTCCGGCCAGGTGTGCTAGGCATGACACCACCTTACCGGGTCAAAGACCAATGTTATAACTCTTGGGAATATGTTCCAACCATCATATCTGACCGAGATTCAGATCTGATTGGGGTCAGGATACCTCAGACTCAGGATGCTTGAGAAGGAAGGGGTGCAACACAATTTGACGAGATGGCGTTGCAAGATTCTCGGGAAATGAACTATGGAAGCAAGTTCCAAATCATGAGTTCATCATTAAACCAAGGAGGGGATGAGGAGGTGGCTGATGAACTCAGCGACAATTCATCGAGATTTCCAAAAGATGGATTTCCACAATCATGTGAACAAGTAGATAACATTTGTCAGATCAAATGATATAATGAGGTATGCTCGAGGAAAACATACTCGATTAAACATCGGTTGACAGGTGCGCCCGAAATATGGGCATAGGTAGCCTGATCAATTGTTAGAATGGTGATCCAATAACCGATAGGCTAAGAATGAAATGTCGATCATTAACTTCAAAGCAATAGGGTTGCTAGAAGTGCAGAATCTAAACAGCACCGTTCACTTATTGGTATCCAGGTTAGAATCAACACGGGAACCAAGAAAGAATGGTAATGGTGAGAAGTATCACAATACCAAGAATTCTTAAGAGGTGGAGCAATCCTCACAACATTCTTGATATAGAAGACAGTAATACTACAAGGTGAAACATAACCTAAGCTAGATAGCAAGGAAATCAAGGTACAACACAAAACATGAACAAGTTTGTGTTGGGGGGAGGCAAGAATGTTGTCGATGATAACACAAATCATCAAGGGGCAAGGATGGTATTTCCCATCATGAATTCGATTGATATCCTGGAAGAGCTCAAAATGTTGATGATGATCACGACACAATTGTCGAGAGATTTCATGAAGGTGTAATCGATCGGCGATGACATCAAGTCAAAGGAATGATGAAGCGAAAGGTTATTGGAGCCACGGGTACGTCACAAATTCGGAATCAAGCTTGTTGTTCAAGGCGAAATGATATGACGAGGAAAGTCGACGTAAGCTTAGCTCATCGTCGAAAATTGTGCTCCGGGAAGAAGGACCAGGTAGCACAGTTAAAAAGATGCACGATAATGATATAGCCGACCAGGCTAGGAATGACTTGAAGGATTAATAAACTCATAAGCAACAAAGATTACTTAGAGTTATTGAGTCGGAGTGCGGAATTGATTCACTTATCGGTCTCCTTGAGTGTCTAACAACTCAGAACCCGGGGAAAATTGGAATCGGTGAGAAATAATACTTGAAGAAGAACTCATAAGAAGTAATATGGTTTTGTGATATTATCGAAATACCACGGGGTAATACTCGAAGGTAGATCATAATAGAGGTTGGACGGGTGCATTGATCTGCAGAGGAAAAGTGGTTTAACTTGTCAGAGAAATTGAATCAAAGGGGAACAATATGGTCAGAACCACATTTGTAAATGATCAAACCATAGATACAAGAAGAACTTATAACAAGGGGGTAACTATTTTTTGAGAAACTTACATGATAAGATCTACATCGTGTCCATGGGCATTAACGCAAAGTTCAAGGTCGACTCCCACTTCTTCAATGTATAACCTTCCATTCACTTCTCGTTTCTTTTCGAAATGACATTAGTTGTTGAAAATTTTACCTGGTGCAATACCAGATAAGTATGACCCGTGAAATCTTTCAGGTTTGCACAGATTAGGGAAGGCATTGGTTCAACCCATCGGGTATCTTAGGAACATATACTACAAAGTTTAGAAGTAAATAACTCAAGCTCGAAAGTAGAGCATCGTTGGCCATATCAGAGAATAGGATTTACCATTGGCATTATGTATCAAGGAAAGAACTTCTCGAGGTTTTTGTATACAAAGGACACTGTCGGATGAAAATTCAACAAAGGATATGACGGTCCATAACGGAGCTGATGTGAGCATTGGTACACAAGCAGTGGAAGAAACAATGCAAAGGCATTGAATTATAGAAACAACTGACTAAATCAAAGCTTAGATGCAAAGGAATTATGATTTCCAACAAGGGATTAGAAGAAAACGCTCTGATTAAGGATGGATAAGTTGAGTAGGCTTAGGGGTACAATCGATGGCGATTTCATTGGTCGAGATCCGGCTCATGTTTAACATGACGTCTGAGCCGGAAGGATGATTTCTAGGATCTGGTTGAGGATTGCGAGCATTCGCAACTTACTGAATCAATAGACTCAAAATGATAGTGACTAAGGATGCCAATAAGATTACTATACTTATGGGATTAACCATATGCAAGCAAGCAAGAATTTCAAGAGCAATAAGCTGCTAAGGATTTTCGAAAGATCGAATAGTATTTCGAAGACCTTTGTGAAACACATGAACAACTGGTGATGAGCGGATACTTGGTATGTGTGAGGAATTATCCATAGGGGGTATCTCGGAATAATAGAGAGAATTTCGAGTTATCTTGTAATAACAAGATCAACTGGGAATAAAAGTAAGAACGACAGGTGTATGTATTTATCCATAGGGATATCTTGATAGTAGGGAATAGCAAAAGCGGTGGGCACAAAGTCTCGAGAGAATATAAGAGAGTATCTTCGAAATCTTCTGGTGAAGCAGACGGTCATCTGGAATGAAGGGGCTATCCGGGGGAAGTAGTCACGAGAACCTAGAGTTAGAGTTAGCAAAATCATTTAACCCGAATAGAAGCGAGATCAGAGTCCCAGAGTATAGACGAGGAATAAAAGATCCTAATACCACCAAATGAGGATGTGGGCCCATAAGCCACACAGCCATTTTAGTAAAAGTTTTGCAATGACTAGACTCGACTTCGGCCAAGGAGTTTGGAAGGGGGATTCCTACAGACAGTTGGCTCTGATACCAACTTGTGACGCCCCTGATTCAATCATACACTAATCATACACGCAAACGTGTATGATCAAGATCAGGGACTCACGGGAAGATATCACAACACAACTCTAAGAAAAAAATAAGTTATACAAGCATCATAATACAAGCCAGGGGCCTCAAGGGCTCGAATACAAGTGCTCGATCATAGGCGAGTCAGCGGAAGCAACAATATCTGAGTACAGACATAAGTTAAACAAGTTGCCATAAGATGGCTAGCACAAACTAGGATACAGATCGAAAGAGGCGCAGGCCTCCTGCCTGGGATCCTCCTAAACTACTCATGGTCGTCGTTGGTGGCCTGCACGTAGTAGAAGGCACCCTCGGTGTAGTAGGAGTCGTCGAAGCTGGCATCTGGCTTCGGGGCTCCAGCATCTGGTTGCGACGTCCGAGAAGAATGGAAAAAGGGGGAAAAGAGGGAGCAAAGCAACCATGAGTACTCATCCAAAGTACTCGCAAGCAAGGATCTACACTACATATGCATCGGTATCAATGAAAAGGGTAGTATCTGTGGACTGAACTGCAGAATGCCAGAATAAGAGGGGGATAGCTAGGCCTACCGAAGACTACGCTTCTGGTAGCCTCCAGCTTGAAGCATATAGAAGAGAGTAGCTGGCAAGTTAACCAAGTAACAACGTATAGCATAATCCTACCCGACGATCCTCTCCTCATCGCCTTGTGAGAGAGCGATCACCGGGTTGTATCTGGCACTTGAAAAGGTGTGTTTTATTAAGTATCCGGTTCTAGTTGTCATAAGGTCGAGGTACAACTCCGGGTCGTCCTTTTACCGAGGGACACGGCTATTCGAATAGATAAACTTCCCTGCAGGGGTGCACCACATTACCCAACACGCTCGATCCCTCTGGCCGGGCACACTTTCCTGGGTCATGTCCAGCCTCGGAAGGTCAACACGTCACAGCCCTACCTAGGCCTAACAGAGAGGTCAGCACGCCGGTCTAAATTCTATGCACGCAGGGGTCTGGGCCCATCGCCCATTGCACACCTGCACGTTGCGTGGGCGGTCGGTGAGCAGACCTAGCAACCTCCATTACAAAGGAAGTTGCGTTACGCGGTCCAACCCGGCGCGCGCCGCTCAGTCGCTGACGTCTAGGAGGCTTCGACTGATACCACGACGTCGAGTGCCCATAACTGTTCCCGCGTGGAGGTTAGTGCGTATAGGCCAGTGGCCAGACTCAGATCAAATACCCAATCTCGTTAAGCGTGTTAATTGATATAACCGCGGACGCCGACCAGGGACCAGGCCCACCTGTCTCCTAGGTGGTCACAACCTGCCCTGTCGCTCCGCCACAAAGTAACACTCAGGTGCCGTCAGGAACCCAGGCCCACCACTACCTGGGTGGAACCACCTGCCCCTTCAGCCCCCATCTCCGAACAGTATCATAAGTATTGTAATAGTATAAAGTATATAGTATATGCCCGTGATCACCTCCCGAAGGGATCACGGCCCAGTAGTATAGCATGGCAGACGGACAAGAGTGTAGGGCCACTGATGGAATACTAGCATCCTATACTAAGCATTTAGGATTGCAGGTAAAGGTAACAACAGAAGTAACAAGGACAGGCTATGCAGCAGAATAGGTTCATCCGAAAGCATTAACAGCTACACTACTCTAATGCAAGCAGTAGAGGGAAAGAGTAGGCGATATCGGGATGAACAAGGGGGGGGGGGGCTTGCCTGGAAGCTCGGCAGAGAAGGAGGGGTCGTCAACACCGTAGTCGATCAGGGCAGCAGCAGCGTTGTCAGTCTCGTAGTCTACCGGAGAGAAGAGGGGGAAGAAACAATGAATACAATGCAAACAGATGCATAACGATGCATGACATGACATTAAGCGGTGCTAGGTGTGCCCTAACGCAGTAGAAGGTGATACCGGCGAAGGGGGGGAACATCCGGGAAAGTATCCCCGGTGTTTGACGTTTTCGGACAGATGAACCGGAGGTGGATTGTCGCATGTTCTCTATGCTAGGGACGTGTGGCTGACAAACGGACCGCGTATTCGGATTCGTCTCGTCGTTCTGAGCAACTTTCATGTACAAAGTATATTCATCCGAGCTACGGTTTATTTTATGTTAATTTTCAAAGTTTTAATCAATTTCTGACATTACTGTATTTAATTAAATTCGAGTTATTAAATAGCTATTTCCTTAAGTGCACCCAGTATTACACCCAGTCAGAGACTGACTGGTGGGTCCAGTCAACTGCTGACTCAGCAGTCAAAGCAGACCAGGTCAACAGTGAACAGTGTAGGTGGGGGCCATCTGTCATTGGCTAGGGGATACACAGACAGCACTTTGACTGGTCAAACTGGTCAAGGTGGGGCCACATGTCATAGACAGTGGCAATATTAACAAAGTTTATTTAAACTAATTAACTTAATTAGTCAGGGTGGGGCCTAGTGGTCAGTGGGTCAATTTGCTAACACATTTTCTTAGAGTTAAACCTAATCGCTACAGTTGCATGGCTCACCGTCAGTGGCCATCAGGATTAGTTTAATTAGCCTGCTAGTTATGCCCATGATTAATTAGGTGTGGGTCCCATTTGTCATTTACACATGGGTGGTGGATTAGAGTCCAGCTTAGCGGCTAATCCCGCGGGGTCCACCTGTCGGTGGCCCACGGGACGGTTCGAACGGCCGGCCACGCCGGTGAGGCAGAACACGGTGGCGCCACGCGGGACCTCGCCGGAATCGCCCCTCCGGCCACGAACGGGCACGTGGTTGGGCGCGTCCGACCGCGTGGGAGGTGCCGCGTCGGACGGTGGTCGTGACAGTCTCCAGGGAGGCCGGGAATGCTAATGGCAGGCGGCGGCCGGAGCTCGGCCTCGCGGCAAACGGCGCCCGGGACGGCCAAAACGAGCAGGGGGGAAACGGACGGCGGCTCACAGTGGAGCTGTAGGGATGGCAGCGGGCTCGACGGGGATCGAAGAGAAGGCCGTGGTTGAAGAAGAGACGACGGCGCCGACTTGGTGAAGCTCCTGCTCGCTCGCATTGCCGTTGAGGTCGAGGAGGTCGAGGGGCAGCCCCTCTAAGCGTCAGCCTGCTCAGGGAGGCCGGTGGCCATGGGGTTCACGGCGGCGCGGCGGCGGGCGCGGTCGGGCGATTGCGGGGAGAGGGAGCGGCGCGAGGTCGGTGGAGGCAGAGGCCGGCGCTGGGGCCAAGGGGACGGGGAAGGCTAGCGCCGGGGCATGGCAGCGGCGCAGCTCGGCGGAGGCAGGAGCGAACGGAGGGAGGAGAGGCTGGGGGGTGGGGGGGTTCAGGCACGAGGCGTCTCGCCTCGTGCGTGCGGCGGCGCGAGGGATGGTGAGGGGAGCGAGAGGAGTATGCTCGCTGCGGCTAGGGTTAGTAGCGAGGTTGGTTGGGCCTTGCAGGCCTAAGGCCCAGGGGGATGAGGGGGGTTTGATCTTTTTTTGTTGTTGTTGTTTTGTTTCTCTCTTTTCTTTTTATTTATTTTTTTGTTTTCTATTATGTTTTACTTTACTTTTAATTTCTCTAGTTTTGTAAAATACGACGATAGCTCCTGAATTAATGTTTCCGAATAACCCACTGCCCTAAAAAGTTTTACCTCGAAATAAAATAGTTTAGCATTTTACAAAATATCAAAGGCATTTATTTAATCGTTTCAACTACTGTTTTAATCATTTTAGAGTATTAAAACATTTTAATAAAAGTGGGGTTTCTTCACCACAATTACCTTTGCATTATCTGGCACAACCCGAACATTTTAGTTTTAAAGTTTGAAATTTTTTTGATGTTTGCCTTTAATTCAATTTTAAATTTGAATCGGTTTTGAACAAACCCGAGATTATCAATGGTAACCGAGGTGATGTGGCATCATTAGCAGAGGTTCACTGTAGCTTAATTATCCGGGCGTTACAATGGACCCTGAGGTCCACCTACCCCAACCCGTTCAAGTGCTCAAGGAGGAAGAACAAGGTGGTGGCGGCGGTGTTGGCGGAGGACACCCTGGTGTGTGATCTTGGACACGACAACATGGCTAGCATAGTGCAAGACTTCGTCAGGCTATGGAGGTAAATTCTGGAGGCAAACATCAACCTCTCAAGCGGCGCTCAGGACACGATTTGCTAGAAATTTGAGAGCTTTGGAGAATACTCGACCCGCCCTGCATACCATCTGCAATTCCAAGGCGTGCCAAGATCAAGATCTTCGGATGGCTCCTCCACTAGGACCAGTTGTGGTGCAATGATCGCCTATAGCGTAGGGGCTGGCCAAACTCTTACTTCTGCCAGCTCTACCTACAAAATCTGGAGTCTCGTGCCATTTTCTCTGGAGCTGCCTAGTTGCCATGGCGGTTTGGTCCAAGATCACCCAACGGAAAGGTTGTGCCTCCCTACGGCCGCATGCAAAATTGGCACCGGAAGCGACACACGTCTGATGTGGTGCAAGACATCATCGACCGAACCACGCATGTATAGATAATGGGAATCAGATTGATTATACTCCTAATTTCCTGGGAAATCTGGCAAGAGCAAAACAACTGGACCTTCAAGGGGAAAATTGTAGCATTCAATGAGATCATCGCGGTGGTTGTCAGGTCTTTGGAGGCATCTTGCTGGTGCAAAGTGTCTACAGAGCACTTCGGAAACCGTCATGCGAGATAGCTCTGGCTCCGACCTCTCGAGGCCACGAAACCTTTTGTTCTTTCGCCTTTAGATCCTCGGATCCACCTCACTGATGTTTTTCCCACAACTTTCTGCTCAATATCATTGGAAGCCAGCAATTTGCTAGATCTTTTTGACGAAAGGCATATGCTATATTATCTTGTCGGTGTGATTGCCGCACTTATCCACAAAACCATAGCCAGAACACGTATTCACACGAGGGGCATGGAGCCCCCGTATGAAGGCTGAGGCTAATGTTTATCCTAGTGAGATTCTCTCCAGCACAACAGGACGCAGCTTACAGCTGAAGCCAAATAGTGGTAGTACTATTTTCGTTGTTGTGTCATCTCAGTTTATTAGTAGCAGCACAAACTATGAAAGTACCTTTCTTCTCTAGGTACATCCGTATCTAGACAAATCTAAGACAAGAATTTTGGGACGGAGGGAGTAGCATTTTCAGAGCACCGATTTTGTTTTCTTTGCCACACCTTCTAGGAATGTGATTTCAAGACGAATTTTGGCAAGCACTTAAAATTTTTGTCAATGTTTCACCCAAAAAAAAATTGAAATTTTTTTCAATTTTGTTTGAAACTCTGCGTCCCACAAACTAGCGTGAATAGGAGCTGCAATCGCATTTCTTCTCTCTTACGACATTTCATTTCCAATTTCTGGCTAGCTGCAAACCTTGACCAGTAGGGGTACCTATTACGTCCAAAGCGGCCTCGGCTGGAAGCCTAGACAGTTTTATAGCGCGCACGTGGATCGCTGGTGGGCTCGAGTGTTTGAGTTTCGCCATTGCGTTACGCCACCCAGGCACCCACATCCACGATGGCTGCGGCCGGCCACCACCAACTGCATCGGCATGCGGAGTCCACGCCGCGCGACCTCGGCCGCGCACGACAAGCTACACCCTGCCGTCAGGTCAGCATGCAGCAGCAGAAACGTTGGACCCCAACCTTGACCCGCACGTATGTACAAAGCTGAAAAAGGCGTGAGGGGTTCAGCGTACGTACTTCCTGCCATCACCTTTGGAGCAGATGGTGGCACCGGCGGCGGAGGCGGTGGCGGCGGCCGGCCGCAAGACCTTGCCGGACGAGTGCAAGACCCTGTGGCAGATCGCCGGGCCGGTGATCCTCACCGGCGTCTTCCAGTTCCTCATCGGCTTCGTCACCGTCGCCTTCGTCGGCCACATCGGCAAGGTCGAGCTCGCCGCCGTCTCCATCGTCATCGGCGTCATCGAAGGCCTCGGCTTCGGGCTCCTGGTAGGCAGCTACCTAACCAATCACCTTCATATTTTCAAAAAATTTCATAGCTTTAGATGTTCGTTAAGCTTGCTGGAATCATGTGCGGTTCCTCTGTCTACTGTTGTCGCGTCGCAGCTCGGCATGGGGAGCGCCCTGGAGACGCTGTGCGGGCAGGCGGTGGGGGCCGGGCAGTTCCACACGCTGGGCGTCTACATGCAGCGGTCGTGGATCATCTGCCTCGCCACGGCCGTCGCCCTGCTCCCCGTCTACATGTTCACGGACCCCATCCTCCGCCTGCTCCGGCAGTCCCCGGAGATCTCGGCCGTGGCGGGGCTGTACGCGCGCTGGTGCGTGCCACAGCTCTTCGCCTACGCCGTCAACTTCCCCATGCAGAAGTTCTACCAGGCGCAGAGCCGGGTGTGGGTCATGACGCTCATCTCCGGCGCCGCCGTCGGCGTGCACGCGCTGCTCAACTGGGTCGTCGTGGCCAGGCTCGGCCGCGGCCTCCTGGGCGCGGCCATGGTCGGCAACGCCTCCTGGTGGCTCATCAACGCGGCGCAGTTCCTGTACGTCGTCGGCGGGTCCTTCCCGGAGGCGTGGACGGGGTTCTCGCGCAAGGCCTTCGCCAGCCTCGGCGGCTTCGTCAAGCTCTCCCTCGCGTCCGCAGTTATGCTCTGGTTCGTACTTTCGTTGCTTCCTGCTCTAATTAGTATCTATACATACAGACGAAATTCTTTCGCCGCCCATCAGCACTTGTGTTTTCTTCTGGGTAGGAGTGATTTTTGTGCTGCAGCTTAGAGATGTGGTACTACACGGCGGTGATTATTCTAGTGGGTGTCTTGAAGAACCCAGAGATTCAAGTCGGGGCCGTCTCCATATGGTCAGTGCACCAGTAATCTCTGACTGACAGTGCTTGTTCCGAGACCTCTTGTTAATTCGCCTAAAAAGTTGAATTCTGTTGCAACAGCATGAACTACAACATCTGGACACTGATGGTATCCGTCGGTTTCAATACCGCAGTGAGGTACGCGCGCAATTGCTCTGCTCTGTTCTCCTCCCCCTTTCTAATTCCTCTGACGTTTTTCCTGTCTCTCATCTCAACTCTCAAGACATTCCAAGAAATAATGACCCTGACCCATGGCCCATCCTGTCTCTCGTTTCTGGTATGGCCAGTGTTCGCGTGGCGAACGAACTTGGCGCCAAGCACCCGAAAGCGGCCAAGTTCTCGGTCGTCGTGGCGGTGACCACGTCGGCCGCCGTCGGGCTCGTCTTCACGCTCGTCACCCTCGTGGCGAGGAAGCAGCTGCCGAGGCTTTTCACCGACGACGAGCTAGTCGTCAAGGAGGCCGCAAAGCTGGGCTACCTTCTGGCTGCCACCATAGGCCTCAACAGCATCCAGCCGGTGCTATCAGGTAGGTGTACTCATCAGTCACCATCAAGAACGTTATCTGAAAAGTAAATCTGTTGAGAGCAAATTGATGATGTGATGTGACTTGCGTGTGTTTATCGTTGGTGGTTTCAGGGGTGGCCATTGGAGCTGGGTGGCAGTCCTTGGTCGCCTGGGTCAACATCGGCTGCTACTATCTCATCGGCCTGCCCCTTGCAGCTGTCTTCGGCTTCAAGCTGAAGCTTAACGCTACGGTGAGGCAAAGACGGACAGTAGTAGTCCAGACCATACTCCAGGAGATTCTCTGCTGTTCTGATTTTCGCCGGGAGAAATGCTGATTTTGTGTACGTGCAGGGGATTTGGGTGGGGATGCTGATCGGCACGCTTCTGCAGACCATCATCCTGTTTGTGATCCTCTTCAGAACCAAATGGCAGAAAGAGGTAACGGCGATTCAGCACGTTTGGCACATACTTGGTTCCAACGATTGATAATTAACTCGATCGTAGTCGCATCTGGATCTTGGATTTCTGACGCACTAAGTTTGGGTGGTGGTGATGCAGGCCATGCTGGCAGAAGAGCGGGTGCGGAACTGGGGAGGAGACGTCGAGCTGCCAACCGTCCAAGAAGTAAGACGACACGGGAACGGAGAAGTCTGATTGCGCACACATCAAACAAATTTGACGGGATAGGAAGGAGTACACAAAGAATAAACACAGGATACAGAAATAGTACATGAATCATCCTCTCTTTTTTGCACTGAGAGAGACTACAGTAATCCTTCGGTGTAGCTGTATGGGTCGCCATTTCTGTTCTATAATCTCTTGAAAGCAGAAGGTTAGAAATTAGTCTCGTGGCATGCGGCGGCCGTGGGTGCCATGCTAATAGGCTGATGTATAGGGTGGACTTTTTTGTTTGATCTTGCTTTCTAGAGGAGTTTGATCCGAAAATACAAAGGAGAACATGGGTGCGCGCGCACCCACGTGAATAGTAAATTCATAAAAAATACTCCCTCCGTTTTTATTTACTCCGCATATTAGAGTTGACCGAAGTCAAACTTCCTAAAGTTTGACCAAATTTATAAAAAAGAATATAAATATTTACCATAACAAATCTATATGATGTGGAAGTACATTTGATAATGAATCTAATGGTGTTGATTTTTTATTGTATATGTCTATAAACTTTGTCAAAGTTTACAAAGTTTGACTTTGACCAAAGCTAATACGCGGAGTAAATAAAAATGGAGGGAGTACTAGAAAAAATTCTAAAATTTCGCGGTATCAACCTTAGTCGATCATTCTATTCATGTGTGAAGTTTCATGATGTATTGACACCCATGGTATTCTTAGTGAAGAAAATACAAAGGCGATCATACTATTCATTAAACAGTGTTTTTTAATATAGCTTCGATTTTGTCATTTTTGCCCAGATTACCACGGATGTGATTTCTTCGTGAAACTTCATATGCGAGTATACCGGTTGACTATGTATATTAAAAAATAAATTCAGATTTTTTTGATTTTTTCTAGCATTTTTTTGAATTTATTATTCATAAATGGTGCGCGCCATCCATGTTCACCAAATCCGCGTTCAGTTTGATCTTGTTATTTTGAAACTTCTTTTTATAACTAACAAGAGTACATCGAATCGAAAAAACTGAAATACACTTGATAAAACAAAAAAGAGTGATAAACCACAGAACTTCCTATATAACGCTCCTTGCGACATATAGGGGACTGTCGCACGGGCCCCTGTTATGACTGGTGGCCCAGTTAGCCACTTCTCGCTGTTTATGTACCAGATGCTGTACTCTTTTGGGTTTAACGAGAATCATTCCTGTGTTTCTTTTGGTTTACTCCGGTTCTTGGTCGGATTTTGTTTTGAAACATTAAAAAAATTGGAAAGTGGTTGGAATATTTTTACATAAATGTGAGAACCTTTTTTTGAAGGATTCGGGAACAATTTTTAAAATTAGAGAAATGTTTTAAAATATTGTAAACATTTTTAATGAAAAGGTGATTCTTTTTAAATTTGTGAATGTTTATTCCAAAATACTAATTTAAGAAAACATGAACTTTTTAAAGTTGTGAACATTTTCGAAAAAGAAAAAAGAAACTAAAATGAAAAGAAAAAACATAATAAACCTGCGGTCAAAAGCTAGAAGAAAACCGGCCAACATAGTAAACGGAAACAAACAGCTAAAATTCACTACCAAACCCCGAGGAGGGTTTTTCACAAGAACTTGTAAGGGTCATAGCCTACATTTTTCATGATAGAGTAGAAATATTTCAGTATGAACTTAGATAACAACCAAATTAGTTTATCTTCGCTTTCTATGATAATGAAAACTACAAATAAATCTCTCGTAGCTCGACATTGCTCTAACCTAACCCCTATCAATGCTTTTCTCAAAGTCATGTTCTAAACACCAATTTCAAAGGTTGTATGCACAATATTCCCATTATTAGACATCACAATAGTCCAAGAAGAGATGTTTGATTCCATCAACCCCTGTTTGGATCTCACTTGGCTCGTATGAGTGTGTAATATATCTGTCAAAAGGAAAATCTTAATAATGCCCTCTGGTGTTAAACAATTTCTGCGGCCATTTTGGCAATGAAGCAATGGTCATTCTTCCGAATTCATGAACAACTAAAACACATTGCTCTTTAGGCATATAAACTTGAGGACATTTCAAAAGGTGATATTCATATTTGTTCTTGTCTCCACTACACAAAACCTAACCCCAGATGTGCTAGCTCTTTCTTTGATTCCCATAATAGTTTCATTGAAATAAAGCATATAAAGATGTATGCTAGTCAATGAGGAGTTGATCAACATGATTCTTTCATCAATAGGAAGAATTATACGTCACCAACAACTTCTCCTTTCATCAATAGGAATCCCAAGTACTTCAAACGTAATTTCCCAGTTTTGTAGGTGAAAAGGTCCTCGAAGTAAGTGATTTTTTTTCTTTATTAGTGCCTAGATAACAGATAATATGGAATTTAATTTTAATTCCTAACATCTGCACAAATGGAGACAAGAGAAATTTGATATTTCTAGCATGCTCCAAGTCATCTTGCAACAGAAGGTATACAATCCTGCATATTGCAGATTATAATATCCTTCTGTTGCAAGATTAGTGGAAAGTCTAGTGATCAGATTATTAATACAAGAGATGAACTAGGGTTTGAGAGGAGATGGTGCTGGTGAAGATGTTGATGAAGATTGACCCTCCCTCGATGAGACGATGGTTGGTGATGACGATGGTTTCGATTTCCCCCTCCCGGAGGGAAGTTTCCCCGGCAGAATAGCTCCGCCGGAGCCCTAGATTGCTTCTGCCCAGGTTCTGCCTCGAGACGGCGGCGCTTCGTCCCGAAAGATTCCTTCTTATTTTTTTCAGGTAAAAACCCTTCATATAGCAGAAGATGGACACCGGAGACCTGCCAGGGGGCCCACAAGCCCTAGGGGCGCGCCTAGGGGGTAGGGCGCGCCCCCCAGGCTTGTGGCCACCTGGTGGGTCCCCTCTGGTATTTTCTTCGCCCAATAATTCTTATATATTCCAAAATAATTCTCTGTAAATTTCAGGACTTTTGGAGTTGTGCAGAATAGGTCTCTCAGATTTGCTCCTTTCCGGTCCAGAATTCCAGCTGCCAGCATTCTCCCTCTTTGTGTAAAACTTGTAAAATAAGAAAGAAAAGGCATATGTATTGAACCATAATGTGTAATAACAGCCCATAATGCAATAAATATCAACATAAAAGCATGATGCAAAATGGACGTATCAGCGCAGAGCGCGTCAGTAGCAGCAAATGGGGCGGCGGGCGAGGCGCGGTCGGCTACGGAGGTCGCGGGCGGCGCCTCCTTCGACTAACTAGAGCAGGGGGAGAGGGGAGTCATGGAGGAGGCTCACAATGAGCGTGTGGCAAGCTCAAGGAGGGCCAGGAGGCATCGGAGCAGCGAGGAGACGACGAGGCAGTGCCGGCGGTGGTTCGGGTCGTCATGGGGAAGAAGACGATAGCGACGATGCAGAGTGCCCCAGCTCAAACCAGCGGATGCATTCGACGAATACGAGTGTAGCCGAGCTTTTAGACGTCTCTGCATGGCTCGGGAGACACGGTGGTCGCGGGATCGACGAGCGCGCGTCGACGTTGAGCTCGGGGTGAGCTCCAGATCGAGGGAAAAGGAGGGAGGGAGAGTATGGGGGGTTAGGGTTTCGGCAAGGGGGACGAGGGGGTCACCTTGTACATGCCCACGGGGTGGCGGATGGCTGACACGCCGATAGCCATGGCCAATGCACCCCGGATAGCTGCCACGCCCCTGTTCTGTGAACAGGGGTAGGGGAAGACCTCCACGTGGGCTTGGGCTGCACTGTTTTGCTTAATGGGCCGAAGTGCCTAGTAGTTTAGGTCTCTTTTTTTTGCTTATTTATTTCTTTACTGTTTTACAAATAGTTGGACCACCAAATGAATTTTGTTATAAATGAAACTTGGCACATAAATCATGCACATTATTGTGGTGTTGCACAAAAAAGTTTGGAGTCAATTGAAGCAATTCCAATTTATATTTGAATTTAAATGTGTTTATTTAATCCTGTTGATCCATTAAAATATTCCTAGGGGCAAATTAAAAACACATTTAATGTTGGTTGCTACATGTTAAAAACTTAGTGAATATATGCAACCCACCGAACATTTTTATTTGATAGTTCCAAGAAATAAGTGTTTGAGTTGTTATTTGAATTTTGAATTTGACTCTGATTTTCATCAAGTGGCAAATTGGCTTAATCAACATGATGACATGGCACATTAGGGTGAGGTTACTGTAACTTGATTATTGGGGTGTTACAAATCTCCTCCACTACAAGAAATCTCGTCCCGAGATTTAAGACGTGGAGTAAGAGGGAAAGTTTTGGTTACGAAGTTCTAACGAGTCTTCTTGTTCTCGGATGCTTCAAAATAACAGGCCTAACGAGTTTGGATATTTGATCTAAGTTGGTCGTTGACCTATACGCACTAACCACCACGCGGGACAAGATATGGGCAACCAGCGTCGTAGTATCAGCCGAAGCTCTTCAGACGTCAGCAACTGAGCGGTGCGCGCCGAATTGGACTGGAACGCCTGCGCTTGTATAAGGGGCTAGGTATGCTTCCGACCGCCCTCGCAACGTGCAGGAGTGCAACGGGTGATGGGCCCAAGACCCCTGCGCACTTAGGATTTAGACCGGCGTGCTGACCTCTCTGTTGGGCCTAGGTAGGGCTGCGACATGTTGATCTTCCGAGGCCGGGCATGATCCAGAAAAGTGTATGCGGCCAGAGTGATCGAGCATGTCGGGTAATGTAGTGCACCCTGATGTTGTCTTGAACTACGTCGGTATTTCCCCAAAGAGGAAGGGATGATGCAGCACAGCAACGGTAGGTATTTCCCTCAATGATGAGACCAAGGTTATCGAACCAGTAGGAGAACCAAGCAACACTACGTAAACAGTACCTGCACACAAAGAACAAATACTTGCAACCCGACGTGTTAAAGGGGTTGTCAATCCCTTTCGGGTAACGGTGCCAGAAATTGGCAAACGGACGTGAGATAAATTGTAGTAGATTCGATAAATAGATCGCGAATAAAATAAAGTGAAGCAAAATATTTTTGGGTTTTTAGAAATATAGATCTGAAAATAAAAGTGGCAAATAAATAAAAAGGCAAATAGCAAAATAGATCTAAAAATATATGATGAGAAAATAGACCCGGGGGCCGTAGATTTCACTAGTGGCTTCTCTCGAGAAAAATAGCATACGGTAGGTAAACAAATTACTGTTAGGCAATTGATAGAACTTCAAATAATTATGACGATATCCAGGCAATGATCATTATATAGGCATCACGTCCAAGATTAGTAGACCGACTCCTGCCTGAATCTACTACTATTACTCCACACATCGACCGCTATCCAGCATGCATCTAGTGTATTAAGTTCATGGAGAAACGGAGTAATGAAATAAGAATGATGACATGATGTAGACAAGATCTATTTATGTAGAAATAGACCCCATCTTGTTATCCTTAATAGCAACGATACATACGTGTCGGTTCCCCTTCTGTCACTGGGATCAAGCACCATAAGATCGAACCCATCACAAAGCACCTCTTCCCATGGCAAGAAAAATCGATCTAGTTGGCCTAACTAAACCAAATATTCGAAGAAGAAATACGAGACTATAAGTAATCATGCATATAAAAGATCAAAAGACTCAAATAACTTTCATGGATGAAAACATAGATCTGATCTTAAACTCAAAGTTCATCGGATCCAAACAAACACACCGCAAAAAGAGTTACATCAAATAGATCTCCAAGAGACCATTGTATTGAGAATCAAAAGAGAGAGAGGAAGCCATCTAGCTACTAACTACGGACCCGTAGGTCTACTATGTACTACTCACGCATCATCGGAGAGGCACCAATGAGGATGATGAACCCCTCCGTGATGGTGTCTAGATTGGATCTGTGGTTTCTGGAACTTGCGGCGGCTGGAATTGATTTTCGTCCACTCCCCAAGGGTTTCTGGAATACTGGGGTATTTATAGAGCAAAGAGGCGGTGTGGGAGGTGGCCGAGGTGGGCACAACCCACCTGGGCGCGCCTGGGCCCCTAGGCGCGCCCTGGTGGGTTTTGCTCCCCTTGGAGCCCCCCTCAGGTACTTTCTTGGCCCAACTTGTGTCTTCTGGTCCAGAAAAAATCACCAAAAAGTTTTGCTGTGTTTGGACTCCGTTTGGTATTGATTTCATGCGAAGTAAAAAACAAGCAAAAAACAGCAATTGGCATTGGCCACTATGTCAATAGGTTAGTCCCAAAAATGATATAAAGTTGCTATAAAATTATTATAAAACATCCAAGAATGATAATATAATAGCATGGAACAATCAAAAATTATAGACACGTTGGAGACATATCAGCATCCCTGAGCTTAATTCCTGCTCGTCCTCGAGTAGGTAAATGATAAAAACAGAATTTTTGATGTGGAATGCTGCCTAACATGTTCATCACATATTCTTTTCTTTGTAGCATGGACATTTGGACTTTTATATGATTCAAAGTAATAGTCTAGTTTTGACATGAAGATTTTAATACTCAAGCATATCAACAAGCAACCATATCTTTCAAAATATCAACACTAAAGCAAGTTATCCCTAGCCCATTATGCTCAATCATTGATCCATTCATGAAACACACTCGCATATTAGCTACACCCAATGCTCAAGTACGATCATAGTGCCCCTTAGTTGGTGCTTTATAGGAGAAGATGGAGACTCAAAATAAAATAAAAATTGCATAAAGTAAAAGAAAGGCCCTTCGCAGAGGGAAGTAGGGATTTGTAGAGGTGCCAGAGCTCAAAGCGAAAATAGTAGAGATAAAACATTTTGGGTGGCATGCTTTTACTGTCAACGAGAACGATCGAGTAGTTCCCAATACTTTCCATGCTAGATATATCATAGGCGGTTCCCAAACAGAAAATAAAGTTTATTACTTTTTTCACCATACTTTCATATTCCACGGCTAGCCGAATCCACGGGTGCCGTCCATACCAACACTTTTCAAGGAATTTATTATTTGACAACATAAAGTAAATTCATTTTTTTATTTCGGGACTGGGCATCCCTAATACCTTTGTCGTACTCTCGTGCAATGACAAGTGAATAAACACTCATCTTGAGAATAACACATCTAGCATGGAAAAATATCAGCCACCCCCTACCATTTCATGAGCGGGATGAGCACACAAAAGAGAAATTTATTTTGAAATTAGAGATGGCACATACAAATTTGCTTAGAACGGCACGGAAATAACGCATATAGGTAGGTATAGTGGACTCATATGGCAAAACTGGTTTAAGGATTTTGGATGCACAAGTAGTGATCATACTTAGTGCAAATGAAGGCTAGCAAAAGATTGAGAAGCATCCAATCAAGAAACGAAAAATCTCATAAGCGAGCATTAAGCATAACTAACACCAAATAATGCACCACAAGTAGGATGTAATTTCATTGCATAACTATTGACTTTCGTGCTTGCATAGGGAATCACAAATCTTAACACCAATATTCTTACTAAAGCATAATTACTCATCAACATGACTCACATATTATATCAACATATCACAAAACTATTACAAGGAATCAAGCTTATTTTGTCCAATGATCTTCATGAAAGTTTTTATTATATCCCTCTTGGATATCTATCACTTTGGGACTAACTTTATATGTTGCTTTTGATAGCTCAAACAAATCTAAGTGAAGAACATGAGCATAAAATTTTCTTCTCTCAAAATAATTTAAGTGAAGCAAGAGAGAATTTCTAAAAAAAAATTTAATAACTCTCAAATAATTCTAAGTGAAGCATGGGAGCATTTCTTCAAAAATACTAAAGCACACCATGCTCAAAAAGATATAAGTGAAGCACTAGAGCAATTCCATAGCTCATAAAGATTTAAGTGAAGCATAGAGAGCAATTCTAACAAGTCATAGCATAATTTTTGCTCCCTCAAATAGGTGTGTCCAGCAAGGATTCATGACTTAAAATAAAAAGCAAAACAAGCAAAGACTCATATCATACAAGACGCTCCAAGCAAAACTCATGATATATGACGAATAAAAATATAGCTCCGAGTAAAATACCGATGGTCGTTAGAAGAAAGAGGGGATGCCTCTTGGGCATCCCCAAGCTTAGTTGCTTGCTTATCGTTGGATAATGGCTTGGGGTGCCATGGGGAATCCCCAAGCTTAGGCTCTTCTTACTCCTTGTTCCTTCATCCATCGTAATCTCACCCAAAACTTGAAAACTTCAATCACACAAAACTCAACAAAACCTTTGTGAGATCCGTTAGTATAAGAAACCAATCTTTACTTTAAGTACTGTAGAAAACCCATTCAAATTTTGTTGTTGCATTATATCTACTGTATTCTAACTTTACCATGGCTTATAACCTCCAATACAAACCATAGATTCATCAAAATAAGCACACAATGCAAAGAAAACAGAATCTGTCAAAAACAGAACAGTCTGCAAATATACGAATTGTTCTCGTACTTATGTAACTCCAACAATTCTTAAAAATTTGGACAAGATAGGAAATTTGTATATCAATCTTTTGTAAAAAATTCAGAATTTTTCCTCACCTCTGTGAATTTTTAAAATGTTTTACTGGACGAAAAAGTTTCTGTTTTCCAACAAGATCAAATGAACTATCACCAAAGCTATCCCAAAGGCTATGCTTGGCACAAACACTAATTAAAACATAAAAAACACAATCATAACAGTAGCATAATTGTGCAAACACTCAAGAACAGAAAGAAAAATATGAAAATAAATTTTATTCATTGGGTTGCCTCCCAACAAGCGCTATCGTTTTATGCCCCTAGCTAGGCATTGATAATTTTAATGATGCTCACATGAAAGACAAAAAATTGAAGCACAAAGAGAGCATCATAAAACATGTGACAAACAAACTTAAGTCTAACATACTTCCTATGCATAGGATTTTATAAGCAAACAAATTATCAAGACAAGAAATAGCTAGCAAATGCAAGGAAGAAGAATAAAACATAAACAATCTCAACATGAAGAGAGGTAATTTAGTAACATGAAAATTTCTACAACCATATTTTCCTCTCTCGTAATAATTACATGTGGGATCATATTCTAATTCAACAATATAGCTATCACATAACATATTCTCTACATCATCCACATGCATGCAAAGTTCTCTTCCAAAATTGTGGGATCATCAAATAAAGTCATGACCAAAGTAGTGGGATCATTATTTCCTAGAGTTGACACTCTTCCGAACCAACTTTCTATATTATTGCAAACATATTTATCATGAGGCTTAAATAAATTTTCAAGATCATAAGAAGAATCACCCCAATCATGATCATTGCAATAAGTAGTAGACATATCAAAATTAGCATCCCCAAGCTTGGGGTTTTGCATATTATTAGCACAATTGCCATTAATAACATCATTGCACTCATGCTTTTCATTCAAGGAGCTATCATGAATCACTTTATAAATTCCTTCATTTAACACTTCATCACAATTTTCAGATTCATAAATCTCAAGCAAAACTTCATAAAGATAATCTAGTGAACTCAATTCACTAGCAATTGGTTCATCATAATTGGATCTTTTGAAAAGATTAGCAAGTGGATGAGGATCCATATCAATAGATGTTTAGCAAGCGAAGATGCAAGCAAACAGAAGGCACATGGCAACACAAGCAAACATGAGATTTGATGAGAAAAAGGCGAACGAAAAAGAAGGCGGATAAAACGGCAAATTTTTGTGTAGTGGGGGAGAGGAAAACGAGAGGCAAATGGCAAATAATGTAAATTGCAAGGAGATGAGATTTGTGATTTAGAACCTGGTAGATGTTGATGATGTCTCCCCGGCAACGGCGCCAGAAATTCCTTTTGATGTTGGCTTGAACTACGTCGGTATTTCCCCAAAGAGGAAGGGATGATGCAGCACAGCAACGGTAGGTATTTCCCTCAGTGATGAGACCAAGGTTATCGAACCAGTAGGAGAACCAAGCAACACTACGTAAACAGCACCTGCACACAAAGAACAAATACTTGGAACACGACATGTTAAAGGGGTTGTCAATCCCTTTCAGGTAACGGCGCCATAAATTGACAAACGGACGTGAGATAAATTGTAGTAGATTGGATAAATAGATCGCGAATAAAATAAAGTGAAGAAAAATATTTTTGGGTTTTTAGAAATATAGATCTGAAAATAAAAGTGGAAAATAAATAAAAAGGCAAATAGCAAAATGGATCTGAAAATATATGATGAGAAAATAGACCCGGGGGCCGTAGATTTCACTAGTGGCTTCTCTCGAGAAAAATAATATACGGTGGGTAAACAAATTATTGTTGGGCAATTGATAGAACTTCAAATAATTATGACGATATCCAGGCAATGATCATTATATAGGCATCACGTCCAAGATTAGTAGACCGACTCCTGCCTGCATCTACTACTATTACCCCACACATCGACCGCTATCCAGCATGCATCTAGTGTATTAAGTTCATGGAGAAACAGAGTAATGCAATAAGAATGATGACATGATGTAGACAAGATCTATTTATGTAGAAATAGACCCCATCTTGTTATCCTTAATAGCAACGATACATACGTGTCGGTTCCCCTTCTATCACTGGGATCAAGCACCATAAGATCGAACCCATCACAAAGCACCTCTTCCCATGGCAAGAAAAATCGATCTAGTTGGCCTAACTAAACCAAGGATTCGAAGAAGAAATATGAGGCTATAAGTAATCATGCATATAAGAGATCAAAAGACTCAAATAACTTTTATGGATAAAAACATAGATCTGATCATAAACTCAAAGTTCATCGGATCCCAACAAACACACCGCAAAAAGAGTTACATCAAATAGATCTCCAAGAGACCATTGTATTGAGAATCAAAAGAGAGAGAAGAAGCCATCTAGCTACTAACTACGGACCCGTAGGTCTACTATGGACTACTCACGCATCATCAGAGAGGCACCAATGAGGATGATGAACCCCTCCGTGATGGTGTCTAGATTGTATCTGTGGTTTCTGGAACTTGTGGCGGCTGGAATTGATTTTCGTCGACTCCCCTAGGGTTTCTGGAATATTGCGGTATTTATAGAGCAAAGAGACGGTGCGGGAGGTGGGCGAGGTGGGCACAACCCACCTGGGCGCGCCTGGGCCCCAAGGCGCGCCCTGGTGGGTTGTGCTCCCCTCGGAGCCCCCCTCAGGTACTTTCTTGGCCCAACTTGTGTCTTCTGGTCCAGAAAAAATCACCAAAAAGTTTCGCTGCATTTGGACTCCGTTTGGTATTGATTTCCTACGAAGTAAAAAACAAGCAAAAAACAGCAACTGGCACTGGGCACTATGTCAATAGGTTAGTCCCAAAAAATGATATAAAGTTGCTATAAAATGATTGTAAAACATCTAAGAATGATAATATAACAGCATGGAACAATCAAAAATTATAGATACGACGGAGACGTATCACACCCCTGCAGGGAAGTTGATCTATTCGAATATCCGTGTCCATGGTAACAGGATGACTTGGAGTTGTATTCCGACCTCTTACAACTAGAACCGGCTACTTAATAAAACACACCCAGATAAGTGCTAGATACAACCCGGTGATCGCTCTCTCACAGGGTGACGAGGAGAGGATCGTCGGGTAGGATTATGCTATACGTTGTCACTTGATACTATACTTGCTACTCTCTTCTATATGCCTCAAGAAAAAGGCTACCAGAAGCGTAGTCTTCGATAGGACTAGCTTCTCCCCCTCTTATTCTGGCATTCTGCAGTTCAGTCCACAGATACTACCCATTTCATTGATACCGATGCATATGTAGTGTAGATCCTTGCTTGCGAGTACTTTGGATGAGTACTCACGGTTTCTTTGCTCCCTCTTTCCCCCCTTTTCCATTCTTCTCGGATGTCGCAACTAGATGGTGGAGCCCAGGAGCCAGACGCCACCGTCGATGATGACTGCTACTACACCGAGGGTGCCTACTACTACGTACAGGCCGCCGACGACCAGGAGAAGTTTACGAGGATCCCAGTCAGGAGGCCTGCGCCTCTTCGATCTATATCCATGTTTGTGCTATCCATCTTATGGTAACTTGTTTAACTTATGTCT